>CM035843.1:302081353-302725921 GCA_020510985.1 Pholidichthys leucotaenia
AATGGTTAATCTAAGTCACAATTTCAGGAAACATAAATTCAAATTCAAATTCAAACGTTTATTTCAAACATCAGGGTTCATATTAAATGCAGAACTAAAACGTGTAGAAAATAAAAGTATATACAGTTCAGCAGTCACTCAGCGCTCTTGTAACAACAATAACATACACTATTGAACTCAGTATAAAATAGAACGCCACCACTTCCAAATGCTGGAGTGAAGTGTGAGTGACGAGTTGACAATTGCTGATATAAGATGATTGTTACATGCCAGCAACCTTCTCATAAAACTGTAAACATTCTTTCGTATCAACTCGCCAAAAGACGGAATGTTCAAGGACACAAACATCTTGCTTGCACTCGACCTACGAGGTATATCTAACAACCTTCTTAGGGAGTTATTATATGCAATGCGGATTTTGTTCCTAACAGCAACATTGCTATTAAACCATAAAGGCGAGCAATACATTGAGGTACAGAAGGTCTTGAACAGCATACATTTAACATCAGGAGAACATCTATGGACATTTCGCAACAGTAAATTTGTTTGAGCATAGAGTTTCCTGAGCTGCCTGTTACAATCAACATTGGTCTTATCAGATTCAATCCACACACCTAGGTATTTGACTTTTTCAACAAAGTTCAAGCTATTACCACAAAGTGGCATAACAGGATTCGAAGTATTGACACCCTTCGGTTTGAAAGCCATACACATAGATTTAGTGCAGTTGAACAAGATGTCATTTTTTTCACCAAATTTCTCACATTCCGAGAGGAGATGTTGTATCGCTGCAGTAGACAAACTTAACAGAGATCATCAGCATAGAAAATGTGATTTAACAGTGCACCATTAAAGGAGCCACCCACATTAGTATTGTTTAACAGTACACTGAGATCATCAACATAGACATTAAACAACAAGGGTGACAGTATACCACCTTGTTTAACACCATTGCTCACATGAAATTTGGATGAGGTAACATTGCCCCACCTAACAACCATAGACTGCCTTCTGTACCAGTATAACAGGATGCTAACAATGTAAATAGGAATACCTCGATCGATCAGTTTTCAGGGGGAACTTAAACCCATGACACATTGTTTTAAATTTTGCTGATTTTTCCTTTTTTTCCCCCCGCTTCTCTTCCAGTCCTTATGGCCACTTTCTGATTGCTTTGAGTTTTTAAAACATCATTTTAAGAATAATGTTAACTGACTTAAAGTACATTTCTAACTACACTATATCATACAATATGCCATTTAACATACAATTTCATTTGATCGCATTTAGTTCTTAATTCAAACAAGCAGAGTATTTGCAACCAACTTAATTAAGACTTGAACAAAAACAATCAATCTGAATACAACTGGGAGCATTTAAGAGTAAAAATCTTTGGATTCCTTAATGAAGTTCTGCCTGCAGATCACCTGCCGAAATCTGCTCCTTTCTCCTCCGTTCTTGAAGCAAATAAAAATAAAAACACTCCAAAAATCTCACAGTCAGTACTAAAACTACTATTTACTATTCTGGACTATTATTTACATGGTAAAACGCCAAAATCAAATCAAAAATAGACAAACACACTCACGTGTTGAAGGTCCGTCCATCTCATGAACATTATATTTCTCAATGATTTATTGTACCATTTGCATTTTTTTTTTTTGCTACAGACAATGGCATTTTTGTCGTTTAACAAATTTTGCACTGTATAGTGTGAACTATGTGCTGGTACATTGCAGTAAATTACAAATGTCATGATTTTTAATTATTTTAAAAACTACTATCAGTATGACAATTTATCATTTTTAGCTATATTAAAAAAAACTTTCATGTTCTAATTTACTGAGATGCACTAGTAGACTGTTTTAACAGGAAAATAAATTATGAGCTGCTTCATCTGTTGCATGTTAGACAGGTTTACACCCACCTCAGCCAAATATCAAGTCGGCCCATTTCCAACTCGGCCGACCAACTTGGCCAATTGCCGAGTCGGCCCATAGATTATGCCAGCTCGCCCCTTCTGCGACTTCTTGACTGGGTTAGTTTTTCAAAAATAATGCTGAGCCTCTATAAACAATAAGCGAAGCAAGTCTGATTTACCAGCACTTTTTTTATTGCGGTGAGTTACATCCATTGTGACATACATGTTGTAGTGAACATGACCATCAAGGCAGGAAAAACAAGATTTCTTTTTGAAATTTTGAATTTTATGGGGTTGTATTGTATTCTCAATGATAAAAGGTTGAACTTGAAGTATACAAAAAGGCAAAATAATTTTTGAGTAATTTTCTGTAATTAATTCTATCTTTGTTTCGATTACGGTACTTCAACAATTCGTTCAATCTCCAACACCACAAGTCCTGAATACAGTAACTGATGGGCCGACTCGGCAGTGGGCCGTGTTGGGTGTAAATCATGCCCCGACTCGGTCTGCCTGATGGCGGGCCAAGTCGGCCGGTCCGAGTTGGCAATTGGCCGAGTTGGGTGGATACTGTTAAACATTATCACAGTACCCCGGCAATCCAGGCAAACCCAGTATGATCTGGACTCCCTCTCGTCTGTTACCTCAGCGGCAACTTGAATCCGGTCTCCTTTCCTGTCTAGCGGCAGGTTGAAGAAAGGCAACGGGGATAGGTTTTTGCGCTTGTGTAGTCTGCTGCAGTCCTTTCCTCCACCCTGTTGATTTGATGAGTGGACATTGGAACGTGCCATTAGAACTTGTGCCTCTACGACGAAATCCGGAAGGGCAAGTTTTTTCGCTCTGCACAGCGCACATGCTCTTTGGGGGCTTATTGTCTTTTTCTGCTTTTTTGGTTGAAATGCGGCAGTGGGTGACCGCGTGCGCCCCCGCCTGCATGGTGAAGCCACTACATTTCATAGAATAAGCTCCCATTGAAAAGGACTGCTGAGTTATCAATTAATTACTAATTTTTTTTTCCACAATATCTTTATTGAACCTTTTTTTTTTTTTTAACAAACATGATACAAACAATCAAACACTAACACTAAAGTACTACAAAAAAAAAAAATGCACTAAAAACACCAACAACCACCAACAAAATCAAGTCTTCAACAATGCTCCTCTGTTTAGTCTAGACAATCCAATACATAAGTATACATATTATGTTCACCAGTTTGGAATTTACAAGGTCCACACACATCATTCACCTTCTTCTTCAAGAGTTATGTTTAAATTTTTTACATAATCAATAAAAGGTCTCCATATATTCTCAAACACAATTTCCTTTGATTTCAGTATATATGTTATTCTTTCTAATGGAAGGTTTGTTAACATCTGTCTTAACCACTGAGTCACATCTGGTCTATGAGTCTTTTTCCATAATAGTGCAATACATTTTTTGGCATTAAGCAAACTGAGGTCTATGAATGTTCTTTCACTTTTATTAAAATTATGCTTTTCTGGGTACAGACCCAACAAAAACAGTTTAGGATTCAATATGATTTGTTTTGAGATTATTTTTTCAATTGTTACCCTCACCTCTTCCCAAAACATTCTTATTAATCTACATTCCCATAAACAATGAAATAGGGTTCCTTTACTTTCCATGCATTTTGTGCATGTATCTGGTATATTTTTGTTGTATCTATTTAACTCCTCCGGTGTAACATACATCCGCATTAACCATTTGAAATGTATCAATTTAAGGTGTGCATTTATTGATTTGGTTTGAGCTTCTGTACAAGCCAATTCCCATTGTTCCTCTGAAATTTCAATTTGCAGATCTTCTTTACTACTACTACTACTTCCAGTAGTTTAATCTTTTCAGTGAATTTTCACTTGAAGATAGTGTCAATGAGTTATAAAACTCTGAAATAATACCCTTTCTTTTACTATCTTTCATCATCATTTTTTCCAAGGATGAATAAATAGGTCGAGTGAGAGCTTTATTTTGATTTGATCGAATAAAGTTTCTAAGTTGAAGATATTTAAAAAAATGTGTTCTATTGAGATTAAATTTGATCCTCAGCTCTTCAAAAGACATTATGTTGTCTGCACATGGCAAATATAAATCCTGAATCTTTTGTATCCCTTTTAAATTCCATACTTTAAATACAGCATCCGCTCTCCCTGGTTTAAAATATTGATTACCCCATATTGGACTAAATTGTGACAATAACTGTGGTTCTTTTAAATAGTTTTTAGCTTCACACCATGTTTTGATCATATGCTTTACAAATGGATTTTTAACTTGTTTTTGTAATTTTTTTGCCGAATCTGAGTATATGAATATGGGAAGAGGTAAAGGTAAATTGTATGATTCCATTTCAGTCCAGTGAGGGAGATCATTTGATGAAAAATAATATGTCATAGACCTCAGTTGTGCCGACCAATAATACAACATAAAATTTGGACATTTCAGACCTCCACGATCAAATGGTAAATATAATAAAGACAGACGTAATCTAGCCCTCCTGTTGTTCCATATAAATTCCACTAACTTTTTTTTTATTCTTGAGAATAGATCTAAAGGTGGTGATAAGGGAATGTATTGAAATAAATAAAGTATTTTAGGTAAAATATTACTTTTAAGTATATTGATTCTCCCGATCATCGACATTGGTAGTGACATCCATCTCTGAGTTAACTCATTGATATCTGACATTAAGGCTTCATAGTTGACGCTGGCGACTGATTCTAGCTTAGGCATAATTTGGATTCCTAAATATTTAAACTGATTTACAACATTGAATTGATTTACCTCAGGGGCTGGGTAATTTCTCTGGGTCTCATTTAGCATTAATATTGAAGATTTAGTTTTATTTATTTTATATCCTGATATTTCCCCAAAATTCTTTATTAAATTCAACAAGGTTGGAATTGATTTTTTTAGATTCGACATAAACAAAATTATATCATCGGCGTACAGGGAGATTTTATGTTCTGTTGGTCCAACTTTAATTCCATATATTTGTGAATGTAAACGTATCGCTATCGCTAAAGGTTCAATTGCCATAGTAAACAGTAAAGGTGAAAGTGGACAGCCTTATCGACATCCTCTATTGATTTTTATTGGTTTTGAAATATTGTTATTTGTTAGGATTTCTGCTGTAGCATTATTGTATATTATTTGAACCCATTTTATGAAATTATTTCCAAGTCCAAACCTTTGTAGGACTTCAAAAAGAAAGGGCCATTCAACTCTATCAAAGGCCTTTTCGGCGTCCAATGATAGGAGAGCTGTATCCGGTGCTTCTTTATTAAAATAAATAATATTAAATAGTCTTCTTACATTATGGAAGCCTTGTCTACCCTTTATAAAGCCATTCTGATCTCGATTAATAATATTTGGTAAAATTTCTTGTATTCGTCTTGCTAAAATTTTACAGATTATCTTAAGGTCGGCGTTTAATAGGCTTATTGGTCTCATATTTTCACATTTATTAGAGGGCTTACCTGGTTTTGGCAGCAGTATAATTAAGGCATTATTTATGTATGATGGTAAATTATTATTTTGAAATGCTTCTAAAACCATTTCCAAAAAAGGTTTTATTAATTTATTCTTAAATTTTTTATAAAGGTCAACTGGAAGACCATCTGGTCCTGCACTTTTTCCTGATTTCATATTATCAATGGCTAGCCCAACTTCTTCTTGACTAATTTTAGACTCCAATATCTCCCTGTTTTCATTTGGAATACACGGTATAGATAGTTTGTTCAAAAACCCATTTAGTTTTGTTAAATCAGGTTCATTTTTGGTATCATATAATTTTTCATAGTAATCTCTAAAGGCTCTATTAATTTCTAAAGGATCTATAACTACCTGTCCGTTACTTATAATACTGGTTATTGGTGTTTTAATTTCCAATTGTTTAATCTGCCATGCTAATAATTTTCCTGATTTTTCACCTTGTTCATAAAAAGATTGTTTCAATCTTAGAAGACTCGAGGCAGCTCTATTCGCTGATTTTTTGTCGTATTCAGCTCTCAAAATCAGTAATTCATTCTCCAACCTTGGATCTCTTCCTGCATACACTTTTTCCTGAAGACTTTTTATTTTATGTTCCAATTTAGCTCTCTCCTCTCGAGTCTTCTTAGATTTTGATCCTGTATAACTAATAATATGTCCCCTAATAAAAGCTTTGAAAGCCTCCCACTTTACACATGCTGATGTTTGTGTAGTATTGATGTCAAAGAACTCGTCTATCTGTTTTTCTATATACTTGACAAATTCCTCATCCTGAAGCCATTTATGCTGAAATTGCCATCTGCCTGATTCCTTTGTCAATTTTTTATCTACATATATTAGACAACAGGGTGCATGATCAGAGATCACGATGTTATCATAAAAGCAGTTTTGAATCTTGGACCTTAATTCTGTGGAAATCAAAAAATAATCAATACGTGAGAATGTCTTGTAGGTACTGGAATAACAAGAATAGGCTTTAACTTGTGGTTTCATTTCTCTCCATATATCTAACAATCTCAATTCTTTCATAAAATGATTAATAGTCATCCTACATCCAATGTGCGTACAATCCAGTCCTGTTGATCTATCCACACCTGGATTCAATGTACAATTAAAATCCCCTGCTATTATATGTTGCCCTGTAAGTGATGATAAGATGAGAAATAAATTAGCAAAGAACTTCTGATCATCTATATTGGGACCATATAAGTTCACAAGATTTATATTTTCTAATAGCAAAGAACCTTGAATGATTACATATCTTCCAAATTTGTCTCCAATTACATTTTTCACTTGAAAAGGAACTGATTTATGTATGAGAGTCATAACTCCCCTGGCTCGGGATGAAAATGAAGAGGTGAATACACTTCCCTGCCATCTACTCCTAATTCTTTTAACATCCTCCTCTATCAGATGAGTTTCTTGTAAAAACACAATTCTTGAACCCATGTCCTTTATTTTATTCATAACTTGTTTAAGTTTTTTTAAATTTTGTAGACCTCTGCAATTCCATGAAGTTAAATTAAGATTAACACTTTGGTCCATGATCAATAGAGAGTTTGGGATTACCTTGCAGTGTAAACATGCTCATACAGAGAAGCAAAAACATGAGTGGTTGAACATTCATCCTACAAACTACACACAAACAAATTTCCCCTTCCCACACTTGTGGCAAACCCCCCAAAATCAAAAGAAAAATTCTGTCTCCCGATATAGCCATCGACCGTTCCACACCCACGGGGAACAGCCTAAGCCACTCCTTCTTCATCCTCCCAATCACCCTAACTCTACTGCTTTTAATGACGTAACATTAACTCTCCTCTGTAGTTTTCCAACTTAACTCCAAAATTTTTAACAACTTTGTACATCATAGTTTTTTTTTGTTTGTTTGTTTTGTTTTTGTTTTGTTTTTTTAATATATAATACAATCTATATTTTGTAAACTTACTATTTACTTCAAGTCAGTCAGATGCCTGTGCAAATGCTTAATTATTCTACCTTATATTTTGTTCATGCTTAGCTCCCACCAGTCTCTTCTTCTTCTTTGATCTTCTTGATGAACTCCTGCGCCTCCTCTGGGGTCTTGAAGATGTGGGTTCTGCCCTCATACGTGGTCAGCAGTCTCGCAGGATAGATTACACCATGACGAATCCCAAGGTTGCGCAGCTCCTTACGTACGGGATCAAACTGCTTCCTCAATTGCTGGATTCCTGTGGCCAAATCTGGGTAGAACCGCACCTGCTGGTCCTGGTGTTTAATCTCTCCTTTAGCACGTGCAGCGTTGAAGATCTTCATCCTGTCTCTGTTGCTAAGAAACTTCATAATTAAGGTCCTCGGCGGTCCCTTATCTCTCCGTGGGCCAATACGATGTGCTTTTTCCAGAACCACTGCTGATTGCAACTCCTCGCTGCCCAGCACCTCCGGAATCCACTTTTCCAGAAAGGAACATACGTCCCGACCTTCTGATTCCTCTGGAAGACCCACCAGCCTCAAATTATTCTGTCTCGACCGAGATTCCAAATCCAAAATATTATCTTCCAGAGATTTATTTTTTTTTTCCAAAGTGCGCACCTTTAATTGAAGACGGGTGACGTCATCTTCAGCACTAGCGAGACGGAGCTCCATCTGCGCCGTTCGTTCTACACAGTCACCCAATTCCTTTCTTATTCCTTCCAACGCTGTCATAATCCCATCAAATCTAGAGGAAAAGTCCGCTCTCATTGAACTCATGGCAGCCATCAGCGCATCTGCGCCTCCCCGCGCAGACATCGCACCGTTGCCAGCCTCCTCCGCCATATATGGAGTTTTGTTTGCTGCGTCACAGACTTGAAAGTCCGTTAATTTGGACTGTTTCGGCGGCTCGCTTTTTCCTTTTCCTGGTTTTCCAGCCTTAGGCTTCGCCGACATATCCTCGCCCAAATGCTGAGATACGTTCTGTCCCAAATGAGAGAGTTATTTGCCGATTTTTTTTCTCCAGGAGCAGAGCAGAGCGAGACACGTCCGTCCTACGTGGCAGCCATAACCGGAAGTCCAATTAATTACTAATTTAATTTAGTCGACTAAATTCTTTTCGAAAATTAATTGAAAGTGAATTAATCATTAACATCCCTAATCAACATCAAAATGTCTTATAAACTATATCTCAACAACAAAGAAAGCTAGGGTTACCAAACTTGCTTCACAGGTTGACCTTGGGATCCTGATCTCCGACTATGGGTTTGGGGTCGAAAGATCAAAGGTCAAGGTTAGCATTTCTTAAGCCTTATTACTGTACAACAAGTAAAGCTAGGGCCATCAAACCTGGTACACAGATTCAGCTTGGGATCCTGACCTCTTACTATACCTCTTACTTGGGTTTCTGGTCAAAAGGTCAGAGGTCAAGGTTAACATTCCCTATGCCTTATTACTGTACAATGAGTAAAGTTGGAGTTACCAACCTTGATACACAGGTTCACCCTATGACGCTGAAGTGTGATTATGGTTTTGGAATCGCAAGGTCAAAGGTCAACATCAAAATGGCTTATAAACTATATCTCAACAACAAAGAAAGCTAGGGTCACCCAACTTGCTACACAGGTTCACCTTGGGATCTTGACCTCTGACTATGGGTTTGGGGTCAAAAGGTCAAAGATCAAGGTTAACATTCCTTATACCTCATTACTGTACGAGTAAAGCTAGGGCCACCAAACCTGATACACAGGTTCACCCTGTGACCCTGAAATGCGACTGTGGTTTTGGGATTGCAAGGTCAAAGGTCAACATCAACATGGCTTATAAACTATATCTCAACAACAAAGAAAGCTATGGTCGCCAAACCTGATACACAGGTTCACTCTGAGACCATAACCTCTGACTACAGGTTTGGGGTCAAAAGGTCAAAGATCAAGGTTGGCATTCCCTGTCCTCTCTTACTATAGAATGTGTAAAGCTCTCTAGGGTCACTATACTTGCTACAGAGGTTCACTTTGGGATCCTGACCTACAACTATGGGTTGTATACTTTGTTGTATATTCATGGATGATGGTGTTATATAGTTATTTATATGTTCTGTGTTCTGTTTGTGTGGCACGGGGTGGTGGCTCCACCTTTCGGTCATGTCACCACCCGTGACTTGGTCTCTCTCTGCACAGCGGTTTGGTGTGGTTAGGTGCACTGTGCCCTGTTAATAAATGTGTGTTCAGTTCAACACTTGGCCTCATCCTTTGGCTCCAACTACCGACATAACATTTTGCAACAAGGAGGAAAGTGGATAAATTTGATGGTATGGAAGCGTGTGGCCTCCCTATTCGGCCATTTTTGGAGCTCCCAGGTGAGCCACCTGTTCCCTGACCTAGGTGGTACAATGCTTTCTGCAAGTATATGATGGCACTGGACCTGGGAAGGATGAAGAAGTTAAGGGCATGTGCTTTGCTTCTGAATAACCTGGGAATGGAGGGACAACGGATCTTGGGCACACTTGGTGACGCGGACAACTATGAAGAGGTGATTGAGCTAATGGCGCGCCATTTCAGAGCACCGGACAACGTCATCATACAGAGAATTAAATTTTGACAGCACCGCCAACAGGTAGGCGAGTCCATCCAACGGTTTGTGTCGGACTTGAGGCAGCTGGCCGCTGAGTTTCGGTTCGGACGGTTGGAGGAAGAAATGCTTCGCGACCAGTTGGCGGAACATGCCAACTGTGCTGTGGTCTGGTTGAAGCTGCTCACATTTCCAGGTGAACTGACGATGTCTAGGGCCATCAAGTTGGCTCTCCAGCTGGAGGCAGTAGATAAGCTAACTCGGGAGCTGAGTGAGCGTCTGTCACTGCGAGAGTTAGAATCCCCCATGGCTACACAAGTAGTGGACCCGGACAGCAATGGGAACGTTGAGGATGGCACAGAAGGTGTCAACGCTGTGAGGATGAGGTCTGCCCCAGGGAAGCCCAGATGTGTGGGTGGCGGGTCCACGAAGCACCACTACAAAGCCAGAGATTGTCTGGCAAGAGGGAAGCGCTGTGGCAAGTGTGGCTGTTTACATGATCTTCGTGAGGGTGTGCCAGTTGGCCGAGCAAGGCAGTCTGCAGAGAAGCTCAACCCCTCCCGCCCCGACAGTGATCCATACTGTGTCCCCGAGTACCAGTGGGCACATGTATTGCACAGTGGAGTTGGACGGAATGAAGGTGCTGATGCTGATCGACATGGGGGCGGCGAGTTCCCTGTTGAACTGGGCTACACTACAGAATTGGAGGTGACCCAGCACTGCTTTGCAGCTATGGAGGAGGACGGTTAGCCATGGTGGGAAATATCAGACTGACGCCAGAGATGGCCGATGTGGAGTTTGTTGTGACGGCCTGTGGCACGAACATCATGGGCTGTAACTTCTTCTATGGCCTCGGCTTCCCCATTAAGAGCGGCACTGGGGAAGAGTGGTCAGGCTGTGGATTGTGGGACCGACCGGTTCCGAGAGTACAAGATGATGCTGTGTGGGATGAAAGGTTGATCGGCACCCCGGAGAGTGGACAGGCCTTGTCACACTCAGGGTCACCACAGGAGGGCCTGGACGAGGGTACTGGGCAGCACAGGGGGGTGCATGCACCAAAGAAACGAAGGGATGGTCCCAGGTGTTCCCGGAGCTCGGCTGAAGTGAGCTGGTGGACACGAGGCCACATTGTCAGGACCCGCAGTGGATCTAGAAGGGGTCAGGGCAAGATCAATTGGCACTGAGAGGATGAGTGCCAGGCAGAGACCCTGCAAGCCAAGCAAAGCCCCGTTAGGAGTCGCGGACTTGGTTCGGGCTCGAGCGGAGGTGAGGTCATGGCAAGTATGGGCCAAACGGTAGGTGGAGGAGCACCAGGGCCAGCTGCAGGTGATGGCCGGATGGAGCAACCCTTACCTGTAGCTGTTGGACGGCTCATGGTGGCACCCGAATGAGCTATGGCGTGCCCCAGGGAAGATCAAGAGGCGTGGGCCTGGACGAGTGGGACATCCAGCTGTGAGGTGGAGAAGGCACACTGGGGCTGAGACGACGAGCTGCAGCCCGGGAGGCGAGCCACCTCCAGGGGTGGATTGACTAAAGGATGGTCCAGGGGGCCCACGGGGCCATCTTCCCCAAGCCGAGTGTATATAGTTTGATTGTTTTGTTGTTTATTGTGTATATAGTTTGGGATTATTTTGTGAATTTTATTTTAGTTAGGAACATGGTGGTTAATTTTTTTTTCTAGATGGACTTTTTCTTTAGTATGGGCTGCAGAATAATCCTCCTGGCTGTGTGGGGGGTAGGATGGCAGTCCACCTGTCCCCCCCAGTTTTGGTTGTTGCATGCAGAAGGGGCAGTCTACTTGGCCATCTCTCTGCACAGCGCTTTGGTGTGGTTAGGTGCACTGTGCCCTGTTAATAAACATGTGTTCAGTTCAACACTTGGCCTCATCCTTTGGCTCCAACATAACAGATGGGCTTATCATAATTTGGTTCTGCCACAGCAATTATATTGAAAAGTTGAAAACTGCTTTCCGTCAGTAAGTATTGGGATCTTCAAAGAAAACAGAAGTGGGGGACGCTGCACTCACCTCAGAGTGCTCTTGTAAAGCCTGTGCCCCAATAGCCAATCAGAAGGCCTGTCTTAGATTATTGCTAACGAAGTACCCTGTGTGTGCTATTGGGACTCAAGCTGTAAAATCTCCCAATTGTAGTTGTTTCAATGGTTCTACCAGGATCAGAAAAGTTACATTGTGCTGCTTTAATATTTAAAAATACAGTGTGTAATAGTGTTGACTGATCTGATTCTATTGATCAGCTTTTTATGATGAAGGGAGTCGAGTTTTGCTTTGGGAACTTTTTTTTAAATTTCTGTCCCATTTTTATCTGCTGTAATCCCCCACTCCTCTTGCACAGAGAAAATTAGTCAGATGAGAAGTTGGGGTTCAGAGCAGAACGCATACTTTATCTTCCCTGCTTCACCTGGGGAAGGAGAGACCGACAGTTATTGAGTGAGCGAGAGTCTAAATGCAGAGGGGGAGTGGCACAGTGAGGAAATAATTGAATCAGAAATAAAACTTGTTTTGCTTTATTTAATTAGACTATTTTTTCATGGTGTTTAGCTATGTTGATAAGTAAAAAAAAAAAAATCAAAATATTGCAGTAACTTGTCAATATCAGGTCCTGATAATGCCTGCCTACTATAAAAAAAAAAAAAGAAAGGAAAAAAAGGTTAGCCTTTTTCATGCTTTAAGCATAAGAGCCATCTCATTCCAAGAAGCCATAATTCCCATCATTAGTGTGTAACAATTATTCACATCTACTGATCAAGTTGATGACAGCAACAATCTCCAGTGCCTTGCACCCCCCCCCCTTCCCCCAAGAGCCACTGTGGACAGATGGTGGCCTTCAGGTGCCAAGATTCCTCCAAACATAAATCGGCTAATATGTCTTCATCTCTGGCTGGATCCAGTAGCCTTCTCTCCAGTGATGGCTACTCTTTAGGTGAATATGTCATCATTGTATATGATGTTTTTCTTTCTCTCCAAAAGTACACAGGGCTGTTTAGCTACCATAGTAAGATGGCTGTGCGAATATGGCCATTGCACGTATATGACCCTGCTACAACATATACTTATATTCTAAGAAAATAAAACCTCAACGATTAATTTAGCAAACTGTAATAGAAACGTCATTTTTCTAATAATTTCTTTTTTTTTCTCAGTGACCTTGATTTTTTTTCACACACTGCAGCTTTAAAAAAAGGAATGTGTGTTTTTCGGCTGTGCTATGGGGCCAGTTGTTTTTTTCCATGCTGAAGTGTGAATGCCCACCCTGTCATTTCCACAGCTGGTCAGTACTCAAAGTGTCTACAGTTGTCCTCTCTCTCCATCACCAAAACACAGTTATAGATTTTCCCAAACACCTCTGTTTATAAAATTGCCTCTGTGTATTCATATCTTGTCACAGCTGTTGTTAGACAAGTGTGAAAAGGAACGATTGGATCAACGATATGCATATTAATTCATGGCACAGTTGGAAAAATGTCACTGCCTCCTCCAGCAACTGCATCTTCATGATGTTTTCAGCACCAGCTGAGGCTGACCAGTCTCCAGTTTGATGAGCTACTAGGCCTCTTAAGCAGATTGTTGGCAGGACTTCAAAGATGGATACAAACTACAGACATTGTCTCTGCTGTGGAATGCTGGTCTGTCTGTCTCCCGTGAGTTACAGTCTCATTTTAAAATATGGCAGAAACATGGTGATGGCAGAATCTCAATGCTGACTGGCTATTGCAACCAAACTTAAAGCAAACTTTTTGCCTGAGGTGAAAAAATCCAACTCGAACATTCACATCAACCACAGTGAATTCACATGTTATCTTTCCATCTACTTTTTATGTTTGGTCTTATACGCCATTAGAGACTATTTATAAGTACCTCATAACAGTTGGTTGATGTAGACTCATACTTCTGTCATAGAAATGTAATTTTTAAAAAAAATCAGTATTCCTATGACACCGAAGTGGTGACCTAGTGGTAGAGATGTGTCCCACAGCTATAAGGTTGTGGGTTCAAGCCACAGCCACTAAAGACCATAAAAATGGTACTTTCTGCCTTCTAGCTTGGTACTTGGCATGGAATGGAAAGTTGTTTTACCCAGCCATGGGGATAGCACAAGCCAGGGCACGCCTAGTACTGGTCCCAAGCCCAGGGAAATGAGGAGGGTTAAATCAAGAAGGGCACCGGCGTAAAAACCTTGCCAAATCAAATATGTGGACCCATGATCCACTCTGGCTACCCCAAATAAGGGAGCAGGCAAAAGAAGAAGTATTCCTATAACACAGTTATTCACACCCTATAAGAAAAGGCCTTGATCTGAAGTTGTGCATACTGGATAGTATGGGAAGTTAAGCTGTAGTCACGAAAATTCTCATGAATGATGGGTTTGTAAGAATCTCCCAGTTCCTATGAATTCTGGAGTTTGCAGACATTCGTGGAGGGAGCTTAGTTTCTTATGGCTGCTGTTCAATTTGCAAGAGCAACTTGAGGCATTCTTGAGAAATTAGGTGCTTTTCTGTCATATGATGGCCCTAAAGTTCTTATGTTCTTCATAAGGGTGCCTTGGGATCTTCCTACGGCATATTTATCCCATCTTACAAAAATTTTTATCCAACTCGCAGCACTCTCAAATCGTTGGTAGGAAGATCTTACACGTTTCAGCACATTTTGTCGGTACAAATTTTGCACGAATGACATATTTCTGCCTTATGAGTGCCTCACTACCACCTTATGCATGCTGTATGAATCTCTGTATAAACGGGGATTTGTACATGTTTCCTACAACCGCTGTAAGGGGCCCTCTAGAACATCTTAAGGTGTTCTTGAGGCATACTTACAGCCAACATCTTGCATAGTTCCTATATTGTTTCTATGGCATTCGTACGACCACCCTACGATGAGGGTTTTTTGTGGGGCATTCGTAGAAATCTTGGACAAGACCATCAACCTGGCTACAAACTTACGAATGGTCTACGAATGCTGGATTCTCCTATGGCCACCTTAAGAAGGTCGTACGAAATGGTCCAAAAATCGTTCATACAGTGTTCACAGCCGTTTGTAAGGATATTTGTGACCGTAGCTTTAACATTATCACGTCACAGATCTAACCAGGGAGAGTCCGAGAGGTCACCTTCAGTCTGTTCTGCCCAGACCTCCAGCCATATGTGTTCTGATTTTAGCAGCAGTGTTGATGGGGCAGTTGGCAGTGTGAGATGGTGTTCCTCCTGTTTTACTTAATTACCTAAATGATGGAGTCGCTCCCCCAACAGTCACTGTATCACACTGAGTCAAGGTGATCAAACTGAACTGACCACTCTCACCTCACTGCCCTAAATCCATGTATTTTTACATTTGTTTTACAAGTATATCTTGTCTATTTTTATTCTATCTTTTCAAAGCTCTTCTTTTTAGGCTGTGTAGCCATTTAGTCATTGCCTTATAAGACCACTTTGCAAGCCAAATACTTAATATAAGCTTTGCTTATATGAATAGAAACATAAAGAGTGTCATGATCTCCCCGTGTGCTTTTCTACAGCACACGGAGGAGGCGATAAGGAGGAGGATTTACGTGCTGGGTTACACCACACACACATTTATTGAACACCAACATTAACAAACAGTTCCAGTGCATACAATTCCCAATGGCTCAAGGAGTCCTCCAGGACGCTCAATAGTCTGGGTGAGAGTACCAGGGAAAGAGCACACACAGATTATACTCACGAGACTGGAGCTGTCCGAGTAAGTCCAAATAAGCACCAAGTGAACACAGTCCTCTGACGTGACTTCATACGATGAGCGATGACCGTATATGAAGTGCAATGACCAAACAATGCGTGACTGGGAAAAGGCTCCTTAAGTACATGCATTGCTGGGGATGGAAAATTGGCAGCACCTGGGCGAGGAGCGGGGAGATAGCACCCAGGAGTGGGAACAGGTGGCAGTAACAGAGAGGGGGCGTGGTCGGACCGGCAGACAGTTAGACAGCACTCACACCAGCGTAAGCCCAAGAGGCTGCCTCACCGCTGCCGACCAGAAAGCAGTGGCTATGGGCACGGCAAAGCACATAGAAATACATATAAGCATACATACAAGGTGGCACCAAACCCACAGTGAGGCCAGGACCGAGCCAGGGGAAACCAAGCCGGCTCGGTTCCTGACAGGGCCCCCCCTTTAAGGGGTGGATTCCCAGACACCCCAAAGAAACATCCCCGACCATCCCCCCCCAACAGGAACAAACAACACAAACCCGGGTGGGAGGTAGGGAGAACAGGAAAGGTGGGAACGCAACATACCGCCCAGGGACCACAATTAACTCCCCCCCCCCCAAGTCCACGGGTGTTGGGGCTCAGGAGGCCGCCCAGAGTCCCAGGCCCAGCAGAAGGACCGGTGAACCAGGAGCGGTAGAAGAAACAGGGTCGTTAGGGTCGCCGGCAGCGGCGGAGCCCGGCGAGGGAAGTTCAAATGCAACTGCGTGCTGCGCCTGACTCTCCTCACCTAGAGCCAGACAAGATCTCTCTAAAACTGCTATCAGAAAAACAAGAGAGAAAACTTGCCTGAGCTCAAGCTCCACCGCTGTCCAGGACTCCGACGATCCTGGCGATGAACACTCAGGCCCGGCCTCAAGGAGGTCCAGCTCAGGCTCCCAGTCCGCTGCGGACACCTCCGCAGCTGGCGAGATGGTGTTAGCAGTCCCTTTGTCCCCCTGTAGCGGCTCCAACACAGGGGACTCCACCGGCGTGGCCGTAGGGAAACACCTTCGTGCTGGCTCCAGAGCAGGATCCTCCAAAGTTACTGGCTCCTCCACTGTCCAGTGGTTCTGGTCCAAGACCAACGGACACTCAGGCGAATATGGAAGAAACACAGAGAGGGTAGGAAAAGAGTTTTTAGCTGCAACTGGTAGAGGGAGCCCAGCGGACTGCTGTAACTGGGCCCCTCTCCCGGGAGACAGACAAGGTTTATTGTCATCAACATAGACTGAATGAAAAGACACTTGCCTGTCATCCCGGTCTTTGATGTTGACTGCTGTAGCTGGCAGGCTGTGTCCACGGTGATGTGGCCCTCTTCAACAGATGGAGGAGGAGCCGTGTCCTTGGCAACAGAGGTGGGCGTTCCCGAGGCAGCCCCGTCTAGCCTCGCAGCAGGTGGGAGGGTGATGGAAGCTGACAACGAGGAGGGCTTCTCCTGGCGTGCCCACATGGTGCGACGCTGTCCTCTGTTTACTAGTGCCGACTGTGCTGGAGCGGGAGGAGGGGCGGGCAAAGCGTCACGGAGGATGACGGTCTGCGAGTTACCGGACCTCCACCCTAGCGCCGCGGGCCACGCCAAACCGGGGAAAGAGCGCTGGAGTGAGCAGACCGTGGAGAGCAGGTTGGCAAACTGTGGGTAGTTCCATTACCCAGGATGCGCATCCAGGATCCCTACTGCTCCGTCAAGGCATTCCAGCTTCTTCTTATGTCCACGGGCGGCGAGGGCTTCATTCACAAAGCTTCGGATGAACTTGGCGGCCCATCCCTCCTCCACTGTGGGAAAACCCACTGCCGTTCCTCTTCTTTGGTGAGACCGGGGCATGACGCTCTCCAGATTCAGGTTAGTCCAGAAAAACAGTTCAAAAATAGAAGAAGAGTGATGTGTGGGTGTACCCGCTAAATCCTCTTATTCGGGCTGGGTCATTCTGTCATGATCTCCCCGTGCGCTTTTCTACAGCACACGGAGGAGGAGATAAGGACGAGGATTTACGCGCTGGGTTACACCACACACACATTTATTGAACACCAACACGAACAAACAGTTCCTTTGCATACAATTTCCAATGGCTCAAAGAGTCCTCCAGGACGCTCAACAGTCTGGGTAAGAATACCGGCGAAAGAACACACACAGATTATACTCATGAGACTGGAGCTGTCCGAGTAAGTCCAAATAAGCACCAAGTGAACACAGTCCTCTGACATGACTTCATACGATGAGTGATGACCGTATATGAAGTGCAATGGCCCAGCAATGCGTGACTGGGGAAAGGCTCCTTAAGTACACACATTGCTGGGGATGGAAAATTGGCCGCACCTGGGCAAGGAACAGGGAGATAGCAACCGGGAGCGGGAACAGATGGCAGTAATAGAGAGGGGGCGTGGTCGGACCGGCAGACAGACTGCTCACACCAGCATAAGCCCAAGAGGCTGCCTCACCGCTGCCGGCCAGAAGGCAGTGGCTATGGGCATGGCAAAGCACATAGAAATACATATAAGCATACATACAAGGTGGCACTGAACCCACAGCGAGGCCAGGACCAAGCCGGGGGAAACCAAGCCGGCTCGGTTCCTGACAAAGAGGAATTACTGACAATCCTGAACTTCATTAGCTTGGTGACTAGATTGGATGAACAAGAGAGAACAAGCCTGTGCAGGGAAATAAAGTGGAAGACATTTAGAGTTCAAATAGTTCCCACTGTGACTATGATAGAGCATATTAACAGTTGCTGTAGCAACTGTCTCTAAATTAGACTAAAATTCAAACATGCAACTCCATCCATCCATCCATCCATCTTCTACCGCTTTTCCGGAGGTCCGGGTCGCGGAGGCAGCAGTTCAAGCAGAGAAGCCCAGACTTCCCTCTCCCCAGCCACCTGCTCCAGCTCTTCAGAGGGGATACCAAGGCGTTCCCAGACCAGCTGGGAGACATAGTCTCTCCACCAAGTCCTGGGTCTACCCCGGGGTCTCCTCCCAGTGGGACGTGCCTGAAACACCTCGGGTGGGAGGCGTCCAGGAGGCATCCTAATCAGATGCCCGTACCACCTCAACTGACTCCTTTCAATGTGGAGGAGCAGCGGTTCTACTCTGAGCCTCTCCCGGATGACTGAGCTCCTCACCCTATCTCTGAGGGTGAGTCCAGCAATCCTACGGAGAAAGCTCATTTCAGCCGCTTGTATCCGCGATCTCGTTCTTTCGGTCATTACCCAAAGCTCGTGACCATAGGTGAGAGTAGGAACGTAGATTGACTGGTAAATTGACAGCTTTGCCTTAGAACTAAGCTCCCTCTTCACCACAACAGACCGGTACAACGTCCGCATCACTGCAGATGCTGCACCAATCCATCTGTCGATCTCTCGCTCCATTCTCCCCTCACTCGTGAACAAGACCCCAAGATACTTAAACTCCTCCACTTGGGGCAGGAGCCTGTCCCCAACCCAGAGAGGACAATCCACCTTTTTCCGGCTGAGGACCATGGACTCGGACTTGGAGGTGCTGATTCTCATCCCAGCCGCTTCACACTCAGCGGCAAACCGTCCCAGCAAGAGCTGTAGGTCATTGCTGGATGAAGCCAACAGGACAACATCATCTGCAAACAACAGAGATGAGATCCTGTGGTCACCAAGCATGACACCCTCCATTCCCTGGCTGCGCCTAGAAATCCTGTCCATAAAAATTATGAACAGGATCGGTGACAAAGGGCAGCCCTGGCGGAGTCCAACTGTCACTGGGAATGACTCCGACCGAGTGTTGGCAATACGAACCAAACTCTCACAACGGTCGTACAGAGACCGAATAGCTCGTAACAACAAGCCCGATACCCCATACTCCCGAAGCACCCCCCACAAAAATCCACGAGGGACGCGGTCAAATGCCTTCTCCAAGTCCACAAAACACATGTAAACTGGTTGGGCAAACTCCCACGAACCCTCGAGAATTCTCAAGAGGGTAAAGAGCTGGTCCGATGTGCCACGGCCAGGACGAAAACCACATTGCTCCTCCTGAATCCGAGGTTCGACCAACGGCCGGACTCTCCTCTCCAGTACCTTGGCATAGACCTTCCCAGGGAGGCTGAGGAGTGTGATCCCTCTAAAGTTGGAGCACACCCTCCGGTCCCCTTTTTTAAAGAGAGGAACCAACACCCCGGTTTGCCATGCCAAAAGCACTGCCCCTGACCTCCACGCAATGTTGCAGAGGCGTGTCAACCATGACAACCCAACAACATCCAGGGCCTTGAGGTACTCATGGCGAATCTCGTCCACCCCCGGGGCCCGGCCACCAAGGAGATTTTTAACCACCTTGGCGACCTCAGCCCCTGTGAAAGGCGAGTCATCCCCCTCGTCCCCAAACCCTGCTTCCACTGTGGAAGGCGTATCAGTGGGATTGAGGAGATCCTCGAAGTATTCCTTCCACCGCCCGACGATGTCCCCAGTCGAAGTCAACAGTGTCCCATCCACACCATACACAGTGTGGACGGGGAGCTGCTTTCCCCTCCTGAGCCGCCGGACAGTTTGCCAGAATCTCTTTGAGGCCGACCGAAAGTCTTGTTCCATGGCCTCACCAAACTCCTCCCATACCCGGGTTTTTGCTTCAGCAACCACCCAAACTGCACTCCGCTTGGCCTGCCGGTACACCTCAGCTGCTTCGGGAGTCCCACAAGCCAACCAAGCTTGATAGGACTCCTTCTTCAGCTTAATGGCCCCCCTCACCACTGGTGTCCACCACTTGGTTCGGGGGTTGCCACCACGAGATGCACCGACCACCTTGCGGCCGCAGCTCTGGGCCGCCGCTTCAACAACAGAGGTGGAGAACATGGCCCATTCAGACTCCATGTCTCCAGACTCCCTCAGAATGTGGTTGAAGTTCTTCCAGAGGTGGGAGTTGAAGACCTCCTGGACAGGGGCCTCAGCCAGACGCTCCCAGCACACCCTCACTATACGTTTGGGTCTACCAGGTCTGAATGGCTTCCTCCCCTGCCATCGGATCCAACTCACCACCAGGTGGTGATCAGTTGACAGTTAACATGCAACTCATTTCTGAAAATGTCCTCACACCGCTTAACTCAGAGGTAGTAGTAAGTAGTGACATTTATTCAAGGACCTGTACTCAAGTAACTTTTTCCACAAAATTGTGCTGGAGTAGATACAGCGGGGAAAATAAGTATTGAACACATTGTGGCACATATGTTGGGTACATATTTTCCACAAATGTATTGCTGAATGTTTGTTGTGTGCTTCACGTCTCGAGGGACAAAAGGACTGAACCTGCAGGAGGTATCGAGGAGGTGTGAGATTTGTCCTTTGTCTCAGAGAGAGGCCCTGGAGGCATTTCCGGACCATCGAAGGCTGAGAGACAATGGTGGAGGATCAAAGGGGTTACAATGTGACTGTATGTTTGCTCAGACACCATGTGACTTGAGTTTCGATGTTCCGGAGTATAAGAGAGTGATGTGACTGTGATCTGTCTCTTTTCTTGCTTGGAGGTTGATAGAGAATGTGTTCTGATAATAAAACTGAACCTGAGAAATAAACCCAGCCTCATCATTGAACACATCCTCTACAACATCAACATTTTCCTCATTAAACATATTTCTAATGGACCCACTGCCCTGAGATTTTCACCAGATATCAGTAACAACCCAAGTAATCCATTCATACAAATAAATCAAGGCAACTGTGTTCACAAAACAAGCTATATTTAATAAAGTGGAATGACACAGGGAATAAGTAGTGAACACGCTTGGTGAAATTCATTTAATATTTTGAAGAAAAGTCTTTGTTGGTAATAACAGCTTCCCGACACCTCCTGTATGGAGAAACTAGGTGCAGGCATTGTTCAGGAGTGATTTTAGCCCATTCTTCCACACAAACTGTCTTCAAATCTTGAAGGTTCCGTGGGTGTCTTCTATGAACTCTGATCTTCAGTTCGTTCCATAGATTTTCAATTGGATTCAGGTCAGGTGACTGATTGGGCCATTCTAGCAGCTTTATTTTTCTTCTCTGGAGCCAGTTGACAGTTTCCTTGGCTGTGTGTTTAGGATCATTGTCTGTTTTTGCACTCTGCGCTTTTCATGTACATTAATCCATCTGTGAAGCCACTACTTAATGTGTGTAATTTTTATACTTCTTATCATCCTACTTAATTTGTGCTATTTTATTTAAATGTGTGATTTGTAGCTCTGTTTTTATATATCTTTTTTTCATACTTTACTGTGCAGTAGTCTGGTGGAGCACCCACAATTTCATTGTACTTTACAACTGTACAATGACAATAAAGCCTATTCTATTCTATTCTATTCTGTTCAACATAACCAGTCTTTTTTTCTGAAAGTAAGCCAATTAGTTGGTTCTTCTGGATGTTTCTTCCTGCAAAAGGGGAGTTTTTCCTCTCCACCATCACCAAGTGTTTGCTCACGGGGGATTGCCTGATTGTTAGGTCTTTCTGCAATTGTGGGGTATTCCATTTGAAAGTGTTATGAAACGACTGTGTTGTGAAATGGTGCTATATAAATAAAGTTGAATTGAATTATTTTGTCTCAATTTCAGGGGTATGTCTAAAGGGTGCTCTGGGTGCCTACTCCCCATAAATAGGCCTATGTTCACATTTCAATTATTAATATTGGGTATAAATCAATAATATACAGTTATGCTTTAAGAAGTGATTCTAGTGTAAACATGTAAAATACCAAAAATAGCTTTTTTTGTCCAATTTTTAGTTCAGTACTTTATGGATTTTCATCAAGTTGTACTGGGATCATCACTGGTCACTGTGATGTACACACGTAATTGTTATGACTCGCCGCTCATCAGTGGCGCAAGCCGCGCGCACACCTGCTCCTCGTCAGTGGCGAGGTATTTAATCCACTCTGCCCTGGGCTTCGGCCTGAAGCCGTCTCCCTACTTCGGCCCCTTTGCTACTACGGATCTCAAACCGACTAGCGAAGATATCCTGGGTAAGCTCCCCTTACCTCTCTCCTCTAGCTTTCCCCTGTGCACAGGTGGACATTCCCGGTGGCGGACTTCATCACCTCGCCGTTGGCTCTATGCTGCTGCCACAGGTACCGCAGGTCGCTGTCTCCCGGGCTCCGCCCTTGTCGACGCCAGCCACCTGTCATAACCAAGTAAACCAGCTACCATCATTATTCCCTGTATTGGTGTGGTGCCCGTTACCCTTCTCCCTCTGCTCTCTCCCACAGGGTTGTCCGGCTGTACGGCCTCCTGCCCCCGTGCCTGACGCAGACGCCACCACCAATACATTCTTATTCCACAGACACGCAGCCATACACTCCCTTGTTGCTAATAAAGCTGTTAAATCTATCCTGAGCCTGCGTGTGTGTCTCCTGGGCCGTGCATTATGTCAGTACGGCTTCAGCAGAGCGGCTCGGCAGACAGCGGGCTTGCACGCCGTCTTTCCACCCTCGAGGCTCGGGTGGATTTAATATCTCATCAGCAACAGGTGATACTGAATCAATTAATCATCATTACTAACCGATTAGACCGCTTGGACCCCCAGCAGCCGTTCCCCTCGGTTCGTCCGGGTGGCGTGGCTCCTGCGGCTCCGGTGGCCGTCCAGCCTGCTCTGGGTGCGCCAACACGCCTCACACCAATCCCCACTCCTGCTCGCTTCAGCGGTAAGCTGGGTGGAGCTCGGGGTTTTATTATGCAGTGTGAGTCCGTGTTTCTTCGCGTTCCCGGAGATTTTCCCTCAGACCATAGCAGGATTGGCTATATAGGTAATCTCCTTGAGGGTCATGCGCTTACCTGGGCTTACGCCATTATGGTGAAGCCCAGCTACGCCACCCTCACCTATGGCCAGTTCGTGCGACAATTTCTGGAAGTGTTCGACCATTCGCGTTTGGACAGTGTCCAGGTCGACCGTCTTCTCGGACTCCAACAGGGGAGCCGATCGGCGGCCGACTACGCGATCGACTTCCGGGTTACCGCGGAGGAAGTTGGCTGGGAAGAGCGTGCGCTCTGCGGCATCTTCCTCTGCAGTCTAAATTCCGGTCTGAGGGATGAGTTGGCTGGACGGGATACCCCGGAGACGCTGGCGGAGCTGATTTCTCTCACCATCAGTTTGGATAACAGGCTGCGCGAGCGCGCCTCCGAGCAGAAGCAGTCTTCTCGCTCGCGGGGCGCCTCTGCACGTCTGCCCCAAGCTCGCCCCCTGGCATTGCCGCCACCGGAGGTCTCCGAGGAGTCGGAACCAATGGTGACGGGCCGGACAAAGCTCCCCCTGGCGGAGAAACAGCACCGTCGTGACCTGGGCCTCTGCATGTATTGCGGAGGTAGTCAGCACACGGTGGAGCGTTGTCCGGAGAAGCCAAACGAGGTGGTCCGCGAGTCACTGTAGGGGGCCTCGCGGACGCTAATCGGTTAAGTCCCCTCACACATTTGACGCTGCCCATCCGCTTCTGTCACAACCTCACTGGGCACCTCACACATGCACTGGTGGATTCAGGCGCGGAGGGTAGCTTTATTTCACAAAGCCTGGCAACCCGACTGGGCATCCACTGTCACCTCCTCAAAACTCCTCTCGCCCTAGTTAATCTCTCCCGAGTTTCCCTGGGAAAAGTAACTCACCAAACATCCCCTGTCCCGGTGATCATCTCTGGAAACCATCGGGAGGATATCTCCTTTTACGTCCTGCCCACCTCAGTAACACCTGTCATCCTCGGTTATCCCTGGCTCCGCCTCCACAACCCCGCCTTGGACTGGAAGACTGGGAAGGTTTCTGCGTGGAGCACTTTCTGCATGGGTACCTGCCTCCAATCCGCAGCCTGCGCCCCGTCCTCGCCTCCCACAGCTCAGGACACCGCGCCCCCGGATCTCACCCTAGTGCCCTCAGAGTTCCACGACCTGGGTGCCGTTTTCAGTAAGTCCAAGGCGATGTCTCTGCCTCCTCACCGGCCCTACGACTGCGCCATTAACATCCACCAGGGGGCGCCCTTACCCTCAGGACGCCTGTACAGTCTGTCAGCGCTGGAGAAGGAGGCAATGAACAGCTACCTGAAGGAGTCGTTCAGTGCTGGGATCATCCGACCGTCCTCCTCTCCTGTTGGTGCAGGGTTCTTCTTCGTTGGAAAGAAGGACGGATCTCTTCGTCCTTGTATCGACTATCGAGCTCTCAACGATATCACGGAGAAGGACCGGTACACCCTGCCCCTTATGGACACTGCCTTCCACTCCCTCCAGGGGGCGACCTGGTTTACTAAGCTGGATCTCCGCAGCGCTTACCACCTCGTCCGGATCCGGGAGGGAGATGAGTGGAAAACCGCCTTCCGAACCCCAAACGGGCATTTTGAATACCTCGTGATGCCGTTTGGGTTGACCAACGCTCCAGCCGTCTTTCAGCGCCTCATCAATGACGTCCTCCGGGACTTCATCGGCCTGTTCGTATTCGTCTACCTGGACGACATTCTCATCTTCTCCAGGTCCAGGGATGAACACCGGGTCCACGTGAGGCGGGTCCTGCAGAGACTGCTGGAGAACCGTCTGTACGTCAAGGCGGAAAAATGTGAATTCTACGCCAAGACAACTTCCTTCCTGGGGTTCGTCATCTCCCATGACCAGGTGCTTCCGGACCCAGCGAAGATCAAAGCAGTGGTGGATTGGCCCACACCAACTTCTCGAAAGCAAGTTCAGCAATTCATCGGGTTCACCAATTTCTACCGCCGCTTTGTCCCGAACTTTGGAGCCATCGTCGGGCCCCTGACCCGCCTCACCTCTCCTAAGACCCCGTTCCGGTGGACTGAAGAGGCCGCTTCGGCCTTCCAGGCGCTGAAGACGGAGTTTTCCTCATCCCGGGTCCTCAGCCAGGTCGATCCCGCGCTGCAGTGCACTGTGGAGGTGGACGCTTCGGACACGGGGGTGGGGGCGGTGTTGTCCCAGCGGTCCCCAGCCAATGGAGTCAAGCGACCCTGCGCCTTCTTCTCTCGGTGCCTGTCCCCGGCGGAACGAAATTACGACGTGGGGGACAGAGAGCTTCTTGCCATCAAGCTTGCCCTTCAAGAATGGCGTCACTGGCTGGAGGGGGCAGCCTTGCCTTTTGTGGTCCTCACTGACCACAAGAACCTGGAGTACCTAAGATCTGCCAAGCGTCTGAACGCCCGCCAGGCGCGTTGGTCCCTGTTCTTTGCAAGGTTTAAGTTCAGCATCACATATAGGCCTGGCTCCAAGAACGGCCTGCCCGACGCCCTCTCCAGGCAATTTGACCCTGAGGCCGCAGAAGACGTCGCTCACACCATCTTGCCCAGGTCGTGCGTCGTGGGGGCTGTTACATGGGACATAGAAGACAAAATCCGGAGGGCGCAGGAGTCGGAACCGGACCCTGGCGGCGGACCGGAGGGGAGGCTCTTCGTGCCATCTGCCGTCCGGGGGGACGTCATACACTGGCTCCATACCTCCAAGCTCACTTGCCATCCTGGAGCTTCGCGGATGATTGACCTTCTCCAGCAATCCTTTTGGTGGCCAGGCCTGCGGAAGGATGCCGCCCGTTACGCCCGGGCCTGCCCCGTCTGTGCTGCCAATAAGTCAGGTAACACTCCCCCTGCGGGTCTGCTCCAGCCCCTGCCCGTCCCTGGCAGGCCCTGGTCGCACATCGCTCTGGACTTCGTCACCGGGCTCCCTGTCTCCAACAACTTTGACACAGTTCTGGCCATTGTAGACCGTTTTTCCAAGGCCGCCCACTTCGTGCCCCTTCGTGGACTTCCCTCAGCCTTGGAGACGGCGGACCTCCTCATCCAGCACGTGGTCAGACTCCACGGAATCCCGGTTGACGTGGTCTCCGACCGCGGCCCCCAGTTTTCTTCGGACGTCTGGAGGTCATTTTGCAACGCCCTGGGAGCCAAGGTAAGCCTCTCCTCCGGCCATCACCCCCAGTCTAACGGGCAGTGTGAGCGGACTAACCAGGAGCTGGAGGCTACGCTCCGCTGCGTCACGTCATCCAAACCCACGTCCTGGAGTTCTCACCTCGCCTGGGTGGAGTACGCCCACAACACCTCTCGCTCTACGGCCATCGGGATGTCGCCCTTTAAAGCATCCTTGGGCTATGATCCACCCCTGTTCCCCGCACAGGAGGGCGAGTTGGCTGTTCCCTCTGTCCAGGCACATCTGAGGCGGTGCCGTTCCCTTTGGTCCACGGCGCGTAATGTGCTTTTACGCACAGCGGAGCGCAATAAGTCTACGGCGGACCGGCATAGGAGACCTGCACCTGCCTACCAGGTGGGACAGCAAGTTTGGGTTTCCACACAGGACGTAAACCTAAAGGGTGAGAGGAGAAAGCTGGCCCAACGGTTCATCGGCCCTTATCCCATAACCAGAATCATTAACCCGGTGGCTCTGCGTGTGGCTATTCCCTCCTCCCTCCGCATCCATCCCACCTTCCACGTCTCCAAGATCAAACCGGTGGTCTCTGACCCCCTCTGCCCTCCACCTGCGGCGCACCCCACTCCCCGGATGATTGGTGGCCATCCGGCCTGGACCGTCGCTGACATCTTGGACGCCCAACGCCGGGGTCGCGGATTGCAGTACCTGGTGGATTGGGAGGGCTATGGACCCGAGTGGAGACAGTGGGTGCCTTCCTCGCTGGTGTTGGATCGGTCACTCATTTCTGAGTTTCATCGAGCGCACCCGGAAAAACCATCGCCAGGAGGCGCTGCTAGAGGGGGGAGTACTGTTATGACTCGCCGCTCATCAGCAGCGCCAGCCGCGCGCACACCTGCTCCTCGTCAGCGGCGAGGTATTTAATCCACTCTGCCCTGGGCTTCGGCCTGAAGCCGTCTCTCTACTTCGGCCCCTTTGCTACTACGGATCTCAAACCGACTAGCGAAGATATCCTGGGTAAGCTCCCCTTACCTCTCTCCTCTAGCTTTCCCCTGTGCACAGGTGGACATTCCCGGCGGCGGACTTCATCACCTCGCCGTTGGCTCTACGCTGCTGCCACAGGTACCGCAGGTCGCTGTCTCCCGGGCTCCGCCCTTGTCGACGCCAGCCACCTGTCACAACCAAGTAAGCCAGCTACCATCATTATTCCCTGTATTGGTGTGGTGCCCGTTACCCTTCTCCCTCTGCTCTCTCCCACAGGGTTGTCCGGCTGTACGGCCTCCTGCCCCCGTGCCTGACGCAGACGCCACCACCAATACATTCTTATTCCACAGACACGCAGCCATACACTCCCTTGTTGCTAATAAAGCTGTTAAATCTATCCTGAGCCTGCGTGTGTGTCTCCTGGGCCGTGCATTATGTCAGTAATTATAATGATTTACTTATGTTTCCATATAATATGTCATTTTTGTAATTATATTATATTATTATTACTATTTTTTTTTTTAAGTCTAAATATCAGTTGGAGTTGGGTAGGAGCCTATCCAACATTTGTTCCCAGGGGGTCATAAAGCGTTATTCTGGGCATGACTATGACACCTCTTTATATCATTTTAATTATTGTCTGTGTTTCAGGAGTTGTGCGTGGCTTTGCTTGAATTACCAGGGCTGCACCTGTGAAGAGACTCATCACTCACAGCAGATACGGTTTCATGATCCCTACAATTGTTGGTTTGAACAGTTCTGCTTTTGAATGTGGAGATAAAGTCAAAATAGGAACTTTAGGGTTTGTGCTTAATCGTATTCTGTGAGTAGATCATGTGTTTTTGTGACACATGTCTGTTTATCATCAGTATTACATAGCAGAATTCGTGTTAAGACCTGTTGTGAAAACCATAGCCTTAGTAAATGACGCATATCCTCCCAACAGTTATCACAATGACTGTAAACCTACAGAACTGTGACACAATGAAAGACAAAGTGAAAAGTTCTGTCTCGCTCCTGGTCTTAGGTGTATTTATTGTGAATCTTGTTAGACTGTGGAGAAATGGAAAATTTTGATATACATTGAAATAATGTAAAAACTGTTAAGCTGAGGCTTCACTATGCGTTAAATCAAACCTGTTTTTGGACTTCCAAATGTATGTCTTACAGTTTAATTACACCCCATGCAGCAAAGTTGTGGAGGGTATAATGTTTTTGACACATCCATCCTTTCATTTGTCCTGACATGTTTCGAGACCCAGAAAGCAGACACAGACTCAGAAATAAACTCAATTATCTTTATTGTGTAGTGTAGAGTGTGTGGATGCGTGTGTGTATGAATGTAGCAGCCGGGGCGAGCAGAGCACCGTGCAGACTGGCAACCCTAGGGAAGAGCAGAGACAAGGGCGATTAGTGCCAACACTCAGGAAAGATGGTATGGTGATGTGCAATCTTACTGTTGACGAGTTGGTGAGCAGCACAGGCTTGATCCTGAGGTCTCCGGCCAGTGGGACAGTGTCTTTGGCCCCGGTTGCAGAGGGAGTGTAGCAAGGCTTGGTGGAGTGTAGAGAGTGCTCGGTCCGCCGCCAGGAGGAGGAGGTCCGCCGCCACGGATTTCCACCTGTGCACAGGGGAGCAGAGCGTGGGTTGGAAATGATGAAGGTGAAGGAGAGCTTACTTGGCGTTGGGGAGCTGGAACTCCCAGGAGAACGACGAAGAGGATTTCTCAGGAGAGTGACGAAGTAGTGCTGAGGTCTCATCAGACCAGGGAGTAAGACGACTCCGTGCAGACCTGAGGGCAGCACGACTTAAATAGTCAGGCTGATTAGGAAATCAGGTGTGTGCACAGCTGTGGAGGGTAAGGCAACAGGCAGGCAGAGCGAATCACCACATGTCCATTCATTTGACATTGTTGTTGCCACTGTAATTACTACATTTCTGATTGGATTGACTTCAAATTTATACAGAAGCTCTAACTCATCAATACTTTGGACACATTCAATTTTCAGACACATCTGATGAGGAGTTCCATTTATTTTGGGGAGAGGTCATTTTCTGTTGGGAATTCACTTCAAATTTATACATCTGAGGGGGTCCATTTTTGGGGAAGGGGGTTTGTACTTTTTCACTCTGATTTTATGTTGTCAAACATCTATATTTCTGATTGGATTGACTTCCTATTTATACACAGGCTTTGGCTGAAATGAGGGGTTCCATTTTGGGGGAGGGGGACTTATTCTTTTCTTGGCCGTTTTATGTTCATCACATTAGGGGCGTCCGGCATGTAAGCTTGCTCACTATGGTTCTTTGATTGCAGCACAGTTTTCTTGAGTGGTCCAGATCTCAGCCACTGTATTCTCACGTGAAGGTTGACCAGGCATTAAATGTATAGGCAATTTTATTGTCTAATATTTAAACAATATGAAATATTTGTATCTGCATAGTTAACTGCTAATTTGGAGAGGCATTTTCACAAACTGGGCTTTGTAACGCTTTCAAAAAAAAAACAAAAAAAAAAGATCCTAACAGGTTTTCTGATTTTTTCCGTTATATGTCTTGGCAACATTGACACATCCGGTTACGCACCACATCCTGTTGAGACTGCAGTTCGACGCTCTGCACAGTTTGGATAGTTCTTCTAAGAAGCCGTTACCAATTCATCACTGTCCTGCTCCCAAAGCGCAGCGGTGACACCCAGCCTGACCCGATTTGATGTAATCCACAGAGTCATTTTTGCTTCGGTCGACAGTCTGGACTGATCGCTTCATCTCTCTTCGTCCTCTTCAGCTCTCATCCGCTTGCGCGCCACCAGCCACGGCGCAGCGCACGGCGCAGCAGGCATCAGAGCAAGTGAATGCTGCGGTGAGGAGGCGGTGTGAGAGGGGAACACTGTGGAGGTCGAGCTGTTCACTGGCAGAAAATTAAATAAAACGAAGAGTAAAAGCCCAAGCGCTAAGCTAATATATATATGTATTAACTCTGCCCAGAGAAGCACCGCTGTGCAGCTTTTACGCACAACTATCAGCGGCTCGGAAGACGTCCGCCAGCCACCACCATGCCCGCGTCTACGGCTTCGGTAGCAGATGTGCCCAGAATGGATCTTTCAAACAAAGCTGGCTGGAATAACGCAGGTAAAATGGAGAAATAAAAAAGGAATCGGTGTCTGATTCAGCGAGCCGAATGTGTAGGACGTGTGACGGAGGCGTCACTTTGTAGCTACTTAAGCCACTTCCAAGTTGTGCGTCTGGTTTAGGTGGCGTATGTGTGTGTGTGTGTTGTCGCGCAGTGTTGTGCAACATCCCTTTCGGGACTTAATGTGATAGCGCTTACCTAATAATTGCATCAAGGGTGATAGAAGTAATGCAAATTATAAATCTTTATATGTGCAAATTGCAGCAACAAAAACATTTATTAATAGTGTCCAAGCCTTCTGGGTTTGGAAAGAAAGTGTGGACAAGGGGACGGGCAGTTAAGCCCATCTGGTGGGGTCTAACTGGGGGTTTGAACTCACAACCTCCTGCACTGGAGTTTGGCACTCTGCCCATGTCACCACAAGGGTCAGCCCACTCGAGAAAACAAGTAGGAATGCTTTTATGGACTCTGCTACATATTTCCCCCCCCAGATTTTGGCATCATCCTGATGTCAGAGGTGTATTTAAGCTTTCAGTTTCCCTTAAGGGTGTCTGCCTTCCGACACCAGTGGTATCCGGGGAATGAGACTAATACACCACCACTAAGTCCTGCCAACAACGCCAATTGTGACAGGAAGTTAAGCCCAACTGGGGATTGAGCTCACAACCTCCCACTCCAGAGTCCGGCACTCTACCTGTGTCACGAAGAGAGTCAACTCACTTGGCAAGCCAAGTAGGAATGCTTTTATTGACTGTTACAAAAGAAAGAAAGGAGGAAAGCTGTCACTCCAACTACATGCAGCTGGACACCCCACCAGGGGTGCCGCCGGGGGTGACCCCTTCCCAGTGACCACCCCTGGTCTCTACCACTGGACAGTCTAACGTAATTTTATAACTTGTTTTTGTATGTCATATTTTACATGTAGTAGATATTTAAGAATAACTGATGTGTGCTGTGTATTATTAACAAATATTAACAAAATACAGCAAAGATGGACAGATCACACTGTCAAGGTGTGTTCAGACCAAACGCGAACGGGCACGTAGCGTGATTACATTTTAAATTGATTTTGATGTGCCACCTCAAGATTTTTAGTGGCCCCCATGTGCCCCCCCCTCCATGAAAAATTTCTGGAGGCACCTCTGCACCCCACCACGACACACACTGTTTAAGTAAACTGATGCTTTCCTTTTCCCACAGATGTGTCTCCTTGTTTTGCAAAAATGAACCTGTCTTAAGCTAAGATAAGCATTTATTAGTCCCACAATGGGGAAATTTATAGTATTGCAGCAGCAGAGGGATAGTAGCACTCAGAGTAATAAAAAAAATAATAAAGCTCAACAAAAACAGTATATACACAGTACAAGATGTTAAATAAGAAGTAAAATAGTTTTTACAATTAAAAATAAGGAAAATAGTATGCACAGCACTAGTAAGCAGATAAATTATTCAGCAATATATATATATATCAACAGTATATTTTACAGTTGAATGAGTACAGCGACTTTCAACAGTGTATTGGAGAGGATCATTCCTTATTTGTGAAAAGTAGTAGTAGTGTTATGTGGTGTCTCCATGAGCGGTGCAGATTGTTAAGTCTGACAGCAGCAGGTAGGGATGACTTGTGAAACCTCCCCCTCATGCATTTTGGATGGTGCAGCCCGCTGCTAACGAGCTGCTCAGTGTACTCAGCGTGTCCCGCATGGGGTCGGACTTGGACTCCAGCAGAGATGACAGCTTAGCCACCACTCTCCTTAGTGTCTTAGTGCAATTGTTGTAATTTTTAAATAAGACTGTGCTTTCCTCCCTCCTCTTTCGATCTAAATATATTTGTGATTATATTTGTGATAATATATTTGTGATTTGGGAAACTTTTGATATACAGTAGTTAAACAAACATGCTTTGAAGTCCCCATTTTTTCTCTTAGGAGAGCAATGTTTTTGTTGATTTAATAAACACAAAAAGAAAATGTCACCAGTCTTCTCTTTGCTTCAGAGTTGTTTTAGTTGGTATTCCAGGACATTTGGTGGTCATGTCATTTCCCTCACTTCTGCTGGAAATCACCAGATTTTATCGCAATGTGTTATGTGCATTCCAACAGATTGCATCAGGCCTTATGTTGCAGGCCCATGGTGTCAAACTGCTGTTGTACTGAGCTGACAAACTGGGAGCCTTTCCCGGGTGTAATATGCTAAGCCCTGCTCAGCTGTGTATGATAACTGGTTATTTAGCATGACTCCAGATGGGCTGTGTTTTTCCACCAACCTCAGAGGCCTTTTGCTCAATGATTTGTCACATTTTCTGCTTTTGATAGAGTTAGAATTCAGTATAGCTTTGCACAAGGCTATTAAAGCCGAGCTGTGTTTTACCATGCAGTGTTGAGCAGTCATACAGGGGTTCAGTGCTGATAGCTTTGGAATGAAACTGCCCCACACAACACTGAATCTCATCTGCAGCATTCCGCTTATATTTTTCATACAGCTCACCTTGAATTGTTGTTGTGCAGCTTATGAATTCTGAGTTCTCTGATCATCTCTGTGAATACAAATTTCTTTTGAAGATGCATGAATTATACATGTGCCAAGACTTTGTGAGATGAATGCATATTTATAGTGTTGGATATTAATTAAATCAAAACACCAAGATTGATTCCTAACCACCAGCTCTCTCTTGTAGGCAATGCTCAGTGCATACCCATACCCTGGCCAGCCCTCGGCACCCAAAAGATCATCCAGGGCAACGGCACCAATGTGGGCACCGTCATTACCTTGCAATGCCCAGCTAAACATAGAGTTGTGGGCAGTGATCTGAAATGTGTCATGGGCCTCAGCAACAGCGCCCATTGGGAGGGGGTGGGAGATGGAATGGAGGCGCACTACTGTAAACGTAAGTAGAAACTGACATGTGGAAATGGCAGTTAATTTAGAGAGAAGTCCTCTGTTGTCTGGTGTGTGTCATCCTATGAATCTGATTGTTTATTTATACTGGAAGCATTGCAACCACTGCAAAATTCCCTTGAACTGTATGTCAGTCCATTATTCTGAAATGATGGAATATATATTAAACATTATGTATTGCCAGTGTGATTCTGGGCAAACATTATATTAAGATGCTTGAGGTCAAATTTGGTTTACAATGATTATGAGTTTAAATTGTGTGAGAACACATTTGCATAATTTTTTTTTTTACTTGTGGATAAATCTCATTAAAGGATCATTTTAATGCGAATAACTTCGACACGACCAGTTCTACCAGGTGCACAGTTTTTGACTGAGTGGGAAAAGTGCAGGCAGGATTTTAATTATATTTTGGGACTCAATCTTCATGGGAGCGGGGATGCTGTCTGATGTGAAACTGAAAGAAATTAAAAATGAATTTATGTTTTATTGTCTTTCCATGATGAGCTGGCAAGAGAACTTTGCTGCAGAATAACTTTCATTTCTGCCAGTTGTATTTGGATAATGACAATGAAACACTTGTGATGCATTTTCATGTTATGTGCAGCACACAATGTCTGTAAACTTTGGCAGTCTTTGTGTGGCATTTCAAACTAATTTGAAAACTAAGAGAAATGCATTATGTCCAGCTTGCAGATTGCACAGTATGAAACTCAGTAAACTGGTTAACTCTCCCTTCTGTCCTGTTCCAGCTGTGTCTGACTTTGGTTTCCATGTGGCAGTCCTGGCATCCATTGTAAGTTCAGGCATTATCCTTGTAATGTCTATCGCCTTCATCACCTGTTGTTTGGTTGACTGTATCAAAGAGGATAAAAGGAAAAAGCAGGAGAGGTGAGTGGTGGGCGCGCTGGAACAAGTGGACCACTTTCACCAATACAGCAGGGAAAATAAGTATTGAACACATCAACATTTTTCTCATTAAATATATTTCTGATGGAGCCACTGACCTGAGATTTTCACCAGATATCAGTAACAACCCAAGTAATCCATGCATACAAAGAAATCAAGGCAACTGTGTTCACAAAATAAGTTATATTTAATAAAGTATGACACAGGGAATAAGTAACCCAGCCACAGGGGGTGCACAAGCCAGTGTACTGCAAGTGCATTGTTTTGGTCAAAGATCGAGGAGGAGGAGAGGGGGAAGGTGTGTTATGAGGGAGAGAGAGAAAAGGAAAGGTAGAAGTATGGAGGTGAGAGTAGGGACGTTAAATGCACGGACTATGACTGGTAAAGGCAGAGAGTTGGCTGATATGGTGGGGAGAAGAAAGGTAGATATACTGTGTGTTCAATAGGGGTGTCCCATATCGTATCATTCACGATAATACCAGTATATTTTTTGATACCGGTGTAAAAATGAATATCGCGATATTTGGGGTCCGTCACGCTGCCAACGGAAGTTACGCGTTACCATAGAAACAACAAAAAAAAAACATGGTGCGAGAAAGCAGCGCTCTGTGCTTGAAACGTCTGCGGCTAGCTGTGAGGAAGTAATTTAGTTTAAAGGCTGTTTCAGACTGCTGACTTCTTTAAAGAAAACGGTGCAGCGATGTGGATAATCTACCCGCATTTTTTCCCGCACGTCAATAACATGGCTTCAGTGAAAAGATTTCCTTCACCCTGAAGGAGTGTTGTTGATGTCCAGACTCTGAAGTGTCCAGAGGTTTATTTTCGTTCCCTTGTGGCTGCTCCAGCTTGATTTATTCCAACAACAGGGTGGCCTAGGATGAAGTCAAATTCCCATCCTGAATTTTTGTCCCAGTCCACCCCTCAGTGCACTTAAGATGTGGTGGTTTATATTTTCTGATAATATAACTGCTCTTTATAAACTGGAGAAATAAGAGTTTATATTTTTACTGAATATGTTGAACATAATTAACACTGGCCTGTGAAACTGTACTTTATAAATTTAAAAGAAAAATTGTATTCTGTGATATCGTGAAGAATATCATTATCGTGAAAAAAATCACAGAAATATCGTGATATCATTTTTGGGCCATATCGCCCATCCCTAGTGTTCAAGAACCCAGTTGGAAGGGAAGCAAAGCTAGGAGCATTGGAGGGGGATTTAAATTGTTCTACCATGGTGCAGATAGGAAGAGAAATGAGTAGAAGTAATCTTGAAGGAAGAGTATGTGAAGAGTGTTCAAGAGGTAAAGAAGGAGTCAGACAGAATTATGAGTTTGAAGCTAGAAGTCGAAGATGTAATGTTGAATGTTGTCAGTGTGTATGCCCCACAAGTTGGATGTCATTTAGAAGAGAAAGAGGAATTCTGGATTAAGTTGGTTGAAGAGGTAGAGAGTGTTCTCAAGGGGGAGAGAGTGGTGATTGGAGCGGACTTTAATGGACATGTAGCTGAAGGGAACAGAAGTGATGAGGAGGTCCTGAGCAGGTATGGTCTTAAGGAGAGAAATGTGGAAGGGCAGATGGTTGTGGATTTTGCTAAAAGGATGGAAATGGCTGTGGTGAACACATACTCCAAGAAGAGAGAGGAACATAGGGTGGTTTACAAGAGTGGAGGAAGGTGCACACAGGTGGACTACATCTTATGTAGAAGGAGAAATCTGAAAGAGATAGGAGACAGCAAGGTGGTGGCAGGGGAGAATGTAGCTAGACAGCATCGGATGGTAGTCTGTAGGATGACTTTGCAAACAAGAAAAGGAAAACAATGAAGGCGGAGCCAAAGATTAAGTGAAGTTACAGAGGGAAGAGGGTCACACAGAGTTCAGGAAGGAGTTGATACAGGCTCTGGGTGGTAGGGAAGAATTACTAGATGACTGTGAAAGTACAGCAAACGTATTGAGGGAAACAAGTCTAAAGGTATGTGGTTTATCCAGTGGACAGAGAAAGGAAGACAAGGAGACTTGGTGGTGGAATGAGGAGGTACAGGAAAATATCCAAAGGAAGAGGTTAACAAAGAAAAAGTGGGATAGTCAGGGAGATGAAGAAAGTAGACAGGAGTATTTGGAATCTAGGCGCATGGCAAAGAGAGGTGACAAAGGAAAAGGATAAGGTATATAGTGAGTTGTATAAGAGGCTGGACACTAAGGAAGGCGAAAAGGACTTGTATCGACTGGTTAGACAGAGAGATCGAGCTGGAAAGGATGTACAGCAGGTTAGGTTGATTAAGGACAGAAATGGTAATGTACTAACAAATGACGAGTGTGTTGAGAAGGTGGACACAGTACTTTGAAGAGCTGATGAATAAAGAAAATCAGAGCGAGAGGAGGATGGATGAAGGAAAGATAGCGAACAAGGAAGTCCCGAGGATTAGCAAGGCAGAAGTGAGGGCAGCTTTGAAGAGGATGAAGAATGGAAAGGCGGTTGGTCCAGATGAAATACCTGTGGAGATATGGAGATGTTTAGGAGAGATGGCAGTGGACTTTTTAACCAGATTGTTTAACACAATCTTGGAGAGTGAGAGGATGCCTGAGGAGTGGAGAAGAAGTGTTTTGGTACCAATTTTCAATAACAAAGGTGATGCTCAGAGCTGTAGTAACTACAGAGGCATAAAGTTGATCAGCCACACTATGAAGATATGGGAAAGAGTTGTTGAAGCCAGGTTAAAAGGAGAGGTGACAATCAGTGAGCAGCAGTACGGTTTCATGCCAAGAAAGAGTACTACAGATGTGATGTTTGCTCTAAGTGCTGATGCAGAAGTATAGAGAAGGTCAGAAGGAGTTGCACTGTCTTTGTGGATCTAGAGAAACATCATATGATAGGGTGCTAAGAGAGGAAGTGTGGTACTGTATGAGAAAGTCAGAAGTGGCAGAGAAGTATGAGGGTGGTGCAGGACATGTATGAGGACAGTGAGACAGTGGTGAGGTGCACTGTAGGAGTGACAGATGGATTCAAGGTGGGGGTGGGATTACATCAGGGATCGGTTCTAAGCCCCTTCTTGTTTGCCATGGTAATGGACAGGCTGACAGACGAGGTCAGGCAGGAGTCTCAGTGGACCATGATGTTTGCAGACGACATTGTGATCTGCAGTGAGAGTAGGGAGCAGGTGGAAGAGAACCTGGAGAGGTGGAGATATGCTCTGGAGAGAAAAGGAATAAAAGTCAGTAGAAGCAAGACAGAATACATGAGTGTGAATGAGATGGAGGCACGTGCAACGGTGAAGATGGAAGGAGTAGCGGTAGTGAAAGTAGATGAGTTTAAATACCTGGGGTCAACTATCCAAAGCAATAGAAAATGCACAAGAAAAGTGAAGAAGAGAGAGCAGGCAGGGTGGAGTGGGTGGAGATGAGTGTCAGGGGTGATTTGTGACAGAAGGGTAGCAGCAGGAGTGAAAGGGAAGATTTACAAGACGGTAGTGAGACCTGCTATGATGTATGCTTTGGAGACAGTGGCACTGACAAAAAGACAGCAGCTGTAGGTGGCAGAGTTGAAGATGTTAAGATTTTGTTTGGGAGTGACTAGAAGGGACAAGATTAGAAATGAGTATATCAGAGGGACAGCTCAGGCCGAGCGGTTTGGAAACAAAGTAAGAGAGGCCAGGCTGAGATGGTTTGGATATGTGCAGAGGAGGGATAGTAGATATATTGTACAAATGATGTTAAAGGTGGAGCTGCCAGGCAGGAGGAAAAGAGGAATACCACAGAGAAGATTCATGGATGGAGTGAAGGAGGACACGGAGAGGGTTGCTGTTACAGAGGAAGATGCAAGGGATAGGGTGAGATGGGGACAGATGAGCCACTGGGGCGACCCTTAAAGGGAGCAGTGGAAGGAAGAAGACACAGGGAATAAGTATTGAACACATGTTGATGAAATTAATTTAATATTTAGTAGAAAAGCCTTTGTTGGTAATAACAGCTTCCTGATGCCTCCTGTATGGAGAAACTAGGTGCAGATATTGTTCAGGAGTGATTGTAGCCCATTCTTCCATATAAACTGTCTTCAAATTTTTAAGGTTCTGTGGGTGTCTTCTATGAACTCTGATCTTTAGTTCGTTCCATAGATTTTCATATATTTCAATATGAACATAAAGCGTGGGCACGGTCCCTGGCGATGCCCCGATTGTGACACTGGGCCATTCTAGCAGCTTTATTTACCTTCTCTGGAGCCAGTTAAAAGTTTCCTTGGCTGTATGTTTGGGATCATTGTCTTGCTAAAATGCCCATCCTCGTTTCACCTTCAGCATCTTGGCAGATGGCAACAGGTTCTTATCAAGGATGTTTCTGTACATTTGTCTATTCATCTTTTCTTAAATTATATGAAGTCTGCCTGTACCATGTGCTGATAAACACCCTCACACCATGATGCTCCCACCTCCAAACTTCACTGTTGATATGGTGTTTTTGGGCTGATGTGCAGTGCCACTTCTCCTCCAAACATGCTGTGTGTTGTGGCATCCAAAATATTTAATTTTGGTCTCATCTGACAAGACTATATTCTCCCAGTATTTTACTGGCTTGCCCAAATCTTGTGCAGCAAACTTTAAATGAGCTTCAACATTATTTTTCTTCAGCAATGGAGTCTTGCGAGGTAAGTGGGCATAGAGCCCATGTTGGTTGAATGCATTCGAAGAAGAAGCCAACTCTGTTGTCATTCAGTCCATACAGTAGAACAAAATTATGTTTCTCCTATCTACAATGTTAATCACATCTAGAATCAGAGGGGTTGCTGCCATGCAAAGTGCTGCCACAAACAACTTCTCCTTCCCCCATTCTATTACACTGAGCACCAAGCTAGAAGGCAGGAAGTACCATTTTTATATGGTCTTTGGTATGACCTGGCCGGGACTTGAACCCCCAATCTCTCAGTTGTGGGGCAGATGCTCTATCAACTAGGCCACCACTAGCCACATCTAGCCACCACACCTTTACTTATTGTTTTCAATTCAATTCAACTTTATTTATATGGCACCATTTCACAACAACAGTCATCTTATAGCAGTTTCAACTGTAGGGGAAAGCCCCACAATTGCAGAAAGAACCCAGCAATCAGGCGATCCCCTGTGAGCAAGCACTTGGCAACGATAGAGAGGAAAAACTCCCTTTTAGCAGGAAGAAACCTCCAGCAGAACCAGGCTGAGGGAGGGGCAGTCATCTGCTGCGACTGGGTGGGGGGGTAGAGAAGAAGAAAAAAAAACAGGCATGTAGAGAGCAAACAGCACGACAGGGACTCAATATATGTGTCCATAAATATAAACCTGTTTTCGCCTGTTTTCATCCTCATTGGTCCAACAGTTGGTGAGTACCAGTCTAAAAAAATTCTCAAGCTGTGTTCGTAATGTCCATTCACTCCCCTGCCATTTTTGCAGGACGGTGGGGTGTCATCATGAGCCAGATAGTTGTTTGTTTATGTTTGCAATTTTTCTGCTAAAAGGGAAATTGTGTCTGTTGTGACACAAGGTTTTGTGTTGATCTCCTTTAAAATGGTGGATATTTGCTTCTCTTACCTTTTATTGTATTGATTTTATTGACTGCAGTTTCTACTCGTGCTGAGTTTTATATTGTCTTATTGATTTTATATTGTTTTTGTGCTAGTGTCCTGCTCCTTGCTTTTATGTTTTTATGTGTGTCCTTGTTGTACAGCACGTTGTATAGCGAGTATTGCTTTTTAAGGTGCTTTATAAATAAAGTTTATTGATTGTTTAATTGATTTGCTATGGGAGAAAGAGCAAGCTCCTTTTGTGACTGCTGGTTGTTGTTCAGTGATGTCATTGAGCCTTGGCATTCTGTTGTTTGCACATGCAGTAATACTTTTGAGAATTTTCTGGAGAACGTTCTGGATAGTTTTTGTCATTTTGGATAGGTTGAGAGTTTTAATAAACCTGCAGGTGAAGACAGTAAGCATATTTGTCCACTCCCATGTATATAACAGTATGACAAACTTGAAAAATTACCGACTTAAGGTACACTGCATCTGTATAGAAAAACACACGATTAACGCGTTACTAATCGCGATTAACTCATCATTGCAAAAGAATTATCGCAATTAAAAATTTTAATTGTCCAACACCACTAATTAATTTACACACACACACACACACACACACACATATATATTAGGGGTGTAACGGTATGCAAAAATCAAAGTTCAGTACATATCTTGGTTTTTAGGCCACGGTTCGGTTTATTTTCAGTACTGTTAGAAAACAAAATGCTAAACAGAAAACTGCTTATCTTTTGTATAAGCAGGAACAGCTTTGACAAAAAAAAAACTACCAGCAGTCAATTCTCGAATAAATAAAATGTATACAATAAAACAAATAAATTTTCTTTTTAGCAAATGAACGATGCAGACAAGTGCAACAATAGAAGTTTGAATAATCTGAATTATTCTTGTATTTTTAGGAAATTAAAGTTCCTTATTGCCTGAAACAGTGTTTTAACCAAGGTGCTCTGGTATGTTCAGGTTTCTGTGGGAAATTAATTATCTCATTTCACTTGTTAATTGGTCAAAAAAATTGCAAATAATTTGTCATTGTTGTGTATAGGTTCTGAAGGCACTCATGCACAACAACAACAAATTATTTGCAATTTTTTTGACAATTAAGAAGTTAAATTAAATGATGTCCCACAAAAATCTGAACATACCAGAGCACCCTTGAAAAACACTGGTCTAAAGTGCAGCATTAACAGACTGAGCTTTTTCTTAAAGGATGGTATTATTTTCTGGCTGAAGTGGGCACAACAAGGAACTTCATACCAGGGCCAGTTACCTTCAGCATGTGTTTAAACCCGGTGTTCTTAACAACTGAATATGGCCTTAGATCCACTGCTATAAAAACACCAATGGCGTTTGCTATTGCTTTGACTAGATCTGAGAAGCTCTGGAGAGTCCGTCTAAATACTGCTGGAAGCTGCACTTGTACCGCGTTAGTTTTTTTTTTTTTTTCGTGCTGCACATTAGCGTGGTGCCATTTCAAATGAGTTAACAAGTTCAACATACTGCCAAAAGCATATCTGATGCTGTTTTTGTCTTATTCACTTGCCTTTGTCTGTTCACATATTTCACCAGAAAGCTGAAGTGTTCCCAGACAGGATACATATGAAGAGGGTCTTCAAGCTCTGGCTTCTCTGTACAGCCAGCCATGATGCTCCCTGGGCTGCACTGTTTGTTTACATGTACGGCGCAAGGCAGTACACTTCATGTCCGTCACTCAACATGGTGCGTGTGGAACCTCAGTACGCCTATGCACTGAACCGAAAGTGCCATACTGAAAAATACGAATGCGAATACATGTACCATTACACCCCCAAAATAAATAAATATATATATATATATATATATATATATATATATATATATATATATATATATAGAGAGAGAGAGAGAGAGAGAGAGAGAGAGAGAGAGAGAGAGAGATTTATATATATATGAATATGAACATACTATATATATATATATATATATATATATATATATATATACTGTATATATATATATATATATATATATATATAGTTTTTTTTATAGTTTTTTCACACAGTGGTGTGAAAAAGAAATACAACAATTCTGTAAAGATGAGTGGGCCAAAATTCCTCCACAGCGCTGTAACAGACTCATTGCCAGGTATCACAAACGCTTGATTGCAGTTGCTGCTAAGGGTGGTCCAACCAGTTACTAGGTTTTGAGGCAATCACTTTTTCACACAGGGCCATGTAGGTTTGGATTTTTCTTTCCCTTAATCATAAATGCCTTCATTTAAAAACTGCATTTTGTGTTACTTGTATTATCTTTGTCTAATATTTAAATTTGTTTGATGATCTGAAACATTTAAGTGTGACAGACATACAAAAAAATGAGAAATCAGGAAGGGGGGGCACACTTTTTCACACCACTGTGTGTGTGTGTGTGTGTGTGTGTGTGTGTGTGTGTGTGTGTGTGTGTGTGTCACTACAGGAGCACAACATTTGAATTACAACTACCTCCAGACATTTAATTAATAAAATGATAATATCTAATTCAAATAAAATTATTTAATAATAATTACTGTTATTATTATTATTATTTAATTATCATTTTAATATATTTTTCTTACAAAAAATGCTAATAATACGAAAAACAAATGTTCAGAAAACACACAGGATTCACCTGGACTTAATTTCAGTCAAGCAGAGAAAAACAAGTCCCAGAGGGGAGAAGAAATTTCCTTTGGATAAAGGTTTTATCTGTTTATTTTGGCAATTTTGACCAGATTCATCCTGGTTTGTGCTGAGTCAGAGCAGCTGTAGAAGGCTGAGGGTGCACAGCAGCAGCAGTTTCCGGACTTTTTGGGTGCAGTGGACAAGCCTCCCTGCTTGCATATCCCCTGGCTTAGATGGTAAAACAGTATTATTTAAGATACTAGCGGGGGCAAAGATTCTTGCTTTTGTGGTTAAACTGAATCCAAGTCAGCAGATAGATGAAGCTCCAAAATTACAAGGAATTAAAGCTAGGAGTTAAATCACAATCCGTCAAAATGGCAGCCTTAAAAAATTTTCCGTCACTACTAAAAATTATCCGTCAATGAACGAGAATTCTCAGTTGATGCAACCACTGGTCACTACATGCATGGCAGAAGGTTGCCATAATGGGCAAGATAAAACCACAGGAAAGTCTTTTTATCGCTTTCCATCAGATCCAGTTCAGCGAAATAAGCATGTAGGGTAGGCAGATGGAGGGTTGACGGCAAGCCACAACATGGGTAAGAAATGCAGCAATCATTTAATTTGAGTAAGTACATGTACGAATTAGGGGTGTTGGAAAAAATTGATTCGCATAAGAATCTAGATTCTCATTTTACATCATCCAGAATCGATTCACAAAAATTAAGAATTGATTTTTTAAAATGATTATTATTATTATTTTTTGCGGTGGTCCCAGAGTCCCGTCATGGGACATGTATTGCCGTTTCAGGATACGCAATTACACATTGACGCTGCAGACACAGGAGAACCATGCAGAGTAGCTTACTAGCTAGCAGCCGGATGAAATAGATGGAATAAAGAAAAAATGGAGCAGCAAGAAATTCAACCAGTCCCATCTTCAATGAAGGCAAATGTGTGGGCGCATTCTTGTTTCTACGATAATCCGGGAAAGAACACGCTAGACATGACACATGTAATATGTAAAGTTTGTAAAACAAGTCAAGCACTTTGGTAGCACCACAGAAGCGGGGGCAGTGCAGTGGACTTTTTTTCTGAGATTAGTGGTTTTTTGTACTGAACTGAGAGACAAAAGATGAAGCAAAAATCGCTTTGAATCGAAAGTAGATTCTGAATCGAATCGTGACCCCAAAAATCAGAATCGAATTGAATCGTGTGACTTCTAAAGATCCACAGCCCTAGTACGAATGGTGACCCAGAGAGAGTGATGGTGGGTCTCAGATTTATATTTGGTGCTTTATTATGCAGGGAAACCCAGTGTCTCCAGACTATATGTTGCCCCGTTTAAACAGATTCATCTAAAAAAAGAGAAGCATGACTGGCCCAGGATGTTTTTCATATAGGCACATCAGCAAATGGAGAGATTAGACAGGTTATTTTATTGTTTTGGAACTGTGGTAGGGCTAATCGTTTATGCCAGAGGGGAGAAATATTTCCCCCATGAGACTGTGTTGTTTATATTTACAATATGTGTCTATATTTTAAACAAATTGTCAACTAAAAACGGCATGATTTTTTTCAACCACTCTTAGGAAGGTGAAAAAATAAAAAGATGAACAGCACCAGGAAGCTGAATAGCGAGGAGCACCGTCATCTTAGAATGTGGGTTAAAGCGGTTTCCACTCTTCAATCGGAAAACATCCTCAATTTAATTTACAAACTATTTTTATACACATTTTGTTCCCACTCTAACTATTGCTTACCAGTTTTTATTAAAATGCATGCAGCCTGCTCAGCTGAATGACAGCTTCCACCTCGCATCAAACCTCTGCAGAACAAGGCAGCAAGAGCCGCTCTCAGTCACCCGTTTTCTGTCTGTAACACTCCAGATGATTTTTATCCCCCACCGGTCGAAGCCTAAAGGGGTCAAAGAGCCCTTTGGGCAAAGACTGAAGGGGGATTATGTTATGGGTCTGTCCGTCCATCCATCTGTCCCACTTTGGTGAAATCAACTCCTCCTACAGTTTTGGTCCGATTGTTTTGAAACTTGCTACCAGGGTTTGATATATACTGAGGATGTGCATATTGCAATTTGGTTTTGATTGGACGATTTTTGCAGGAATTGTAGCCCCTGACCTATGACCTAATGTTTCACCTCACTTCATAGACAGTAACTGTCTTGTGAAGTCAACTCCTCCTACAGTTTTGGTCCGATTGTTTTGAAACTTGGTGCCATGGTTTGAGATACTCTGATAAGATAAGATAAGAGATAAGATAAGCCTTTATTAGTCCCACAACGGGGAAATTCCAGGATTGCAACAGCACAGGGATAGCAACACTCAGAGCAACAATCAGAAGGCAAGAAAAAAAAACAAAAAAAAACAAAAAAAACAAGCAAGCAAGAGCAGCTAATATACATATGTACATATTACTATAAAATATATATATACACACACACACAGACACAGTGCAGAGCATTGTAGCTGGATGGAATAAATATATGAATATATGAACACACAGTGCAGAGCATTGTAGCTAGATGGAATAAATATGTAAATATATAAACACCCACAGTACGGAGCATTGCAGCTAGGTGGAATAAATATGCAAGTATATAAACACACACAGTGCGGAGCATTGTAGCTAGATGGAATAAATATATAGATATATAAATATAAACACACCCAGTGCGGAGCATTGTAGCTAGATGGAATAAATATATAGATATATAAATATAAACACACCCAGTGCAGAGCATTGTAGCTAGATGGAATAAATATGTAAATATATAAACACACACAGTGCAGAGCATTGTTGCTAGGTGGGATGAAACAGCATAACCGTCTATTTAGTTATCCTACATGGTATGATTATGTGCCCATACATATTCTCACCCTCCATAGCGACCGGTATGTTCCTAGTTGTATGCCGGAGAGGACCATTGTGTAAGTCTATTGCATCTTTTGCATTCAAAAAAAACTATTAGTTTGTTACGTCTTTTTGCTATCTCTGCGAGCAGCCCTGCTTAGGTTGTACAGTCTGACAGCCGTTGGTAGGAAGGACCTACGAAACCTCTCGGTTGTGCACCTGGGATGATGTAGTCTGCTGCTAAATGAGCTCCTCAGTGCATCCAGTATGTCCTGCATAGGGTGGAACTCGGACTCCAGCAGAGATGACAGTTTAGCCACCGTCCTTCTCTCTCCTATCTCCTCCATCGGATCAAGGCGTTGCCCCAGGACAGAGCTAGCTTTCTTAATCAGTTTGTTCAGTCTCTTCCTATCGGCTGCAGTAATGCCATTGCCCCAGCAGACCACTCCAAAAGTGATGGCTGATGCCACCACCGTGTCATAGAATGACTTCAGCAGCGCCCCTTGTACACCAAAAGACCTGAGTCTCCTCAGCAGGAACAGCCTGCGCTGTCCCTTCTTGATGATGCACATATTGCAATTTCACTCTCATTGAGTGACCTTGAGATCAAAGGACAGATTTTTCCCTAAATCTTCTAAACACAATAACGACTGAAAAAAAGAGATGTGGGCTTTTCAAATCAATACAGGAGTTGTATCTAATACACATCTTGGACGACTTACACCCTCACCTAACTATGAATTTGGGGTCAAGGGGTCAAAGGTCAAAGTTAACACTGCAGTTGCACTGTGGTAAATGGACAGAGCTTAGGAGCTCTACTCTGTCAGAGCGACTCCTGACACCACTGAGTGAGTTGGAGAATTATTGTTGTTTTAGAGTGGGTTTTTTGCATGTTTCTCTGTCTTTTTTTGCTCTTGCTGAAATGAAAATTGAAAGTGTTCTACCTGGCCTTTGCCTGGCTATTTATCATGAATCTGTGGTGCGCAAATGGACTTTGTTCACAACTGGCACAGCCATTCACCGCCATCCCAGGTAGGCTCGCTTATTGACGGGACTCCATGTTGGAATTGAGCCGCTCGGTGCCAGAGTCCGCACAGGCATCGCTCCATGATAACAACATACCTGCAGAGTTAGTCCATGGATACAAGAGGAAGCAAATACGAAGGAAAAGAGGGTCGAGAGGAGGAATAAGGAATAGACTGAGGAGGAGAGGCAGCCGCCTACCGTTACCTACCATATCCCTGTGAAACGTGTGTTCGCTAAAAAACAAAAATGAAGAACTGGCCACACTGATCAGGTATGATCTGGATTACTGGCAAACCAGTCTCTTCTGTTTCATGGAGACATGGTTTTCTGAGGATATAAACTTTGATTTAGAAGGTTTTAACATCATTCGTGCTGACAGGGACAAGGCAAAAACATGGAAATCAATTGGGGGAGGGCTCTGCATGGCTGTCAATAGTAAATGAGCAACAAAGTTCCCAGTGACAGAGATTGAATGTTGCAAACACTATGAATTAATGACTGTGTCCTTCAGACCTCATTATTTACCTCGAGAATTTGCTCAAATAACGGTTATTTTAGCCTATGTACCAGGTCCTGATTTTAGCAGAGCTGCGGAGCACGTATCTGACTGTTATAATAGAGCCGTCAATCAGACTGGAGAACAGCCTGTGTTTTTACTGGGGGATTTTAACAGATACGACATCACCACATATTTGCCCAATCTGGAGCAATATGTCACAATTCCCCACCAGAATGGAAAACATGCTGGACTTGTGTTATGGCAATGTCTCTGGTGTATATATCTCAAAACCACGCCCACCTCTCGGACGTTCTGATCATAACGTCATTCTGTTACTGCCAAAATACAGATCACAACTGAAAATGGGTAAACCCATAAAAAAAACCATCAGAGTCTGGAATAAAGATGCAGCTGAATCACAGAGAGCTTGCTTTGAATTGATAGGCTAGGATCTATTCTTCAATGACTGTGGCAGTGATTTTAACATGGTGACAGATGTGCTGACCTCCTACATCTTATTCTGTGAGGGCACTGTTACTCCCAGCCACCATATAATAATGCACCCAAATAATAAGAAATGGGTTACAAGGGACATGAAAACCTGCTTGGTCCAAAAGAAAAAAGCTTTCCGACCAGGAGACAAGCTGAGGGTGAAGGAACTGCAGAAAGAGTTTGGGAGGATGGCGAAGCTGGCTAAAATAAATTATAAGAGTGCAGTGGCGCAGTGGTTAGCACTGCGGCAGCGCAGCAACTCACCCTTGGCTATGGGATCCCTGGTTCAATCCCAGCCCCCGACCAACAGTGATCTGTGTGGAATTTGCATGTTCTCCCCGTGTCTGCCTGGGTTTACACCGGGATTTCTCCGGTTTCCTCCCACATGCCAAAAACATGCAAGTTAGGTTAATTGGCATCAAACTGGGGATTCTAAATTGTCCTTAGGTATGACTGCAAGAGTGAATGGTTGTCTGTCTCTCTGTGTTGGCACTGTGATGGACTGGCGATCTGTCCAGGGTGTACCCTGCCTCTCGCCCAAAGATGCTGGGATAGGCTCCAGCACCCCCGCGACCTGAAAAAAGGATTAAGAATGAATGAATAAGGTGGAGCAGAAATTAACATCAGGAAGTGTGAGAAAGGCGTGACAGGGTCTAAACATCATGATGGGCAGAGCCCCAAAACCTGCCATGGTCAACTTCCCAGATCCCACTTCCTTTACAGAACAGCTTAACACCCTCTTCACCCATTTTAATACCAGCAGCACACCGACCACCTGGATCTTCCCACCTTCCATCTCCCCCCATGAATCCCTTATCATTAAGGAGCAGCTGCTGACCTCCATCTTACATAGAGTCAACCAACACAAAGCCGCTGGCCCTGATAGGCTCAGAAGCAGAGTCCTCAAAGAATGTTCCTCTCAGCTAGATGGAGTCCTCACCAGACTTTTTCAGCATCTCTTGATTCTGGATGTGTCCCTGACCAGTGGAAGGAATCTACCATCATTCCAATCCCCAAAAAGACTCACCCTAAGGACCTGAAAGACTACAGACCAGTGGCCCTGATCTCTGTACTCTGTAAATCTATGGAGCGAGTGGTGTGTGACTTTTTGACCAACATGTTGTCACACAAATTGGATCCCCTCCAGTCAGCCTATAAGGTAAAACGGGGTGAAGAGGATGCATGTCTTACACTTTTAGACACTTTCACCAAACTGGACTTTTCACACCCACACACACAGATTTTGCTTATGGACTTTTCTTCTGCTTTTAACACTGTACACACAGACACCTTGCTACATCACCTGACAGACCTGCAGGTTCACCCAACATTGATTTTATGGATTCAAAGTTTTTTTTTTTAATATGACAGGCCACAACAGGTGTTTTTAAATGATGTTACAGCTAGCAAGTTGATTTTAAACACAGGTCTTCCTCAAGGTTGTGTTTTATCACCAGTTTTGATCTCTGTGTACACAAATAACATCTCCTGTGACAGAGAAGGAATGACTCTTTTTAAATATGCAGATGACATGACCCTGGTGGCTCATCTGACAGACAGTACTGCACTGACCTGCTATCAGCAGGCAGGCTGCGATCTAGCTCAGACTTTTAATCAAAACTCTCTGGAGTTAACTTCTTGCACTCCGTTGTTCCGCGGGTGGGCAAGTCTCTGCGTCCTAGGGCGCACGAGTGCGCTCTCGTGCGCCCTCGTGCGCATGATGCATGATAAGGATATTGATGGTGGTGGTGTAGGTGGTGTGGCCTCCAAGCGCCACTGAAAAAAAAAGCTGCAAACACAGCCGCGAACAGATTAGTTCATCTGATTGACCTCTCATTCGACTAATAAGAGCCTTGAATTGGGTTTCTGAAACCTTGAAGAGCCAATGAATGAAAACCTAGGAAGGAGGACCCGCCTCCCAACGCTTTGAATGCAGTGAGCCAATTGAAGCAGAGAAGTTCGTGAGCTGTTTTTTTTAAGGCTGGGTGAAGACTGGCTGCTGGAGCGGATCAAAAAAGGACACAGGAAGAGCCCCACAGACCCAGCAGCATGGAGACCATCCACAAATGCAACCTGTGTGACAGGGAGTGCCATTCGTGGATCGGCATGTTCGGCCACAGGCGGTGCTTATTTTGTATTGGTTCCAGCAGAGTAGACGTTATGATTTCTTCCATGGTCATTATAGACCGACGGAGGCTGACGACGAAGGCTGAGTGACACACACGCCTTCGCTAGTCTTTTTTTAATTACTACTGTTATTTGTTTTGAAAAATCGTTCGCCAAAAACCGCAATCATGGAAGCACAAAACCGCAATAATGGAATTATGTTTTGATTGAGTCGCGAGACCAGAACCAGAGCGGACCAGCGTCGCGTTCGTCTGACAATGAGGAAGACAAGTTCGCCAAGACTCCGCTGTGAAGAGGTAAGGTGTTATAAGCTAAATTATTCTCTATCCCTGAAAATTGTAATCCAAAATGACTTTTGACCGATCAGTAAATTACAGCTGTGCGGTTCACGAAGTCTGAAGTTCGTGCGCCGCGGTACAAGGGGTTGCTCGCAGTGTACAGGCTGTGAACGCCCCCCCCACCCCCGCTATTCTTCTGCAGCGAGGGGGGGGGAGCCGCGGTGATTGCACTGCTGTCCTACATCACCACATAAGGCTAATCCGTTGTGTAGTGATGGCTGAAGTCCATCCTCTGTAGCGAGCGGGGGGGGGGGACAACCCCCCCCCACACACACACAGTAGCGAGGGGGGGGGGGGAGCTGCTGTGACAGCGTTGCTGTGGAAACATGCAATGAGTGTAATCTGTCATGTAGCGAGGGCCGAACTCTGTCCTTGGTAGCGGGGGGGGGGACGACCCCCCCCCCCCACACACACACACACAGACACAGCCCTGAGTGTGACCTTTCCTTTGAGCCTAAAATGAAACTTCTACATTGAATTATTCAAAAGTTACAGACGTTTTTCCAAACTGTGCCATTTGGCACAATTTGGCACAGTTCCAAAACGCCTGGGAACTACCTGAGAACAAAGCTGTGTAAAATATTCATTTTTTGTGGTATTGTTACCAAATTTGGATCTCAGCTGGATAACACTTGGTTCTACATTTCTGTTGCATTTTCCAGCCGGATCGGACAGCTGTGTGTTATTTGCAAGCATTTGTATCCAAAAAAACACCGTGTCCAAATTTTTTTTCTTCAAGTTCAGTATGTTTAGATGACTGTAACTCAGTGGCCGGAGCATGTAGAGAGATTATGGTTTTTTTGCCAAAAAATTCAAAGTGTTTTCTTTTAAATGAGACCAACCCCATGAAGATGCTGCAAAGGGTTGAAGAACAGCTTTCGATTTACTTTGGGCACGTTATTTTTTGGTATTTTTAGGAAAATTGCCCGGAGTGCAAGAGGTTAAAACACCACAAAGACTAAGGAGTTGTGCTGTGGGAGCAAAGAGAAACTTTTAACTACTCTCTTTACACCCCTAAGTATCCAGGGTCAGTCTGTTGAGCAAGTTCAAATTTTTAAATATTTGGAAATATCGATGAACTGCAGCCTGTCTTTTGCACATCATGTTGACTCATGTTGACTCCGTTTATAAAAAAGCACAACAACGCCTACACCTGTTGAGGAAACTGAGAACTTTTAATGTCAGCAGATACATTTTATCTCTGGTTTACACTTGACTAATTGAATCCATTCTCACTTTTAACATTTCATCCTGGTACAGCTCCCTCTTCATCAAGCACAAAACAAAGCTTTCCCATATAGTTAATCAAGCTAGCAAAATCATTGGCTCACCACAGACACCATTGTCTGAACTGTATCAGCGCTCTGTGATCAGGAAAGCCACCCTGATCACAGATCACAGAAGATTCATCTCACTCCCTTCATCACTCTTTTCAGTTACTGCCATCAGGCAGACGGCATAAAGTTCCATTGGGCCATAAAAACATTTACAAGAAATCATTTATTCCCTCTGTAATAACCATCCTGAACAAAATCAAATGGTTATCACACTTTAGCAGGGTTTCCTCTGGTAACATTTCTCAGTGGTGGGCCGCCTCGCCAGAAATTTTACCGTCGTGCCAAGGAGATATGAATTTATTAAGAAAAATATATGAAGCAATGACTTTCTGTAAGTGCGCACACGAACAATGCGCGTGCCCGTCATCCGCGTGGAGTTTAGAAGCGCCCCGCCCGCATGGGTTTTCCAGTCAGTCAGCAGGCAGTGTCTCACTAAGCGTGACTGTCCAACAGAAACATGAGTTTATTAAAGTACTTTAAACGTGGAAAAAAATCAGAAGATGTATGGAAGCACTGACGTTTATCATGGTTTTAACCCACTGGAAACGGGAGCAATAACGGAAGAGTTGCTTAGCTAAGAGATGTGGTTAGAATTCATATGCAGCTAGCTTCATATGAAGGGAAAGGCAAGGGGGATTAATGAATTGCTGAGGATATATTTCACCAGCTACTACAATATTAAGTTATGTTCTGTAGGAATTGCAGGAATGAAGAGACTGGCAATTTCTCGCTTTTCTCGCACGGGCAGGCATGCCGTTTTTATTCTCCAGCGGCAGTGACAAAAAGCAACAGCTCAAAACTCTAGCTCTATTTTCACTCTAAACTGAGGTTCTTCAGCGGCTGCCTAGAGAGGTGCCTGATGAGAAAGCCTGAGAGCACAACTATAACTGTTACTATAACTATAAATGTTTGTTCATGGTTACATGCCAGACATGTTGATGGACTCTGTTATTATTCCTTTGGTGAAAAACAAGTGTGCCAGTCTTTCTGACATGAACAACTACAGACCTATAGCTATTGCTAATGTTATATCTAAACTGTTAGAGGGTTTATTTCTGAACAGAATTGAGGATTATCTGTGGACAAACGACAATCAGTTTGGTTTCAAATCAGCTCTTTCAACTGACAAGGCTGTTTACCTACTCCATGAATTTGTTGACTACTTCAGAAGCCATTCCACTAGTGTCTATGCTACGTTCCTAGATGCTAGCAAAGCTTTTGACAGGATTAACCACTGGGGTTTGTTCAGAAAATTGATCGATCGAGGTATCCCTATTTACATTGTTAGCATCCTGCTATACTGGTACAGAAGGCAGTCCATGGTTGTTAGATGGGGCAATGTCACCTCATCCAAATTTCATGTGACCAACGGTGTTAAACAAGGTGGTATACTGTCACCCTTGTTGTTTAATGTCTATGTAGATGATCTCAGTATACTGTTGAACAATACTAATGTGGGCGGCTCCTTTAACGGTGCACTGTTAAATCACATTTTCTACGCTGATGACCTCTGTTTGTTAAGTTTGCCTACCGCAGCGATGCAACATCTCCTTTCTGTATGTGAAAAATTTGGTTAAAAAAATGACATCCTGTTCAACTGTACTAAATCTACAGTATGTGTATGGCTTTCAAACCAAAGGGCGTCAGTACGTCGAATCCTGTTATGTCACTTTGTGGTAATAGCTTGAACTTTGTCGAAAAAGTCAAATACCTAGGTGTGTGGATTGAATCTGATAAGACCAATGCTGATTGTAACAGGCATCTCAGGAAACTGTATGCTCAAACCAATTTACTGTTGCGTAATTTCCATAGATGTTCTCCTGAAGTCAAATGTATGTTGTTCAAGACCTTCTGTACCTCAATGTACTGCTCGCCATTATGGTTTAATAGCAATGTTGCTGTTAGGAACAAAATCCGCATTGCATATAATAACTCCCTAAGAAGGTTGTTAAATGTACCACGAAGGTCGAGTGCAAGCAAGCTGTTTGTGTCTGTGAACATTCCGTCTTTTGGAGAATTGATACGTAAGAATGTTTACAGTTTTTTGAGAAGACTGCTGGAATGTAACAATCATCTTATATCAGCAATTGTCAACTCGTCACTCACACTTCATTCCAGCATTTGGAAGTGGTGGCGTTCCATTTTACACTGAGCCCATTATGTTTTTTGTTGTTACAAGAGCGCGGAGTGTCTGCTGATCTGTATATACTTTATTTATTTATCTATTTGTAATATGAACCCTAAGTTTGAAATAAACGTTTGAATTTGAATAACTGCCTAAACAGATCATTCTGTACATGAACACATATTGTGGTGAATTAATTCTTTAGAGTCCGCTACAGTTCCCTATTATGTACCTGGCAGGTTAAGATGACAGAAATTCGCCAAGTCAATGACTTTAATCTGTCAGCAGCCTTCAGACAAACTAAACGTGCCAACATTCATTCATTCATTCATTCATCTTCTTCCGCTTAATCCTGACCTGTTCGGGTCGCGGGGGGGCTGGAGCCTATCCCAGCATCTTTGGGCGAGAGGCAGGGTACACCCTGGACAGATCGCCAGTCCATCACAGGGCCAACACAGAGAGACAGACAACCATTCACTCTCACAGTCATACCTAAGGACAATTTAGAATCCCCAGTTTTGATGCCAATTAACCTAACTTGCATGTTTTTGGCATGTGGGAGGAAACCGGAGAAATCCCGGAGTAAACCCACGCAGACACGGGGAGAACATGCAAACTCCACACAGATCACTGTTGGTCGGGGGCTGGGATCGAACCCAGGATCCCCCGGCCAAGGGTGAGCTGCTGTGCTGCCGCAGTGCTAACCACTCCTCCAACGCGCCGCATTTGATTTCAGAATAAGGGAGGTTTTAACTGCTGTCTTGGTGGTGAGGAGATTTCTAAAGAAAAAAAACTATAAATATAAAAAAATATTATAACAGCAATAACGGCATCCTTGGTCATTTAAGTTAATTTATTTCATTAATACAATTTTATTAATATTTTCTTTGTAATTAGAGTTAAATTATTGTGCTGTTCTGACTGCAAAATTATGGTCAAAAATGTAAATTGTTATAAGGAAAAAGTTAAAAAAAAATTACCACAGTCTGTTTCAAATTTATCTAAAAAACAGTAATTTTATTTTAAAAAAACAGACAAAAAATAGTCATAAAATAATCCACAAATTTATAATAAAGTTTCAAATGTACAAGAAAAAATTTTACAAGAGGAAATTACAAATTTGAGGAACATGGTTTCAACTTTAGATAGATTTACAGAGAAAAGTAGAAAACTATAAGAAAATTGTTATAAATTTTTGAGAAAAACCTCAAACCTTCAAGATTGAAGTCATTACTCAAGTTTTTAAGTGGGTGCTCTTTGTACCCTTAACTCAACTAGAAATTTTTGGTTGTCTACTTTTAATTATTAATTTCAAAGCACTGCTTTTACATGAGTAGAATTTCTGGTTACTATACCCACCTGATCATATAATTTAAATACGCATGAGTACATTACTATTATGAACGTTTCTTTCCCTTCCCTACTCTCTCAATGAAAAAAAAGAAACACTAGAATAAAAATACAAACAATACACATATTTTTGTCATTTTTGTAAACCATGACAAAAAAAATCCTGCAGGATAAAACATGACACGATATTTTCTAACCTGTTTGTATACCACCATAGACAGAGAGAGAACCTGAATTAGACAGAGCTCAGAGAGGGCAAGATGAGACAGAAGAGAGGAGCCAAGGAGAGGAAAGTGTTCAGGCAGAGGAAGGAGAGGAGGATAACACCACTAAAAAGTCTAAACACAGGATGTCTGGGTGGGACCCCAACTGGCCCAATATTCAAGCCTCGGTTGTACAATACTTCAAATGGTAAGTTCCATATGCAGCGTTGCTGTGTAAAATTTTTAAAAGAAATAAATAGTATAAAATTAACATATTCCGGTATGTTTACTGCCCCCCAGGGAAAAATATGTTGCCACCGCGCCAAGGTTTTTAAGCCAGAGGAAACACTGCTTTAGTTAGTTATCAATATTAGTTATCAGTATTTATCTATTAATCACTATTAATTTTTAATAGTTATCAATATTTTCTGCTACGTGATTTTATTTGCTGTTTCCTTTTTAACCATGTTTCCTTTTTTAAACTGTTGTCATCTTGTGAGTTTGAGTGCTGAATGTGTTGCGGCTGTGTCAAAGAGGAATTTCTGTCACCAACTGGGACAGACAATAAAGTTATCTACAGTGTCTATATATCTAGCTATCTATCTGTCTATCTAAATGCTTCATTTACTATTACAATAAAACAAGTAAAGCTATGGCCACCAAACTTGGTATACAGGGTCACCTTGGAATCCTGACCTCTGACTATGGGTTTGGGGTCAAAGGTCAAGGTTACCATTCCTTATGCCTTATTACTGTACAGTGAATAAAGTTAGGCTCACCAAACTTGGTGCACAGGTTCACTCTGTGACCCTGAAGTGTGACTATGGATTTGGGATCGCAAGGTCAAAGGTCACATTTATTATTTCTTTTGCCTTATTGCTGTACAATGAGTAAAGCTAGGGCCACCAAACCTGCTACACAGATCTCACCTTGGGATCCTGACCTCTGACTATAGCTTTGGGGTCAAAAGGTCAAAAGTCAAGGTTAACATTTCTTATGCCTTATTACTGTACAACACAATACGGTAATAATGGTCACACAATACTGACGCACTCTACAAGAAGGGACAGCGCAGGCTGTTCCTGCTGAGGAGACTCAGGTCTTTTGGTGTACAAGGGGCGCTGCTGAAGTCATTCTATGACACGGTGGTGGCATCAGCCATCACTTTTGGAGTGGTCTGCTGGGGCAGTGGCATTACTGCAGCCGATAGGAAGAGACTGAACAAACTGATTAAGAAAGCTAGCTCTGTCCTGGGGCAGCGCCTTGATCCGATGGAGGAGATAGGAGAGAGAAGGACGGTGGCTAAACTGTCATCTCTGCTGGAGTCCGAGTTCCACCCTATGCAGGACATACTGGATGCACTGAGGAGCTCATTTAGCAGCAGACTACATCATCCCAGGTGCACAACCGAGAGGTTTCGTAGGTCCTTCCTACCAACGGCTGTCAGACTGTACAACCTAAGCAGGGCTGCTCGCAGAGATAGCAAAAAGACGTAACAAACTAATAGTTTCTTGAATGCAAAAGATGCAATAGACTTACACAATGGTCCTCTCCGGCATACAACTAGGAACATACCGGTCGCTATGGAGGGTGAGAATATGTATGGGCACATAATCATACCATGTAGGATAACTAAGTAGACGGTTATGCTGTTTCATCCCATCTAGCAACATTGCTCTGCACTGTGTGTGTTTATATATTTACATATTTATTCCATCTAGCTACAATGCTCAGCACTGGGTGTGTTTATATTTATATATCTATATATTTATTCCATCTAGCTACAATGCTCCGTACTGTGGGTGTTTATATACTTGCACATTTATTCCACCTAGCTGCAATGCTCCGTACTGTGGGTGTTTATATACTTGCACATTTATTCCACCTAGCTGCAATGCTCCGTACTGTGGGTGTTTATATATTTACATATTTATTCCATCTAGCTACAATGCTCTGCACTGTGTGTCTGTGTGTGTGTGTGTGTATATATATTTTATAGTAATATGTACATATGTATATTAGCTGCTCTTGCTTGCTTGTTTTTTTTCTTGCCTTCTGATTGTTGCTCTGAGTGTTGCTATCCCTGTGCTGTTGCAATCCTGGAATTTCCCCGTTGTGGGACTAATAAAGGCTTATCTTATCTTATCTTATCTTAACAACTAAAGTTAGGGTCACCAAACTTGGTACACAGGTCCACCCTGTGACCCTGAGTGACTATGGTCTTGGGATCACAAGGTCAAAGGTCAACATCAAATGGCTTATAAACTATATCTCAACAACAAAGAACGCTAGCGTCACCAAACTTGCTACACAGGTTCACCTTGGGATCCTGACCTCTGACTATGGGTTTGGGGTCAAAAGGTCAAAGGTCAAGGTTAGCATTTTTTATGCCTTATTACCATGCAATGAGTAAAGCTAAGGTCACCAAACTTGGTACACAGGTTCACCCTCTGACCCTGAAGTGTGACTGTCGTTTTGGGATTGCAAGGTCAACATCAAAAAGCCTTATAAAGTATATCTCAACAACAAAGAAAACTAGGGCCATCAAACCTGGTACAAAGGTTCACTCTGAGACCATAACCCCTGACTACAGGATTGGGGTCAAAGTTCAAGGTTGGCACTCCCTATGATCTGTTACTTTAGAACATGTAATGCTCTGTCAGGTCACCATACTTGTTACACGGGTTTACTTCGGGATCCTGCCCTACTACTATGGGTTGCATATTTTGTTGTATGTTTGTGGATGATGGGCTTATTATAATTTGATTCTGCCACAGTAATTATATTGAAAAGTTGAAAACTGCTCTCTGTCAGTAAGTATTGAGATCATCAAAGGAAACAGAGGCGGGGGATATTGCAGTCACCTCAGAGTGCTCTTGTTTGGTGAGAGATTTTGCATATTCCGATAAAATAATGTTGTCACATTCCATGATAAACCATTTCTGTCATTGTTCCTTTCACAAAGCTTGCCTACCACTGTGTTGATCAATGTGACCAGTGACATCACTTGCAAATCCTCAGTATTCACTGATACCACACTCCCTCTCATGTAATATTGTTTAACTGAAAAATGTGCAATTAATTAGTTGTTTTATTTTAAACGGATGCACAGCCCTATTAAAATGCTTAATATGGCCAAAGGACCCTTACTCAATAATTTGGGACAAGCCAGAATTACTGTGTGAGGTGCTGCTAGTATAATCTTATCTAATCTAATCTATAATCTAATCAAAGGGTTTTTCAAGCCCAAGTTGGTGCAGATATTTTTAAACTGTACTGTATGCTATGTGTCCTTAGTAGGCATGACTGAATCAATTTATTTCCAATTCTGCACTTAGTGTACACCTCATAATTAATATCCAAAATTGTTTGATATTACCAAGTTATCCTTGAATTTAAATAAAACAAAGTTTATCATATTTGGAAATCAGACTGCAAATTCAAACAGAAAACATGTTGAATGAAATAGAAATACAAAAAAATATGGAGACTAAATTCTTGGGAGTGTTATTGGATGAAAAATTAAGATAGAAACCTCATATAAAACTTGTTACACATAACATATCTACAGATGTGGACAAAATTGTTGGTACCCCTCTGTTAATGAAAGAAAAACCCACAGTGGTCACAGAAATAACTTGAATCTGACAAAAGTGGTAATAAATAAAAATTCTATGAAAATTAACCAATGAAAATCAGACAATGCTTTTGAATTGTGGTTCAACAGAATTACTTTTAAAAACAAACTCATGAAACAGGCCTGGACAAAAATGATGGTACCCCTAGAAAAGATTGAAAATAATGTGACCATAGGGACATGTTCAACCAAGATGTGTCCTCTAATTAACATCACAGGTGTCCACAAACTTGTAATCAGTCAGTCGGCCTATTTAAAAGGTGACAAGTAGTCACTGTGCTGTTTGTTGACATGGTGTGTACCATACTAAACATGGACCAGAGGAAGCAAAGGAGAGAGATGTCTCAGGAGATTAGAAAGAAAATTATAGACAAGCATGTTAAAGGTAAAGGCTATAAGACCATCTCCAAGCAGCTTGATGTTCCTGTGACTACAGTTGCACATATTATTCAGAAATTTAAGATCCACAGGACTGTAGCCAACCTCCCTGGATGTGGCCGCAGGAGGAGACGGATAATACGAATGGTAACAAAAGAGCCCAGAACAACCTCTAAACGCATTCATGGTGAACTCCAAGGTCAAGGTACATCAGTGTCAGATCGCACCATCCGTCGTCGTTTGAGCCAAAGTGGACTTCATGGGAGACTACCAAGGAGGACACCACTGTTGAAAACAAATCATAAAAAAGCCAGACTGGAATTTGCCAAACCGCATGTTGACAAGCCACAAAGCTTCTGGGAGAATGTCCTATGGACAGACGAGACAAAACTGGAACTTTTTGGCAAGGCACATCAGCTCTATGTTCACAGACGCAAAAATGAAGCATACCAAGAAAAGAACACTGTCCCTACTGTGAAACATGGAGGAGGTTCTGTTATGCTCTGGGGCTGCTTTGCTGCATCTGGCACAGGGTGTCTTGAATCTGTGCAGGGTACAATGAAATCTCAAGACTATCAAGGTATTCTAGAGAGAAATGTGCTGCCCAGTGTCAGACAGCTTGGTCTCAGTCACAGGTCATGGGTCTTGCAACAGGACAATAACCCAAAACATACAGCTAAAAACACTCAAGAATGGCTAAGAGCAAAACATTGGACTATTCTTAAGTGGCCTTCTATGGGCCCTGATCTAAATGCTATTGAACATCTGTGGAAGGAGCTGAAACATGCCGTCTGGAGAAGGCACCCTTCAAACCTGAGACAACTGGAGCAGTTTGCTCATGAGGAGTGGGCCAGAATACCTGCTGAGAGGTGCAGAAGTCTCATTGACAGTTACAGAAATTGTTTGCAGTGATTGCCTCAAAAGGTTGTGCAACAAAATATTGAGTTAAGGGTACCATCATTTTTGTCCAGGCCTGTTTCTTGAGTTTGTTTTTTAAAATAATTCTGTTGAACCACAATTCAAAAGCATTGTCTGATTTTCATTGGTTAATTTTCATAGAATTTTTATTTATTACCACTTTTATCAGATTCAAGTTATTTCTGTGACCATTGTGGGTTTTTCTTTCATTAACAGAGGGGTACCAACAATTTTGTCCACGTCTGTAAATCCATGGCAGTTTTATACAGAGCTAAAGACCTTTTGACTCAAGACTCTATCTCTTATACTGCTTGCTTATTGTTCCATATTTGACTTATGGGGTGGAGATCTGGGGAAACACATAAACAACTAAACCAATTATTGTATTGCAAAAGAAGGCGATAGGAATTGTATGTAGAGCAAAATATCATGATTCAACAAATCCACTGTTCGGTTAAATATATTCAAATTCAGTGAACTAAGGACCTGCGGAGTAGGAGAGGGCCGATGCTGTGATCGCGAGACGTTCCGAGACTGTTGCGCAATAACCCAAAGTGGCGGTGCCTGCCAACCGAGCATAAACAAACTTTTCCACGAGTAGTTTTTTTTCTGCTTTTTGTAATTAATCCATTAAGTGACTGTCTGTTTCTAGCTTTCTTTTTTCATATGGAGCTGGAGGAACTAGAGAACTATACTGATGAGTTTTATGTCCGTTGCTGTGTCATGAAGCAGGCTCCCATCCCTGCTTCCCAATCAAAACGACCGAGACCGGCAGACTCACCAAAAATAATGCCCAAGAAATCACGAGACGGCTCTGAGGTTAGTAACCTCCTTTTTTCTACTGAAAATAAACTTACCATGGGAGACTAGCGTTAGTAGAGCTGCTCCATAAAGAATTCCAGAGCGTGCGTGAGAGTCTGGAATACAGTCAGGTGCAGCTCGTCTCTTTCTTAGAGGAAAACAATAGTTTGAAAAAGTCAGTAACCATGCGACTTGATGTTGAAAGAGAGAACAGGAGGATGAAGTAAACAGTTCTCAACTTGCAGTCACGCAGCATGAGACATAATCTTGTTGTTTTTTTTTTTCCAGAATTGCTGAAAAAAAATAATGAAAATCCAGAACAACTGATCCGGGGATTTATGTCATCGCAACTGAAATTGTCCGCCAAAGTCACAAAATCAGTTACCTTCCACCAAGTCCACCGAATTGGGCAAAAAAAAAAATCCCCAAAATAAATGTCCCAGACCTATTGCTGCCAAATTTGAGCATTTCAACCAAAAAATTTTGGTACAGAGGTAGGGCAGGCAGCTTAAAAACACCAATTATGGTCTAAATGATCAATTTCCACAGGAAATCTTGGAAAGGAGAAGGAAACTTTTTCCCATAAGAAAACAAAAAATCCAAGAAGATAAACAAGCTATTGTCTCTGTGGCTTGATTGTATATAGATGGCAAGTTGTTTATGGATGAAACCATAACCCCCTTGTTATTCTAGAACTTCCTTTTTTTTTCTTAGCTACAGGTGGAAAAAAGAGTGTGATTTGCGCAGGTCTCTTATTCGATCTTGGTTTAATTTGTTAACATTTGTTTCATGTTTCTTTTCTGTTGAGGTTGTTGTTTGCATGTTTGTCTGTTGTAACTAATTTTGTTGAAGTTGTTTGGTCCTTGTTATATGTTATCTGCATTTTTTTCACCATTTACTAAACTTTATGTCTGTTCTCTCTCATACTTCTAGTTTATAGGAAATAACTTTAAGTACATGCACCCAAGTCCATACACCCCATTTGCTTGCAATTGCAAGCAAATGGAACAGAGACATCATGCGCGCACACCCAAGCATACATGTGTAGGTATATATTTTACACACAACATACATGTACACACACATATGCATACATTACGGGCATAGTATAATCACATAGGCACATGTAGTTAGCCTTTAGCACAAAACCAGTTAGTGAAAACATGTCCACATTTAAGTTTGTCACGTGGAACATACATGGAATTGGTACCTGGGAAAAGAGGCTAAAATTTTTTAATCGACTGATGGACCTACAGGAAGACTTTTTCTTATTACCGGAAACACATGTTTCTAAGTCGTCTGTAGATGCGCTCACCTCCCTGGAATTCCCCCACAGCCGGCTTTAATTCTAAACAAAGGGGGGTAGCTATATTGGTAAACAGAAGGATACGCTTTGTTGTGAATAATACCATAACAGATCCGGAAGGTAATTTATAATATTAAAAATCTCAGTTCACAAAACAAATTTACCTATAAGGGGTTGTACTGTTGGCGCTTGTGTGGTGAAAAGACTGCAAATCATTTTCATGTGTTTTGGTCATGCGCAGTTATCCACCAATATTGGACCAATGTACAGACAATATTGGGGAAAATATTCAAAATAACAGTTCCCTTTTCTTTTATAACTTTGTATTTGGGTTTACTACCGGACTCACTGGAAAGACGAGGAGATAAATACTTATTCAATGTTTTAATATTGGCAAGTAAAAAAGCCCTAACTAAAAAATGGATGCTGAAGGACTGTCCTACACCTGAAGATTGGATTAACGTGATTCAAGACATTCACTCGATGGAAAAGTTGACGTTCGCACTGAGACAGGACATGGATGGGTTCATGAACTTTTGGCAACCCTGGATCGCATATGTGTCTTCCATTAGATCTGATCTTTGACAAATACCATTTCAATGATGGTCCCACTCTTTGTTCCAATGCTACTCAGATGCTCTTTTACTTTTAATTACTTAATTTTCTGTTTGTTTGTTTTTTGCTGTTCTGTTTGTTTGTTTATTCGTTTTTTGTTTGTTTGTTTTTTTTTAAATTTAATTCTCTTTAATTTCACTTTTTCTTTCACTTTAAAAAAAAAGGGGGTGTTGTAATAACTATTCTACCAATGTTGTCAAATAGCAAAATATAAGGGAACGTACGATGAAAATGTTAACAATGCAATGCTGTAATGACCTGTATACCCTTTACAAAAACTTAAAAAAAAAAAAAAAAATCTCAGTTCAAAATTTGGATCTATGTATTGCAAGTGTTTATGGCTCAAATGTTGACGATCCATCCTATTTTCACACTTTCTTCACTTCTCTTTCTGAGCACTTGGACACTACACTCATAATAGGAGGAGACTTCAACCTGGTATTAAACCCTGCAATCGACAGCCTCAGTGCATCAGTGGATTATCGAAACTGGCAGGCTACTGATACTCTCAAACAATGAATGATTTTGGTCTTTGTGTTGACTCTTTGGGGATACACTTTTTTTTTCATTAGTTCATTGTTCACATTCATGTTTAGACTTCTTTTTGGTCAGTAACTCTATTGTGAGGGACATCACAGGCACTGAAATATATTCAAATCAAGCTATTAGCGATCACCATCCAGTATCTCTTACACTAGTAAATAGGAAAGCTATAAGGAAAACTAGGAGCTGGAAATTTAATATATCACTACTAAAAGACAAAGACTTGCCAACCTTTGCACTTATCCATGGCCACACGGGGGCCAATACAGAAAAAATTTTAAAATTGTTCAGATACAAATCACCAAATGCAATCAGTTCTTTTAAAGAGGACTTGCTGAAGCAAGACTGGACAGAAGTCTATGTATCAGATGTAAATGAAGCTTATGACGCTTTTATAAACATTGTAACCACTCTATGAAAAAAATTGTCTATTAGTAAAGAAAAAGCTTAAACATAAATTTGCCGATAAGCCATGGTTAACCAAAGGATTACAAAAGGCGTGTAAAAAGAAAAATTTATTATATAAAGCTTTCCTAAAGAAAAGGACAAAAGAAGCAGAGCAGCGGTATAAAACATACAAAAATAAGTTAACATATATAATAAGATGTAGTAAGAGAGACTATTACAGTAAAGAACTGGAGAAAAACAGAGACAATATTAAAAATACATGGACAATACTTAACAGTATTCTTGGAAATAAAAGCAGAAATACAAGCTACCCAACCAATTTTTCAAAAAATAATAAAACGACTCAGAGTGTGAATGCAGCCTCACCTGCAGATGAATTTAATAACTTTTTTGTTAACATTGGTCCTAATTTGGCTCGAGAAATACCCATTACGGCGCCTACAGATGATACAATAAGCAAAAACACTGCTATAAAAGACTCCATTTTCATAAAGAACACAGACGAGAGAGAGGTCATTGAAATTGTTAAATCGTTTAAAAGTAAAACATCTACGGACTGTGATGGTATTGACATGCTCTTAGTCAAAACTGTTATTGAATGCTTAGTGAAACCACTGACGTATATCTGTAACCTGTCTCTCCAAACAGGTATATTTCCCAATGCAATGAAAATAACTAAAGTAATTCCGATATACAAGACGGGTGACAGAGGGGAATTCTCAAACTATAGACCAATTTCACTATTACCGCAATTTTCCAAGATACTTGAAAAAATATTCTATGAGAGAATTGACAACTTCATACTGAAGAATAATTTATTGTGTGAGCAGCAATATGGGTTCAGACACAAGAGGACAACTGCATTTGCTCTAATGGAATTTATAGAAAAAATATCAACTGCCATTGAAAATAAAGAGTATTCAGTTGGGGTATTCCTAGATCTTAAAAAAGCATTTGATACAGTGGATCATAATTTATTATTAAAGAAACTACAAAATTGTGGTATTAGAGGAGTAGCACTGTCCTGGTTAAGTAGCTACTTAAAGAATAGATATCAGTATGTATGTGTTGGTAACGAAAACTCACGGTTACTGAAGATTACTTGTGGAGTCCCACAGGGTTCAGTTTTGGGGCCATTATTATTCAATATGTATATAAATGATATATGTAAAGTTTCAGAAAAAATGGACTTAATATTGTTTGCTGATGACACTAATCTATTATGCAGTGGAAGCAATCTGGAACAACTTCTGGATACACTCGGAAAGGAATTAGGAAAGCTTAAACTGTGGTTTGATTCAAACAAATTAACGCTCAATTTAAGTAAGATAAAATTTATAGTCTTTAACAACCATCACAACAACTCAGTATCTAAACTCAGTGTAAATGGTGTGAAGATTGAAAGGGTATCTGAAACTAAATTTCTTGGAGTAATAACTGATAATAAACTGTGTTGGAAGTCACATATTAATTATATTAAAGGTAAAATATCCAAATCAATTGCAATATTACACAGAGTGAAATATTTGCTGAATCAACCCACACTATATACCTTGTATCATTCATTAATACTCCCATACATGACATATTGTAATGAAGTATGGGGAAATACATATAAAACAAACATATATCCACTCTTTATGCTTCAGAAGAGAGCTATTAGAATAATAAAGCATCTTACAGGGAACCAACAAACCCACTTTTTCTTAAATTAAAAGCTGTCAAGTTGGCTTCCGGTTATGGCTGCCACGTAGGACGGACGTGTCTCGCTCTGCTCTGCTCCTGGAAAAAAAAAAAATCGGCAAATAACTCTCTCATTTGGGACAGAACGTATCCCAGCATTTGGGCGAAGATATGTCGGCGAAGCCTAAGGCTGGAAAACCAGGAAAAGGAAAAAGCGAGCCGCCGAAACAGTCCAAATTAACGGACTTTCAGGTCTGTGACGCAGTAAACAAAACTCCATATATGGCGGAGGAGGCTGGCAACGCTGCGATGTTTGCGGGGAATGGCGCAGATGCGCTGATGGCTGCCATGAGTTCAATGAGAGCGGACTTTTCCTCTAGATTTGATGGGATTATGACAGCGTTGGAAGGAATAAGAAAGGAATTGGGTGACTGTGTAGAACGAACGGCGCAGATGGAGCTCCGTCTCGCTAGTGCTGAAGATGACGTCACCCGTCTTCAATTAAAGGTGCGCACTTTGGAAAAAAAAAATAAATCTCTGGAAGATAATATTTTGGATTTGGAATCTCGGTCGAGACAGAATAATTTGAGGCTGGTGGGTCTTCCAGAGGAATCAGAAGGTCGGGACGTATGTTCCTTTCTGGAAAAGTGGATTCCGGAGGTGCTGGGCAGCGAGGAGTTGCAATCAGCAGTGGTTCTGGAAAAAGCACATCGTATTGGCCCACGGAGAGATAAGGGACCGCCGAGGACCTTAATTATGAAGTTTCTTAGCAACAGAGACAGGATGAAGATCTTCAACGCTGCACGAGCTAAAAAAGGAGAGATTAAACACCAGGACCAGCAGGTGCGGTTCTACCCAGATTTGGCCACAGGAATCCAGCAATTGAGGAAGCAGTTTGATCCCGTACGTAAGGAGCTGCGCAACCTTGGGATTCGTCATGGTGTAATCTATCCTGCGAGACTGCTGACCACGTATGAGGGCAGAACCCACATCTTCAAGACCCCAGAGGAGGCGCAGGAGTTCATCAAGAAGATCAAAGAAGAAGAAGAGACTGGTGGGAGCTAAGCATGAGCAAAATATAAGGTAGAATAATTAAGCATTTGCACAGGCATCTGACTGACTTGAAGTAAATAGTAAGTTTACAAAATATAGATTGTATTATATATTAAAAAAACAAAACAAACAAAAAAAAAACTATGATGTACAAAGTTGTTAAAAATTTTGGAGTTAAGTTGGAAAACTGCAGAGGAGAGTTAATGTTACGTCATTAAAAGCAGTAGAGTTAGGGTGATTGGGAGGATGAAGAAGGAGTGGCTTAGGCTGTTCCCCGTGGGTGTGGAACGGTCGATGGCTATATCGGGAGACAGAATTTTTCTTTTGATTTTGGGGGGTTTGCCACAAGTGTGGGAAGGGGAAATTTGTTTGTGTGTAGTTTGTAGGATGAATGTTCAACCACTCATGTTTTTGCTTCTCTGTATGAGCATGTTTACACTGCAAGGTAATCCCAAACTCTCTATTGATCATGGACCAAAGTGTTAATCTTAATTTAACTTCATGGAATTGCAGAGGTCTACAAAATTTAAAAAAACTTAAACAAGTTATGAATAAAATAAAGGACATGGGTTCAAGAATTGTGTTTTTACAAGAAACTCATCTGATAGAGGAGGATGTTAAAAGAATTAGGAGTAGATGGCAGGGAAGTGTATTCACCTCTTCATTTTCATCCCGAGCCAGGGGAGTTATGACTCTCATACATAAATCAGTTCCTTTTCAAGTGAAAAATGTAATTGGAGACAAATTTGGAAGATATGTAATCATTCAAGGTTCTTTGCTATTAGAAAATATAAATCTTGTGAACTTATATGGTCCCAATATAGATGATCAGAAGTTCTTTGCTAATTTATTTCTCATCTTATCATCACTTACAGGGCAACATATAATAGCAGGGGATTTTAATTGTACATTGAATCCAGGTGTGGATAGATCAACAGGACTGGATTGTACGCACATTGGATGTAGGATGACTATTAATCATTTTATGAAAGAATTGAGATTGTTAGATATATGGAGAGAAATGAAACCACAAGTTAAAGCCTATTCTTGTTATTCCAGTACCTACAAGACATTCTCACGTATTGATTATTTTTTGATTTCCACAGAATTAAGGTCCAAGATTCAAAACTGCTTTTATGATAACATCGTGATCTCTGATCATGCACCCTGTTGTCTAATATATGTAGATAAAAAATTGACAAAGGAATCAGGTAGATGGCAATTTCAGCATAAATGGCTTCAGGATGAGGAATTTGTCAAGTATATAGAAAAACAGATAGACGAGTTCTTTGACATCAATACTACACAAACATCAGCATGTGTAAAGTGGGAGGCTTTCAAAGCTTTTATTAGGGGACATATTATTAGTTATACAGGATCAAAATCTAAGAAGACTCGAGAGGAGAGAGCTAAATTGGAACATAAAATAAAAAGTCTTCAGGAAAAAGTGTATGCAGGACGTGACCCAAGGTTGGAGAATGAATTACTGATTTTGAGAGCTGAATACGACAAAAAATCAGCGAATAGAGCTGCCTCGAGTCTTCTAAGATTGAAACAATCTTTTTATGAACAAGGTGAAAAATCAGGAAAATTATTAGCATGGCAGATTAAACAATTGGAAATTAAAACACCAATTACCAGTATTATAAGTAACGGACAGGTAGTTATAGATCCTTTAGAAATTAATAGAGCCTTTAGAGATTACTATGAAAAATTATATGATACCAAAAATGAACCTGATTTAACAAAACTAAATGGGTTTTTGAACGAACTATCTATACCGTGTATACCAAATGAAAACAGGGAGATATTGGAGTCTAAAATTAGTCAAGAAGAAGTTGGGCTAGCCATTGATAATATGAAATCAGGAAAAAGTGCAGGACCAGATGGTCTTCCAGTTGACCTTTATAAAAAATTTAAGAATAAATTAATAAAACCTTTTTTGGAAATGGTTTTAGAAGCATTTCAAAATAATAATTTACCATCATACATAAATAATGCCTTAATTATACTGCTGCCAAAACCAGGTAAGCCCTCTAATAAATGTGAAAATATGAGACCAATAAGCCTATTAAACGCCGACCTTAAGATAATCTGTAAAATTTTAGCAAGACGAATACAAGAAATTTTACCAAATATTATTAATCGAGATCAGAATGGCTTTATAAAGGGTAGACAAGGCTTCCATAATGTAAGAAGACTATTTAATATTATTTATTTTAATAAAGAAGCACCGGATACAGCTCTCCTATCACTGGACGCCGAAAAGGCCTTTGATAGAGTTGAATGGCCCTTTCTTTTTGAAGTCCTACAAAGGTTTGGACTTGGAAATAATTTCATAAAATGGGTTCAAATAATATACAATAATGCTACAGCAGAAATCCTAACAAATAACAATATTTCAAAACCAATAAAGATCAGTGGAGGATGTCGACAAGGCTGTCCACTTTCACCTTTACTGTTTACTATGGCAATTGAACCTTTAGCGATAGCGATACGTTTACATTCACAGGTATGTGGAATTAAAGTTGGACCAACAGAACATAGAATCTCCCTGTACGCCGATGATATAATTTTGTTTATGTCGAATCTAAAAAAATCAATTCCAACCTTGTTGAATTTAATAAAGAATTTTGGGGAAATATCAGGATATAAAATAAATAAAACTAAATCTTCAATATTAATGCTAAATGAGACCCAGAGAAATTACCCAGCCCCTGAGGCGAGTCAATTCAATGTTGTAAATCAGTTTAAATATTTAGGAATCCAAATTGTGCCTAAGCTAGAATCAGTCGCCAGCGTCAACTATGAAGCCTTAATGTCAGATATCAATGAGTTAACTCAGAGATGGATGTCACTACCAATGTCGATGATCGGGAGAATCAATATACTTAAAAGTAATATTTTACCTAAAATACTTTATTTATTTCAATACATTCCCTTATCACCACCTTTAGATCTGTTCTCAAGAATAAAAAAAAAGTTAGTGGAATTTATATGGAACAACAGGAGGGCTACATTACGTCTGTCTTTATTATATTTACCATTTGATCGTGGAGGTCTGAAATGTCCAAATTTTATGTTGTATTATTGGTCAGCACAACTGAGGTCTATGACATATTATTTTTCATCAAATGATCTCCCTCACTGGACTGAAATGGAATCATACAATTTACCTTTACCTCTTCCCATATTCATATACTCAGATTCGGCAAAAAAATTACAAAAACAAGTTAAAAATCCATTTGTAAAGCATATGATCAAAATATGGTGTGAAGCTAAAAACTATTTAAAAGAACCACAGTTATTGTCACAATTTAGTCCAATATGGGGTAATCAATATTTTAAACCAGGGAGAGCGGACGCTGTATTTAAAGTATGGAATTTAAAAGGGATACAAAAGATTCAGGATTTATATTTGCCATGTGCAGACAACATAATGTCTTTTGAAGAGCTGAGGATCAAATTTAATCTCAATAGAACACATTTTTTTAAATATCTTCAACTTAGAAACTTTATTCGATCAAATCAAAATAAAGCTCTCACTCGACCTATTTATTCATCCTTGGAAAAAATGATGATGAAAGATAGTAAAAGAAAGGGTATTATTTCAGAGTTTTATAACTCATTGACACTATCTTCAAGTGAAAATTCACTGAAAAGATTAAACTACTGGAAAGAAGATCTGCAAATTGAAATTTCAGAGGAACAATGGGAATTGGCTTGTACAGAAGCTCAAACCAAATCAATAAATGCACGCCTTAAATTGATACATTTCAAATGGTTAATGCGGATGTATGTTACACCGGAGGAGTTAAATAGATATAACAAAAATATACCAGATACATGCACAAAATGCATGGAAAGTAAAGGAACCCTATTTCATTGTTTATGGGAATGTAGATTAATAAGAATGTTTTGGGAAGAGGTGAGGGTAACAATTGAAAAAATAATCTCAAAACAAATCATACTGAATCCTAAATTGTTTTTGTTGGGTCTGTACCCAGAAAAGCATAATTTTAATAAAAGTGAAAGAACATTCATAGACCTCAGTTTGCTTAATGCCAAAAAATGTATTGCACTATTATGGAAAAAGACTCATAGACCAGATGTGACTCAGTGGTTAAGACAGATGTTAACAAACCTTCCATTAGAAAGAATAACATATATACTGAAATCAAAGGAAATTGTGTTTGAGAATATATGGAGACCTTTTATTGATTATGTAAAAAATTTAAACATAACTCTTGAAGAAGAAGGTGAATGATGTGTGTGGACCTTGTAAATTCCAAACTGGTGAACATTATATGTATACTAATGTATTGGATTGTCTAGACTAAACAGAGGAGCATTGTTGAAGACTTGATTTTGTTGGTGGTTGTTGGTGTTTTTAGTGCATTTTTTTTTTTTTTTGTAGTACTTTAGCGTTAGTGTTTGATTGTTTGTATCATGTTTGTTAAAAAAAAAAAAAGGTTCAATAAAGATATTGTGGAAAAAAAAAAAAGCTCTCAAGTTGAAAGATCTGGTTGACTTTAAAACTGCAATAATAATGTTTAAAGTGAAGAATCTATCAATGCCCGCAGATATCCAAAAGTTGTTCTGAAGAGGATGATAAAATAAAGGCAGCGTTGGATTTTTAAATAGCTTTATTATCACCCGCCTTCATCGGAACACCTCCCCAGCCCTCGTGCTGCGGGCTGAGGTGATGTCCTCAGGCTCTCAGAGAAGAGGAGCCACACAGTGTGTGTGTCTCGCAGTAGATGCAGGAGTGAGAAAGAGAGAAGCAGATTTACAGCACAGTGCAGCATATATACTCAACTCAAACAATACATCAAAGACATTCACAGCAGTCAATCTGGGCATTTGCATATCAGAGGTACAGACAGGATGCATGAACACAATGCATGGATGACACTTTAACCTCACAGCTGTAAACGCAGCATGCAGCGGAAAAAACCCAGGAGTGCGAGCTGACTGTCTCTGTGTGTTGTGGGGGGGTTGAATCAAACCGCTACACTGCTCCCCCCCAGAGGGAACGGTAGGGGACCGTGACCTCGATGTTGCAGTTTGGGCAGCGAGCAGGGAAAAGCTCTGTGCAGGAGGAGGGGGAGGGGGGTAGCAAATGCTGACCAGGCGCGGGAAAATCGTTTGAGTCGCGCCAAAAGTGTTTGCTGCTCCGCGATGTCCCGTCTGAACATGCGGAGATCAGAAGAAGAAAAAAATTAGTCTCTGACTCCTCTCGTGGCCATGAAGAAAAGCAGGAGCGGCGGCAAGAAAAAAAATAAAAGCAGAGGGACTGGCGTGTTGACTTTAGGGCAGACGTAACCCTACAGCCTCGGGAACCGCAGACAGCTGAATTCCCCTTGTGTGCCGTGGCTAAGACCATAAAATCCCGTGAGCAAGCTGCGGGCCTCAGGTGTACCAGCAAGCCTGAAGGGCCAGTGTGCAGCAGAAGGAAGGCGGTCGGAAAAGCCGTATTTGTCCCGTGCGTGGTGCGCCGTCCTCGTCACCCCCGGTGCGCGTGCCGGGGCTCCGTGCGTGGGTGGGCCCGCAGGAGAGGAAATCAGGGTCAGAAACTTGGTGTAGATCGGCGCAGTCTGCGCCGAAAAACATCTCTGACGAGCCGTGGCTGCAGATTGTCATGGTGCGTTCAGGTCCACGTGTGCTCCGTCGGCCATGGGAGTCGCCCGCATGTGCTCTGATGTGGAGGAGCTGCGCGGCCGGTCCCGCGTGGATGTGCCGATCTCGGCGAGGGCGCGCCATGACGTTCTCTGCCGCTTACCCGGTCTTGGTTGACGTCCTGAGAGCAGCTCGCCCGCCGTGGGCTCTGCGTCAAGGCGGGCAGACCAGTCAGGCCGCTGTGACGGAGCATTCATGCCCGGGTGCTGCATTCGCTGGCCGCTCGTTTTCTTCAGTCTCGGGTCGCCAGCGTGGCTGTTCAGATCAGAAGGTTGCGTTTGCACAAAACGTGTGCATTCCGGGGTCACCAGTGAAGAGGATGATAAAATAAAGGCAGCGTTGGATTTTTAAATAGCTTTATTATCACCCGCCTTCATCGGAACACCTCCCCAGCCCTCGTGCTGCGGGCTGAGGTGATGTCCTCAGGCTCTCAGAGAAGAGGAGCCACACAGTGTGTGTGTCTCGCAGTAGATGCAGGAGTGAGAAAGAGAGGAGCAGATTTACAGCACAGTGCAGCATATATACTCAACTCAAACAATACATCAAAGACATTCACAGCAGTCAATCTGGGCATTTGCATATCAGAGGTACAGACAGGATGCATGAACACAATGCATGGATGACACTTTAACCTCACAGCTGTAAACGCAGCATGCAGCGGAAAAAACCCAGGAGTGCGAGCTGACTGTCTCTGTGTGTTGTGGGGGGGTTGAATCAAACCGCTACAGTTCCAAATAAGGGAGAATCAATACCATTTTAGAGGAACGTGTATATTTCAAAAACCTTCAGTGAGAACTACCACCAAGCAACACTGTGTTTCAGTGCAAGGAGTCAGATTATGGAACGATTTTGGACCTGAATTAAAATCATGTACAACGCTTGGACAATTTAAACAAAAACTAAAGGAAGAAATACTCCAAACATACAAGATGACATGTAAAATCACATAAGGATTGTCATATCCAGCCTGTGTTGTGTTGTAGCTTAGTTTTTTTTGTTTTGTTTCGTTTTTTCTTCTTTTTTCTGTCACATTTTGTCTTAGCTTTGTTTTTGAATTGTAATCGCTCTTGTCTTGTTTTGTTTTTTTTTTCTCTTTTGAATTCTTGGATGGAATATGGGTGGGCAATATAAGCTGCAGCTTCAGCCATCACCCATTTCGGATAACTTACGTTGAATTGTATAATCAGAGGAGTTATTGTCTAATTTGACCTTGTTGGATTTTCTTTCCCCCTTTGTTATATTATTCAGTTTCTTTTAACCTGTACTATCCGAAATAAAGATTCATTCATTCATTCATCCATTCATTCTTTCAAGACTTTATTACATACTTTAATAAAGAGTGGGAGTCATATCTGGAATATAATGACATGCCAGGAATATCCCTGTGTGTTCTTTGGGAAGCAGCAAAAGCGGTCATGTGAGGTAAAATAATCTCTTACTGTCCGTATAAGAATAAAAAAGAAAAAGCACTGGTACTGGAGCAATGCTTGATTGCAGTTTTTGCTGACAAGGGTGGCCCAACCATTAGGTTTTGGGGCAGTCACTTTTTCACACAGAGCCATGTAGGTTTGGATTTTTTTTCCTTTAATCATAAACACCTTCATTTAAAAACTGCATTTTGTGTTTACTTGTATCTTTGTCTAACATTTAAATTTGTTGGATGATCTGAAACATTTAAATGTGACAAACATACAAAAAAAATGAGAAATCAGGAAGGGGGCAAACACTTTTTCCACGCCACTGTAGTTAGGTACTATATAAAGCTCCTTCTGGCAGAGTAAATCTGTTTTGGCACAATAAGGGTAACAGACCTCGGTTCTGCTTACCTAGCTGTCTGACAGGACAAGGGGCAGAAAAATTCAGTGAACTAAGAGACTTAAGAGTCTTGAATGAATGAATGAATGAATGAATTTTATTTATTTCGGATAGTACATTACAGGTTAAAAGAAACTGTATAATATAACAACAAGGTCAAATTAGACAAAGACTCCTTCTACTATACAATTCCACGTGAGTTATCCGAAATGGGTGATGGCTGAAGCCGCAGCTTATATTGCCAGAAGAGCCTTAAGAGTCTTGCAAGTTATGTATAAGATAAAAAATAAATTGTTACCAGCCAGTGTCCAAGATTTGTTCCATTTGAGAGAGAATAATTATGATTTAAGAGGAATGTTAATTTTTCAAAGACCAAAAATAAGGACAACTGTAAAACACTATTTTTCTGTTTGTGGAGTAAACTTGTGGATCAGTTGTGCTGAAGAGTTGAAATTATGTTCTACATTTCATAAGTTCAAACGATTAGCAAAAGGTACATTAGTTAAAAATGTTGAAATTATCTTCTGAATTACTGCTGTGAAAATTTTTAATTTTGTTTTATTGTTGTAGAAATTTTGTTTGTTTTGCTGTGATTCTCTATGTTCAGCAAGAGGGTTTAGCATATATAAGCTTTAGCTTCAGTCTAAACCCTTTCTGTCTGTTAATTTGACCCTTTTAAATGGATTTTATTTATATTCTTTTGCAGCAGATGGAAATAAATAATTTAAATAAATGAGAAATGAAATATTGTTAATGTGCTGAGTTCTTTTTTTCTCCTTTTTGCCAGAGAATTAGAAACATTGCAATGGGATGAGCAGGCTCAGGAGAACAATAGGCCTCGATACAGTCATAAAGGTCGGAACAACAATAACAACAACTTCCAGGAGACCAGGCTTTCTCCATGGGACACTAGTAACCCAGCCATGTGTGACAGCATGCGACCGTGCAGGTGAGAAGATGGGCTGGCCTTTACATCAAAGCTCAAATGGAAAGCTTAGTACCACCAACATCAAATAAACTGCTTTTTGTCTATTTCTCCACAGATGCCAAGAGCAGTACGCATATGGTCCTGCCTGCAACTATGGCCCCACACCCCCACCTGCTGCCCTTCCTGGACAGGACTACGACCAGCCGTTCTTAACCCAGTACCCTGACTGTGCTCCGCCTCAGTATCCCGGGCCACCTTTGTCCTCCTGTCAAACTGTCAACCCAGGCCTATTTCACATGTTAGCAGTGGGACCTGGTCTTGCATGGCAGTGTGGAGAACAGCAGAACAGTCTGTCTGGAGTAAACACATCGACGGCAGATGACCTCAGCACAAGGAACGAGAACTCAAACAGGAACATAACACCCAAAGAATTTTCCATACGAATTATATCAGTGTGAGGAAGTGAGTACCCCACTGATCAGGACTGCTGTGGGACTCGTGGAAATCTTTCTTTTTTTCTGCCGGTGTGACTCAGAGCAGAGCCTCTATAGATGTACTGCTTTGACAGAAATACTGTTATGTGCCTTTTGTAAATAGTGATGGCACACTGCCCTCTGTCTGAAAAGCGACAGTATTGCACATTCACTCTCCACTGTAGCTAGCGGTCAAGAGATCTGTGCAGGACTCAGCAGCTTCTACCAGAGAAGAACCAGAGCGATTAGAATAAACTAGCCACTAAACATCACACATGGAAGAAGCTTTTACCAAATGATATAAAAAACTATCTCATAAATTAGCAACTTTTTTTGGCAAATTTGTATTTTCCTCCTCAAAATTTGAGTTTTTCTTTAAAATTAGCTATTTATTGGAGCTTTTGGATTTATTCTTGTAAATTTGATAATTCGTTCTCACAAATTTGCAGTATTTTCCTTGTAAATATTGTAATTTTTTTAAATGAATTGTTAAATTTGTTTCTAAATCTGTGAGGTCTGTCTCTTACATTTGCAGCTTTTTAAAATAAATTTGCAGCTTTTTGCACATTTATGAGGTTTGTTTAAAGGGGTCATTGGCTGAAAAATTGTGTTTTGTAAGATTTAATCTTCTGAAATACATCTATTGGTCACATGATTATCAAAAAATATGAAAATACTCACTTATCTTAAACACACACACACACAGCCTTTATTTTGTTTTTCTCTCCAAGAAGCCCTTTTTAACTCTTCCGGGTATTTTCCTGTAGTCAAGAAATGGAAATGTCACTAAATGACAAGCCTTAATACCTGCTCACTGCTCTATTATTGGCCAGCCTAGCTGTCTGTCATGTAGATGAGGGGGAGCCAAAGGCATTAGCCTGAGAGCTAATAGTGGTACCAGGAAGCTCAGATTTATATTATTTTCTTTAGATTTTAGTTACCCCAACAGACATTCCTGTTTCCACCTGGTTCACTAATCCAATGGATAATGTATCTCTTGTTATTCCGGCTTGTTTTATTATATTTTTACCGTGATGCTACATTGAACTGTTAGCACCAGTAAGGTGGCTAGGTGAAGCTAGCAGTTAAGCCACTAGTCTTGGCTCATTCACAAATGTTTTTGTGCTTATTGTACTCCAGGGACCGTCATATCCTATTGGCCACTGAAGCCACACACCCCTGTACACCAGTGATGCATTATTATTAGTTGGCTCTGAGCTAGAATCTAACTAGCTAAGATTAGCAACAGTGATGTAAAAGGGAGGGTGGAGTTAAATGTGGCCTTAGAGAGACATGCACTGAAACCAGCCATTTTCAGAAAGGCTGCAAAAGATGATTCACACTTATGCAGCAATAATTAAAAGAAAATGTGACCAAGATATCTCACAAACATTTCATTTAGACATTGGGTGAGCTGTTGAAATGTGGGAAATGTGCAGTCAATGACTCCTTCAAATTGTACGTTTTTCATCTAAATTTGTCTTACATTCCAACTTTTTTTCATAAATGTGAATATTTTTCTGACATGTACAAAAAAACATAACTTTTTTTCTGGTTAAATTGCAGCTTTTTTTTTCTTGAGTCGCTGGTTATGAGCAGGTTAGAGATCTCTGCAGCTTAGGCTACATCACAGTTCACGATTTGGGAATGCATCATTTCAGGGAAGGAAAACTGGCCAATATGTAAATAAATGAATGAAATACTTATAAAAATGAGTGGCTGTTATTACTATTGTACTGAATAAAGTGAATGATGTGTACCAGCTATAGCCTCATGCCTGTCTGGTCCAGGGGGTTGCAGTTCAAACGTCTGTCTCAGCGCCCCCAAGTGTGTCCCGGAGGTCACGCGGTGGCTCAGTGGACGAACGTGCTGATGTCATAACGCGGCAGCAGAGACCGTCACGCCGGGATCAGGAAGTTGTTTTTTTTTTTTGTTTTTTTTTTTTAAATATACCGGGGACTCCGTTGATCTGATGAACGAGTGTCACACCCCGCGTATTTGTCAGTATGCCAGGTTTGTGACTTATTGGTGAGACGATTTGCATTATTGTGCGTGATTTCCAATCATGCGCGGTTGTGACGCGGGCAGGTTTGCTGCGTGGGTGAGCCACTTGTTGCTGGAAACTCATTTTAAAGATAACCGTACAGAACTGTCAATAAATAGATTCAGTTTGGCTCCACGTGAAGAGGGAGGGCTACTTAAGATCTCGCGCGGTAGCTTTGATTTTGTGCCCAAATATGCGGTTTATAAATAAATTCGCGCACAGTCTGTTGTCTATTTGAAAATACTTGCAGGATGGCGCTCCCTCGGTCGCCAGACTGGTCCAAATCTATCCTTGCACTTTTTATTCTGATATATTTATTATTTTTCTCCTTAACAGATGTTAACGCGTTTCAAGTCAGAGTGTCTCCCATATGCAAACAAACCACAGCAGGCGCACAGAATGTAATTGAACACCAGGCAGCCTGAATGTCGGAAGAGCAGCAGTGCCCGCAATAAAGGAGCCAACGACTTGACAGTAGGATATTTCCTTGCAGGCTAGTGTTCACCTTTTGTTTTAATGACAAATCAGGAAAATCACTTTTGTTGGACAGCTGTGGAAACAAAATGCAGTTAAAACAGCACCTCCCAGGCTGTCTGTTGTTTCTTAACATGCTATTTACAGTAGCTGTAGTTGCAACATTTTGGGTGCAAATATCGGGTTTTATTGAAATAATGTCTGGCCTCATAGACACCTTTGCAGCAACTGTTTACCTTTCTTGGCTCGAAAATAAACTTCTTAGTCATTTATTTTCAGAACAGGACCGGTGCCAAGACCAGCTTACCAAGAAATTACTTAAGACTCGACACAACATCTGCACCCCTTCCGTTAGAGCTGTGCAGGGTCACAACCTGTTTCACACCAGATCTCCGAACACTGCAGTGCTGTGTGTCAGTCATCAATGATGCCAATAAAGGGGTTTATATACTGTATTTTATTGGACACTGTCTCTTTGACCTCTTGTTGACTAGACACTGACGGCTACCTCGAACAGCTCCAGACTGACGCCCAGTTCCTGTGCTCAGAGCAGAGGATGGACACTGAGCTGGTTGACAGACTGGTCCTGCAGCTCAACAGGATCTACCCCCAGATACTAAGTGACAAGGAAGCCCACAGGGTCACTACAGATAATACATGCTTTAGACAAAAGAGCCATATTGCGCATATATAGTGTGTACGGTGATTCAGTGCGGCCTGTGTGTGTCTGCAGTTCAGAAACCTGAGCGTTTCCACCAAGGTGCGGCTGGCTGAGCTTTTGAAGCACTTGCACTGGAAAGGCGAAGAGTCATGTCACGAATTCTACAGAGCGCTTCACATTCATGCCGAGGACGTCTATTTCAGCCTGCCCAGTAGAGTTAGACAAAGAGGTAAAACATACATAGCTGAATGTGCAAGCATGTGAGAACCCTCTTTTCCAAGATTTAGAAAATATCACTTTGTTATTCTAAACTGCAAATTTTAATGTCTCCACTTGAGCTATTATATGTGAAGTCAAATCACACTAGCAGCCTCTGCTGTTTCCTGCAATGGTTGATCCCCTGCTGTGTCTAGCTTTATATTGGCTTATCTGAGTTAAGATGCAGAGAGAAGCCAGTTTGCTGCATGGACTGCAGTTCAAGTAGCGGAATGGAATTAAAGCATGGCACTGCCCTTTAACCTCTTTTACTCTCTGTTGTAGAGATAGCAGATCAAAAATGGGCGAACAGCATAGAGGTCCGCCAGGAACGTTATGTGCTTAATGACAGAGGTAACTATCAGTCAATCAAAGCTTTATTTACATAGCACTTTTCATACAAAAAGTTGTAACACAAAGTGCTTCACACATTAAAATAAAACAATTAAATCCCCCCAACACACACACAGAAACTTTCGTCTGTGTGAGACTAATTAGCATTGCTGTGGTCTTATAGGAAAGGAATTTTTTTAATTAGTTTAATAGTAGACATTTTGCACTTGGATGTTTTTTGCAACTTTAGTTTTTAACTCATTCCGTCAAAGGTGAAGCTAATGTGATGGAGCGGCATACTTTGTCCGTACATCCATGTTTCACCAGAATCGCTACTCCTAGGCAACTGCCCCCATGCTCATCAAACTCACACACAATAATCCTCAGGTGGGTCTGTATCTAGATTGTGCTCAGCATCAAGGTCAAAGGTCAGGAGATCTGGGTACTTTTACGATTTCTGAAAAATCGCTACTCCTCTTAGGCAGTTGCATCGATACCAAACTCAATGACAATAATCCTCAAGTGGGTCTGTATGAAGGTTGTGCTCCAGGCCAATGTCAAGGTCAAAGGTCAAGGGATCTGGACACCTATGGGATTTCATGAAAATTCCTACTCCTCCTAGGCAACTGCCCAGTGATCGCCAGACTCACAATGATCATAATGTAGGTCTGCTAAGGTCAGAGTGAAAGGTCAGAAAAGCCAAGCACTTGTTTGGTTTTATGAAAGTTGCTACTCCTCTTGGGCAATTGTGCTAATTCTCAACAAACTCACATGCAATGATCCTCAGGTTTGTCTGCATCCAGGTTGAGCTCAAAGTCAAGGTCATTGTCAAAGGTCAGAAGAGCTAAGCATTTATGATTTCATGAAAATCGTTACTCCCTCTAGGCAATTTCCCCAATGTTCTGCAAACTCATTCACGATGATCCTGAAGTTTATTTATTTATTTAGCGAATGCAAAGTCCTTAAGCCAAGCAGTTGCCTCCTGGTTTGCTGTATGGAGGGTGTGTAATCCTCCTTCCAGTCTTTGGAGCGGGCAAGCCTCTATGATGTGTTCCATAGTTTGCTCCTCTCCACATGCGCACAGTGGGCTAGGGCTACTGCCCCATCTGTGAAGGCTGGCCAAGCAGGGGCCATGTCCAGTCCTGAAGCGATTGAGTGTAGACCACTGTCTCCTTGGGAGGTTGGTGCCCGGGACCTGTTGGTTGGGGTTTATCACCAGCTGTTTGTTTGGGACCTCCTTGGTCTCCCATTCCTCTTGCCAAGCTGTCTGGATGGTAAAGTCAGCTGGGGGAGGGTTTTTCCAAATCGGCCGTCTGGATGAAAGTCGGGCAGTGGGTGGGGTGTAGGTATCTGCATGGATTGGTAAGTGAGGAAAATCTTTAATTTTTTGGAGCATCCTTTGAGTTAATGCTGCTCGCCGGATGTGTGGAGGGGCTATGTTTGACAGTACAGAGAGCCAGGGGAGTGGTGTTGAGCGGATTGTTCCAGTTATAGTTCTCATGGTTGAGTTGAGCTGGGTGTCTACATGGTGTGTGTAAGATGACCTGGACCAGACAGGGGCACAATATTCTGCTACAGAGTATGAAAGGGCCAGTGCTGAGGTGCGCAGGGTGGAGACTGCCGCCCCCCATTTTGCACCAGCGAGCTTGCAGAGCAGGTTGTTTCGTGCTTTCACCTTAGCAGCCGTCCCCTTTAGATGTTCCTTGAAGGATAAGGTCCTATCAAGGGTCACTCCAAGATAAGTTGGATTTGGGGCATGCTTAAGCTTGAGTCCGCTCAGGTGGATGTTTAGTTCTCTGGCAGCTTTTGCATTGTGGAGATGAAATACACTGGAGACGGTTTTTGCTGGGCTTGGTTTTAGGCGCCAGATTTTGCAGAACTGGTCCAGTTTAGCAAGATCTTCCGTGAGCACCCGTTCCAGTGGTTCAAAGTCTGGTGCTTGGAATGCCAAACAGATGTCGTCTGCATAGATGAATTTGCAGGATTTTGTAGTAGGCAGGTCGTTTATGTAGAGGTTGAACAGAGTTGGAGCTAGAACTGAGCCTTGTGGGAGTCCGTTTTTCTGCATTCTCCATGCACTTGTGTTCTGACTGAGGTGGACTCTGAACCTTCGGTTGGTCAGCAGGGTTTTTATAATTGCTGTTGCCCAAGCAGGGATCGCCTTTATAAGTTTCAGGAGGAGGCCTTTGTGCCAGACCGTATCATAGGCGGCTGTAAGATCGAGAAACACAGCCCCTGTCTTCAGTCTGCTCTCGAAGCCATTTTCAATGAAGGTGGTTAGGGCCAGTACTTGTTCTCCTGTACTGCGGTCCTTGCGGAAACCTGCTTGATCCACACTTAGAATATCCTCTATTTCTGGGGAAATGCGTTGCAGTATTAGGCGCTCCATGATTTTATAAGGAACGCTGAGTAGGGAGATTGGGCGGTAGCTTGCTGGTAGTTTGTGGTCTTTGCCAGGTTTTGGGATGGCAATGACCTTTGCTGTCCGCCATTTCTTTGGGATCGAGTTCGTTTGTGTGATCCTTGTGTAGAATTGTGTCAACCAGGTTAGGGCTCGGGGGCCAAGATTTTTCATGAATTCTGGGAAGATGTTATCGTATCCTGCTGCCTTTCCACATTTCAGGCCCTGTAGGACTTTCTCCAGTTCAGCAGCCTCGAAGGGTTCAGGGTTCGTTTCCTCTACAGGCATTTTTTGGTGTTTTTTTAGCTCAGTTGTAACTGCTCTTCTGGTGTCTTTGTCTTGGGGTGCTTTGGCGATAGTCAGTAGGTGGGATGCAACTTGGTTGGGTGTGACGGATGCTCGGCTTTGGCTAGGGGGCTTCTGTGCAGCTCCTAGGCGACGGATGAGGCTCCAACATTTCCTGCTAGAGTGGGTAAAGCTCCGGTCAGCAACTTTCTCCTCCCATTTCTTTCGCCAGGCTGTATTTAGCGATTCAATGAGATGGTCTGCTATCTCTGGGTCCCCTGATGTTTGATAGGATTGTAGGAGGGCAGCACTTTCTCCGTCCAAACATGGGACATAGAGGGGTCGGTAGCCTCGTGGGATTGCAGTATGGGCAGCCTTGAAGATTGCGCTGCAGAAGCGGTTGTATGCTTCATCTACAGTGATGGTGTGGAGTGGGATGGTAACAACACTCCGGTCCAGAGTTTCACTGAATTTCTTCCAGTTGGCTTTGTGGAAGTTCCAGTGCATCTTCCTTGGGCTGTATATGACTGGAAGTTGTAGGCCAATGTGTACAAGCAGGGGCCGGTGTTGGCTGTGTGGAAAATCATCAAGAATGAGGATCTGTGTAGGATATGGCTCCCCATTCAAAGAGCTGACCCAACACAGGTCAGGAGAATAGTCCTTCTTCCACCTAGCAGAGTGGAAGGTTCCTCTTTGTTTGGGGTCGTATATCAAAGCGAGGTCATTTCTGGATGCCCAGTCTGAAAGTGCCTCCCCATCACTGTCCACTGCTGGGTACCCCCAGTCAGGGTGATGGCTGTTAAAGTCCCCCACATAGATGGCAGGGTGGGGTAGGGTGGGTAAGACCTGCAGATCCCAGTTGGCATTAGGGGGCTTGTACACATTGACAATATGGAAGCCACCAATGATTATGGTGTCTGAGAAATGTGTTGTTATCAGGTGATTTGCTTCAACTATGTCAGAACGCACATAGGTGGCACGTCCATGTTTAGCATGTAGAACATAGCACAGGAGGTCAAAGCCTTTGATGGTGAAGCGGCCAGCTTCCTCTTTGCCAATATGAGTCTCTTGGAGGCAGATTACTTCAATCGAATGTTGGAAGGCGAGGACTTCGATAAGGCTTCGCTTGGCTGCAGATAGGCCTTCAACGTTTAGTTGTAATATGCGAAGGGCAGATCCTACCACAAAGTGCTCTTGGGGCTGTTTGCTTTCGGCTTTAGGACTGTGACTAGGATTCTTCTTTGACTTGGCACAGAGGCGTCGTCTCTTCGAATTTAGTCTGCTGGTAGGATCATTAGCTTCCCCAGGCGAGCCCGGGTACTGGCGGAGGGCGCGACGAGAACGCTGATCCATTGCCCCCATCCTGAAGTGGGTTTGCATCAAGGCTGTGATCAAGGTCAACAGTCAGGAGATCTGAACACCTAGGGTGATTTCACCAGGCCAGAATGAGCTACTCCATCATTGACGGCCTGGTTTATTAGTTTAATGCTAGACATTTTGCACTTGGATGTTTTTTGCAACTTTCATTTTTAGCTCATTCCGGAGAAGCTGAAAGGAGCTAATGCAATAGTGTGGCATCAGTTGTCCATCTGTCCTTCCACATGTCATGGGAATCACTCCTCCTCCTAGGCATTTGCCCTGATGGTCACCAAACTCACACACAATGATCCCCAGGTTGGTCTGCATCCAGGTTGTGCTCAAGGTAAATGTCAAGGTTGAAGGTCAGAAGATCTGGGCACTTAGGTGGTTTCATGATAATCACTACTTCTTCTAGGCAATTGTCCCAGAGATTGCACTCAAGATCAAAGTCACAGTGAAAGATCATTTACACAGATAATAAATGAGAAGTGAGGAAACCAGGGCTCCAGAATGAAATAATTTGCTGAAATTTCCATGCCCTTTGACTGCCCCACAAGATGGATTTCTTTGATTTTTTTGACCCATTTTAAATTTTATCACCCATTTCCAGGCTCTTTCTTAGCTTTTGAGTGTCCTGGCACTCTTCTTCCTTGTTCTGTTATCACTTCATAGAGGCAGTCAGCTACACCTGCTACTACCTACACTACACATCCTTGCCTCACATGGTGACCAAGCTATTATGTCAGTGGTACCATGACAGTAGTTATATTAATTAAGGGTCTGTACCTGAATAGAACAGAACCTACATGGATTTTTGTGGCGACATTGTTCTCTTTGTGTTTCCTGGCTAAACAGCTACTATGACACGCAGATACCATATACTTTAAAATCTCTAGCTGGGAAAAGAGAAACATGTTCTTAAAACAAGCACAATATACCTGTTAATGAGCAATACTTTAATAAGTTATGTTTGAAAAGCCTTTAATGTATATTTGCCATCCGGCTGTAGTTAGCTACATGGCTAGCTTATGGTATGTTAACCATACAGTTTGTGTGAATGCATGCCGAGGGGCTTCTGGGCTTCTCTACCCCCTAGCTGGTCCTCTGATAAGCCCCAACTAAACTTGCTCCTCAGCAAACATATCTGTCTGTGGACCCTTTTAACCCCTAACATCACAATATGCCACCCACCCCTGCACTGTATAGCCGAACCATTCATCATCCTGTCGCTGCAGGACTCTGACTCTGTGGGTCCATTAAGCTCATGTCTAAAGCAGCTTCCTCTGTCCTGCATACAGTGAGCAGTGCATCCACTGGGTCAGAGGTCACTGGGGAAATGGGTCATGAGTAATGTATTGAAAAACTGACAACTAAATATTATTAATCAAAATAAACACAAATCAACTATGTTCGTGCAATTTTGAAAGCTTATATACTGTATCAGTTTTCCAGCTTATATAATTTATTTGGTGGACGTGCGCTGCTGTGCACACTTAATGTCCACTTGATGACAGATTTTCATGTTTATAGGTTTTGATGATCAGTTTATCTATCTTCTCTCCTTCTGCAGGGCCAATGTTCTTCCTGAGCTGTTTCAGTTTTGTATTAGGAATGGCAATACTCTACTATTATGGAGGTGAGTTATACAGAAAGACAGAGTAGCACGGAATTTTAACTGTTTTATTAAAATACCTTTAAAACTTTTTCAATATCACTACTGTTCTTGTTTGCCATTTAAACCCTCTTTCATATTTTTCTCTTTTTTAACCTTTTCTCTCATAGAGGGACAGAGTTTGAGGTGCACTCGAGGCTTCCTTCACTGCTCTGCATCAAGACTTAGTAAAGATGCTAAAAATGTTTTCATTTCCTATGCAGTCATTGGAAAGCAGTTATAAGAACAGGCCGTGAAATGTGTCCTTTGGCTGTGCCAAACTCATAATGAACTTTTATTGCTGCAACATTTTCTGCAATTTTACAAACTAAGTAACCAGACCAGCAAATTAAAAACCTACTAAGTCACAACTCTTAAAAAAATACATTGTGGTCCCAGAGTATCGATATGTACATATATGCCTGCTTGGTTTTTTTTAATACTCTATGTATAGGCTATAATTTTGAATTTTAAAAACAATACTGCACTAACTAGCTATAGAGATTATACCTATAATTAAGCAATATTACACAAGAGGGAGTACGGTATCAATGACTATAGTAAATGCAGGTGTGATACATCTAATGTCCGATGCAACCAACTATTTCTTATCAAAAATGCTGCTCTGAAAAGAAGTCTACAGGTGCATTTCAATAAATTAGAATATCACTGAAAAGTTAATTTATTGCAGTAATTTAGTTCAAAAAGTGAAACTCATATATTTAGGGCTTGACATTAACTTTTTTGCTCACCAGCCACTGTGGCTAGTGATTTTCCAAAGTTACTAGCCACTCAGCCTTTTCACTAACCACAATTTTGTGGTTGGAAAATTATGTTTAATATGATCAAATTGGACTATGGCATGATAAAATTTACAGGAAGTAAATTTACAACCTTTTTAAGTATAAATGACCCTTATACATACATAAAAATAGCAAGAGAAACACTTTTTTTTAATGACCAGCAGTAAATACTGTAAAACAGTCCAGAAAAATATTTGTAATGTGAGAGTGAAATATAGGTAGATTTGGGGTGTGTTCCAATTCTCATTTGTGCCCCTACCCCTCTGCCTCCCTCTATGAATTGGGACACCCCTTCGTGGCTGCACGACATCATTGGTAGTTGCTGATGGTTAACCTAACCTGTTTTCATCAGAAAAAAGAAGAGAAAGAAAAAGAAAACTAGTGAGAAAAAGTCTCATCATAAGGAGAAAAATGTCTCAAATTTACATGAACTATTCCTATCAATAGAAAAGGTCAGAAATTTACTAGAAAGAAAACTGGCGGCCAGTTTTGGCCCGCGGGTCATATGTTTGACTCCCCTGGACCAGCCCATTAATAATACTATATTTAGTATATTTAAATACTATATTTACTATGTTTAGAATGACAACTTTTTGCTCAAAAAATAATCATGTTTAACCACAGAGGTAGGAGTTGATGTATGCGTGTGTGTGTGGAGGGGGGAGCAGGGATTATTACTACTCACTGCTGGGACAACTAGGATCAGGGGCAGTTCTGGTAATCTGATTGCTGAGAGCGGGGACAGGTGTGTTCTACCTACTGCTGTCTGTTCGTCACTTTTCTCCAGACTGGTTGCAAAATGAGCTTGCCATGGGTGGAGTCTGGCTCCACTCCGTACTCAGTACAGGAGAAGCCACCACCCACCACAGCATTTCTTCCTACCGGGCTGAACAGGGGCAGGACGGGAGCCTGACCCGCAGAGTAGACTGTCTGCGGCTTCTCTAGACTCTGCCCATGGTGACAGTGGACCAATGATCACACACTGTGTGCACATAGTGCTTATGGGAGTTGTAGTTTTGTAGTCTCACATTACAATGGGTTTATTATTTTTGATGCCATTTGAAAAAGCTACAACCTGCCAAAGTGGCTAGTGGGAATGGCTGTCTTACTGACCACTGCTGAAATCCACCTGCCACTGGCCAGTTGGCCAGTGTTAATGTCAAGCCCTGCACATATTGTATAGAGTCATTACATACATGGTGATATATTTCAGCATTTATTTCTTTTAATTTTGATGATTATGGCTTACAGCTAATGAAAACCCAAAATTATTGAGATGCACCTATATAGTGAGAATATAGTGGTATGATAAATTGATTTTTCAGGCCACCAAGGTGAAAATTTATGTTTATAGGCTGTTGGTGTGCACAAAATTAAAGAACCTTAAATTAAGATCATTACCATTACAGACAAGGGCATAACTTGTTTCAAACATTGGGGGGGTTGAGAACTCTGCCTGTATAAGGATTTAATGTGTGTGTGTGTGTGTGTGTGTGTGTGTGTGTGTGTGTGTGTGTGTGTGTGTGTGTGTGTGTGTGTGTGTGTGTGTGTGTATTATAGGACTGTCAGGTCATCAGTACAGGCAGTTGTCTCCAATGTCTTGTTTTTCAATTTTAAAGGAAAAGGATTTTTTTAAGCAAAAAAATGGCAGTATATGTATCCTAGTGTGGAGGAAGAGCGCAAAATCATTAACTTTGCTAAAAGGACAAGGCTAATTTACCCCTTTGGGCATTCCCATATTAGTAACAGTTGTAAAAATTATTTCCCTAATTTACCAAATCTATATTCAGCCTTGTAATAGTCTATGCCACTGTGAAGCAGCAGGCCTACTTCATACTTATTATGTGTTAAGTATTTCAGCACTGGCAGAAATCAAGTTTTGGCTATTGTTACCTGGTCATGTGTGCCTCCTGTGCCTCCTCTCTCTCTCTAGTCATCAGTCCTGTTTTTCTCTCTCTCCCTCTGGACACCTGTGCTGATTCTCTGGTCCTTTACTTCCTCTCTCCTTCTTAGTTCACCCTGCTGCTGCCTTCTTCTTCTTCTTTTAGATTTGATTGGTGGTTGGCAACCAGCTTACAGGTGGATTACCTCCACGTACTTCACTCTATATCATCACTCTATAACTAGTGTATCACTTCACTCTATATATCTGATTTTCTTTACGTTTACATTTGCTTTTTTATTAGGAGGGGAAATTCTTATCACTCTATATATAATTCCCCCTGCTGCTGCCACATTTTTGCTCCTGATATAAAAAGCTCAGTTAATGTTCAAATGGTTTAAAAGAGGTACTTCAAGGACAATTTTGGAGGATGTCATTCATGCTAGATTTTTCAATGCCAAAAACTGGAAAGATGTAAAATATTCTTTACTTCTTCTTCCTTCTTAACAGTGCAGTACCTATCTCGTTATGAATTGCCCTTTGGGGCAGAGAGGCAAGATCCACGCACTGAGCTGTGAGTTTGTGAAATTTATTGAAAATAACGTGAAGTTCACACAGTGATCTTAACGGAAGGTACAAACAGACGGGAAAACTTACTGACAAGGCACCAGAGCGAGGCAGGGCTCTGGTGGAGATGAGGAGAACTCAAACAAGACCGCGGCAATCAGGAAATGAAAATGACAGTCCTTAAATAAGAAAATGAAACAAGTGGTAACAGGTGTGGGTCACCTGAGCGGGCAGGAGAAAGCAAAGATACAATTTAGACCAGCGGGGAATAATGAGAGAGGAGGGAGCGATCGGAGCTGATAGCTGACAAGCTATCAGCTGCCAACGCAGAGCAAAACCCAAGAAAGCCACTGACAGCTGTCAACCCCGAGAGAGAGAACACAACAGAATACAAATATAATGAGATGGCAGAAAATAAAAACAAGTAACCTCAAAAATGTAATTAACAAACTATAATGAACGTAAACGGGAAAATAAATCATACTGAGATACAATACAGGATATGTGACAAAGCAACCAAGGATAAAATGACAGGAATGCAACTCAAAATGACAGCACAGTACAAATATGAAAAAACTAGAAAAGCACTTGGAGAGCACAGACCTCCGCCAAGCGCCACAGTTCCCCCCATACAGTGTTTGTGTGTATGTTTTCAGATTCCTTGACCATGAAAACATGACTAGCAATTGGATTGACAATGATAGGATTAGTGGTTCAGTAGTTATTCACAAAAATGACACTTTCCGTAATGGCGGCCACAGTTCCCCCCATACAGTGTTTGTGTGTACGTTTTCAGACTCCTTGGCCATGAAAACATATGACTAACAATTGGATTGACAATGATAGGATTAGTGGTTCAGTAGTTATTCACGAAAATGGCATTTTCCGTAATGGCGGCCACAGTTCCCCCCATACAGTGTTTGTGTGTACGTTTTCAGATTCCTTGGCCATGAAAACATATGACTAGCAATTGGATTGACAATGATAGGATTAGTGGTTCAGTAGTTATTCACGAAAATGGCATTTTCCGTAATGGCGGTTTTCTTCTGGACGGTGATCCGGATCACCACCAAAATGTAATCATCTGTAGGATACCCCATTTCTGACAATCTGTGAAAATTTCATGAAAATCTGTCCATAAGTTTTTGAGTTATCTTGCTAACAAACAGACAGACAGACAAACCAACGCCGATGATCACATAACCTCCTTGGTGGAGGTAATTTTCAGATTCCTTGGCCATGAAAACATATGACTAGCAATTGGATTGACAATGATAGGATTAGTGGTTCAGTAGTTATTCACGAAAATGGCATTTTCCGTAATGGCGGTTTTCTTCTGGACGGTGATCCGAATCACCACCAAAATGTAATCATCTGTAGGATACCCCATTTCTGACAATCTGTGAAAATTTCATGAGAATCCGTCCATAAGTTTTTGAGTTATCTTGCTAACAAACAAACAGACAAACAGACAGACAGACAGACAAACCAACGCCAATGATCACATAACCTCCTTGGCAGAGGTAAAAAAGCAAAAACACTGAGCCCAGACACCCCTGGGAAACATCAAAAGAAAAGACCCCCCCACACACACAAAAAAGCCTACCCCAACAAGAAAACAACCCCACCCCGGGTGAGAGGAGGGGGACCCAGGCACGGAGGGACCGAACCAAACCAAAAGGAAAAAGAAAAGCTCTCAGAATAAACATGCCAGCAAGGTCTGGACTAAGGGGAAACAACAAAAGCAAAAGTCCCGCTCAGGACCCACACAGAACCGGGCACCTAGGCCCCCTAGACCAAAGAGCAAGGCAGTTCCGGTGGTCGGCCGAAGTTCCAGGCCTGGCAGACGGCAAGGTGGTAGGAGTCGGGTGGTCTGCCAGAGAATAAGAGCCACCCAACCCAACGGCACAGTCTGTCAGGTGGTCGGCCCGAGTTCTTTAACCACTGCCACAGAGAGGGTGGTCCAGGAGGCAGCCGCCCAACCAGGACAACCAGCGGTAAGGGGGAGAAAGAATTAGGGGAAACCTTGACGACGTCAGGCAGAGGAGAGGGAAACACGATGGCATCAGGCAAAGGAGGGAGAACCACAACGGCGTCAGGCAGAGGAGAGGGAACCACGACAGCGTCTGGTAGAGGAGAGGGAACCACAACGGTATCTGGCAGAGGAGGGGGAACCACGACGGCATCTGGCAGAGGAGGGAACCACGATGGCGTTGGGCAGAGAAGGTTGGACCACGACAGCATCAGGCAGAGGAGGGGGGACCATGACACCCTTGGGCTGGCCTGTAGCACCCTCTGTGGTCTCGGACTGGGACATTGCAGCACTCACGGTGGCTCTGGGCTGGAGCGGAGCTGCACCTGTGGTGGCTTCAGGCTGGAGCGAAGCTGCACCCACAGTGGACCCGGACTGGGGCATAGCTGCACCCACGGTGGACCCGGACTTGGCCATAGCTGCACCCGCAGTGGACCCGGACTGGGCCAAAGCTGCACCCACGGTGGCCCCTGGGCTGGAGCATAACGCCTATGGGAGGCCCACGCTGGAGCGCAGCACCCAAGTTGGTTTCAGGCTGGGGCGCAGCACCCACGACAGTCCCCGACTGGGACACAGCACCCACGGAGACCCGGACTGAGGAGCTGCACCCACAGAGGTCCCAGCCTGGAACGGAGCACCCGCGATGACCTCATCAGATGGGGAAGCAGCACCCTCGGAGGCCCTGGGTTGGGACAGAGCACCCACGACGACCTCAACCGGAGGGGGAGCTGCTCCCACGGAGGTACCGGGCTGGGACGGAGCACCCGCGACGACTTCAGCTGGAGGGGGAGCAGCACCCACGGAGGTACCGGGCTGGGACAGAGCACCCGCGACGACCTCAGCAGGAGGAGCTGGACCTATGGGGATCTCGAGCGGCGAGCCTGGACCCAAGGAGACATCTGGCTGAGCTGGACAATCCTCAGTGACCCTGGGGGAAAGCTCAGGCAAGAGAGACAGAGAAACTGGGTCAGGGTCACCGGCAGCAGTGGAGCCCGGCGAGGTGAGTTCAGGTGCAGCTGATGGCTGCACTTGGCCCTCCTCACCAAGAGCCCGACAAGATCTCTCCAAAACTGAGACAATGAAAACAAAGGAGAGCACTTGCCTGAGCTCAAGCTCCACCGCCATCCAGGACTCCATCAATCCAGGCGACGATGTTTTGGGTCTGGTCCTCTGGACATCCAGCTCGAATTCTGCTGTGGCAGCCCCAGCAGCAGGCATGATGGTCGATGCAGTCCTGAGACCAACCAGGGATGTGACCCACACAGGTGGCTCGCCTGGCGTGGCAACAGGAAGTCCGTTCCTTGTAGGCGCTGGATCCGGCACAGCTGAGGTCCAGGGATGCTCCATCGTCGGCACAGATGTCAGCTCGGTACCAGCACTCTCCCTCCGTCCAGACTGTGACTGCGGGGCTGGGACTAGGTGCTCCAGGACCGCAGGCTCCTCCATCATCCAGTGGCTCAACCCTGTAGTCGGCGGACACTCAGGGAGAATAGGAGGAGACACGGAGAGGGCAGGTGAGAAATTAATGGCTGCAGCAGGCGGTGAGGGCTCAGGGGACTGCAAACACTGAACCTCACTACCGGGAATCAGGCAAGGCATATCATCATAAAATGAGGGAGAATGAAATAACACTTGCCTGTTTTCCCGGGGTTTGATGTTTCCTGCTGCAGCAAGTGTAGAATCATCCCTCTCCATGGCCACAGTGGATATGGGCCCCTCAGAGGATCGTGGAGGAGCCACCCCTGTGGACACGGAGACAGACGGAGCCGGAGAGGAAATGGTCCACTTCTCGGCAGCAGGAGAGAACGTTGAGGTGAAGCAGGAAACAGCAGCTGCGGAGCGGGAAGAAGCTGACGATTCAGCCGGAGAAGAAAAACACAGAGAGTGCACTGCTGAGGGAGGCTTCTGCCTCGGCAAAGGGGAAGTTGCTGCCAGAGAGGCGGGAGGATTCCTCCGGCGGTCCAGAGTTGGATGACGGTGACGTCGTGGAGCTGATGGAACAGGAGCTGCAGGTGAAGCTGGAGACAAGTGAGGAGATGGTGGTACCAAGGACCGGGGACTCCTTCCCGTAGACACTGACCTCTGCTTCTTCGGGAAACTCCTCTCCGTCCCACCATTCTCCTTTCACAGCGCCACCATCAGCGTGATCCTTTCTATCCCCTCAGCATGCTGTGTGAGCTGAGGGCACCGGCGAGCAGCTGCTTCCACAAGGCCCAGGTGCCAAAGAGCATTTTCCGAGGCAAGAGCTCTGTGTGCATTGGAGATGAGGTCGTCCACTTCCATCAGTGTCCTACAAAGCTCCCACCCCAGGCTCATTGAGTACGTACACCCGCTCAAAGACCCAGAATATTCAGGGACCATGCTGACAGCTCCGGGAAAAAAAAAGAAAAAGTAACAAAAAGGCACAAACCCACAGCAGCTGGATCTCTTACTGGCCGCAGTCTTCTGTCATGAATTGCCCTTCAGGGCAGAGAGGTGAGACCCATGCACTGAAGTGTGACTTTGTGAAATTTATTGAAAATAACATAAAGTTCACACAGTGATCTTAACAGAAAATACAAACAGATGGGTAAACTTACTGACAACGCACCAGAGTGAGGCAGGGCTCTGGTGGAGACAAGGAGAACTCACAAGACTGCGGCAATCAGGAAATGAAAATGACAGTCCTTAAATAAGGCTAGAGACAAAATGAAACAAGTGGTAACAGGTGTGGGTCACCTGAGCGGGCAGGAGAAAATGAAGACACAGTTTAGACCAGCTGAGAATAATGAGAGAGGAGGGAGCGATCAGAGCTCACAGCTGACAGGGCCACACCCACGCAGAGCTTAACCCCAGAAAGCCACTGACAGCTGTCAACCCCGAGAGAGAGAACGCAACAAAATACAAATATAATGAGATGGCAGAAAATAAAAACAAGTAACCTCAAAAATGTAATTAACAAACTACAGTGAGGTAAAAAAGTATTTAGTCAGCCACCAGTTGTGCAAGTTCTCCTACTTAAAAGATGAGAGAGGTCTCCAGTTTTCATCATAGGTATACCTCAACTATGAGAGACAAAATAAGAAAAAAAAAATCCAGAAAATCACATTGAAGGATTTTTAATGAATTAATTGGTAAACTCCTCAGTAAAATAAGTATTTGGTCAATAACAAAAGTTCATCTCAATACTTTGTTATATACTCTTTGTTGACAATGACAGAGGTCAAACGTTTTCTGTAAGTTTTCACAAGGTTTTCACACACTGTTGCTGGTATTTTGGCCCATTCCTCCATGCAGATCTCCTCTAGAGCAGTGATGTTTTGGGGCAGTCGCTGGGCAACACAGACTTTCAACTCCCTCCAAAGATTTTCTATGGGGTTGAGATCTGGAGAGTGGCTAGGCCACTCCAGGACCTTGAAATGCTTCTTACGAAGCCACTCCTTTGTTGCCCGGGCGGTGTGTTTGGGATCATTGTCATGCTGAAAGACCCAGCCACGTTTCGTCTTCAATGCCCTTGCTGGTGGAAGGAGGTTTTCACTCAAAATCTCACGATACATGGCCCCATTCATTCTTTCCTTTACACCAGGGGTGTCAAACTCATTCCATGGAGGGCCAAGACCCTGCATGTTTTACTTCCACCCAGTGTCTTCAGCAGGTGTTTTCACTGATCAGCAATCAGTAGGAAGAAATTCAGTGGAATCACCTGTTGAAGACACTGGGTGGAGGTAAAACCTGCAGGGTCTTGGCCCTCCATGGAATGAGTTTGACACCCCTGCTTTACACGGATCAGTCATCCTGGTCCCTTTGCAGAAAAAACAGCCCCAAAGTATGATGTTTCTACTCCCATGCTTCACAGCAGGTATGGTGTTCTTTCTCCTCCAAACACGACAAGTTGAGTTTTTACCAAAAAGTTCTATTTTGGTTTCATATGACATTCTCCCAATCCTCTTCTGGATCATCCAAATGCTCTCTAGCAAACTTCAGACGGGCCTGGACATGTACTGGCTTAAGCAGGGGGACACGTCTGGCACTGCAGGATTTGAGTCCCTGGCGGCGTAGTGTGTTTCTGATGTAGCCTTTGTTACTTTGGTCCCAGCTCTCTGCAGGTCATTCACTAGGTCCCCCCATGTGGTTCTAGGATTTTTGCTCACCGTTCTCGTGATAATTTTGACCCCACGGGGTGAGATCTTGCGTGGAGCCCCAGATCGAGGGAGATTATCAGTGGTCATGTATGTCTTCCATTTTCTAACAATTGCTCCCACAGTTGATTTCTTCACACCAAGCTTCTTACCTATTGCAGATGCAGTCTTCCCAGCCTGGTGCAGGTCTACAATTTTGTTTCTGCTGTCCTTTGACAGCTCTTTGGTCTTGGCCGTAGTGGAGTTTGGAGTCTGACTGTTTGAGGATGTGGACAGGTGTCTTTTATACTGATAACGAGTTCAAACAGGTGCCATTAATACAGGTAACGAGTGGAGGACAGAGGAGCCTCTTAAAGAAGTTACAGGTCTGTGAGAGCCAGAAATCTTGCTTGTTTGTAGGTGACCAAATACTTATTTTACTGAGGAATTTACCAATTAATTCATTAAAAATCCTTCAGTGTGATTTTCTGGATTTTTTTTTTCTCATTTTGTCTCTCATAGTTGAGGTATACCTATGATGAAAATTGGAGACCTCTCTCATCTTTTAAGTGGGAGAACTTGCACAATTGGTGGCTGACTAAATACTTTTTTGCCCCACTGTACAATGAACGTAAACGAGAAAATAAATCATACTGAGATACAATACAGGATATGTGACAAAGCAACCAAGGATAAAATGACAGGAATGCAACTCAAAATGACAACACAGTACCAATATGAAAAAAAAACTAAACTGAGCCCGGTGGAATCCCTCGCGCTCAGATCGTGACATTAACAGTGCAATCAGTATTAACTGAGGGTAATCTAGCCACTGAATGAGGCTTAATCACCATTATTCTTAACTCCTTTTATTTTGTTATTAATCAGTTGTGGTGATTAACGTATTTATTCTGACAGGACTAATATTTTTTCATTAATTTATGATGTCACCACTTGCCACCATGTGGCTGTTTCTTACCAAGCAGATGAACTAAGGACACTACTGTGATTTAGTCAGCTAGACTATGACAAAAGTAACAGTTATCCTTTCTGCAGAGACAAGATGTGGTGTGCTTAGATTTATTCATAGTGAATCTGTGAGTAGATTTGCGACTAAATAAGCCAGCTATTAAAAACTTACTCTGGATTCATTATTTAGCCATTTAATTTTTTACAATGACATGCAGTTTTCAAATTTAGGATTCAGGTATCCCCCCCCTCTCCCCCAGGTAAATAACAAATTTACCTTTGCCAAATTTACCAGAAAAAAACATGCAAATTTAGGAGAAAATAGTATAAATTCACAAGAAGAAAGTAGCAACTTGATGATAGTCAAAAAAATCAGAAATTTAAATGATTTTGCAAATATGTAAGGAAAAAGGCTTGTTTTCCATGACAAAAAAAATGCAAATTAAAGAAAAATGCTACATTTTTATGAGAAACTGTGAATTTAGGTGGAAAACAACATGGGGGAAACACTGCATTTTTATACAAAAAGTAGGCAAATTTACAAGAAAAAGTGTCTCTGATTTACAAGAAAAGCTGTAAAACTATGACAAAAAAGTTGCACACACAAGTGACATTAGAAACGTCACAGTGCTACATAAAACACTGATGAAGTTCACTAAGGGAGAAAAAAGATTGGACAGAATATCTGGAGCCCCAAAGGTTGGAAGTGAGGACAGCTCTAACTTTAAATGGGTTTATAATATGCTTTTAATTGCTATATAATATACAGTATATACATACACACACGTATATTCGATACTGAGGTAACCATACAGGAAAAGCAACAGGCTGGAGGAGATGACAAATCTTGGAAGAAAAAAATGCTGGAAGAAGCATTGCAACTTTTTATTTATCATTTTATTTATAGTTTTAGCACTCCCTTTATTGCAAATGGACCCTTAAACACCAACAAACTCAAAAGGTACGGTGTTAAGGTGAAAAATCTTGTTATACTCGGAGCTAAATCACTATACAGTGATGATAATAAGCCATCAATATCTCAGTGTTTGATCACTACCTAATTTGTGTAATGCTGTCTCGTGATTAAATAAAATGGGAACGGACAACTAGAAATGTGACTTTAAGCTCAATAATTAAATTCCAAATAAATCAGTGACGCTGTATTGCAGTGCTTTTGAACTCATTCTAACACATCATACATATGGATAAAATTTAGAGTGCTGTATTTTCCTTAATGAGATAGTATTTTAAAAAGTTTAGGTCGATGAAATGCATCTATTCTTTCATTCATCTATTTGGTGTTTATTTCTTATATATTCGTTGAGATACTCGTTTGTGCAGTTGTGGTATTTTAACAGAAGATAGAAGATCTGAAAATGATCTGCAGGGAAAATAATCAATATTTTTTAACATGGATATTTAAGAATAGCCTTCAGAGTGACTTAGTCTATAATTGAAAGTGGTAAAACTTGCTTTCTATTTAGGCTTCTCTGAAGGACGGATAATTTTTTCACACATAAGGAGTTGTTCAGAACTCATAAGAGCTCCTTATACAAAGATATAGAGTGATGATAATCAAGTCAGTGACGGTAATGCACCTGTAAACTGGTTGCCAACTGCCAATCAAATCTAAAAGAAGAATAAGAATAAGAATTGAATTTTATAATTATCACAATCATGACATTTTAAAAATACACAACAGTTTAAGGTTAACTTGAATTTTGTGGGGATGATAAGCAATATTTAAATGCATTTACAGTATATTTAAGGACCAGTGGTACAGAGATTTTGTTTGTACTTGATAAATGTTCAGAGCTGCTAACATTTTGAGTACTGAAACATATGTAAATTTCACTCTAACAGCTGAAGAACAAATCTATTCTGATCACATTTCATGAATGATTAATACAATGTAAAGTCCAAATTTGCATGAGAAGAGTTAATCATTTCTCATATCAGCTAAATCCTACCAGGTAGCATTTATTCTGTGGTGTACTCCATAGCTTTAACTCATATTAGCAAACTAGCAACCAGCTAACTTCAGACAACAATTCACCAGCTAAATCAACAATATATTTACCTCCTTTTGGACAGAAGGGTTTGTCCTTTTGTTTAACAACCAACAATTTAAAATGGTTTGTTGCCCTTCATGGAGTGCTTTTCATTCTGTCTCACTTGTGAGACAGAATGTATTCTAGACAGAGAAGAGCATCCTCGCCTGCCGCCTCTACAAATGACTGACTGTTGACCAGAGAAGGCGCATGGACCTGTTGGGCAATACCAAGTCGGCAGGGAATGGTACATTGTTTGATTATTAGAAATAATACTTTTCGTTGCTTGTAAATGAAAGTAACAACAACTTCTTCATACTCACTTCTAGATATTTTTTTTATTAATTATAATTATATGGTTATGGGGGGTTATATTGGATGGATTTGATTTTTTGGGGGGTTGGAACCCCCCCCCCCCCATAAATTACGCCTCTGATTACAGAGCATACTGTATATTTTTATAAAAGAACATCAGGTACCTTAACTCACTTCCAGTGCCTGTTTTAAAAATTGTTGTGAAATTTTCTTAAATGCACTACATTGTAACGTTATATTTGCTTAATAAAGTATTTAACACCATTGGGATTGCTCCTTATTTATTATTGTGTAATTCCATCTGTCTGTCCATCTGTACTATAACTCAAAAACCGATGAATCTGTGGTCACCACACCTGCTACACAGGTTGTCCTTGGGACCCTCACCTATGGCTATGGTTTTAGGGTCAAAAGGTCAAAAGTCAAGTTCACAAGACGATGATCCTAGGCAGCAGTCTAAACAGAAAAGATAAACTGCTGCCCAGTTCACAAAGCGCCATGATCCCCATGATCTCTCCTGCAGGTGGTGAGCCCACTGGAGGGCGGACCCATGGAGCTCCTTGAGTACAATGGGCCCTTGATGTAACTTTTTAATGGTGATGACCGCTCATGGTCTGGCTTGTCTCCCATGACCAGTTTTTCTTGGGAGACTCTACCAGGGGCAAGATACCCCCAGCAACGTAGCTCTTGGGTCATTAGAGCACACAAACCCTTCCACCATGATAAGATAGTGATCCACGGAGCAGTTAAAGAAATCTATACAGAATAATCAGTGTTCCAGTTATAATTTGAGCTTTATGGGGGTCTCTATGTGACTATGGGTTGGACATACATAATGCTGAATCATATAATGCTTGGTAATATAATAGAGATCCACACAAATGTGTAATTTTACTGCTTTCATCCGTTGACTCTCACCTAACTCGAACCCTGTTAGTAATTAATTACAGTGGTGTGAAAAAGTGTTTGGCCCCTTCCTGATTTCTCATTTTTTTGTATGTTTGTCACACTTAAATGTTTCAGATCATCAAACAAATTTAAATATTAACACAAGTTAACACAAAATGCAGTTTTTAAATGAAGGTGTTTATTATTAAGGGTAAAAAAAAAAAATCCAAACTTACAAGGCCCTGTGTAAAAAAGTCATTACCCCCCCCCCCCATTAAAACATAAATTAACTGTGGTTTATCATGAAACAAGACCCCACTCAGGACCCTCACCAGTCAAAATCAATGATTAGTCCCCCCGCCGGACCAAAGAACTAGAAAAAAGTTCAGGAGGGCAACCAAAGTCCCAGACCTGGCGGACAGTGAGGTTGTCCGAGTCGGATGGTCTGCCAGAGAGCATGGGCCACCCAACCCAATGGCTCAGTCTGTCAGGCGGCCAACCAGAGTTCTTAAGCCACCTGAACAGTAAGGGTGGTCCAGGGGGCAGCTGGAGGAGGAGTCAAAGGTGGGCAGGATGGAGGAGTCGGAGGAACCACGGCAGCGTCTGGTACAGAAGGAGAGACCACAACGGCATCTGGTAGCGGAGGAGGAACCACAACGGCGTCCGGCAGCAGAGGAGAGATGACCCCGACAGTGTCTGGTGAAGGAAGGAGAGCCACGACGCTCTCAGACAGGCCAGCAGCACCCTCTGTGGTCCCAGACTGGGACACGGCAGCATCTGTGGTGGCTCTGGGCTGGAGCAACGCTGCACCCGTGGTGGCTCCGGGCTGGAGCAAGGCTGCACCCTCGGTGGACCCGGACTGGGCCACGGCTGCACACTCAGTGGACCCGGACTGGGCCACGGCTGCACCCTCGGTGAACCTGGGCTGGGCCACGGCTGCACCCTCGGTGGACCCAGACTGGGCCATGCCTGCACCCATGGTGGCCCCTGGACTGGGGCGTAACACCCATAGCGAGCCCCCACTAGAGCGCAGCACCCAAGTTGGATTAAGGCTGGGACGCAGCACCCGCAACGGTCCCTGACAGGGACACAGCACCCACGTAGACCCAGACAAGAGAGGTGCTGCACCCATGGAGGACCCGGACTGGGCCAAAGCTGCACCCACGGAGGTCCCAGACTGGGATGGAGTACCCGCGATGACATCAGCGGGAGGAGCTGGACCCATGTCAATCTCGGGCGGCGACCCTGGATCCACGGAGACGTCTGGCATAGGTGGATTATCCTCGGTGACCCTGGGAGAAAGCTCAGACAACACAGGCAAGAAAACAGGGTCAGGGTCACCAGCAGTGGTGGAACCCGGCGAGGTGAGCTCAGGTGCAGCTGACGGCTGCATCCGGCTCTCCTCACCAAGAGCCAGACAAGACTTCTCCAAAACCAATATAAAGAAAACAAAGGAGAACACTTTCCTGAGCTCGAGCTCCACCGCTGTCCAGGACTCCGTCGATCCAGGTGATGGTACTCCGGGCTCGGCTCTCTGGAGGTCCAGCTCCGACACTGCTGCGGAGGCCCCCGCAGCAGGCTTGGTGGTGAATGCAGTCTGTATGGTACCAGTGAAAGTGACCCACGCAGGAGACTCGTCCGGTGTGGCGGCTGGGGTTCGGCTCACTGTTGGCGCTGGATTCTGCATAGCCGAAGCCAGGGGACACTCTGTCGTCGGTGCAGGCTTTGGGTTGCAGAAAGTGCTCGTCCTACATCCGTAGCGTGGCTGTGGGGCTATACTTGGATCTTCTAGCACCACAGGTTCCTCCAACGTCCCGCGGCTATGTTCTGGGGCCAGCGGACATTCAGGGACAGCAGGAGGAGACACGGAGTGGGCAGGTGAGGATTTATTAGTTACAGCAGGTAGTGAGAACTCAGGGGACTGCACACCCTGAGCCCCACTACCAGGAATCAGGCAAGGCATATCATTATAAATTATAGGGGAGAATGAAAAGACACTTGCCTGTTATCTCGGATTTTGATGTTTCCTGCTGGATAGGATATGGGGCCAACCCCCTCCATGACCTCAATTGAAGAGGGCCTCCCAGGGGAACATTGTGGAGCTGCCCCTGCTGCATCAGCAACGGGCGGAGCCAAAGAGGAAACGAATGGACCCTCAGCAATGGGAGAAAGCGGCGAAGAGAGGAGCAGTAGCTGCAGGTAAACAGAGAGCTGGCGAAGATTGCACCACTGCAGGAGTCTTCTGCTTCAGCAGCGGAGAATTTGTTGGCTGAGAGGTGAGAGTATTCCTCTGGCAGTCCGGAGCTGGATGGCGATGCCGTGGAGCAGTTGGGACTGGAGCAGGAATGAGTGCTGGAGACTGGTGAGGAGCCGAAACAACAGGGACCCGGGAGTGCTGCTTCTTCAGCGCGGGCCCAGGCTTCCCCGGAGAATTCTTCACCATCCCGCTGTTCTCGTGTTGTAGTGCCATCACCAGAGAAATCCTCTCCACTCCCTCAGCGTGCTCCAAAAGCTGAGGGCACTGGCAAGTAGCTGCCTCCGCGAGGCCCAGATACCACAATGCGTCCTTCGGGGTAGGAAACATGCGTGCCGCGGAGATTAGACCATCAATCTCCATGAGGGCTTGGCAGCACTCCCACCCCAGGTGCATCGGATAGCCACATCCACCTGCAGAGTCCGTGTGGACTGGGGGCATAGTGAGCTCCACAGAACAGGTAAGTGAAACACAAAAGGGCAAAAAATCCACAGACTGCAGCGGCTGGGTCTATGACTGGCCGCAGTCAACAGTCATGATTCGCCCCTCGGGGCAGAGGGAGACAGACCCACACGCCAACTGCAATTTGTGGTTTTTATTACACGAGAACATAAAGTCCTAAAGTGTACAAAGCAGAATCCAAAAACGAACACAAACAGAAAACTTATGGCTGGAAACTTCAGGAAAACTCACCATAGCGAGATCAGAGCTCTGGTGGCAAAGACAGAGTAGAAATAATTGTGACTGCGGCAATAACGAGAAGGAAAAGCAGTCCTTAAATAGGAATGGAATAACCAACATGAGTAATAACAGGTGTGGGCTCACATGAGTGGGAAAGAGGGAACAGTAATTAATGATTGGAATCAGCTGGCAGAGATGAGAGAGGAGCACAGAGCTTGACAGCTGACAGGGTGACGCCCACACAGAGAGCAAAACCAGAAGTGCAGCCTGACAGCTGTCAACTCCAAGAAAGACATCACAGTACAAATATAAAGGATAAAATTGTCCATAGGTATGACTGTGAGAGTGAATGGTTGTCTGTCTCTTTGTGTTGGCCCTGCGATGGACTGGCGATCTGTCCAGGGTGTACCCTGCCTCTCGCCCAAAGATGCTGGGATAGGCTCCAGCCCCCCCGCGACCCGAAACGGATTAAGCGGAAGAAGATGAATGAATGAATAATCAGCAGCCAACTAGATAATATTTACAAATGAAACAAAACATGGCCGTGACAAACTGAACATAAACAGAAAAATAGAACAGTATAATAACTCAAAAGGCACAAAAATACAACATATATATATATACGTATATATATATATATAAATACAGAGAGAAGCCACAAGACTGAGTCTGGCAGAACTTCCAGAGCTCAGCTCGTGACAACAATTGGGTTCTGCAGCAGGACAATGATCCAGAACACACCAACAAGTCCACCTCTGAATGACTTAAGAAAAACAAAATGAAGACTTTGGAGTGGCCTAGTCAAAGTCCTGACCTGAATCCAATTGAGATGCTGTGGCATGACCTTTAAAAGGCGGTTCATGCTCAAAAACCATCCAATGTAGCTGAATTACAACAATTCTGCAAAGATGAGCGGGCCAAAATTCTTCCACAGCGCTGTAAAAGACTCATTGCCAGTTATCACAAATTCTTGATTGCAGTTGTTACTGCTAAGGGTGGCCCAACCAGTTATTAGGTTTAGGGCCAATCACTTTTTCACACAGGGCCATGTAGGTTTGGATTTTTTCCCCTTAATAATAAACACCTTCATTTAAAAACTGCATTTTGTGTTTACTTGTGTTATCTTTGTCTAATATTTAATTTTGTTTGATGATCTGAAATATTTAAGTGTAACAAACGTACAAAAAATGAGAAATCGGCAAGGGGGGGAAACACTTTTTCACACCACTGTATATTTGATATGTTATACTGAGTCAGTCATAAAAGGAAAATCTAGGTTTATATGTTTAATAATAATAAGGGATTAGATTTATATGGCACTTTACATGTCAAGTGACATCTCATCGCTACCTCTGTAGCCACAGCTTCCCTGGGGCAGACTGACAGAAACATGACTTCCAATCCACGTCAATGGCTTCTCCAACCACCACTGAACATTTATACACATTCATACTCAGTGTCATGGACACTGGAGGCAAGGTTGGTAAAGTGTCTTGCCCAGGGACACAATGGCAGGATGGTTGGGGAGAGCAGGATTTAAACTGCCAACCCTCTGGTTATTGGACAACCTGCTCTACCTCCTGAGCCACTGCAGCCCATGTTTCCATTTCTATGCTGAGTTTAGACCTATAGTTCAAAACGACATCATCCCTCTCCCCAAAAGGAGCCCGCCGACCTGTCTGAATGATTACAGACTGGTAGCGCTCACTCCAATCATCATGAAGTGCTTTGAGAGTGTGGTGCTGCCCCTCATTCAGGACAGCATACCGGATACCCTGGACCCCCTGTAGTACGTCTACCGGCCTAACAGGTCCACCTCAGATGCCATTGCTGCAGCACTCCATTACTCTCACCCACCTGGAAGATAAAGACTCCTACATTAGGATGCTCTTTGTCGACTACAGCTCCACCTTCAACATGGTCATCCCCCACAAACTCGCTGACAAACTGTCTTCACTTGGCCTGCACCCCACCCTCTGCGACTGGCTACTGGACTCTCTAACTGGCAGGCGCCAGTCTGTCAGGATGGGTAATAGGACCTCAGCCAGCATCATCACAAACACAGGTGTCCCACAGGGTTGTGTTCTCCACCCCATCCTCTACAGCCTCTTCACCCATGACTGTGTTGCCTCCCACAAGGACAATATCATCTTAAAGTTCGCAGATGAAACAGCAGTGGTAGGACACATTACTGGTGATGATGAAGCATCCTACAGGAGGGAGGTGGCCAACCCAGTGTCATGGTGTGAGGACAACAACCTCACCCTCAACACGGACAAGACAAAGGAGATGATAGTGGGCATGAGGAAAGGGAGGAGGTGACCCCATGGGCCGCTGTTCATCCGGAAGCTTGAGGTGGAAAGAGTGAGCAGCTTTAAATACCTGGGCATCCACATCAGCGAGAACCTTAAGTGGACACACAACTCCACAGAGCTGGTTAAGAGAGCTCATCAGCGACTGTACTTTCTGAGGAGGCTGAAGAAGTTTGGCATGTCCTCCAGGATCCTCAACAATTTCTACAGCTGCATTATCGAGAGCATCCATCCAAATGCATCACTGCGTGGTACGGCAGCACCACTGCCCTGGACCGCAAATGCCTGCAGAGAGTGGTGAAGACAGTGGAGAAGATCATCAGGACTCCACTCTCCCCTCTGCAGAGCATCTACCACCGCAGAGTCCAAAGGAGACCGGACGCCATCCTCTGGGACCCCACCCACCCCCAGCACAGACTGTTCACACTTCTACCTTCAGGGCGGAGGTACAGAAGTGTGAAATGCAGGACAACCAGTCTGAAGAACTCCTTTTTTTTCCCACTGCCATTAGACTCCTGAACAGATAACAACGCCCAAACTCCGTAACACAGCTTTGCATATAGGAACTCACACACCGGCTGCTAAATTTGCACACTGCTCACTTGTACAATAGATATAGTCTCACCTGTCTGATGTCCATATCATCTCTGCTGCTACTTATCATGCATAGTCTACTGGTACTACGGTTACAGAAATTAGCACCGGGTACTAATTTGTAATTATACACTGCTCATTCCACAATGCTCATTTGGACACTACATAGTGTTATTAGTACTCATTAGTTTTAGTATTTAGTATTAAGGTGTGCTTAAGGAGTCCTAACTGCCTAACTGTGTGTTGGTGTGTGTGTTATTACCATCCATTAGTATTAGGATTGAGTTACTGAATGAATGAATGAATGAATGAATCTTTATTTATTTTAGGATAGTACAGGTTAAAAGAAACTGAATAGTATAACAAAGGGGGAAAGAAAATCCAACAAGGTCAAATTAGACAATAACTCCTCTGATTATACAATTCAACATAAGTTATCCGAAATGGGTGATGGCTGAAGCCGCAGCTTATATTGCCCACCCATATTCCATCCAAGAATTCAAAAGAAAAAAAAAAACAAAACAAGACAAGAGCGATTACAAATCAAAAACGAAGCTAAGACAAAATGTGACAGAAAAAAACTAAGCTACAACACAACACAGGCTGGATATGACAATCCTTATGTGATTTTACATGTCATCTTGTATATATGTTTGGAGTATTTCTTCCTTTAGTTTTTGTTTAAATTGTCCAAGCGTTGTACATGATTTTAATTCAGGTCCAAAATCGTTCCATAATCTGACTCCTTGCACTGAAACACAGTGTTGCTTGGTGGTAGTTCTCACTGAAGGTTTTTGAAATATACATGTTCCTCTAAAATGATATTGTTTCTCCCTTATTTGGAACAACTTTTGGATATTTGTGGGCAGTGATAGATTCTTCACTTTAAACATTATTATTGCAGTTTTAAAGTCAACCAGATCTTTCAACTTGAGAGCTTTTAATTTAAGAAAAAGTGGGTTTGTTGGTTCCCTGTAAGATGCTTTGTTTATTATTCTAATAGCTCTCTTCTGAAGCATAAAGAGTGGATATATGTTTGTTTTATATGTATTTCCCCATACTTCATTACAATATGTCATGTATGGGAGTATTAATGAATGATACAAGGTATATAGTGTGGGTTGATTCAGCAAATATTTCACTCTGTGTAATATTGCAATTGATTTGGATATTTTACCTTTAATATAATTAATATGTGATTTCCAACACAGTTTATTATCAATTATTACTCCAAGAAATTTAGTTTCAGATACCCTTTCAATCTCTACACCATTTACACTGAGTTTAGATACTGAGTTGTGATGGTTGTTAAAGACTATAAATTTTGTCTTCCTTAAATTGAGCGTTAATTTGTTTGAATCAAACCACAGTTTAAGTTTTCCTAATTCCTTTCCGAGTGTATCCAGAAGTTGTTCCAAATTGCTTCCACTGCATAATAGATTAGTGTCATCTGCAAACAATATTAAGTCCATTTTTTCTGAAACTTTACATATATCATTTATATACATATTGAATAATAATGGCCCCAAAACTGAACCCTGTGGGACTCCACAAGTAACCTTCAGTAACTGTGAGTTTTTGTTACCAACACATACATACTGATATCTATTCTTTAAGTAACTACTTAACCAGGACAGTGCTACCCCTCTAATACTACAATTTTGTAGTTTCTTTAATAATAAATTATGATCCACTGTATCAAATGCTTTTTTAAGATCCAGGAATACCCCAACTGAATACTCTTTATTTTCAATGGCAGTTGATATTTTTTCTATAAATTCCATTAGAGCAAATGCAGTTGTCCTCTTGTGTCTGAGTCCATATTGCTGCTCACACAATAAATTATTCTTCAGTATGAAGTTGTCAATTCTCTCATAGAATATTTTCTCAAGTATCTTGGAAAATTGCGGCAATAGTGAAATTGGTCTATAGTTTGAGAATTCCCCTCTGTCACCCGTCTTGTATATCGGAATTACTTTAGCTATTTTCATTGCATTGGGAAATATACCTGTTTGGAGAGACAGGTTACAGATATATGTCAGTGGCTTCACTAAGCATTCAGTGATAGTTTTGACTAAGACCATGTCAATACCATCACAGTCCGTAGATGTTTTACTTTTAAACGATTTAACAATTTCAATGACCTCTCTCTCGTCTGTGTTCTTTATGAAAATGGAGTCTTTTATAGCAGTGTTATTGCTTATTGTATCATCTGTAGGCACCGTAATGGGTATTTCTCAAGCCAAATTAGGACCAATGTTAATAAAAAAGTTATTAAATTCATCTGCAGGTGAAGCTGCATTCACACTCTGAGTCGTTTTATTATTTTTTGAAAAATCGGTTGGGTAGCTTGTGTTTCTGCTTTTAGAGTTACTGTACCATTGAGTTACTGTAAGTTACTGTGTCATGACCTTAGAATTGTTGTTTCTGTACCTATTACCTTGGCATTCGTTCAGAAAGCAAAGTAAGAATTTCATTGCTCAGGAAATGTAGCATTTCTTAACAGTGCACATGACAATAAAGCCTTTGAATCTTTGAATCTGAATCTAGTTGAATAAATTGTTTGCTTGCACTGACAGCATGGAGTAGATTCATTTAAAGCACTTATTGGTTGACCATCATCAATAAATACACTAGAGGGCACTGCCCCTTCACTTAATTTGCTCAAGGAAAATTTTGAAGGATAGAGACACTTGAGGTTTACAGCAATAATGAAATCATAATCAGGAGACATCCTTTATTAATCAGTAATCAAACTGAATGAATGAGTAAAGATGACAAAAAATGCTGTAATAAATGCTTATTTTTTGGACTTAAAAAGCATCCACTTTTTCCTATAATTGGGCGGGGTCGGGGAGGGATAGCCATATTAAAGATGCCATATTCTTGACAATAATGGAGAGCTCAGTTGGTGCCTGATGTCAGAAGAGTTGCACTTTTCTGCCTCTGTCTTTCCTGAAATAGTAACAGATGAGAGAGGGGAGTCAGGGAGAGAGAGAGAGGATAAATGGGGGGTGATAAAGGAGGCTGGAAATGTCACAGAGTGATTGTTCAGCTCGTTTACTGGCATCCACATCCCCAAGAGAGAGCTATTAATACGCTCACTTCAAAAAGAATGAAAACTTCTGGCTAATGACCAGGATCCTCTGATGCTCAACCTCCACAAAGTCAGTTTGTTAAACTTCAAGACTGGGCTGAAGCCAGAACAGCAGGGGGCCACAGATATACATTATCCATATATATCAATCCACAGGTCTGCCCTGAGTGGAGGAACAGTGTGTATCGTCATTCTGGCCATTGGATCGGCTGGCTGTTTCCAAGGTTACCACTGAAAGTTGTGGAGGAGGAGGAGGAAAAGGAGGAATTGTGCCACTGATTTGTCATCTAAAATGTGCTTTGTCATGGAAAAATTTATGGATAGGTATTAATATTTTCAGAGATGTATCTGAAAGTGATATGAAACCAGCTCAAACTGCTTCAGTACTCCTGTGTTAAGCCACTCAAGTGTAGAAAATGAGCATTTGTTAGGGCACTAATTGAGGTGTCGGTGGCATTTCTCTAACACAGTCTAATTAAGTCTTCCATTTTAACAAGTAGTTCTGCTGGGGTCTATGCTGTGTCGACTCTGACTCACCAGCTACTTCTGGTCCAGAGAACCACAGACACAGGCCAGCTTTGTGCATAGCTGCGAGCAACTCATGACACAACCAAACATTGTTATAATTGAATGTTAGGCATTACCCTTGTGGAATGGATTTAACAATGAAGTTAAATGAGTAAACGGGGGTTTGAGCTATGAGGTGGATGAGGCACACCCTGCACTGTCCTCAGTGAACACATAAAAACTGCTGAAACGATGACAACATTTGAAAACTGAAGCATGTTCAGCTCTTGTGCATCTGTGACTGGCCGGCGTTCAGGGTCACAATTGGACAGCAAAGGAGGTAGACAGCATGAGGTCACATGTGGCTGATTACTGTTGTTTCCACCTTCCTTTTTGCCCACTAGGAACACATGTTGGGTTGTTTACCTACCAGATTGCTTCTCTCTTACTTGCTTTTTTCCTCTCTACCTGCACCATGCAGCACAACAGTTCTCTGGTAAATGAACAGTGGTTCGATTTTGTTTGCTCTTTCTTTCTTTCTTTCTTTTAGAAATTTCTCTGAGAACCTAGAAAGGTCACAGTGTTTGTAGGTCAGGTATAGGGGATTGTTAAGGTCTTGACTGTTAAAAATATGCTGACAACATGGATGTTTTCAGGAACAAATTGCACATTTAGGCAAGTGGGAAAACACATATTTGAATAGAAGGAGTAAAGCAGTGAAAGAAGGATATCTGTGATAATTGTGTTCTTGGTCAGTTGCCACGGTGTGGTCGGTGGACTCCAAAGGCTGTGATGAAGACATTGACTACCACTATGATGAAAACCAGGCCTGTGGCCAGGCTTTCCATTAAGTTCAGCCTCTGGTGCTTTTGCTCATCATTCAGGTCCCATCGAACTGCAAACACAACAAAGAAACACAGTTTTACATAAGAAAGACACACTCAGTCAATGTCTGATCTAATACGGCAATTTCATTTACTCTGGGACTGAAGCCAACTAATTATGACACACATATTTACTGCCAAACAGTAATTTATATTGACTGAATTCTGAGTTCTGAACTCTCATCAGTTTATGAGAGGCCAGATAACAATATAATATGGAACATTTCATTTAACCAACCTGCAATCTGCTTGCCTCTCACCATGGGATCCCTGAGTGTGATCAAAGGATGCGCTAGGCTTTTTTTGCTATCTATTATTTTGATAGACAAGGTTGTAAAAATTCTGTCATAATCTACAGCTCCAGAAAAAATTCAGAGACCAAAGAGACCACAGCAAAATTATCACTTTATCTAGTTTTACTATTTATATACGGGGGGGGGGGGGGGTCATAGTGGTCAAATTTGACCAAATGCAGTTTATTTTTCAACCGCAGGGATCCAAGCACTGCAACACCAATGGAAGAAGTGTGTGGACCGAAGGGGAGACTATGTTAAAAAATGAGCCACATTTGGTCAAATTTGACCATTATGAACTTTTCAGCCCCCCCGTATATATGTCTTTGAATAAAATGAACAATTCTGTTTTATTCTCTAACCTACTGAAAACAACTCACCCAAATTTCACATCAAGATATCATCATTTAAACCATTTATTTATAGGAAATGTCAACAAGCCAAAACAATAAAAAAGGTTGCTTTTAGGTGTGTTTTGTGATGTGCTTTTATATCAATTAATGCAAAAAAAATATGTTCATGTTCGCGTTTAAACACTACAATACTTACTTTTAACTTAGGAAGAACTCAGAAATCTGTATTTGTGGAATAACTGTGATTTTTATTACCTCCACCAAGGCCGTAATGTAATTGGGGTGGTTTCTCTGTTTGTCTGTTTGTTAGGATGATTATGCAACCACTGGACGGATTTTGATGAAATTTTCACCAGAGGTAGCCCTTGGTCCAAGGATGAACCCATTAGATTTTGATGATGATCTGAGAGTGCATACCTCCACCAAGAACCTTGCAGCAGGCTTGGCGGAGGTATGCGCTCTCTGAGTGCTTTTCTAGTTCACAGCTTTTATGTCTTACCATGCTGGAATGATCACCTAATCAGTCCCTCCTTAAGCAGATTGAGGAGTCTTTGTATTGGAATTCAACAGATACTGAAATTGAATGGCTGCCATACATAGTGATGCTAATTTAGGTAAGATTGTGCAGTGATCTCTTATTTTTTTCCAAAGCTGTATTATTACCAGTCATTTTAACTGATTTTAATTAGATCACTCTCAGTGTAATCTGTCAAAAACACAGACAGGTTTTAGATTTTTCTGTCAAAACTGTCAATGAAGGGCAATTTTCAATTAACGCAAGTGCTGAGTGTGATGCGCAATTAATTAAATTAATGGAAATATTTAGATGAGAAAAGATGAGCTTCTATAAACTCTTTAATTTTATATTCATACCTATTTTTGTGTTTGCTTTTTACCATCTTGCTTTTTTTTAATAATCAGGTGAATCATTTGATTTAAAACATTTAACTGTTTTTTTAATACACTGTACATAAAAAAACATAATGCTTATTCCCTAACATCAATAAATCATAATGTGGGACTGTTTAAGAACTCTACATTCAGCGTAATTATTAGTTCAAAATATCAGTCAGATTTATTGCATTATGATTCAATCTGTTGTGCTTCTGTGTCAAAAGAAAGTGATAAAATCTCTACCAAACTTTATAAAAGAGTGTGAAAAGACCAGTAGGCCTGTGACCCAGCAGACACTTGGAAAAAGCTAAAAGGTTTAAAGATTTGCTATCCACTTATTCCTGAGGGCGCTGCTGCAGAAACGATTATGGGGGCAACTTCCAGTTTCGGCTAAAGTAGTGTTAAATCAATCAGCAAGAGTGGAGTAGTGCAGCATTTAAAATAGCATTTCTAAAAGTGTTTCTAATTCGTTTTAATGTATATTCCACATATGTGTTTTGCAGTCAAGTGGCAGATAATTTCAGCCCTTGTAGTTTTTATATTTTTGAATGTTTCCGTAGTTCTGGTACTTGCTGCTGTTGGTGGTGTGAGGCTCCTCACAGATAAGCACAGCTAAATCTGTGGCAACTCCCAGTTGCTCCTGGTGGGTCAGGCCAGCGCCTGTGCATGGCAGCTCCACCACCATCAGTGTGTGAATGTGTGTGTGGATGGGTGGATAGCAGGATCTATAAAGTGCTTTGGTCATCTAGAGATGAGAAAAAGCGCTATAAAAGTGAACGCCATTTACCATAACGGAGCTACTGTCTGCATGGCCACTTTTTAAGGTCATCTTCTCATTCCTCGATAGTCGTTGGAAGTGGTATGACTATGTTACTCTTTCGGAGGTGCAAAAGGCCATGTTCCCACATTTTTGATGCCAAAGTCATTGTTTTTTAACAAGGAAAAGTGTCAACCCCATGTTCTAAACTAGTATCGGAAGTTGTGCACATAATTCCCGCAAGGCATCATTGGGGCTTGGAATAAGGTGGATAAATGTCATCAAAAAAGATTTCAGCTCTTAATTAATGAGATCAGTAATACCTCTACCATAAAGCGACTGGTTCCTTAATTATAATACTGCATATACAGTATCATATTCACTTTAATAACATAATATTGATGATTAATTTTCGTATGGCGTGGATGTTGTTAATGGACCTCTTGCACAATGTAGAGTAACATACTTCCACATTCCAGTCCACCCGCATTTCCACTTCCATGTCCATTATATTTTCCCATATATTTATGGACCTGTGAAACTCACTAAAACATATGTCCTATTCCCAGTTGTTACCTCACTTGTTTTAATATTACTTTGTGTATGTTACTGATGTTACCATTACTGTTACTGATATTAGCTTAGTTTGCTTCCAGTTGTTAGTGTGCTATTTATCTAGTCTTTAACTTTTTAATATGACCCTTCTCTCTCATCTCTTTGTTTTTTCTCTTATCTCTTTGTCTTATGTCCTGATTGATGGAGACTTGAGTACTTTTATCTTGTTTATAGTCAGCTTCATGTGTGCCTGTGTTTGTGTTCATGTTGAATGTAATTGTGGTTTGTAAATATGGATGTCACCTGACTGCAAAACAAATCTACCTACGGGTACAAATAAAGTAACCTGAACCTGAATTTATTCTCGTAAAAAACTTTGACTCACTTCAAGTAACATTGCATGGACTTAAATGAACATAAATGTCCTCATGTAAAGACTCTGCACAATACATGTCCATTACACAGGTCTATTACAGCCCATGCAGTGATATTTGGAATAGCACAGACATAAACAAACACGATAGCTGCTAAGCTAACTGGGGAACTATTAAATGGCTCACTACGGTTACAAAAACGATCAAAATTGTACACAATTTTGGCATGGCTAGGGACCGTGCCCACGCTTTATGTATATTTTAGTCTTGAATTTTCACAGTATCATTATTATTCTGTTTATGATTATTATTAAGTGCCTCGTGTTCCCTGGTCCTTAATTTGTTTGTCATGTCACGTCTTCCCCTGTTGTCTGTGTCTTATGGTTGTCTTTTTGTATTTGATTATATTTTGTCATCCCTGTTTATTTGTACTGTTTAGTATTATTGTGCTCTGTCTTGTCTCCAGTGCATTCCCCATCTGTGAGTGTGTGTGTGCAGCCCCGCCCGTCCTGTTTTCTTCACCTGCTGCCCCTGATGATTTGTCCCATCTGTCTTACTTTAAGTTCATTATCAGTTACCCTATTTATGTGAGTTTTTTCATGTGCTCTGTCTGGCATCCTCGTCATCGTTTCCCTGTGGTTTTCCTGTCGTTTCTCGCCATGCTTTGTTGTTTCCAAGTTTATCCTGGTGAGTTTATTTAGTCTCAAGATCTCCTGTGTTGTTTTCTGCCCCCGTGCAGCCATTTATTTGTTCCTTTGTGTTTTTCTGTTAATAGATACTTATTGCACCACTACTCTTGCCTGCGCCATGAGTCCTGCATTTAAATCCTCATTTGCCTGGACGGCAGATCATGACAAAAATGTGAAACATGAACTTTATAAAGAAAAAACAATCTGCCCACACACTATTTCAGTATGTACAATGAAAGTGATAAAAATGATTTATTGATGAGAAAGCATGGGAAAAGGAAAATATAATGGAAGCTGAGCCAGCTATACGGGTGGACTGGAATGTGGAAGTACGTTACTCTAGTCTACATTATGCAAAAGGTCCATACAGTCATGGCACAACCCTTATATCAATCAGCGCAAAGACGAAACAATGTTTTGAATCAGATATCTGATTCATAGCCAGTGTTGGGAGTAATGCCACTGCTTTTGCAGTAACATGCTGTGTAACAAAATTACTGTTTAAAAATTCAGTAATGCGTTACAGTTACTGAAATTTGATCTGATGCGTGCACAAATAAATACAAACTAACCCTACGTAGCTGACGCAGCCGACAGTCTCCTCCATGGGCCGGTTTCCTGTCCTACCCCAGTTCACACCGCAACCGGGTGGGAAGAAATGCTGTGCCAGTGGCAACTTCTCATATCGAGCCCTGATCATCTGCTGTCTGAGCAGTGAGTAGCCCACAACATCAGCTCCTACTAGTGATGGTGAAACTGAGGCCTTATGAAACAATGAGCAACTTTAAGACAATAGCTTCACAATCGACACAGTGTTATGGAACATTTAATAAAGAGTGCCATCTGCTGACTGAGTGTCAGAACTGCATCTGAGTGGAAGACCTGAAAAAAAACTCAGTATTTTTATTTGAGCATTTGGCCATCCAAGGTCTATTCAAAATTGGATGGCAGAAACAAACAATACATACATACATCTTCTACCACTTTTCCGAAGGTCCGGGTCACGGAGGCAGCAGTTCAGGCAGAGAAGCCCAGACTTCCCTCTCTCCAGCCACCTGCTCCAGCTCTTCAGAGAGGATACCAAGGCGTTCCAAAACCAGCTGGGAGACTTCTCTCCAGTGAGTCCTGGGTCTGCCCCGGGGTCTCCTCCCAGTGGGATGTGCCCGAAACACCTCAAGTGGGAGGCATCCAGGAGGCATCCTGATCAGATGCCCATACCACCTCAACTGGCTCCTTTCAATGTGGAGGAGCAGCAGTTCTACTCTGAACCTCTCCTGGATGATTGAGCTACTCACCTCTCTCTACTACTCACATCTCTAGTAGTATTGAGCTACTCACATCTCTAAGGGTGAGTCCAACAATCCTACAAAGAAAGCTCATTTCAGCCGCTTGTATCCGTGATCTCATTCTTTCGGTCATTACCCAAAGCTCATGACCATAGGTGAGGGTACGAACGTAGATTGACCGGTAAATTGACAGCTTTGCCTTAGAGCTTAGCTCCCTCTTCACCACAACAGACTGGTGCAACATCCACATCATTGCAGATGCTGCTCCAATCCGTCTGTTAATCTCCCCTTACTTGTGAATAAGACCCCGAGATACTTAAACTCCTTCACTTGGGGCAGGAGCTTGTCCCCAACCCGGAGAGGACAATCCACCTTTTTTCAGCTGAGGACTGTCATAAACTGCCCTTTTTAAGGGCTATGAAGGACACCAAACGCACGCTGTGAGTTTTGCACATTAATCAACAAAAACATAAATATACAGAAAAACACTACACTTACATATAATGAGATGATGAAGGTGCCGGAGGGGAGCAGGGCTCACGACCAGGAGGGAGAACAACAGTCTGGGAGAAACACCGGTTGAGGTGCTCAGACACACCAGGAAAAAAGAGATTAACTCAGCCGGAGTCGCACCCAAAAGGAAACGGAGCTCACGGCTGAGAGAAACGGTAAAGGATAAATGTACCTGGTTGGAGCACTCCCGTTCACCTCTACGGCAAACCCAATACTCCTCAGAGTGAGACTGAACTACTGAGGAGGTAAACAGCAGGACACGGCAACGGAAAAACATTGTCGTGTCCTTAAATAGATACATGGATAAATGATTGATGAATAACAGGTGTGGGTACATGAAGGAGGAAATGATCAAAACAACAAATGATAGCTGTGCAGCCTGCAAAACAGAGTTTGACAGCCGGATGCTGCACAGCACTGTCAAAATAAAAGCACAGACCAGACACAAAGTAATAATATAAGAATATAATAACACAACCCCAAAAGATGTAAATAATACCATAAATGACACACAATAAATAGACAGGAATAAAGGCAAAACTAAGAATACAAACACTTCATAAATAAACAAGGACCAAACACAACAGACCATAAATCCTACAACATAAACAAAGAAGCAAACAAACAGAAAAGGACTAAACTTAAACTGGAGACTGAGCACGGCCCCCATCCATGCTCAGGGTCATGACAGTGCCCTCCCCACCCAAGGGGTGGAACCCAGACACCCCAGGGTAACATCAAAAAAGAAAGAGAACCCACCCACAAAAAAGACCCCCCCACACACACACTCAACAAGTAAACAACCCACCCCGGGCGGGAGGAGGGACCAAAACACCCCCAGAAAAAAAAAAAAACCTCATGACCCACAACACTGACAATAGATAGGGTGACTATGGAACTCTAGACATACTGGGTGAAAGGCAAAACAGTTCAGGTGGTCTGTCCAAGTCCCAAAATCACCGAATCACCCGGTGGAACAAATCGGGTGGTCTTCCTGAGTTCCAAATCCACCCAAGCAGATGATGAGGCTCATCAGGTGGCCTTCCCACATCCCTGAGCCAAGGGGCCACAGGGCACAACACGCCCCTTCCTGGGGGCGGCAGCTGGAACTCGTGCCCCTTACTGACCACAGGGACTGAGGCGAATGGCTGATCAGCAGGGAGCCCAGAGGATGTACCGGCTAACCAGCGGGGAAACCAGGCAAAGGGAACTATCGACCAGGCTAGGATATCCACAGCCGACAGTGAAGAACCCTCAACAACCTCGGACGGAGACGGAGGACCCTCAACGGCATCAGGCAGAGACGGAGGACCCATGGCGGCCTTGGACAGAGGCGGAGCACCCATGGCGGCCTCAGACGGAGGCGGAGCACCCACGGTGGCCTCAGACAGAGGCGGAGCACCCATGGCAGCCTTGGACGGCGGCCTCTGACGGAGAGGGGGGACCCATGGAGACCTCTGGCGGAGAGGGAGGACCCACAGAGACCTCAGGAGACCCAGACAAGGACTCAAGCAGAAGAGAGGAAACATACACCAGGTTACTACCACCAACAGCAGTGGAGCCTGGCGAGGAGAATTCAAGAACAGCCGGCCGCTGCGACTGGTTCTCCTCACCAAGAGCTAAGCAAGATTTCTCTAACACTGATAATGTAAAGACAAAGTAGAGAGCTTGCCTTAGCTCGAGCTCCACCGCCATCCAGGACTCCGGCAACTCTGGCTGGGACATCTCAGATCCATTCATCTAGTGCTTCCACCTCGGCTCAGCCACCTCGGACAGGGAGAAAGAGAAAAACACCGGCACATAGTTACCAACAGTGCTGGAGCTCAGCAAGGAGAATTCAGGAGCAGAGGACATCTGCAGCCGGTTCTCCTCACCATGAGCCAGACAAGATTTCTCTAGATCTGCAGGTGTTAAAACAGAACAGAGTACTTGTCTGGACTCGAGCTCCACCATTGCCCACGACTCCGGCAACTCTGCTGCAGCAACCCCAGCAGCAGGCATGATGGTGGATGCAGCCCAAGGACCCCAGCCCAAGGGTGTGGCAACCAACACAGGTGGAATTCCCAGCATGGTGGCTGAAGCTGGGGGTTGCCTCACCGATGAAGCCAGCACACATGCTGCTGAAACCAGGGGACACTCTCCTGTTGGCTCACGCTTCAGGACGCGGGTAGTATTCTCTTCCCATCCTGGGTGTGGCTGCAGGGCTGGAACAGAATTTTCCAGCGCCGCAGGTTCCTCCACTGTCTGGCGACACCATTGCAGGACTGGTGGACATTCAGGAGACACAAGAGGAGGCATGGGAAAGGCAGGTGAGGAACCAGTGGCATTAGCAGGCAGTGGGGACTCAGCTAATGTGGGCTGCAGATGCTGAGCCTCACCACAGGGAATAAGGCAAGACATTTCATTTTTATGTGCTAAGAAATGAAAACACACTTGCCTTATCTCCCGGGGCATGATGGTGTCCGCTGCTGAGTGACCTCCAGACTTGGCGACCGACATTGGTGGAGCTCCCAGGGTGGCGGCTGATGCTGGAGGTTGACTCGCTGCTGGCGCAGAGACGGGTGCAGCTGAAGTCAGGGGACACTCTTTTGTCGGCTCAAACATCAGGGCATTAGGGGTGCTCTTCTCCCATCCAGAACAGGGCTGCGGGGCTGGAGCAGGACCCTCCAGGGCCGCAGGCCCCTCTGTCATCCTGCAGTTCTCTCCCAAGACCGGCGGACACACAGGATACACAGAGGAGGACACAGGAGAAGCAGGGGAGGGGAATATTACAGCAACAGGTGGTGAGGACTCAGCTAAATTGCGCTGTTGTTGCTGAACCTCACCACCGGAAATAAGACAAGGCATTTCATCTAAAAGTGTTTGAGAATGAAAATGTACTTGCCTTATTTCCCGGGGCGTGGTGGTAACTGCTGCTGAAAACTCAGGTGAATTCCTGTTCATGGCTGCAGCGGGCAAGGGCACCAATGTAGAAAATGGAGGAAATGGCCCTGCAGACATGCTGATGGCCCGCTACTCAGTAGTGGGAGATGACACTCGGGAGGAGAAGGGGACAGCAGCGGCAGACAAAGAGGGGGAGAATGATGGAACATCCGAGGGGAAACAGTTCAAAATTGGTGAGGAGGCTGCTGCCGCAATTCTCCAGAGCGGCGAGGAGGAGACTACTGGGAAGGTGGAGGCTGCGGAGGTCACCTAGCGAAGAGGAAGAGGTGGGCCAGGCACCAGAGTCCAGGGATGCTCATTCGCTGGCACAGACCTTGGTGCAGATGGATTGCTGGACCTCCTCCTGCAAAGTGGCTGTGAAGCTGATGGAGTGGGAACAGGAGCTGGGGGCTGGCTAGGAGCCGATGGCGTTGAGGTCCAGGGACGTTCTCTTGTCGGTCCAGACGTTGTTTCACTGAGAGGGCTCCTTACGCGATACTCCCGCTGCAGATCCTCCATCAGGAAAATCCTTTCTCTTACCTCAACATGCGACACAAGCCGAGGATGACACTGCACAGCTGCCTCTGCGAGACCCAAGCACCACAAAGTGTCTTGAGGGGTGGAAGATTAACAAGTATCGGCAATATGTTTGCCCATCTCCAAAAGAGCTGTACAGAGCTCCCACCCCAAGCTCAGTGAGTCTTGTCTTCCGCTTGCTGACATCTCAGCAGGCGCGGCGTAACCCCCAAAAGGGAAAAATAATTACGGGTAAAAGGAAAAACGCAAAACCCACAGCAGCTGGTGGCCACACTGGCCGTGTCCTTCTGTCATAAACCGCCCTTTTTAAGGGCTGTGAAGGACACCAAATGCACGCTGTGAGTTTTGCACATTAATTAACAAAAACACAAACATACAGAAAAACACTACACTTACATATAATGAGATGATGAAGGCGCCGGAGGAGAGCGGAGCTCACGACCAGGAGGGAGGAGAATAGCCTGGGAGAAACACCGGCTGAGGTGCTCAGACACGCTGGGAAAAAAAGAGATTAACTCAGCTGGATTCGCACCGAAAAGGAAATGGGGCTCACGGCTGAGAGAAACGATAAAGCACAGACCAGACACAAAGTAATAATATAAGAATATGAGAACACAACCCCAAAAGATGTAAATAATACCATAAATGACACACAATAAATATACAGGACTAAAGGCAAAACTAAGAATACAAACACTTCATAAACTAGAAAAGCACTCGGAGAGCGCAGACCTCCACCAAGCGCCACAGTTCCCCCATACAGTGTTTGTGTGTACGTTGTCAGATTCCTTGACCATGAAAACATCTGAGTAGCAATTGGATTCACAATGATAGGATTAGTGGTTCAGTAGTAAAAGCATTACCTCCTTGGCGGAGGTAATAAACTGAAGTGTTGGTGTTGTGTCCATGTCGTGCATCTGCAAACTCCCAGGCTGGGGGCGTTGCAATTGAATGAATGAATGAATTAGTCTTTATTTCGAATAGATTAAGAGTACAGGTTAAAAGAAAGTGAATGATATAACAAAGGGAGTAATAAAATCCAACAAGGTCAAATTAGACAATAGCTCCTCTGATTATACAGTTCAACATAAGTTATCCGAAATATGTGATGGCTGAATCCGCAGCTTATATTGCCCACCCATGTTCCATCCAAGAATTCAAAAGAAAAAACAAAAGAAGTCCTGACACAACTGCGTACAACCCACAGGCCAATGGGTTATGTGAGCGTTTTAGATCACTGAAAGCAGCACTGAGGGCTTCACTGACGGATGCCAATTAGGTAGACGGGTTGGCGTGGGTTTTATTCAAAATTCAAACGTTTATTTCAAACTCAGGGTTCATATTAAATGCAGAACTAAAAGGCGTAGAAAATAAATAAATAAATAAATAAAAGTATATACAGATCAGCAGACAGTCGGCGGTCTTGTAACAACAATAACATACAATATTGGACTCAGTATAAAATGGAACGCCACCACTTCCAAATGCTGAAGTGTGAGTGACAAGATGATTGTTACATGGCAGCAACCTTCTCATCAAACTGTAAACATCGTTACGTATCAACTCGCCAAAAGACAGAATGTTCACAGACACAAACATCTTGCTTGCACTCGACCTTCGTGGTACATGTAATCTTTATCTTTATTGGGGTTGCGTTCCGCAGCCAAAGATGATTTGGAAACTTGCCCGGCAGAGAGCTTCTTTTTGCGGAGCTACTATGGCTGACCGGGGAATTTCTGCCAAATAATCCAGCGGCGGACAGCTGGCTGTCTGAGCTTTTGCAGCGTTGCGCAAACACAGGCACACAGCACGCTGCTGAGCAGCTCGTTTTTGCGCAGCGCCTATGGCTGCCCGGGGAATTTCTGCCAAATAATCCGGCGGCGGACAGCTGCCCGTCTCAGCTTTTGCAGCGTCGCGCAAACACAGTTTTCCGCGTGCTTTTGTGCCTAAAACGTTGAAGAAGGCGGAGTTTATGTTGGTCAGACACGATGACCAGCGCCCTCCATTGCGCCTGCGCACATGTTGAAAATAGCCGTATGTCACAGTGTTGAAAAATGCTTTAAAAAATTCCTGTATCCAGACGGTGATCCGGATCATCCCCAAAATTTAATCAGTTCTTCCTTGTACCATTTCCAACAACGCCTGAAAGTTTCATGGAAATCCGTCCAAGACTTTTTGAGTTATCTTGCTAACCAACAGACAGACAGACAGACAAACAAACACACAGACAAACCCCGGCAAAAACATTACCTCCTCCTGGCCTTTTCGGCCTGGCGGAGGTAATAAACAAGGACCAAACACAATAGACCATAATGCCTACAACATAGACAAAGAAGCAAACAAACAGAAAAGGACTAAACTTAAACTGGAGACTGAGCACGGCCCAAACCTGTGCTTAGGATCATGACAGAGGACCATGGACTTGGACTTGGAGGTGCTGATTCTCATCCCAGCCACTTCACACTCAGCAGCAAACCGTCCCAGTAAGACCTGTAGGTCATTGCTGGATGAAGCCAACAGGACAACATCATCTGCAAACAACAGAGATGAGATCCTGTGGTCACCAAGCATGACACCTTCCATTCCCTGGCTGCGCCTAGAAATCCTGTCCATAAAAATTATGAACAGGATCTGTGACAAAGGGCAGCCCTGGCGGAGTCCAACTCTCACTGGGAATGAGTCTGACCGAGTGTTGGCAATATGAACCAAACTCTTACAACAGTCGTATAGAGACTGGATAGTTTGTAATAACAAGCCTGATACCCCATCCTCCCGAAGCACCCCCCAACACACACACACAAAAAAACATGAGGGACGCGGTCAAATGCTTTCTCCAAGTCCACAAAACACATGTAAGCTGGTTGGGCAAACTCCCACGAACCCTCGAGGATTCTTAAGAGGGTAAAAAGCTGGTCCGATATGCCACGGCCAGGACAAAAACCACATTGCTCCTCCAGAATCCAAGGTTCGACCAACGGCCAGACTCTCCTCTCCAGTACCTTTGCATAGACCTTCCCAGGGAGGCTGAGGAGTGTGATCCCTCTAAAGTTGGAGCACACCCTCCAGTCCCCCTTTCTGAAGAGAGGAACCACTACCCTGGTTTGCCATGCCAAAGGCACTGTCCCCGACCTCGACGCAATGTTGCAGAGGCGTGTCAACCATGACAGCCTTACAACATCCCGGACCTTGAGGTACTCAGGGCAAATCTTGTCCACCCCCGGGGCCCAGCCACCAAAGAGTTTTTTTTAACCACTTTGGTGACCTCAGCCCCTGTGATGGGCGAGTCATCCCCCTCGTCCCCAAGCCCTGCTTCCTCTGTGGAAGGCGTGTCAGTGGGATTGAAGAGATCCTTGAAGTATTCCTTCCACCACCTGACAATATCCCCAGTCGAAGTCAGCAGCGCCCCATCCACACCATACTCAGTATGGACAGGGAGCTGCTTCCCCCTCCTGAGCCGCCGGACAGTTTGCCAGAATCTCTTCGATGTTGACCGAAAGTCTTGTTCCGTGGCCTCACTGAACTCCTCCCACACCTGAGTTTTTGCTTCAGCAACCACCCAAGCTGCACTCCGCTTGGCCTGCTGGTACACCTTAGCTGCTTCAGAAGTCCCACAAGCCAACCAAGCTTGATAGGACTCCTTCTTCAACTTAATGCCCCCCCCCCACCACTGGTGTCCACCACTTGGTTCAGGGGTTGCCACCACGAGATGCACCGACGATCTTGCGACCACAGCTGTTGGCAGCCGCTTCAACAATGGAGATGGAGAACATGGCCCAATCAGACTCCATGTCTCCAGACTCCCTCGGAATGTGGTTGAAGTTCTTCTGGAGGTGGGAGTTGAAGACCTCCTGGACTGGGGCCTCAGCCAGATGTTTCCAGCACACCCTCACTATACGTTTGGGTCTACCATGTCTGAATGGCATCTTCCCCTGCCAGGTGGTGATCAGTTGACAGCTCTGCACCTCTCTTTAGCCAAGCGTCCAAGACATACGGTCACAGGTCTGATGACACGATAACAAAATCAATCATCGACCTGCAACCTAGGGTGTCATGGTGCCACGTGCACATATGGACACCCTTATGCTTGAACATGGTGTTTGTTAATGGGCAAACTGTGGTTAGCACAGAAGTCCAATAACTGAACACCAGTCAGGTTCAGACCGGGCAGGCCGTTCCTTTCAATCACCCCCTCCACGTTTCACTGTCACTGCCCACGTGAAGTCCCCCAGTAGGACAATGGAGTCTGCAAGAGGAGCACTCTCCAGTACCCCAGTCAGAGACTCCAAAAGGGGTGGGTACTCTGAACAATCATTTGGTGCATAGGCACAAATGATGGTCAGGACCCATTTCCCAACCCAAAGGCACAGGGAAGCAACCCTTTTGTCCACCCGGGAAAACTCCAATATAGAGGCAGCACGGTAGGTGGATACAAGAATACCCACACCTGTTCATCGCCTTTCACCCGGGGCAACTCCAGAGTAGGCCAAGCTCCAGCCCCTCTCCAGGAGACTGGTTCTGGAACCGGAGCTGTGTCTTGAGGTGAGGCCGACTATATCTAGCCGGTATCTGTAAACCTCATTCACCAGCTCAGGCTCTTTCCCCAAGAGAGAGGTGACATTCCACGTCCCAAAACCAGTTTAGGAAGTTTGGGATCAGACCTCCAAGGTCTCCGCCTTCAACCGCAACCTGATCCACATAGCACTGGACCCCTATGGTCCCTCCTGCAGGTGGTGAGCCCACTGGAGGGCGGACCCATGTAACTCCTTAGGGCTGAGCTCGGCCGGGTCCCATGGGCGGAAACCCAGCCACCAGACTCTAGCCATCGAGCCCCTCCCCCAGGCCTGGCTCCAGGGTGGGGCCCCGGTAACCCCATATCTTAGTCTGGCCCTTCACCCAGGACCAGTTTATCTTGGATGACCCTACCAGAGGCAAATTGCCCCAGACAACATAGCTCCTGGGATCACTAGGGCACACAACCGCCCCCCCCCCCCAACCATGATAAGGTGACAATCCATGAGGGGGAACAAAAAAAAATTAAAACCAAAAAAAGCAAACAATACAAAGCAAACAAAAAAAGGGGGTGGGCGAGCCCTCAAGTCACATGATGTGACCGACATAATGAGGCCTTACTTGCTACGGTTACGTGACTGTGGGTGTGCTGAAACAGCGCTCGATGCACTGTTCATGACACGCTATATATTGCTCGAATCAGTGTCGAGTGGGTGATGTCGAGCATAGCATCACTAGCTCCTACCTCTGTGGTTAAACATTAGTATTTTTAGAGCAAGAAGCTCACATTTAATGTCCGCAACTGTGTAAACGTAAGTTTTCTTACTGCATAGAGAAAAAAGTGACTGTGATTTGTTGCTGTAAAGAACAAATGAGGCTTCTTCTAAGGTGAACTTTCATTTATCTGTGCTTTCTATTTTATTTTATTTTATTCATTTACATGCTGTTGTGATATGCAACTATTTCATGAAAGTAAATCCTCTAAATATGTATTTTTAATGGGCTGGTCCAGGGGGTCCAACATTTTCTCTGTGAATTTACAGCTTTATTTCTAGTAAATTTCTGGCTTTCTACTGATTAGAATAGTTTGTGTAAATCTGAGACATTTTTCTCTGTAAGATGAGATTTTTTTATTTTTTTTTTCTTATCAGTTTTCTTTTTCTTTTTTCTGATGAGAACTTGATTTCAAGGGCTAAGGGGACGGAGTAGAAATGAGAATTGGGATGGACCCCAAATCTACCTGTACTTCACTCCATCCATCCATCCATCTTCTTCCACTTAATCCTTTTCGGGTCGCAGGGTGGGGTGGGGGGGTGGGGGGGGGCTGGAGCCTATCCCAGCATCTTTGGGCAAGAGGCAGGGTACACCCTGGACAGATTGCCAGTCCATCGCAGGGCCAACACAGAGAGACAGACAACCATTCACTCTCACATCCATACCTAAGGACAATTTAGAATCCCCGGTTTGATACCAATTAACCCAACTTCTCACACTGTAAATATTTTTCTCAACTGTTTTACAGTACTGTTAATAACTACTTAAACAGTGTTTCTCTTCCTATTTTTATGTATGTGTTGTGTCTCTAATTACCTCTGCCAGGAGGTAATGTTTTTGCCGGGGTTTGTCTGTTTGTCTGTCTGTTTGTCTGTTTGTCTGTCTGTTGGTTAGCAAGATAACTCAAAAAGTTTTGGACGGATTTTGATGAAACTTTCAGGCGTTGTTGGAAATGGTACAAGGAAGAAATGATTAAATTTTGGGGATGATCCCGATCACCGTCCAGAAGAAAACCGCCATTACAGAAAATGCCATTTTCGTGAATAACTGCTGAAACACTAATCCTATCATTGTCAATCCAATTGCTTGTTTTCATGGTCAAGGAATCTGAAAACGTACACACAAACACTGTATGGGGGGAACTGTGGCCACCATTACCGAAAATGCCATTTTCGTGAATAACTGCGGCGGATGATAAAATAAGGCAGCGATGCTGAGGTTTTAAGCAGGTTTTATTAATCATACCGCCGTCACGGGAACTCGGCTCCAGCCCATAGCGTGAGCAGGCTGAAGCCGAATTCCTCAGGCTCTCAGTGAAGAGGGGACACAAAGTCTGTGTCCAGCAGCAGCCGTTGTAGAAATGAGAATTGAGAGGATGAACATGAAATTCAGACAGCTTATATACTCAGCTACAACAATACATCAAAGCATTCACAGCAGTTGGTATGATCAAAGAGATAACAGAACAGGCATGAGACATTTGCATTTGAGAGACATATTGATCTCAGTCCCTAGGTCACAGTAAGGACAGGATGCATGAACACAATGTATGAAAGGCAACATTAACATCACAGAAGTGAGCCAGACGAAGCGGGGCTGCCTGTAGACATTAATATACATTTCACTGTTCTGTTATTTGCTCTAGCCGAGCGCTGTGTTTGACCAGTCTGTTTGTGGGGGTTTACACCAAACCGCCACAGCTCCCCCCCAGAGGGCTCGGCAGGTGGCCGAGACCTCGATAGTGCAGTTTGGGCAGCGAGCAGGGAAAAGCTCTGTGCAGGAGGGGGGTGGGGGGTAGTAAAAGCCGGCCGGAGACGATGAAAACGTCCGGGCCGCGCAAAAATTGCTTGTGGGTCCGCAATGTCGAAGGGCTGTCCCGTTGAACGTGCAGAGGTCCACAAGAAGAAAAATTAGTCACTGGCTCCTCCCGCGATTAAGTCCTGCAAGGATTAATAGCGGCCATGAAGAAAAGACGAGGCTGCGTGGCGGCTGTGATGAGAGCAGAGGGACTGGCGTGTTGGCTTTAGGTGCGGGCACAACCTTAAAGCTCTCGGGAACCGCAAACCGCTGAATTTCCCTTGTGTGCCGTGGCTAAGACCATAAAATCCAGTGAGCAAGCTGCGTGCCTCAGGTGAACGAGCAAGCCTGAAGGGCCAGTGTGCAGCAGAAGGAAGGCGGTCAGAAAAGCTGTATTTGTCCCGTGCGTGGTGCGCCGTCCCCGTAACTCCCCGGTGCGTGCGCCGGGGTTCCGTGATGGGTGGGCCAGCTGGAGAGGAGAACCAGGGTCAGGGAGCTTAATCATCCCTGTTCAGTGTGTTGGAGCGGTGAAGGGAAGTAGACGCTCTGTCACTCGCTCGGTCATGGTGCGTTCAGGTCCACGTGTGCTCCGTCGGCCATGGGGATCGCCGTTGTGGAGAGGGGACGAGGTGCATGCGCTCTCGTGTGGAGGAGCTGTGAGCGCGGCCAGTCCAGCGTGGATGTGCCGATCTAGGCGTGCAGATCTCACCATGAAACGTTGCTCAGCTTTCCCGGTCATGGGTGTTCTCCGGGGAGTTTCGCCTGGAAACTCCGCGTTGAGGTCTCCCTGAAGCAGAAGGGAGGGCAGATCAGTCAGGCTGCCGCGTTCGTTTGTCGTCGGAGAATCACCGCCGGGTGTTGCGTTCGCTGGCAGCGTGTTCGTTTCAGCGTCGGGTCACCAGTGCGGCGGATGATAAAATAAGGCAGCGATACTGAGGTTTTAAGCAGGTTTTATTAATCATACCGCCGTCACGGGAACTCGGCTCCAGCCCATAGCGTGAGCAGGCTGAAGCCGAATTCCTCAGGCTCTCAGTGAAGAGGGGACACAAAGTCTGTGTCCAGCAGCAGCCGTTGTAGAAGTGAGAATTGAGAGGATGAACATGAAATTCAGACAGCTTATATACTCAGCTACAACAATACATCAAAGCATTCACAGCAGTTGGTATGATCAAAGAGATAACAGAACAGGCATGAGACATTTGCATTTGAGAGACATATTGATCTCAGTCCCTAGGTCACACTAAGGACAGGATGCATGAACACAATGCATGAAAGGCAACATTAACATCACAGAAGTGAGCCAGACGAAGCGGGGCTGCCTGTAGACATTAATACACATTTCACTGTTCTGTTATTTGCTCTAGCCGAGCGCTGTGTTTGACCAGTCTGTTTGTGGGGGTTTACACCAAACCGCCACAATAACCACTGAACCACTAATCCTATCATTGTCAATTCAGTTGCTAGTCATATGTTTTCATGGTCAAGGAATCTCAAAACGTACACACAAACACTGTATAGTAAAACCACTGACGTATATCTGCAACCTGTCTCTCCAATCAGGTATATTTCCCAATGCAATGAAAATAGCTAAAGTAATTCCGATATACAAGACGGGCGACAGAGGGGAACTCTCAAACTATAGACCAATTTCACTATTACCACAATTTTCCAAGATACTTGAAAAAATATTCTATGAGAGAATTGACAACTTCATACTGAAGAATGATTTATTATGTGAGCAGCAATATGGGTTCAGACACAAGAGGACAACTGCATATGCCCTAATGGAATTTACAGAAAAAATATCAACAGCCATTGAAAATAAAGAGTATTCAGTTGGAGTATTCCTAGATCTTAAAAAAGCATTTGATACAGTAGATCATAATTTATTATTAAAGAAACTACAAAATTCTGGTATTAGAGGTGTAGCACTGTCCTGGTTAAGTAGTTACTTAAAGAATAGATATCAGTATGTATGTGTTAGCAACAAAAACTCAGAGTTGCTGAAGGTCACCTGTGGAGTCCCACAGGGTTCAGTTTTGGGACCATTATTATTCAATATGTATATAAACGATATATGTAAAGTCTCAGAAAAAATGGACTCAATATTGTTTGCCGATGACACTAATCTGCTATGCAGTGGAAACAATTTGGAACAACTTCTGGATACACTCGGGAAGGAATTAGGAAAGCTTAAACTGTGGTTTGATTCAAACAAATTAACGCTCAATTTAAGTAAGACAAAATTTATAGTCTTTAACAACCATCACAACAATCCAGTACCCAAACTCAGTGTAAATGGTGTAGAGATTGAAAGGGTATCTGAAACCAAATTCCTTGGAGTAATAATTGATAACAAACTGTGTTGGAAGTCACATATTAATTATATTAAAGGTAAAGTCTCCAAATCAATTGCAATATTACACAGAGTGAAATATTTGCTGAATCAACCCACACTATACACCTTGTATCATTCATTAATACTCCCATACATGACATATTGTAATGAAGTATGGGGAAATACATATAAAACAAACATATATCCACTCTTTATGCTTCAAAAGAGAGCTATTAGAATAATAAACAAAGCAGCTTACAGGGAACCAACAAACCCACTTTTTCTTAAACAAAAAACTCTCAGGTTGAAAGATCTGGTTGACTTTAAAACCGCAATAATAATGTTCAAAGTGAAGAATTTATCACTGCCTGCAAATATCCAAAAGTTGTTCCAAACAAGGGAGAAACGATATCACTTCAGAGGAACATGTATATTTCAAAAGCCTACAGTGAGAACAACCACCAAGCAACACTGTATTTCAGTGCAAGGAGTCAGATTATGGAACGATTATGGACCTGAATTAAAATCATGTACAACGCTTGGACAATTTAAACAAAAACTAAAGGAAGAAATACTCCAAACATATTTACAAGACGACATGTAAACTCACATAAGGATTGACATATCCAGCCTGTGTTGTAGCTTAGTTTTTTTTTTTTTCTCTCTGTGAAATTCTGTCTTAGATTTGTCTTGAATAGTAACTGTTTAACTTAGCTTAGCTTAGTTTTTTTTTTGTTTTTTTTTTTCTCTCAGTCACACTTTGTCTTAGCTTTGTTCTAAATTGTAATCACTCTTGTCTTGTTTACTCTTTTTTCTTTGAATTCTTGGATGGAATATGGGTGGGCAATATAAGCTGCGGCTTCAGCCATCACCCATTTCGGATAACTCACGTGGGATTGTTTAGTAGAAGGAGTCTTTGTCTAATTTGACCTTGTTGTTATATTATACAGTTTCTTTAACCTGTACTGTATTATCCGAAATAAATAAATTCATTCATTCATTCATTCAGTGTATGGGGGGGAACTGTGGCCGCCATTACGGAAAATGCCATTTTCGTGAATAACCACTGAACCACTAATCCTATCATTGTCAATCCAATTGCTAGTCATATGTTTTCGTGGTCAAGGAATCTGAAAACGTACACACAAACACTGTATGGGCGGAACTGTGGCCGCCATTATGGAAAATGTCATTTTCGTGAATAACTACTAAACCACTAATCCTATCATTGTCAATCCATTTGCTAGTCATATGTTTTCATGGTCAAGGAATCTGAAAACGTACACACAAACACTGTATGGGGGGAACTGTAGCGCTTGGCGGAGGTCTGCGCTCTCCGAGTGCTTTTCTAGTTAATGAGGAGTCGAGGTGACGTTTTATAGTTTTATTATGAACACAAGACCAGGAACACAGCAGTCACTAACGCTAGCCTGAGAGCCACAGCGCAGAGACAAGATGGCTCCCACTGTGGCCTCTTATATCCCAGGTGACACCACCCCCCGGAGGCAGGTCGTCACCCCTCTCTACTACAGGGCACCGCCATATAAATATATACTGCTCAAAAAAATAAAAGGAACACTTTGAAAACACATCAGATTTTAATGGGAAAAAATAAGCTGGATATCTACACTGATATGGACTGGATAATGTGTTAAGAATGAAAAGATGCCACATCTTTTGATGGAAATGAAAATTACCAACCTACAACCTACAGAGTGCTGGATTCAAAACACTCCAAAACTTACTCAGATTAAAAAGTGTTCCTTTTATTTTTTTGAGCAGTATATATACAATATACTATTCAACATCCCCCCCCCCCCGTTGAAAAAATGCAGTCACACTAATTAGGCCCTCCCAAAATGTACACCCGACTCACTCTCTAAGTACAGAAATATACAGACCTATTCATTCACACCACACTGGCCCGGCGGACCACTCCGCCTTCAGAGTTAAACAGTCAGTAAACAAACAGCGCCACTCACAAAATAAATTAATCCCGAAAGAAATATATACATTATAGACACTATAAGCAATAAATAACTATGTACATTATACAATGGCGGTCCCAAGACTCCACACTAATATAAACACTTTGAAAGAAAACAGGGCACATTTGCATTTCACACACTACATTCAAACATTCATACCTCAGTGTAACCTCCTTCTAACACACTCACACACACAGGCACTCCACATGCACTCACAATGGTGGTCATTCCTTACAATTCCCTTTGTTCCTTTTTTTTTAACTATTAATCTTAGCAATAAAACACCAAAACACACTGCAATTAGTCACACCATAAGCCCCAAAAGACAAAGTCGTAACATAGGTCTCACATAGGCTCCCCTCTGGAGCATCCGTCCCATGGCCCGCTCCCAGTGCGTCTCTGACTCTTCTTAATCAAAGACAGGCTGCACTGGTGTTTCTTCCCTTCCAAACACCGCAGCTCGTTCGGGTGCCATCTCGACCCATCCGTCAACAGGTAACCGTCGTCGCCAGTCCACACCACACGCAGACCACCCTTGTCATCTCGCTGCTCCCTTGACTTGCGTACCCATCCAAGCCGAGACTCAACCCTAGGGCACATGTCCTCACCCACACCCAGCGAAGTACTCACTGGCCTCCTTCTTATATGACGTCGTGAACCGGTACTCAAGTGGCTCCTTAGTGTCCCGCCAATCCAGATCAAGCTCTGCCCCTTGTTTTCATTCTGGGCACGTCTAGGGTTCGTGCCATCCGGTCTCGCCCCGATCATTTTCATTTCTTGCGTTAGAGCAGCACTGACAGCGCCTGGCTCAACAGTGGTACTCGGTCAGCCACCAGAGCTTCGCTGTGCCTGCTCTCTGGATCCATCCACCCCCACGGGCGCTAAACCATGCCATTCGGGTCCCTCGTCCAAGGGATTGCAAACACTGGCACGGAGTGCTCACCGTGGCGGCATACTCTGGTGCTGGTGGCAGCCCTCTTCACCCGGTCCGGGCCAGCCTGAGTCCTACACTTCTTCACTGCTTCCCACATAAAATGGTCTGTCCCACAGTCCACCACCTGACCACTCCTCCACGACTCCGCAGACGATGGAAAAACAGAGCCCGTAAAACAAATCACAGCCCATTAAGTTGTTACCTTCACGGGCCACCATGAACTCGACTGCACACATTGAGGCCGCCTTGTACCTCATTGATAGCCACACCGAGCCCACAATGTCCAGGGGGTTGTTACCATACCCGTAACAGGCAATGTATGTTTTACTTATGGTGTAATGTGGGAAGAACTTCGTCACCGTTGCCAGATTCAAGATGGAGGTCGCCGATCCCGTGTCAACCATCAGCGGGACTGGCACTCTGTCCAACAAGATGTTACACAGGATTCGACCGTCTGTGTTGGGCGAAACTGTGTGGACCACTGTGGGTAACTTCTTCATCAAAGCCCCTTTCTCCGGTCCTCGGTCTTCCTTCTCAAACTTCCGACAAACTCTGGCGAAGTAGTGGAACAGCCCGCACCGGCCACAACGCATCCCCTTGACTGCACACTCCCCTGCCTTATAGCGGTGCCTGCTGGATCCACAGCCGTAGCATCTCGGCATCCCCAGGGTGGGCCTAATCTTCACGATGCCTGTGTAGTCATCATCGCTGCCTTCGTCCGGATCCAAGGTTAGTGCCTTCCACTGCCTATCGTTCCTGGGTAGGGCCTCCATGTCACAGAGATTCTTTGCTATTCTTTCCGCTGCCTCGTGTTGTTGTGCTAGCTCCATGGCTGCTAGCAAAGTTAGCTTACCAGCATGAGTTAGCAGACGGCCCCTCGCGGAGGAATACGCCACGTGCTCAGCTAGTTGGTCGCAAATCATCTCCTCCTCCAAGGCCCCGAACCTGCACTCACCCGCCAGCTGCTGAAGGTTCGCCACAAACTGTTGGACCGATTCTCCGGGTTGCTGGTGTCACTGTCTGAACTGTATGCTTCTCATAATTGTGTTTTCAGAGACGCGGAAGTAGCCCGCCATGAGCCTCAGGACGTCTCCAAACGTGTCACCTCTTCCTAGCGTGCCCAGGATCCTTTGGCCCTCCATACCAAGGTTGTGGATCAAAATAGCCCTCGCACGTAATTTGTCCAGGTCGCCGAGGTCCAGCGCTGTAAGATAGTTCTCGAAGGTGGCATACCATCTGGCCCATGGGACCAGCGGCTCACCTGGAGCCTCCAGAAACGGTCAAAAAGCGGTAGCTGCCCTCTCCATGCCATATATCCTCGTCGCCAAATGTTGTGTCTCTAATTAATGAGGAGTCGAGGTGACGTTTTATGGTTTTATTATGAACACGAGACCAGGAACACGGGAGTCACTAACGCTAGCCTGAGAGCCACAGCGAAGAGACAAGATGGCTCTCGCTGTGGCCTCTTGTACCTCAGCTGACACCACCCCCCGGAGGCAGGGCGTCAACCCTCTCTACTACAGGGCACCGCCATATAAATATATATACAATATACCATCCAACAGTATGCATAAGGGTCATTGCATTTAAATAGGTTGTACATTTAATTCAACTACATTTTAGCATGCGATAATGAAATCTGATCATATTTAACATCATTTTCCAACTACAAAATTGTGGCTAGTGAAAAGGCTGAGTGGCTAGTAACTTTGGGAAATCACTGACCACAGTGACTGCTGACGTGAAAGCACTATTGCTCTGCAGTTACTATCCTCAGTAAGCAGTGGGTGCTGAGCATATAGAGTGGAGTGATGTTGGTGGCAGTTGCCATGGCCAAGACATATAGAGTGATGATATAGAGTAATGACCAGATAGAGTGTTATAGACATCATGTAGACATGGAAATCTCACTGAAGAAGAAGAAGAAGAAGACTGTTCAGAACTCCTTATGGGAAATCCTTGTACAAAGATAGAGTGAAGATGAAGAAGAGGTTGCCAACCGAAAAGAATTCTGTCTTTTGATACATAGAGTGATGTTTACTGAGTGAAGTACGTAAGGACAACAGCTCCTGACCACATAGAGTGATGATATAGAGTGAAGTACGTGGCGGTAATGCACCTGTAGGCTGGTTGCCAACCGTCAATCAAATTTAAAAGAAGAAGGAGAAGAAGCAGCGGGTGCTACCGTGAGCTTCTCTCCATCCCAAAGCACTCACAAGCAGTCAATCTCACAGTAGTCTCGTGCAACAGTTAGTTGCTGTCAGAGAGGAGACCCACGTCCATGCCACTCACGTCCAGACTGCAAATGAATTTCACCTGCACACCCTCCTGCCATTCAATGTAAATGTTTCTTCACTGTCAGTGTCACACTAATAAATCACTGCATTTGACTAACAGCCTCAGTCACGTACACACTTCGTCCACTGTGTGTGTGTGTGTGTCTGTGACATATGCTAAACATCTAGCAGCTAGCTCGTCATTCATTCATTCATCTTCTTCCGCTTAATCCTTTTTGAGTCGCGGGGGGGCTGGAGCCTATCCCAGCATCTTTGGGCGAGAGGCAGGGTACACCCTGGACAGATCGCCAGTCCGTCGCAGGGCCAGCACAGAGAGACAGACAACCATTCACTTTCACAGTCATACCTAAGGACAATTTAGAATCCCCAATTTTGATGCCAATTAACCTAACTTGCATGTTTTTGGCATGTGGGAGGAAACCTGAGAAATCCCAGAGTAAATCCATGCAGACACATGGGGAGAACATGCAAACTCCACACAGATCACTGTTGGTTGGGGGCTGGGATCGAACCCAGGATCCCTCGGCCAAGGGTGAGTTGCTGTGCTGCCGCAGTGCTAACCACTCCACCACCGCACCGCCCATGTTGCAGTCTAAAATGTTCACTCACAAATACAGTCTGGTTGAAGCCATTTATTGGAGATGATGGAATAGGCTTTATTGTCATTGTACAGTTGTACAGCACAATGAAATTGATACAGAAGTGATGGCCTATTGATATGCCAAGTTTAAACAAACAAAGAATCAGCAGAGGAACGTTAATTTGTAGTTCTAAAGATATTTAGGGTGTTTTTACTCACTTATTGTCTCTCCCACAACATTATTCTTCTCTTCTACAGCATCCATTACAATTACATGTAAATGACCAATTATCCAAATTAGGCGATAACGTCATTTAGCGACTTCTAGCAACTTTTAGGACAGCCAGTAGCTGCTTTCCTTACTGAGGAGTTGGCAACAGTACAGTCAAGAGCCTCTTCACTGCTGCAGCCACAAATGGAGCTTGCACCTGCTGGAAAAAGATGAAGCTACTTTGTTTTTGTGGAAATGGACAGATTATTTTTCCTTTGTCGCAGGGACAAAAGCATATTGGTGGGCCATGTCAGACCGACTACAATTTTCAGAAGCGTCGGAGAACAGCAACAAGAGCCAATAAAGCTAGTGCTATGCTATGCTATGCTATGCTAACAATACTGCTAACAACAGCGGTTTAGCACCTTGGGGGAGCCAGATTATTTAGCATCTCAGACAAGAGACAGTGGATAAACATGGGAGAACAATGCTCAGGAGGTTCCTGGCGAGATAGCAGGAAGAAGTCAAGGACGTAGGGGGTTGAATGCAGTGTGATGCAAATGTCATGTTGTGTGTGGAGAAATGCCATGAAACTTAAGAGGAGAGTGCCTGTGAAATGTTCAGTCTGTTCTGTGCTAGAGAGATGTGAAGTGTGTAATAAATTGTGTGCCATGAGCCCGACTCTTATTTCACACACTCCACACTGGTGACCCAAGACGTATTATGGAACACGAGTCAAGATCCCCGGAGCCGGCCCGGTCAGGAAGCTACAGCGAAGCGGCAGCCATCCCACAGACAGCCTGGATTGGAGCCCCCAGCCACGCGTGTGCGGTTTCAGTCAAGCTACCGGATTTCTGGCAGCACAACCCACGCTCTTGGTTCCACCACACCGAGGCCCAGTTCGCCCTCCGGGGAGTAACGGCAGACGACACCAGATTCTACCATGTGGTCACAGCGGTGGACGCCCGCACAGCTCAGCAGGTAGCGAGCCTGCTTGATCAGCCAACAGCCAGCAGCAAATATGAGGCGCTCAAGGCTGCCCTCATCCAGCACTACACGCTCTTGGACTGTGAGAGAGCGGAGAGGCTCCTGACGAGGACCGAGTTAAGAGATGGTTCGGCCGTAGACCTGATTGAGAAGATGCTGGTGTTAATGGGCACGGACGATGGGCACTTTCTGTTTGCCCACCTCTTCCTCTGGAAGCTTCCAACAGTGGCGAGAGCGGTTCTGGCCAATTCGCCGTTGCTGGCCGCGCGTGACTACCGTGCGCTAGCCCAGGAGACAGACCGGATCATCCTCACCACCAGGGCAATCACAGTCAACGCGGCAGCGGCGGAGCCCAGCAAGACGACCAGAGGAAGCGAGGAGCCACTGACGGTAGCAGCAGCGGGGGCCAAGGAGCGCCAGAGAGACACGCTCTGTTTCTACCACCGCCGCTTCAGAGAGAAGGCACGCAGATGTGCGCCCCCGTGCCAATTCAAGCGCTCGGGAAACGCCAAGGCCGGGGGTCGGTAGCAGCTGCGACCCTCGGTGAAGAGAACAAGCTGCTCTACTTGACGGATGCACGCTCGAGGAGGCGTTTCCTCGTGGACACCAGAGCCCAGAAGAGTTTCATCCTGCCGACCTACGCTGACCAGCTGGCAGGACCTAGCGGCCCCGAGATGTTGGCAGCAAACGGCTCGGATATTAAGACCTTTGGTGAGAGGACTCTGCTCTTATCTCTACACGGCCGTACATATGAGTGGACTTTTGTCGTAGCAGCACTGAATTATCATATCCTGGGGGCTGATTTTCTGTGTGCACATGGTTTACTGGTTGATGTTGCTAACAGGCGCCTGGTTAATGCACTGTCCTTTGACTCTCTCCCCTGTATAGCTCGAGTGACCCAGCCAACAGCACAAGCCATCGTCACAGCTACAGGCGGTAAGTTCCACACACTGCTCACTCAGTTCCCAGCACTCACGGTCCCAACGTTTTCCGCGGCCATCGCTAAACACGGGGTGGAGCACTTTATCACCACCACCGGGCCGCCCGTTTTTGCAAGACTTCGGCGCTTGGACGCAGCTAAACTGGCCATAGCGCGCGAGGAGTTCGCCAACCTGGAAAGGTTGGGCATCATCAGGCGCTCAAACAGCCCATGGGCATCCCCGTTACACATGGTCCCTAAGGCTGAGGGCTCGTGGCGACTGTGCGGGGATTTCTGCAGGTTGAACAATGCCACAGCGCACGACCGCAATCCAATTCCCCACATACAGGATTTTTCCGTTCACCTTGCCGGAGCACGCATTTTTTCCAAAATAGACCTGGTCCGCGGTTACCACCAAGTCCCAGTGCGCGCTGAGGACATACCCAAAACAGCGGTAATAACTCCGTTCGGTCTATTCGAGTTCCTGCACATGCCATTCGGGTTAAAAGGAGCGGCACAGACGTTCCAGCGTGTGATGGATGCAGTGCTGCACGATCTCCCGTTCGTGTTCATCTACCTGGACGATATCCTGGTAGCCAGTGCGTCCGAAGACGAACACGAAACCCACCTCACGACGGTTTTCCGGAGGTTGGAGGAGCACGGGTTAATAATCAACCCGGTGAAATGCCAGTTCAGCGTGACGGAGATTGATTTTTTTGGGGCACCGCATCTCTCCGGAAGGAGCGATCCCGCTGCCCGACAAAGTGCGCACCGTGGCGGATTTTCCCCGGCCTCAGACGGTCAGGGCGCTGCAGGAATTTTTGGGGATGGTGAACTTTTATAACCGTTTCCTTCCCCGCGCGGCGCAGCTCATGCAACCATTGTACGCTGTGCTCAAGAAACAGAAACCCGCGGATAGGGTCGAATGGACCCCGGAGCGAGAGCGGGCGTTCTCGGAAGTTAAAGCAGCCCTGGCAAACGCTGCACTGCTGGCACATCCGGACCCGGCGGCCCGCATAGTGCTCACCACCGACACTTCAGACGTGGCCATAGGGGCTGTTGTGGAGCAGCGCGTCGCCGGGGCTTGGCAGCCGCTCGCCTTTTTCAGCAGAACTTTGCGCAACAGAGAACGTAAATACAGCGCGTTCGACAGAGAGTTGCTGGCTCTCCACCTGGCCATACGCCACTTCCAGTTCTGGCTGGAAGGGCTCAGCTTCACCACGTTCGTGGACCACAAGCCGCTAACATTCGCGATGGCCAAGGTTTCAGAACCGTGGTCGGGACGGCAGCAGAGACAGCTAGCCGTGATCTCAGAGTTTACTACCGATATTCAGCATGTGTCGGGTAAACTGAATGTGGTGGCGGACTGCCTCTCGCGCGCCGTGGTGGCCCCGGTCTGCATGGGGATAGATTACACAGCCATGGCCGCGGAGCAGATTAGCGATGCAGACGTGCATGCGCTCCAGTCTGGACCAACAGGGTTAAGGCTGGAGAGCAGGGTGCTGCAAGATGCCCCCCCCCCCCCAATCTGCGATGTCTCCACGGGTCGCCTGCGTCCGGTGGTCCCGGTTGCATGGCGCCACCGCGTGTTTGAGTCAGTTCACACTCTGGCGCACCCAGGAGTGCGCACGTCAGTCAAAATGGTGGGAGAGAAGTTTGTGTGGCCGAGCCTACGTAAACAAGTGAAAGAGTGGGCTGCAGCCTGCGTGGCGTGCCAACGAGCCAAGGTACACAGACACACGAAGGCTCCCTTGGAGCCGTTTCGTATCCCGGCTAAGAGGTTCGACCATGTTCACGTGGACCTCGTGGGCCCCCTCCCGCCATCACAGGGGTGCACGCACCTCCTGACAGTGGTGGACCGCACCACGCGCTGGCCAGAAGTAGTCCCGCTGGCGGCAACCTTGTCCGCAGACGTAGCGCGTGCTTTTTTAACAGCATGGGTGGCGTGTTTTGGAGTCCTGTCGGACATTACGTCCGACAGGGGCCCTCAATTTGTTTCCGAACTCTGGTCCGCGATGGCCCGCAGCCTGGGTGTTACAATTCACCGCACAACTGCGTACAACCCACAGGCTAATGGGTTATGCAAGCGTTTTCATAGATCACTGAAAGCAGCACTCAGGGCTTCATTGATGGATGCAAATTGGGTAGACAGGCTGCCGTGGATTTTATTGGGGTTGCGCTCCGCGCCGAAAGAGGATCTGGAAGCTTCCCCTGCAGAGCTTGTTTTTGTGCAGCCCTTACAGCTGCCCGGGGAATTTCTACCAGATAATCCCACGCCGGGCAGCTGCCCGTCTCAGCTTTTGCAGCGTAGCGCAAACACAGGCACGCTGCCGGGCCCTGCCCACCACAATTTTCCGCGTGTTTTTGTGCCTAAAACTTTGAAGAGCGCGGAGTTCTTGTTCGTCAGACACGACGCCCACTGCCCTCCATTGCGCCCACCCTATGATGGACCGTTCAGAGTGTTGGAAACAGGGGATAAGCATTTTTTGCTAGACTTGGGGGGTAGGTGGGAGAAAATTGGCATAGACAGACTCAAACCCGCTTTCGCTGTGGCGGACGAGCAAGTGCTGTTGGCTAGGGCCCCTCGGCGTGGAAGACCCCCACGGAGAGCTCCCCAGGGAAACGATTCACCAGAGCAGCCACACGGACAGACCGAAGTGCCCCCCCCCCGTCACAGCCCACCCGCAGTCAGACACACTCCCAGCAGCCCCCCACCGGCACAGCAGTGCCACGGAGGCGGTAGACCCCAGTTACAGCAGATACGGGAGGAGACGGAAGCCCAAACAGCATGTGGACTGATGTTCTATTGTTCTATCACAGCATGTGGACTGTTATTCTATTGTTCTATCTAAGATGCTGGGGGGGGGGGAGAAGTTTAGCACCTTGGGGGAGCCAGATTATTTAGCATCTCAGACAAGAGACAGTGGATAAACATGGGAGAACAATGCTCAGGAGGTTCCTGGCGAGATAGCAGGAAGGAGTCAAGGACGTAGGGGGTTGAATGCAGTATGATGCAAATGTCATGTTGTGTGTGGAGAAATGCCATGAAACGTAAGAGGAGAGTGCCTGCTGAAATGTTCAGTCTGTTCTGTGCTAGAGAGATGTGAAGTGTGTAATAAACTGTGTGCCATGAGCCCGACTCTTATTTCACACACTCCACACCAGCTGGATTTCAAGCATAGGTATGCTTCTGGACAGTTTGTGACCCAGCAAGAATTAAACGACTAATTGCCAGATACGCTGTTACAGAATGAAGATCTGATAACAGACATTTCCCATCAGACAGCTGAGACTGTGATCCACTTAAGTTAAAACACATTTACTTGCTACCAGGATAAAGATTATTCAAAAATGGATTTGATCACCAAAAGGAATTTAAGAGACTGGGTCATGTCTCTGTCACAGCAGACATTTGGACTGTGGATAACGGACATTTTCTTTGGATCACTGCACATCGGATTAAAGCCATATTAAAGGTAAGAAACATTGACAGCTTTATGTAGTGTTGCCAGCTCACTCTATTGGAGTGATTCTCACCCTTTTTCCCCCTCTCTCACTCCACAAACCCTATTTCTCACTCCAAAATGAGAACATTACAGGCAATTTGTGTTGATTTGTGTTGATTTTCTTCAGATGTTTCCCATAATAAGAGCTCTCAAGGCAGGATAAAGCAGATTGAACATGTTCTATGAGCTCTGTCTGTTTTCAGCCTGACATTAATAATCCCATAATGTCATCCATTAATTAAATTATCTTGCTATGTGTGCAAGATGATTTAAGTATGCATTTGAAAGTAGCGTGAAAGTTACTTTTCCAAGTAACTAGTTACTTTAATCATGCAGTAATTGGTAAGTAACTCGGTTACTTTTGAAAAGAAGTAACTAGTAACTGTAACTAGTTACTATTTTTTAGTAACTTGCCCAACACTGTTCATAGCACACGATCGTCGGCCTCCGTCGGTCTATGATGACCATGGAAGAGAATCCTAAACGTCTACTCTGCTGGAACAGCACCGCCTGTGGCTGAACAGGCCGATGCGCGAATGGCAGTCCCTGTCACACAGGTCGCACTTGTGGGTGGTCTCCGTGCTGCTGGGTCTGTGGCAGTTCTTCCTGCGGGTCCTTTTTTCATCTGCTGCAGCAGTCAGTCTCTCTTCACCCGTCTTGAGCTGTCTGGTCAGGGTGTCTCTCCATTTGGAGCGGTCCATTGCAAGGTCCTCCCAGCGCTCTGTGTTGATCTCCAGGGTCTTCATGTCTCTCTTGCAGACGTCTCTACGTCTTCTTAGCACACTAAGAAGGTGATTAAAAACTGATCAATGAAAGCTTATACTTCTTTAAACCGTGTCCACATGAAATCATACACAAAACAGTTAGTGAAGTTAGTGATTAACATTGTCATCTTCATGAACAGTCACACTGTGGATATTTTTTAAAAAGAATGTGTTGAAATATTTGTGTGTTTGTTTATTAGCTGAGATTGTTATGTTTTGTGTACAGTACAGTGGTGTGAAAAAGTGCATGCCCCCTTCCTGATTTCTCTTTTTTTTGTATGTTTGTCACACTTACTGTACATGTTTCAAAATCATCAAACAAATTTAAATATTAGACAACCAGACAACAAGATAACACAAGTAAACACAAAATGCAGTTTTTAAATTAAAGTGTTTATTATTAAGGGTAAAAAAAAAAATAAAAAAATCCAAACCTACATGACCCTGTGTGAAAAAGTGATTGCCCCTGTTATGAATGAATAATGAGAGTTGGAGTCTCTTCATGTATGGAACCATCAACACCAACCAACCACTTTATTATGGACACAGAACTATTTATACACAGGGGCCGTGCCTGCCTGACGTCACGCCAGGGGCGGGTACGGCAGCGCACACACACAACACTCACTACAGCACACTTCCCCTCCCCCTTACAAAAGTGTAAGACCACACACACAATTGAGACCCTCCCCAATTTAGGACCCGAATCACGCACTAAGGAACAGGGAATAATTAACTGTAATAAGATCACCTAACACACTCAAAGAAAAGAACAACTAAAATGGGACCTAGTCTCTGAACATACATAAAATAATCCCATATCACACCACATACAGACTCCCATGCACACCAGCAATATATACTGTATATACATATTTACATTTTAAGACTTGAGTTATGCCAATGTCTGTTGGGAGCCAGGTGTAAAACCGGCCCAGGGGCCCAGGACAGCCTCAAACCATCCACCCCTTTGGCCGCCAAAGATAAGCCAGGCTCAGAGGCCCCGGGCAGCCCCACAGCATGTGTGCCCTTGGCCACCGTCTGCCCCTCGGATCGAAGCCAATCTCTCCCACGAGAGTGTCCCTTTTCGCCATCGCCTGCTCCTTTTCTCGTGCTGTTGTCCGCCACACCATCCCCCCGTGCCTATCGGTCCACTCCCGACCACCTTCAACTCCGCCGTTGTGGCTCCAAACACACCGGCCATCCATGGCTGAACTCTGGGGCAGCCCAAAGCCTGTTTATTGGCGCCACTCGCTGCTTCCGGCGCCTCGCCATAACACCCAGCACCCTTGTCCAGGGCGCTCTGCTGCGTCCAGCTGCTGCTGCTGTCCCTCGGGGCTCTCAGCATCACTCTCACCGGCATTGTTCTCCGTCCCAGGTGCTTCGTCGCTGCTCTCAGCACCCTCGTGCCAGTCGCACCGCATCGTCATCTCTGCGCCCGACTGTTGCTGCTCTTCCCCGGGGCCATCAGCCGCCATGGTCCCGCTCTCCCACTGCCTAGCTTCCAACTGTACGGATGAGTTCTGCTGCTCTCCCTCTCCACTGTCATCAAACACCGTGCCGTCCAGCTCATCAGCGCTCCGGTCCTCCACTTTCCTGCGCTTCGCGGCTGGCCCGCCGTCTTCAGTGATCGGGGACTCCCCCTCTCGCACTCTCGGTCCCACCATGAAGTCTAGCTGGCAGCTTGGAGCTCTTTTCCGGCACGCAGTTAGCTTAGCGGCTAGCCTGCCCATAGGTAACTTCAACTTCAACTTTATTTTATTTGTATAGCGCCATTTCACAATAAGTCATAGCACTTTCAAGTGTAGGGGAAACCCCCACAATTGCAGAAAGACCCCAGCAATCAGGCGATCCCCTGTGAGCAAGCACCTGGCAACGGTGGAGAGGAAAAACTCCCTTTTAACAGGAAGAAACCTCCAGCAGAACCAGGCTCAGGGAGGGGCAGTCATCTGCTGCAACTGGCTGGGGGGTGAGGGGAGAGAGAAAATAAAGTTGAAGTTCAATGTACCGAGAATTCTTCAGCCCTCCGCGTCGAGTTGGTGAGCCAAAAGCACTTGTTGTCGCTTCCTGTTGAGTCTGCTTAGGCCCAGTTCCCCGATGTAACCCTCAAACGTGGCCCACCACTGTGTCCACAGGATCACCGGCTCTCCCGTGTATTCTAGAAATGGCACCATAATTACCATAATTTTGTTCCTCGTCGCCAGATGTTATGTATGAATAATGAGAGTCGGAGTCTCTTCATGCAGGGAACCATCAACACCAACCAACTACTTTATTATGAACACAGAACTATTTATACACAAGGGCTGTGCCCGCCGTGTGAGCGCCACCGTACCCACCTGACATCACGCCAGGGGCGGGTACGGCGGCACACACACATACAGCACTCACTGCACCACCATGTAGTCCCCCCCCCCCCATTAAAACATAAATTAACTGTGGTTTATCATATCTTTGGAAAGCTATATATATTATAAAGCCATTTCTAAAGATTTGGGACTCCAGCCATTATCCACAAATGACGAAAACATGGAACAGTGGTGAACCTTCCCAGGAGTGGCCAGCCAACCAAAATTAACCCAAGAGCGCAGCAATGACTCATCCAAGAGGTCACAAAAGACCCTACAACAACATCCAAAGAACTGCAGGCCTCACTTGCCTCAGTTAAGGTCAGTGTTCATGACTCCACCATAAGAAAGAGACTGGGCAAAAATGGCCTGCATGGCAGAGGTCCAAGACGAAAACCACTGCTGAGCAAAAAGAACATAAAGGCTCATATCAGTTTTGCCAGGAAACATCTTGATGACCCCCAAGACTTTTGAATAAATACTCTGTGAACTGATGAGACAAAAGTTGAACTTTTTGGAAGTTGTGTGTCCCATTACATTGGCATAAAAGTAACACAGCATTTCAGAAAAGGAGCATCATACCATCAGTAAAATATGGTGGTGGTAGTGTGATGGACTGGGGCTATTTTGCTGCTTCAGGACCTAGAAGATTTGCTGTGGTAAATGGAACCATGAATTCTGCTGTCTATCAAAAAATCCTGAAGGAGAATGTCCGGCCATCTGTTTGTGACCTCAAGCTGAAGCACACTTGGGTTCTACAGCAGGACAATGATCCAGAACATACCAGCAAGTTCACCTCTGAATGGCTTAAGAAGAACAAAATGAAGACTTTGGAGTGGCCTAGTTAAAGTCCTGAATCCGATTGAGATGCTGTGGCATGACCTTAAAAAGGCGGTTCGTGCTCGAAAACCCTCCACTGTGGCTGAATTACAACAATTCTGCAAAGATGAGTGGGCCAAAATTCCTCCACAGCGCTGTAAAAAGCTCATTGCCAGTTATCGTAAACGCTTGATTGCAGTTGCTGCTGCTAAGGGTGACCCAACCAGTGATTGCCCCTTTAGGGGGCAATAACTTTTTCACACAGGGCCATGTAGGTTTGGATTTTTTTTTTCCCTTTTAATAATAAACACCTTCATTTAAAAACTGTTTTTTGTGTTTACTTGTGTTATCTTTGTGTAATATTTAAATTTGTTTGATGATCTGAAACATTTAAGTGTGACAAACATACAAAACAATGAGAAATCTGGAAGGGAGCAAGCACTTTTTCACACCACTGTATGTATTGCGAGTATCACCAGAGGTTAAACAGTGTGAGGACCTTGTCTGCATTGTGTGACTCTAATCTTCCTGTCGTAGGGGTCTGGCGTGGGTTTGTGGGGTTGCAGTGGCGTGGTATGTAGGCCGCTCACATCATGCACCACTGACTCCATTAGAGCGAATAGTATCCACAGGAGGAGAGGGAAAGGAGAGAGAACAACATAAGCTGGAGGAAATGTGGACTACAGGGTTCTGATAAGTCAAAGAAAAGGAACGAAGAGGAATGAACAGAGTGATGAGAATGAGATATGACTGGTAGTCTAGCAGAGAGATGATGGGCACTGTAGAGAAGTGCTGAGTCAGAATATTTGGTGTCTGAAAGGGGCCGAAGAATGTGTGAAGGACTATTTGATTAGTTTTTGGTGTGATATGAATCATTATCAGCCTCTAGGGTTACTTATAATCAGACCATTCAGATCTCAACTGTGAACTCACGAGTTAACCATAATGCATTGTGGTACAGCAGGGAAAATAACTACTGAGCACGTCAACATTTTTCTCATTTAACATATTTCTGATGTAATCATTGACCTTGGATTTTCACTAGATATCAGTAACACCCAAGTAATCCATACATACAAAGAAATCAAGGCAAGTGTGTTCACAAAACAAGTTATATTTAATAATGTGGAATGACACATGGACTGACACAGTGATGAACAGGTGAATTGAATTAAATTGAACATATGAAGAAAAAGAGGTGCAAAAAGGCATAGAAATTCAAGAAACCAGCTGAAATCCATCATAATTTAGGAAGCCATCCCATCCCCCATCAGTGCAAATTAATGTCAGCTGATTAAGTCCTGACTGATAGCCTTTAAAAAGGTCTGTGAATATCAGATTGTCACACCACAAAGAATTCATGATGAGTAGAAGCAAAGAGCTCTCTCTAGATCTTTGCAACCTTATTGTTGCAAAACATAATGATGGCATCGGTTACAGGCACATTTCTAAACTGCTGAATGTTCCAGTGAGCACAGATGGACCCATAATTCGGAAGTGGAAAGAACAACATTTTACCATAAACCGGCCATGACCAAGAGCTCCTCGCAAGATTTCTGACAGAGGAGTCAAAAGAATTATCAGAAGAGTTATCCAAGAACCAAAGACCACTTGTGGAGAGCTCCAGAAAAACCTGGAGTTAGCAGACACTGCTCTTTCACACATATGGCGGCGGCGCGTGCACAACGCGAGGCTCAGCGTCTCTTCAGATTTTGTGGATTAGCAGTGTTATTTCTGCTCATTTCGGGTCTGTTCGTTCAGAACAGCTTCGCTTTCACATCTTACACCCGAAATGAGCTTTTGGACATTGGATTACAAAATAACGATAACGATCTTTTTATCAGCAACCTACGTCCCATCCCTGAGCTCCGGAGAACACCCGACGCTCGGCAAGCTTCCCGGCCGACCGGAAGTGCTCGCAGGCGGCGTAGAGACCGTAAACAAAGGCGGGGGAAGCGCGGTGGGCTAAGAGCTAAGCTAAAGCTAACACCGCACCAGCTTTCTCTACCCAGTATTTTCCTCGCTAATGTACGGTCACTGGCGAACAAAATGAATGAGCTACGGCTTCGGATCACCAACAATAAGAGACTTATGAACTGCAATATCATGATTTTCACGGAAACATGGCTACACAGTGGAATACCCGACAATGCTATTGAGCTAGCCGGCCTACACACGCTCCGGGCAGACAGAGCAGCAGATGACTCCGGTAAGACCAGAGGTGGGGGAGTGTGCATTTATATTAACAAGGCTTGGTGCACGAACTCTGTCACTGTTGAGAGACACTGCTCAGCTAACCTGGAGTTTCTCATGGTTAAATGTAGACCTTTCTATCTGCCACGCAAGTTCACTTGTACCATCATAACAGCTGCTTACATTTCTCTGGATGCTAATGCTAAGCTTGCTATGAAAGAACTGCATGCAGCTATTAGCAAACAACAAACTGCACACCCAGAGGCAGCATTTATTGTGGCGGGTGATTTTAACCACTCTAACCTCAAGACAGTGCTTCCTAAATTCTACCAGCATGTCTCCTGTCACACAAGAGGGGACAAAACATTGGACCATGTTTACACCAATATTGTGGGAGCCTACACAGCAACTCCCCTCCCCCACCTAGGTCAGTCTGATCACTTATCTTTGTTCCTTACCCCCAAGTATGTACCGCTCATCAACAGGGTGAAGCCATCAGTGAGGACCATCAAAGTGTGGCCAGAGGGGGTTGACTCTGTACTCCAGGAAAAGTTTAGGAACACAGACTGGAGTATGTTCACCTCTCAGGCTACCTGTGACTCCCACATAAACATCGACTCTTACACCCACTCAGTCCTGGACCATATCAACACCACTATTGACAGTGTCACCATGGAAAGACAGATCACCACGTACCCAAATCAGAAGCCGTGGATGAACAGAGAAGTGCGGCTTCTGCTAAAGGCACGTAACAATGTCTTTAGATCTGGTGACGCACAGGCCTACAGTTCATCCAGGGCAGATCTGAAGAGGGGCATCAAGAAGGCCAAGCACAGCTACAAGCTGAAGGTGGAGGAACATTTTGGGGACTCTGACCCCCGACGCATGTGGCAGGGCATTCAAGCTATCTCTGATTATAAGCCCAGCAACTCCATACCTATAGCCATGACTGTGTCCTTTCTCAGTGAGCTAAATGGCTTCTATGCTCGTTTTGACAAGGACAATAATGAAAAGAACATCAATTTCCCACCCTCTGACAACCTCCACCACCTCACACTCACCCACACCGACGTCCGTAACGCACTGAGTCATGTCAACGTACGTAAGGCTGCTGGGCCTGACGGCATTCCTGGGCGTGTGCTGAGGGCATGCGCTGAGCAGCTGGCAGGGGTCTTCACAGACATCTTCAACCTGTCTCTGGCCCAGGCCGTGGTACCAGCGTGCTTCAAGACCACTTCTATAGTACCAGTGTCGAAACATTCAACACCATCGTGCCTAAATGACTATCGCCCTGTGGCACTGACGCCCATAGTCATGAAGTGCTTTGAGCAACTGGTCTTGGCACAGCTCAAAAAATGCCTGCCCCCTACACTGGACCCTCACCAGTTTGCCTAGCGGAGCAACAGGAGTACAGAGGATGCGGTTTCTACAGCGCTGCACTATGTACTCTCACACCTGGATGACAAGAACACCTACGCAAGAATGCTGTTTGTTGACTTCAGCTCAGCATTCAACACAGTTATCCCCTCCAAGTTGCTCACTAAACTTGGGGACCTGGGAATCAGTACCTCCACCTGCAACTGGATCATGGATTTTCTGACCAACAGACCCCAGCATGTTAGGTCAGGCCCCAACCGTTCTTCCGTCATCACACTCAACACTGGTGTACCACAGGGCTGTATGCTCAGCCCATTCCTCTACTCCCTCTTCACCCATGACTGCAGGCCTATGTATGGATCCAATTCCATCATAAAGTTCGCAGATGACACCACGGTGATCGGACTCATCAGGGACAACGATGAGTCAGATTACAGGGCAGAGGTTGAGCACTTGGCTACTTGGTGCGCTGACAATAACCTGCTCCTTAACACCAGCAAAATCAAGGAGCTCATAGTGGACTACAGGAAGGAGAGGGGAGAGACACATGACCCCATCCATATCAATGGCATAGCTGTTGAACATGTCCCCAGCTTCAAATTCCTGGGGACCCACATCTCGGAGGACCTGTCCTGGTCAGTTAACACCACCAGCCTGATCAAGAAGGCCCATCAGCTCCTCTTCTTCTTGAGGACACTGAAGAAGAACCATCTGTCAACTGACATCCTGGGCAACTTCTACCACTGCGTGATAGAGAGCACCCTGACCAACTGTGTCACAGTCTGGTATAGGAGCTGCTCTGTCGCTGACCGTAAGGCGCTGCAGCGGGTGGTGAAAACCGCCCAACGCATCACAGGGACTCCACTTCCAGTTATAGAGGACGTCTACAGGAAAAGATGTCTGCACCGGGCACGCAGCATTCTTAGGGACTCCAACCATCCTGCTCATGGACTGTTCCAGCTTCTCCCCTCCGGAAGGCGTTTCAGAAGCCTTTGGACTAGAACCAGCAGGTTTAGGAACAGTTTCTTTCCAACAGCTGTCACGTTATTGAACTTAGTTCCCCGCTGACTCTCTTACCATCATCTCTTACCATCCTCACCTGTACAAAACTGCCCACCTAACGTATTGTACATTATTTGCACATAACAGTACTCTTAACTTTCTGCACTGCTGCATATATTTGCATATATTTGCTTAAATTGCACATACTGTCAATTACTGCATATACTGCACTGCTGTCCTTTGCACTTCTGATTGGATGCTAAACTGTGTTTCGTTACCTTGTATTCATACATGTGTAATGACAATAAAGTTGAATCTAATCTAATCTAATCTAATCTTTCAAAGAAAACAATAAGTAATGCATTCAACCAACATAGGCACTATGCCTGCTCACCTTGCAAGACTCTATTGCAGAAGAAAAAGCATGTTGAAGCTTCACTAAAGGTATATAGAGGAGCGCTTCTTGGACTCAAGAACAAACTTCAAGTTCTCTGTCTTAAACCAAGAAAAGAATGCCTTTCTGAAGTACATAGTTTGGTGGGGTTGTTACATTGATATTTGTTTGTTCTGGTGTGGATCAGAAACAGAGTTGAAACAATTCAATTTTCTGAATAACATCAATCCAAACATCAAATTGTCTTTGGAATATAGTAAAGAGTGTGTTATTTTCTTGACCTTACTATTTCTAAAGACAATCAAGGATTTTTCCATACCTCTGTATATAGAAAACCAACTGACAGGAACACCATTGTACATGCCAGTAGTTAACATCCCAATAGGCTTAAAGAGAGTGTTCCATATGGGCAGTTCCAGAGAGTTAGGAGAATTTGTGATCAAGATGATGTTTTTGAAAGAAAATCTCAAGAAATGATGTTACGATTTAGAGAATGTCGTTATCAAAGTACTACCCTCCATAAAGCTTACACCAGAGCCAAACAAGTGGACAGATCATCACTGCTCCAAAGAAATAAGTTAAGTTAATCTCTTCTACAACATGTGGGGCACCATGTGGTGTATGGGGTAGCGCCTATCTGTGTTTCACTGACCCTAGGCCACACATCTTCCATCGTTTGCCACATAAGTTATGAACCCTGTCTAAATTACGAGACCACAGAGTCCTAAAAACATTTGCAATAATACCACATATCACACTGTTGAGCTATCCACCATGACTGCAGGGGAAATTCCTCCACTGTGACAGCCCTACCTCCGCCATCTGTTCCTGAGGCCAGTGAGCCTCCATCATTTGTTCCTGAGGCCGGTGCATATCCACCATTTGGTCCTGGGCCTGGTGCGCCTTTGCCATCTGTTCTTGAGGCCATTGCACCTCCATCTTTGGTTCCAGAGGCTGGCGCGCCTCCATCAGTTATTCCTGAGGCCGGTGCGCCTTCACCGTGATTTGTTCCCGAGGCCGATGTGCCTCCACCGTCATCATGACTCAGTCTTCATCCTCGGTGGTCAGCACGCTTCAACCGTCAGCTCCCGGGGTTGGCGCGCTCCAACTATCAGTTCCTGAGGTCGGCGCGCCTCAGCGTCTGTCCAGCTGACCCTGCTCATTGGTCTGGGTGTCTGCAGACGCTGGCTGACCCCCCCCCCATCCTCTGGTCTGGGGACCCATGGACTTTGGTAGGCCCCCTGACCCACCTTGTTTTACGACCTGGTGGCCGATCCACCCTGCACTCCGTTCTGGGGGCCCATGGACTTAGGTCAACCCCCAGATCTGTCTTGTTCTCTGCTCCGGTGGCCTTGGGTTGATGGAAGACCACCTGGTCCACTATGTTTCCTATTTTGGGGCCTTGGACTTTGGTTGGCCCCACAAAACTGTGTGTTTGGGTTGAACTCTGTGGGGGGAAGGGAATTGTTTTGGCCCGCCTGGCCTTATGCCCTCACCACTCACCCTGGGAGTGTGTATTTTTGTTTTGTTTTGAGAGTCATCTGGAAGCCACTCCTTAAGAGGTGGGTAATGTCAGAACGTGGATTGGGCCCATGTCCTTGCCTTAATTTATAGATTGTGTCATGAACCTGGGTTTGGTGGTTCCAAACCCAGTTCTGACACTGGGGCTATTTTGTCTCTTTTCATTGGCTATTTTCCATCAGACGCTTCAGGGAGCCCTTTGGGTCCTCTGCTCCCTGACAGCTCGGCCACACCCCCTCCTCCTGTCAGTGTCACCAGCTGTTCCTTGTTATCGGTGTCTCCCTTACGCATGCACACATACACACACACCTCAATCATTTCCATTCACATGCTCAGACACTCACTCATGCACACCTGGTTTCAATTTGGTCCAGCCCACGCTCTTCCACACTGGCGGTCTCTTCCCTCATTAAGTATTGTCATTACTTAAGCTTTGTTTGAGTGGGAAGAGATCGCTGGAGCATTGCGCATTATACACAGCAGCGTTTTGTAGTGATATGTGATTTATAATTATGATCAGGTATAAAGATTATTTAATTTGTATTAATGTATCAGGACCTAAGATTTACTCTGGGCCCACACACACAGAAAAAGTTAATAAACACTCGTAGGGGCACCAGCTCACCTCTTTGGTGAACACTTTAGACATTAATTTCACTTTATACCTGTTTAATCACTCAATAAATTAATTAATAATCAGTCTCAAAATATTAGTGAATTCGATACTGGGGCTTCAAAACCAGACAGAATGGAATAAATTCCCAACAACTTCTCTCATTTTCACATATTTATTTAAATGAAATGATGATTAAAGGACACTGAAATGATTTGCATTAACCATCACATTAAACTTGTAACTGAGGATAGAGTAACAATGTGAGCATTTGCAGAACCAGGGTGAAGATGTAAGCTGAATTTAGATCAGTTTGAAGTTGACGGATTATGAAAAACTGAATGCAAATTTATGGGAAAAATTACACTAATTATATGAAAAATTCTGGATTACTCTTGAGAAAGTAAAAATGGAATTTTAATAAAAGAGTTATTTTTACTTTCTCTTTTAATTTTGTATCTGATCAGATGCTGAATTATTCTCAAATCTCAGATGTTTTATTCACTTTCAGCAGATGGAACAGAATACAGCTCACGTGAATCCTTGTGTGGTGATCCTTTCAGTGGCTTCTCCTGAAGCTTTAGTTGTAGATGGCACCCAAAACCAGAATATCTTGCCAGCAGATATTCGGACAAGTTACAGCAGCTTCTAAGGTCTACAGTCACAAGATGAGATTTTGACTGTTGGGCTGAGGTGCAGCAAAGAAGGTGACGGTGTTTCTTCAGTGGCACGTAATGGCAAGCTGCGTCGAGGCTTTCATGGATCAGTGGCTTCTCCCAAGGGAAATTGAGAATAATTACAAAATCTGATCCCAACAGCAAAATTAAAAGACAATTTTTCCTGATTTTGTGGAGTAGACAATAGCTTCCAGTATGGAGATGGTCAGTCAGTCCTTTAAAAACACACAGTGGATTTTAAGAAAGTTTAACAATATAAAAAGTTAGAAAAACAGAAACGTCTAGGAAGCATGGAGTTTCACTCCATATCAAGATTTGAGCTCAGGAAAGAAAGAATTAATTCTTTTAACGTTTAAAGAAAAACATTAAAATACACAGAAGTTTACAAAAACACAATATTCCATGTTCTCTGCTCTGAAGTGCTCTGGTCTGCAGTCTTCAGAAACTTTTTTTTTGCAGGAGGGGTCTCCCTCTTTATAACTGCAGATGAGTTTTGTGGGCTTCCTGGGACTGACAGAAGCCCAAGCCAATAATCTTCCTTCATGGGCAGGCTTTATGAACTTTAGTCCAATGAACAAACAGTCTTTTGTCTATAAGGAACCGATGGAATGAAAGAGCTGGAGCCCAGCATATGCTGGGTGATGACTGGCTGATACCGGTCCTCACAGAATGACATATTTTAATACTGAAGATTCATCAATATACTTATGTATAAAATCTAAGCTACTTCAGTGATTCATGCAACTTTATAACTAGTGCTTTTAAATTAACATGCAAGAATAAACATTCATTTAAACATTTTAACATGCACATATTTAAAATCAAGGATTAATTTATTCTTTCAAACCTATTGATTGTCCACAGAATATCAAAGTCCCACCGAGGCAGTGATCTTCAACAAATGGTATCCTTAGAATTGTCCTGAGAAATGAAACTTGAAGAGTTAATTTCAGTTAATCAGTACAAGCCAAAAGTGAGCGTCTACTCCAGAGATGTCCACCAGGGGTAGTGTCGAGCTGTGGATACCTAGGCCTTAGAAAATGTCTTTAAAGTTTGATGCCTGTTCTTCCTCCACGTTTTATTACCCATAAAACAGTCAGGCTCAAGAGCGTTTCCAGTTTCTTTATGATGTGAGTTAATACATTGAGAGCATTCATTAGCTTTGCTTAACAAAGGAATGTTGGTTCAGCTGTGGTCCTGGGATGAAAAAGCAGTTCTTGACTGGCCTTTTCCTGGGTGAAACAATGTCTTTAAGATGAAGAATAGTTTTATTGATGATCCAAAGCAAGATGATGCTACAGCTTCCCCCTTTGGTATCGACAGTGAGTTTTGGTCAGCGTTGATAGCAATCCTTGGCATCAGATTCCAATTTGGCAACTCTTGATCCAACTGCTGAACTAATGGTTCTGATGTCCATAAGTCTTAAGCTTGTAAACAGTATCTATTCCTAAGTGTAGATCCTTAAATTTGGTTTTCTGAAAAACTTCTCGAAATTTTCAAAAATAATTTGGATATGACCAAATATAAACATTGTAAAATATAATATAAACAATATAAACATTGTCTAAACTATACTAAAATCCGATATATGTCTGTAACGACTTAAAATTCTGGTTACAAAAACATAAACTAAAAGTATGTGGTTTTGACATACTTGAGATAAATGTTTTGGGTTTGCCGTAAAAATATCTATTAAAAATTTCAAAAATAGTTTAAATGTGCACAAAAATCAAAATAGAGTGCAACGAATATATATATGTATTTGTATATACGCATGCACGTACTCAAAAATCTTAGGAGTCCAGATCAAAAGCAAAATTACAAAAATTATTACTCATGTTTGAGGTAGAGGTTGAGACTAAGCAGTATTGAAGTAACTCAAGGAGGTTCAAATTGAATTGGTTTAGCTGGACTAAACCATGGTTCCACAGATGTCCAAATCATAGGGTGTTTAAGGCTTTTATTCAGAAAAACTGAGTGAACATGGGATGTCATCATTGTTCTTTGACTAGCAACGAGAAGTAAATTTGGAATTACTGCAAAAGAGATAAGATGATGTGAATGCAAGCTCATTGCTAAAGTGTTAACTGAAAAGCTGTTTCTAGCTACCTCTGAGAGTAACATAGACACCAGCTGTGTGTGAGCATAGTCAACCTTTAACACAAAGAGCAAAGAGTTCAAGACCTTGTTGAGTTTGACTGAAGCTTTGGAGCAAGCATTCAAAACCAACACAGTGTCTTGCAAAGTTTTAGCAATGGTTTGTGGTTCAATGACCTGGTGTTTTGGTTTAGCAGTATTGAGCGAATTAACAGTAGGCGTGCTAAGGCTAACAAGAGGCCCTAATGATGAGGCTGTTATTGAGAATCCACCTAAGGATTGTTGACTTTTTGTTTTGACTTGGCGCAGTTCTGACTGGGTAACAGTAGGTGTGATTGCTAGGTAGAGGGCTAAACTGAAAAACAGGAGGGCCATCATCCTGTCAAACAGATAAAAGTGAGTTATTTTAATCTTAATCTTCTTGCTGATTTTTCTTTAGATACTTGATTGGCAAATGAAAATTATTCTCAGAGGTGGAACAGTTTCTTTTAGAGATTGAACTCTAAACCTTAGATTGTTTTTCACCTTTAGTGGGAATTTTGATGTTGTTAGCTCAAGCTAATGGTGTTGGAGGTTTTGTGTGTACTACTTGCTAATAGTAAGTTGATTGAAATTGATTAGATTTTACAGAGGGCTTTAAGATTAGTTTGAGGGATAATTTGGTTTTAATTTACCCTTTTCTTTTTGGAAGTTTTGATGCAGTTAACTGATTGGAGAAATTTGACCGAGTATACCTGAAGCTAGTAGTTGGCTAACAGTTATTTCTCGGATGTAGGGCTGAGTTTAATCTTATTTATGGACTTACTTTGACAGTTGGGTGTCTAAATGGGTTAGGACGTGCTGGGGTGGAATGCAGAAATGAGCACCTACATTTCCACTGAAATACCCCACTCATAGCACAGCGTCTCTCCAATAGCCTCTCCTAACCAAATCCTACTGTCTGGCTTCTCGTGCCGACCCTGTTTTCACTAAATGACACAGGGTATCAGCAAGTCTCTGGCGCTATAACCAGGTTGCTCTGGGTAGGTGGGGCTCGTCAGACTTGGGTGTCAGTCCACCTAGGAGAAGGACCACTCTGATTTCAAATCCGGGCAGGTGGTGCCCGGTAGCCTTGGCCAGCAAACTACCTAGGAGAAGGTAAACTCTGATTCCAAACCTCTGCTGCCTTGCAGCTATACCTAATTACAGGAAAGGCTTCGGGAGTAAACCTCGAGGATAAATCCAGAGTGGAGCCCTAAGGCAGTTGGCAGACGCTCAGCACTACTTCCGGCAACTCCTGCAGTGGAACTTGTCCCAAATTGTATTGGATCATCCTTTCCTTTGGACTCAGCCAGTGACACCGAGAGGGGGACACTGATGTATGGACAGCCCAGTGTCTCCATACTACCCCGCCCAGGCTTTTTAGCGCAAACTGGAGAGGCCACTCCAGCGGTGTCGCAAGATCCCGGCACAACACGGGACGAGGCAGTTACCGGTTATAAGTTCCAACTGATTGGCTTAGGGAGGAATGCCAGGGGTCTCGTCCGATGGTGGGAGAAGCCTTCGCAGCTTCATTGGGCAGCTACTGCCCGCCTCAAGCTGGGCAGCCCCCAGCCAGTAAGGTGCCGCCCCGCCATGGCTTGCCTGCTCTACTGGGTGCGTAGAGCTTAGGGGTCTCTCCCGACAAGCAAGCGTCAATCTGCACCAGGCAGTCAAAAGGAGAAACATACAAAGACTCCAGCTCTTCGATTTGCAAGCTGGAACGTTCGCACCATGTGCCCCGCACTTACCGCTGATCTCCAACAAATGGATGACTCTCACAAGACCACCATCATCAATAAGGAACTGGCACAATTTAACATCGATGTTGCCTGCCTTCAGGAAACCCGCCTGGCCAACAGCAGCTCTCTTAGAGAATCAGACTACACCTTTAATTGGCAGGGCCTGTCCCAGGACGAGTCCAGGCAGTATGGTGTAGGTTTTGCAGTGAGGAACTCACTGATCGCCACCACAGAAACCCCTACAGGAGAGTCCGAAAGAATCCTCGCCCTCCGCATAAAGACATCGTCGGGCTTTGTGAGCATCCTTTCTGTGTATGCTCCGACCCTCACGTCCACTCCAGAAGCCAAAGATCAGTTCTACGAGACTCTAGAGGAAGTGCTATCTAGAATCCCCTGCTCTGAAGGCTTATTTTTGCTAGGCGACTTCAATGCTCGCGTCGGAGCAGACTGGCAAGTGTGGCCATCCTGTCTTGGTCACTTTAGCATAGGCAGGATGAACGAGAGCGGACAGAGGCTGTTGGAATTCTGTTGTCATCACGGCCTCTGCATTACAAACTCCTACTTCAAGTGTAAAGAGCTGCGGAAAGTGTCTTGAGACTTCCCCAGCCCCGTCACTGGCACCAGCTAGATCTTGTCATCACCAGAAGAGCAGACCTCAGCAGTATTCTTCACACGAGAAGCTATCACAGTGCTGATTGTGATACAGATCATTCCCTTGTTGCCAGTAAGGTCAGACTGAAGCCAAGGAAGATCCACCATGCCAAGACTAAGGGTCGCCCCAGCATCAACACCTGCGGAATTTCCGATCCGATCAAGGCTCAGACCTTTGCTGACAGCTTTCAGAGGAAACTTGAAGGTCACCTCCGGTCCGATATCCCAGGTGACGTGGATGCCAAATGGAACCACCTTCGTGACGCCATCTATGACTCAGCCATGACCGCATTCGGAAAGAAAGAACGCAAGAATGCTGACTGGTTTGAGGCTCACTGGGATGAAATGCAGCCAGTCACAGAGGCCAAAAGAGAAGCACTGCTGGCTCACAAGCAGAACCCTTGCCCTGGCACACGTGATGCCCTTCGAGCAGCAAGGAGCAAGGCACAGCAGATTGCCCGCCGTTGCGCCAGTGAGTACTGGCAGAACCTGTGCACCAACATCCAGGTAGCTGTCGATTGCGGATATGCCAAAGGAATGTATGAGGGCATCAAAACAGCTATTGGCCCCATAAGCATCAAAACAGCACCGCTCAAAGCCAAGACAGGCGAAGCCATCACCGACAAGAGCAAGCAACTTTAGCATTGGGTTGCGCATTATCTTGAATTGTACTCGACCCAGAACATCGTGATAGACATTGCCCTCGACGCCTTGCCTGGCCTACCAGTCATGGGAGAGCTTGACAAAATACCCATGCTGGAAGAGCTCAGCAAAGCCATAGACTACCTCGCCTGTAGCAAGGCTCCAGGGAAAGACGGTATCCCCCCAGAAGTTCTGAAACATGGGAAAACATCCATCTTACAACCACTATTTGATCTCCTCTTCCTTTGCTGGGAGCAAGGTCACATTCCCCAAGATATGAGAGACGCCAACATAGTCACGCTGTATAAGAACAAAGGCGACCGCAGTGACTGCAACAATTACCATGGCATCGCTCTTCTGAGCATAGTTGGCAAAGTCTTCACCAGGGTCACCCTATTCCGCCTGCAGAGCCTCGCTTTGCGAGTCTATCCTGAGTCCCAGTGTGGCTTCAGAGCCAGGAGGTCCACAGTGGATATGATCTTCTCCCTCCGTCAGCTGCAGGAGAAGTGTCAAGAGCAACAGCAGCCATTGTCCCTTGAGTTCGTGGACCTGACCAAAGCCTTTGACTTAGTTAGTCGAAGCGGGCTCTTCCAGATCCTGCGAAAGATTGGTTGTCCCCCAAAGCTCCTTGCAATCATCTCCTCCTTCCACATGGACATGCATAGTACTGTTTGCTTTGATGGATCCACCTCAGATGCCTTCCCGGTCAGCAGTGGAATGAAGCAGGGTTGCATTCTAGCACCGACTCTCTTTGGGATTTTTTTTCTCAATGCTCCTCCACTACGCCTTCGCCGACTGTCCTGAAGGTGTTTACGTCCGCATGAGATCAGATGGAAAACTCCTCAATATCGCAAGACTTTGTGCTAAAACCAAAGTCTACGAGGTCCTCATACATGAGCTGCTGTTTGCAGACGACGCTGCTCTAGCATCACACAGCGAGGAGGGCCTGCAGCACCTGGTCGACAAACTGTCCCATGCCTGCAAGGAGGTTGGGCTCATGATCAGCCTTAAGAAAACCAACATCATGGCACAAGATGCTGTCTCCTCTCCTGTCATTACCATTGACAACACACAGCTGGAGGTTGTGAACACCTTCACCTACCTAGGGTCCACTGTTTCAAACACGCTCTCGTTGGACACAGAGATCAGCTCTAGAATCGTCAAAGCAGCTGCTGTCATGGCCAAACTAAACAAGCGTGTGTGGAACAACAATCTGCTGAGTTTGAAGACCAAGTTACTCGTATACCAAGCTTGCGTCCTGTCCACTCTCCTGTACGGCAGTGAGTCCTGGACAGCCTATGCCAGGCAGGAGAAGTGATTAAACAGGTTCCACCTCCGCTGTCTTCGGCGCCTTATGCACATCAAGTGGCAGGACAGAGTCCCCAACACCAAGGTCCTTGAGCCCGCTGACTTGCCAAGCATCCCTGCATTTCTCAGCCAGAGACAACGCCGGTGGCTCGGCCACGTGCACCGCATGGAGCCTGACAGTCTGCCGAGAGAAATCATGTACGGAGAATTGCGGGTGGGCATCCGCCGTGTGGGTCGACCACTTTTGCATTTTAAAGATGTCTGCAAACACAACATGTGGTGTGCGCAGATCAACACCAATAACTGGGAGGTTATTGCCAAAGATCGAGCCACCTGATGCCACAGTGTCATAGAGGGTGTTCTCAAGATGAAAGAGAACACAAGAGTCCAGATGGCGACGAAGCATGCGGCGAGGAAAGAACGTGCAGCATCAGCACGTACACCGTCAATCTTCATCTGCGCCAACTGCTCCAAAGACTGCCACTCAAGGAATGGGCTGTATAGTCATTCCATGCGCTGCTCCAACCCTTGATGTGCTAACCATCGCCTCTTCGAGACAAGGATGCTAGAGAGAGAGAGAGAGAGAGAGAGAGAGAGAGAGAGAGAGAGAGAGAGAGAGAGAGAGAGAGAGACTTTGACAGTGTTGTACCTGACAAGTCCTGTGGGGTTTTGGTAAAGTTTATTCTGATTTTGATGAGCCCATTTGAAAATGGAGTCCTGGGTTTGGCACTTGAGTGGCCAAAGTTTGTTGTTGACAATGTGTGGATTCATCCACTTGGGCAGGAATTTAGGATCGATTTTCCTTTCCTGTAGATTGATTTGTGGTGTTTGCTGTACAAATGTGGGGTGGAAGACCTTGTCCCCCCTTTGAGGTTTGTCATGGGAGACTCTTTGGTTATTGTATGCTTTGTGCCATTTGGCAAATCGGTCCAAAGGTTTTTGGAATGTGGCCTTGGGAGCATTGTAAGTCGTTTTGACGTTTTTGTGTTCTGCAGCTGGAATATTATGGACGTTGGTAGTCATCACCCCCCTCTGGTTTCAAGGAACTTTGAGTAGTGGTGATGATGGTTCATCGGAAGCAGGAATACAATTGCCATTACGTAGCTGCAGAGGAAGTTGTGTCGCAGGAAGTGGTTTCAATTTTGGTATGTCAAAGGTTTTAGATGCGGGGAGCGCGTGTACAGTTGTATCTGGCCAGTGTTTGACAGTTTTATGGATCATTGGGTCATGAATTTGAGTAAATGTGTGCCTAGCGTTTAGAAAAGTTGGGTCAGTCATCGCATAAACTTGAGGTTGCGGTCTAGAGAGCCAGTTGGTGTGGCTCTTGTGACCATGCAGGCCTCAGGGGCGGATGGGTGGGATTCAAAAGGTGACACCAACGTTGGGTCAAAGGCATCAAAGGAGCCATGTGGAGCTTTCTGCTCGGCCAGTGAGTTCCCAAGGTCATTTGCTTCCTTGATTTGATCTTGTGTTTGAAGGTGACTTTTGACTTCTTCAGGACAGTACTCACCTTCGTCTTTGCGGTTGCTTTCAGTCGGTTGCGATTGTTCCAACAGTGCTAGTTGTGTGAAACTTGGGGTGTCCAAAGTGTTCAGAATCAACCACTGTGATTCAGTTGTCCTTGTTAGGTCAAATGGGTGAGGATGTTGAGTTTGAGCCCATAGTTTGAGGTTCTTGAAATCAATCAGTGGCTCAAAACGGTTCAGTAGGTCTTTGCCAACGAGCAATGGAATGGAGTCAAGTTTGGACACAGACCGGATATGTCAAGGTCATGGGTCCAATGGAGGTTTGTACCAATGATACGCCCAACAGGATTGTTTTGGTGAGCCCATATGGTTGTACGGCTAATGAACATGGTTCCAGTTTTAAATCTTTGTGAGCGCGGTTAGCGGCTACACGTAGTTTGTCAAAAGGGTTTTGTGACATAAGAGTGATGTCAGCAGCGGTATCTAAAACAGCATCCTGACACATCACGTCTTCAAAGGTCAGTCGAAGGTAGAATTTCCGTGCCACCCCCCTCTTGTTTAAATTGCATAGAAATTGTGGAACAGGTGGTTCGACACAGACTTGTGAAATGTTGTTAAAGGAGTGGTCGTCTTTTTGTGGTTGGGCTGCAATAACATCATTGGACTGCGTTAAGTCCTTTGGTTCTTCTCCATTTATAGAATGGATTTTCTTCTTGCCTTTTCTTCATTTGGAATGTTTATTGTGAGTTGGCATAGCTGATATCGCTAGGATGTCAGCAGTTCTATTTTCTTTGTTGCTTTGAAACTCCGCTAGGAGGTGTTTGACAACTTCGATATCTTCTCTACTGAGAGTAGGAGTTTCTTCTTTCTTCCAAGGTTTGTGATAGGTCTCTACTTCTGAGCTTCTGTGATGAGATGGAGACCACTTGTAGTGGTTATGCGTGTCTTCGTATCGGTATCTGTCATCATGGTAGTCCGTACCGTGTTCTCGTGACCAATCCAGTGGATATGGTCTACGACAGTAGTCGGGTTTTCGCAAAGTTGGTCCTAAGTGAGATCCAGAGGACCTAGTTTGGTTTTGACCTTGATGAGACTGGTTGGAAAAATGTTTCGGCCGTTTATGTACTCGCAGTGTAGGAGATGGAGTAGAGCGAGGGGCTCCTACCAACTACAAGGTGTTAGATGCATCGCTGATAGCTAGCACTGTGGCAGGCTCAGCGTGCTTGTTGCATCTTTGTTGCTGTTTTTGGAACGCATAGTGTGCAAACTCTCTCAGCTGATTTATTGAGTTTGACCTTGGGTTACCTGTAACTCCAAGTTGATGACTCACAGTGGGATGGAGGTTTTGGATTAAGATGGTCTTGAAATTATGGTCTTCTTCCATCCCTGGTGTATTTTGAGATCCGAAATATGCAAGGAGGAGTTGCTGGTAGTAGGCCTGTGTCGGCTCTGAGCGTCCTTGCTTCACGGCTAGGGCTGCGGTTAGCCCTGCCTGTAGGCAGTCATTGGAGAACTCCTTTTCGATGGCTTCGCAGAGCAGCATGTAGTCGGCTTTGATGTTTGCCGGCTGTCTGTCTATGAATTTTGATACTGACCTGTTAGATGTTAGTTTAATCAAATAGATGCGATCGTCAACCGTAGTATCAGGATACTTATGCAGGTCGTAATCAATGTCCTGTAAATAGACTTTGGTATCAGGTGAACCCGTAGGACCTGGATCAAATTTTGTGACATTTCGTGCGATCTTGTCAAGGTCGCAGTCTGAAGGGGAACACACACGCTGTCCACGCGATCGTCCGTACTCAGAGCAGGAATCGGGTGAGGGAGCACGGCGGACGTCCCAGTGTTTACGTGCTTCCTTTAGGAGCAGTTGACATTCCTTGAAGTCATTCTTCACATTTTCAAGTTGACCTTCAACTCTTCTGAGTTCCTTCTTTGTGTCTTGAAGGGCATCTTCAAGTTCATTGTTGTCTTGGCAAAGCAAGTCATTGTCTTGCCTCAACTGTTTATTTCCTGACTCTGCACGGTCCAAATCTTGTAACGCTTCATCAAGTTGATCTTGAGTCTTGTTGTTCTCCTCTTGAGATTGTTCCAAATTTTCTTTCAGTGTTTCGTTCTCTTCCTGGAGAGAGAGAATTGTTGATTGTTGATTTGCTAGCTTGTTCTTGGCTACCTTTAAGCCGAACTTACCTAACACACTAGTGAGGTAGTTGTCTTCTGGTGGCTTTACAGTGTGGTAATCCAAAAGGTCTTCATGAGTTGCTTCAGACCTTCAGGCTGTATTTTCTTGACCCGTGTTGTGAAGCTAGAAATAAAATCAGAAGCCAGAGCCAGAAGATGCTACAGTTTTCCTCTGTGTATGCAAGCCTTCATCCCCTACATTTACTTTCAGCCTGACTAACTAGTCTTCTCTAACGCTACTAGACTGTTGTGATTATTTGGTGTTAGCAGCTGTTCCTGCCTCGCCCTCATCCACTGGACATCACGGACTGCCTTGGATCGCTTTAGCTCGTAAGTCATGTTTGCCTTTCTCCTTGTGCTGAGAGCTGCTCTGCGGCACTAGGCATTCCCCTTCCTCGGGCTGCTGAGTGTCCGGGTGGCGTCCCTGTTTTCTTGGTGGCCTCAGTTGCAATTATATCAACCCTCTGTTTATTATTGTGACTGTTTGCCAGACTAAGTTTGGGTTTTTGTTTAATAAAGTACACGAAACTACTTCTGCTCGTGGGTTTCCATTCCTCCTTCTGTGTGCTGCGTAATGGTGCACGAGGGGTCATAACAAGTTTATATACTTTCTTGTCACCGGAACATGGGCTCAGACCACATCCTTGCCTTGAGTTTAGTTTTGTCTTGATTCTTTGTTTATTATAATTATCTTAGTTCCTTGTGGTCATTATGTTTATTATTATTATCATGGTCATGTTTGCTTCTTTATTCTGGTCTTGGTCTTGAGTGAGCTTTTGTTTTCACAGTGTCCTTGTTTAGTTTTGTTCCTTGATTCGAGTTTGTTAATTTTCTTTCAGCTGTTTATAATTAGTCCTACTCTATTCCAGGAAAGCCACCCCTTACCTGGGTGCAGTGTCTTCGTCAATTTTGGCGTGGGTTCTTGCTTCTGCTCAGCCAGTATGTTGCTGTTCTGTCTTGCTTGAATTTTGCCTGTCTTCTCTACAGCCTGTATCCAAGCCAGCATTTTTGCCTAGCCATGTTTAGCTTGTGTTTTCAGCCCTTGAGCTGTTTTTATTTTCTGTTTAATAAATATCATGCCAAGAAAATGCCCAGCTATTGAGTCCTGTTATCTGTGCCAAAGGGGCCCCCATGACAGAAATTATGTAGGTTTTTCAAATCAGTAAGTACACCCTGACCTAACTATGGGTTTGGGGTCAAAGGTCAAAGTTCAAAGTTAACATTGCAGTTGCACTATGGTAAATGCTACCTTCACTATTACTATAAAATGAGTAAAGCTAGGGCTTTCCTGTAGGGTGGCTGTGGCACAGGTGTAGTGTGGTCGACTACTGATTGGAGGGTCAGGGGTTGGATTCCCGCTCTGTCTGCAGTCTGCATGTTGAAGTGTCCTTGAGCAAGACACTGAACCCCCAGTTGCTCCTGGTGGGTCAGGCCAGTGCCTGTGTATGGCAGCTCTGCCGCCATCAGTGTATGAATGTGTGTGTGAATGGGAAGATAGCGGGATCTGTAAAGCGCTTTGGTCATCTAGAGATGAGAAAAAGCGCTATATAAGTGAACGCCATTTACCATTTAGGGTCACCAAACCTGGTATAAAGGTTCACCTTGGGATCCTGACCTCTGACTATGGGTTTGGGATCAAAAGGTCAAAGATCAACGTTAATATTAACAGGGCAGCTCGATGGCACAGTGGTTAGCATTGTGGCAGCACAGCAAGAAGGTCACAAAATCGATTTCACTCCTGGCCATCGTGGGTTCGATCCCACCCCGAGACCATCATGACCCTTCTGTGTGGCGTTTGCATGCTCTCCCCGTATCTGCGTGGGTTTATCCCAGATACTCCGTTTTTCTCCCACAGGCCAAAAGCATACAAGTTAAGTTAGGTCAATTGGAGACTCTAAAGTGGCCCTAGGTGTGAATGTGTGTGTGAATGGTGAAGGGATTGGCGCCGCATCGTGGCTGCCTCATCCATCCAGGTGGATGTCCTGTAATTTCCCTCCGGGATTAATAAAGTATACTAAAAAAAAAAAAAAAATAACATTCCATGTGTCTTATTAGTATACGATGAGTAAAGCTAGGGTCACCAAACTTGGTACACAAGTTCACCCTATGACCCTGAAGTGTGACTATGGTTTTGGGATCACAAGGTCAAAGGTCAACATCATAATGGCTTATAAACTATATCTCAACAACAAAGAATGCTAGGCTCACCAAACTTGATACACAGGTTCACGTTGGGATCCGAACCTCTGACTATGGGTTTGGGTCCAAAGGTCAAATTTAACATTCCTTATGCTTTATTACTGTACGAGTAAAGCTAAGACCACCAAACCTGGTACAAAGGTTCACCTTGGGATCCTGACCTCTGACTATAGGTTTGGGGTCAAAAGGTCAAAGGTCAAGAATAGCATTTCATTTACACTTTTACTATAAAACGAGTAAAGCTAGGGCCACCAAACCTGGTACACAGGTTCACCTTGGGATCCTGACCTCAGACTATTAGTTTGGGGTCAAACAGTCAAAGGTCACAATTAACATTCCCTAAGCCTTATTACTGTACAACGAGTAAAATTAGTCTCACCAAACTCGGTACACAGGTTCACCATGTGACCCTCAAGTGTGACTATGGTTTTGGGATTGCAAGGTCAAAGGTCAACATCAAAATGGTTCATAAACTGTCATGAGCTGAGCACAGGAGGTTTCCACCTTGCTCAGTTTCATGGCTTTTTTCTCTATATTTATGTATTTGTTGTATTTTGTGATTTTGGGGTTTCTGTAATTCTAGTACTGTTTGCTATTTTCCTGTTTATGTTTTAGTTTTGTTACACTTTTATTTTCTATTAATTTACATTTATATTTCAATCTGCATTTGTTGATATTTTATTCTTTAGGCCTTTACTGTTGGGTTGACAGCTGTCAAGGGCATTTCTGGGTTTTGTGCTTCATGTGGGCATTGCCCCTGTCAGCTGTCAGCTTCAGTCCCTCTTCTCTCATTGCCCCCAGCTGGTCCTATTATTAATCATTGGTTCCTTCTGCCCGCTCATGTAACCCACACCTGTTGTTACTTATGTAAATTGTTTTTGACCCTATTTAAGGGCAGTTATTTTCATTTCTTATTGCCACAGTCTTATACGAGTTCCTCTTCATCTCCACCAGAGCCCCGTCCCTGCTCTGGTGAGCTGTATCTGTAAGTTTGCTCTCTTGTTTGTATTTTTGTGTTAAGAGCACTGTATTGGGCTTTATGTTTGTTGCTTTTTTCAATAAACCTCACAAACTCACAGTTCAGCGCATGGGTCTCGCTTCTCTGCCCCGAAGGGTAATTCATAACAATAAACTATATCTCAACAACAAAGAAAGCTAGGGTCACCAAACCTGGTACACAGGTTCAGTCTGAGACCATGACCTCTGACTACAGGTTTGGGATCCAAAAGTCAAGATTGATGCTTCCTATGCTCTCTTGCTATAGAACATGTAAAGCTCTTTAGCGTCACCAAACTTGCTACACAGGTTCACCTCATGATCCTGCCCTGCAGCTATGGGTTGTATACTTTGTTGTATATTCTTGGATGATGGGTTTATCATAATTTGGTTCTGCCACAGTAATTATATAGAAAAGTTGAAAACTGCTCTCCATCAGTAAGTATTGGGATCTTCAAAAAAAACGGAGGCGGGGGATATTGCACTCACCTTAGAGTGCTCTTTGGTTTTGGAGACTTTAATATTGACCTGTTAAATCCAACAAGAACACAATCCAACCACAGATTTCATTGATTCAAATATGAGCTTATATCCTTCAATCACACGGCCAACCAGAATTACTGCTCACAGTGCTACATTAATTGACAACATTTTTACCAATATTATTGAGAAACAAGTGACAAGTGGACTACTAATAAATGTCACAAGATTCAAAGATTTTTATTACCTCCGCCAAGGGAGGAGGTAATGTTTTCGCCAGCATTGGTTGGTTTGTTGATTTGTCTGTCTGTCTGTTAGCAACATAACTCAAAAATTATGAATGGATTTTGATGAAATACCTCTGCCAGATAGATTTTGGTGATGATCTGAGAGTGTATACCTCCACCAAGGGCTTTGTTTGTATTTGTGCAGCAGGATTACACAAAAACTAAAGGATGGATTTAAATGAAATTTTCACCAGAGGTGGTTCTTGGGATAGAGATGAACCCATTACATTTTGGCGATGATCTGAGAATGCATACCTCCACCAAGGCTCTTATCTTCTCACAGAGTGTCAGCAACAATACTCCAAAACTACTGGATGGATTTGGAAGAAATTTTCACCAGAGGTGGTTCTTGGGCTACAGACAAACCCATTACATTTTGGTGATGATGTGAGAATGCATACCTCAGCCAAGGCTCTTAACTTCTCACAGCGTGTTAGCAACAATACTCCAAAACTAATGGACAGACATTGATGCAATTTTCACCAGAAATAGCTCTAGGCCTACACACAAGTCCATTACATTTTGGATGTGATCCATGAGGAGTGGAAGGGGCCTTGGCAGAGGTATGCACTCTCTGAATGCTTTTCTAGTTTGTCAATACTTCTATATGTACAGGACATATAGTAGAACTAAAATGCCATTTCTCTCCCTCTTAGTGGTGTGTGCAATATATAAGACAAGAAGGAATAAGGATGGAAAACAACAACAACAATCTATGTACAGTAATGCTACCCATAGTGCAAATAACTGCAAAAACACAGCAATCCTATGTACAATAAACCGTAATACCGGTAAACTGCAAGTTCCATGCAGTAACGGGGGTGCAGACAATGACAGATTGGTCTCCACATGATCAGTATTGGAATGACAGATAGTAGCATGTTGTGCAAATGGTAACAGTAGGGTACAAGGCATACAGCAGCAGATGTGGTACTATTGGTGTGCCAAGTCTTTCTGTGCAAACAGCTGAGGTAGAGTTGTTGTGTGGGTGAGTGTGTTCCAGTCCAGGTGCAGGGGGAGGGAGAGGGGGAGGAAGTGGGCAGAGTTCACGGCCTGATGGCCTGGTGAACAAAGCTGTTTAGCAGTCTTGTGGAGTGGGCCTATAGGCTCCGGTACCTTCTCCCTGAGGGCAGAGGGCTGAAGAGGGAGTGTGAGGGGTGGGAGGTGTTGCCTGCGATGTTGATGGCTCTGTGGGTGAGGCTGGTGTGGTAGATGTCCAACAGGGAGGGCAGAGGGCCACTGACAATCTTGCTGGCTGCTTTCACTGTGTGCTATAGAGTCTTCCGGCAGGAGGCAGTACAACTTCCATACCACACAGTAATGCAGCTGGTGAGGATGCTCTCAATGGTGCCCTTGTAGAATGAGCGCATGATGGGGGGTGGGACCAGTGATCTTCTCAGTTTATGGAGGAAATGGAGACGAGTTTGAGCCTTCTTGGCCAGTGACAAGTGGCCATTTGCCAGTTTTTGCAATAGTTTTTGCAATTGCACAGAACAGTGCCAGGACCAAAAAAAGACACCAGAATATTCAAAATGATTAGACATAAAACACCAGACTCAATCATTTCCCTCAAGCATGATCGAAAGCATCAAGACTGGAGAAACGCATATGTGGATGATGTAGATACAGCTTATGAAACATTTTTGTCCATAACATTGGTCTTATATGAAAAGAATTCTCCCCGAATAAAAAAAAAAAAAAGTACTGAAATAAAAACATGGAGATAAATTGTGGCTAACAAAAGGAATATTAAATGCATGCAAGAAAAAAATCTATTGTACAAGGAATTTTTGAAGAAAAGAACTAATGAAGCAGAGAAAGCATACAAGATATACCAAAACAGATTAATAAAAATAACAAGGAACTGCAAAAAAGGCTATTATTGTCCTCCAGTAAATTACTGTAGGACAATTAAAATAATTACTAAAATATGTGAAAGGTATTAAAGGGCATAATTAAAAATGGAATTGGGAAGGCAGGATACCCTCATCATTTTACAACCAAAAACAAAACTATTAGTGATATGGTTTTAGCAGCAGAAGAATTTAACAATTTCTTTGTCTGTGTTGGTCCTGGTCTGGCCAGTGAAATTGTACTAAAAGGCCTGAATGTATCATCCAACCAGTTATTCCATCAGAAACACAATGCAACGTAAATGGTAAGGAATATTTTTATACTGTACCTCACTCTCTATCAACAGAGTATGAGCATGAGCATCACCACAACCAGGTAGATTGAGTGTGAAGTTCACTAAATGAATACATAGGTTGCCAAATACAAACATTTTTGGAACATTACATAGTTCTCCTTTAACATTAATAGAATATAGTACTGTATATCCCAAGTTGGTTAAATAATTCCTTTTGTTGATCCATTTAGTTTATCATTGTTGTTTACCAGTGTTGGCCAAGTTACTAAAAAACAGTAACTAATTACAGTTACTAGTTACTTCTTTTCAAAAGTAACTGAGATTCTTTACCATTTACTGCATGATTAAAGTAACTAGTTACTTGGAAAAGTAACTTTCACATTACTTTTAAATGTATACTTAACCCCTTAGCATTCCTGCCAATTTCCAGCCAATGTGAAACATTCTGTGGGTGGAAAACTAGAATTTTAAGAGGCTAAGAAAGAAGATCTTTCATTATCCACCATTACACATTGTCTGTCACACAGATAAGACAAAAACATTGCATGGCCAGATTAGAAAAATCGATCAAAGTATTTTTTTTGTAACTAAATTGTAATGATTCACTGCATCAAAAGTTGTTTGTTTTTGTTTTTTTTTTGTTTTTTGTTTTTTTTTTTAGGACCAGTAAAACAGCTCCCACAACCTGACCTTGAGCTATTGACTTTTTTGTTTTTAATTTGTTCAATCAAGTAGGAGTTAGTACTTTCTGCTGAATAATTTGGTCAGAAGCCATAGAGAGGATGTAAGTAATTATTAGACTACATACAGTATACTCCAATAGTTGTGTGGCAACAGGGTTTTTTTTCTAAAACTTTGGAGAAAATTGGTAATATACTAACAGACACATACCTGATTTACAGCTCTAGATTTAAATCCCTTCCCATTTTAGCCAGTGTCCAGCCAATGTAAAACGTTCCATGGGTGGGACATCTTGCACACACAGCAAGATAATTTAATTAATGGATTACATTATGGGCTTATTAATGTCAGGCTAAAAACAGACTGTTTCAGACAGAGCTTTTAGAACATGTTCAGTCTGATTTATCCTGCCTTGAGAGCTCTTATTGTGGGAAAAATCTGAAGAAAATCAGCATGATATTGCCAGTAATTTCCTCATTTTGGAGTGAGAGTTGGCAACACTGCATAAAGCTGTCCATGTTTATCTTAACTTTATGATATGGATTTAATCTGATGTGCAGTGATCCAAAGAAAATGTCCATTATCCACAGTCCAAATGTCTGCTGTGACGGAGACATGATCCAGTCCCTCAAATTTCTTTTGGAGATCAAAGTCCATTTTTGAATGAATAATCTTTATCCAGGTAGCAAGTAAAAGCATTTTAATTTCAGTGGATCATAGTCCAGCTATCTGCTGGAAAGTGTTTTCATGTCTTCAGTCTGGAACGACGTATCTGGCAATCAGTCGGTTTAATTCTTTCTGGGTCACAAACTGTCCAGACCTGTGCTTGAAATCCAGCCGTGGGTGTTGAGACAAGAGTATTTCCACTTTAGAATAGAGGGTTAGTACTAGTGAAGCACTTTGAGTGGTCTTTGAGACTAGAAAAGCGCTATATAAGTGCAGTCCCTTATCCCTTTACATCCAGCCGTGGCTGCTCAGAATACAGTAGATCCACTTTACAGTTTTGCTAGCATAGCATAGAACTACCTTTGTCGGAGCTGAAGATTGCTGTAAATCTCAGCCTTTAATTTCCAACCTACCAATATGCTTTTGTCTTAAACCGCAATGAAAGAAAAATAATCTATTTCCACAAAAAAAGTAGTTTTATCTTTTCCTCCCCTCAGTAATTAAGACTCACAGGCTCTCTGCAACAGGTCATGTTGACTGACGGCTGCGTCAGCTACGGTAGGGTCAGTTTGTATATTCATTTATTTGCGCTAAAAATATCTATCCATATTAATAAAACAATAACGAGGAACGCATCTGATCAAATTTCAGTAACTGTAACACATTACTGAATTTTTAAACAGTAATTCCATTACACAGCACGTTAGTGCAAAAGCAGTGGCGTTACAGTAACGCGCTACTCCCATCACTGTTGTTTACAAGATTATACACTGGGGTTACCGTGTTATGAGAGTAACTGTCATCCCTTGGTGGAGGTCTGCACTCCCTGAATTCTTTCTAGTTATCTTCTATATTATAAAAGGGGTCATTGACGGAAAAAATGGTGTGTTTGTAGGTTTTAACGGTCTGAAATGAGTCTACTGGTCACCTAATTATCCCAAAATTTTCAAAACAGTCAATTCTCTACACACAGCCTTTATCTCGTTTTTCTCTCCCAGAAACGTCAGAAACGTTTTTGATTTTTCTGTGGAACTCTTATACGTCACGTCTAGAAAAAGCCAACCCACCGCCATCCTTGAGACCAGCCCACTGCTCTATTATTGACCCGCCTAACTGTCTGTCATGTAGATGGAAGGGGTATGGGGGACCCATGCTGTGAAATTCATCTCAGACTGAAAGGAAGGGAGAGGCAGTAACTTCCTCTGCCAGAAGAGCATGGGGGATTAAGCAACTTAGGGACAATAGGAATTGTGATGCGAGAATGTATTGTGATGCAAGACCTCAGGCAGCAGGGGGAGGAGTGTTGTAATATAAAGGAGAGACCCTGCAGCATGAGGTCAATGCTTTTTCTGATTCTGAGAGATGTGAGCGAGTGAATAAAGTTCGTCTGTCTTGAATGCCTGGCCTGATTATTCCTATCTCCACACTGGTGACCCTTGACGAATAATAGAACACGAGGCAAACACCCCGGAGATGACCCGTACGGGACGCCCCAGCAACGCATGTGCCGTTTCGTTCAAACTACCAGACTTTTGGCTGCACGACCCGAAGTCTTGGTTCCTCCACACCGAGGCCCAGTTCGCGCTCCGGGGGATAACGGCAGATGACACCAGATATTACTATGTGGTCACAGCGCTGGACGCTCGCATGACTCAGCAAGTAGCGAGCCTGCTCCAACAGCCCCCAGCCCGCGACAAATACGGGGCTCTCAAAGCCGCGCTGACCCGGCGCTACACGCTCTCGGACTGCGAGAGAGCAGAGAGGCTCCTGACGCGCTATGAGTTAGGAGATGGGTCGGCGGTCGAACCGATGGAGAAGATGTTGGCGTTGATGGGCACGGACGACGGGCATTTTCTGTTTGCCCACCTTTTCCTCCGGAACCTCCCAACGGTGGCCAGAGCGGTCCTTGCCAACTCGCCATTGCTGGTCGCGCGTGACTACTGTACGCTAGCCCAGGAGGCAGATCGGATCATCCTCACTACCAAAGCCCTCACAGTGAACACAGCGGCGTCGGAACCCAGCGAGACGGCCAGTGGAAGCGAGGAGCCAGCAATGGTAGCGGCAGCAGGGGCCAGGAAGCGCCAGAGAGACACGCTCTGCTCCTACCACTGCCATTTTGGAGAGGACGCACGCCGATGCGTGCCACGATGCCAATTCAAGCGTTCGGGAAACGCCAAGACCGGCAGTCGGTAGCAGCTGCGACCACTGGTGAAGAAAGCAAGCTGCTCTACTGTATGTGACAGAGTCACGCTCGGGGAGACGGTTCCTCATGGACTCCGGCTCCCAAAAGAGCTTCATCCTGCCGTCCTACGCCGACCGGCTAGCGGGTGCTAGCGACCCCGAGCTGATGGCCGCAAACGGCTCGGACATTAAGACTTTTGGTGAAAAGACACTGACTGTATCCCTACACGGCCGTACGTACGAGTGGACATTCGTCATAGCAGCATGCAGTTTCCCAATCTTGGGCACTGATTTTTTGTGTGCACACGGACTACTATTCGATGTTGCTAACAGATGCCTGATTAATGCAATGTCTTTTGATTCCCTCCCCTGTACAGCTCGAGGAGCCGGGCCAACAACGCTAGCCAACGTCACAGCTCCAGGTGGTAAGTTCCACACACTGCTCACCCAGTTCCCAGCGCTCACGGTCCCAACATTTTCGGTGGCCATCACTAAACACAGGGTGGAGCACTTTATTACCACCACCGGGCCGCCCATTTCTGCATGACCTCGGTGCCTGGACACAGCTAAACTGGCCATAGTGCGCGAGGAGTTTGCCAACTTGGAAAGGCTGGGCATCATCAGGCGCTCAAACAGCCCATGGGCATCCCCACTACATATGGTCCCTAAGGCCGAGGGATTGTGGCGACCTTGCGGAGATTTCCGCAGATTAAACAACGCCACAGCACACAACTGCTACCCAATCCCCCATATTCAGGATTTTTCCGTTCACCTCACCGGGGCACATATATTTTGTAAGATAGACCTGGTCCGTGGTTACCACCAGGTCCCGGTGCGGGAGGAGGACATACCTAAAATGGCGGTAATAACCCCGTTTGGTCTGTTTGAGTTTTTACGCATGCCCTTCGGATTAAAAGGCGCGGCACAGACATTTCAACGCATGATGGATGCGGTGTTGCGCGATCTGCCGTTTGTGTTCATCTACCTGGATGACATCCTGGTGGCCAGCGCGTCCGAGGACGAACACGTAACCCACCTCAGGACGGTTTTCCGGTGGTTAGAGGAGCATGGGTTAATAATCAACCAGGCGAAATGCCAGTTCGGCGTGACGGGGATCGATTTTTTGGGGGGCACCGCATCTCACCGGAGGGAGTGATACCCTTGCCGGACAAGGTGCGCACGGTCTTGAATTTTACCCGGCCTCAGACAGTCAGGGCGCAGCAGGAGTTTTTAGGGATGGTTAACTTTTATAACCGTTTCCTCCCCCGCGCAGCCCAGCTCATGCAGCCATTGTACGCCGCACTCAAGAAACGGAAACCGGTGGACAGAGTCGACTGGACTCTTGAGCGGGAGCAGGCATTCTCTGAGGTTAAAACAGCCCTGGCAAACACCGCACTATTGGCACACCTGGACCTGGCGGCTCGGATAGCGCTCACTACCGACGCCTCGGACGTGGCCATAGGGGCCGTCGTGGAGCAACGCGTCGCTGGTTCTTGGCAGCCGCTCGCTTTTTTTAGCAGGGCTTTGCGCAACAGTGAGCGTAAATACAGCGCGTTCGACAGAGAGTTACTGGCTCTCCACCTGGCCATACGTCACTTCCAGTTCTGGCTGGAAGGGTGCAACTTCACTGTGTTCGTGGACCACAAGCCACTAACGTATGCGATGGCCAAGGTTTCGGAACCATGGTCGGGCCGGCAGCAGAGACAGCTGGCTGCGATCTCGGAGTTTACGACCGATATTCAGCATGTGGCCGGTAAACTGAATGTGGTGGCGGACTGCCTCTCACGCGCAGTAGTGGCCCCAGTCTACGTAGGGATAGATTACACGGCCATGGCCGCAGAGCAGATTGACGATGCAGACGTGTGCGCACTCCAGTCTGGACCAACAGGGTTAAGGCTGGAGAGCAGAGTACTGCAAGACGGGGGGCCCCCCCAATCTGTGACGTCTCCACAGGACGCCTGCGCCCAGTGGTCCTATGTGCTTCGCGCTGCTGCATTTTTGAGTCCGTTCATGCCCTGGCGCACCCAGGAGTGCGCGCGTCAGTCAAAATGGTGGGAGCAAACTTCGTCTGGCCAGGCCTGCGCAAACAGGTGAAAGAGTGGGCTGCAGCCTGCGTAGCGTGCCAATGAACCAAAGTGCACAGGCACACAAAGGCCCCTTTATAGCCATTCCATATCCTGGCTAAGAGGTTCGACCACATTCACGTGGACCTCGTGGGCCCCCTCCTGCCATTGCAGGGGTTCACGCACCTCCCAGTGGACCGCACCACACGATGGCCAGAAGCAGTCTCGCTAGCTTCCATCGCGTCCGCAGACGTGGCGCGCACCTTTTTGACAACATGGGTGGCACGTTTTGGCACCCCTTCAGACATCACATCCGATCGGGGCCCTCAGTTTGTTTCTGACCTCTGGTCCGCGATGGCCCGGAGCCTGGGCGTCGCAATTCATTGCACAACCACGTACAACCCACAGGCCAATGGGTTATGCAAGCGTTTCCATAGGTCACTAAAAGCAGCGCTCAGAGCTTCGCTTACAGATGCAAATTGGGTGGACCGGTTGCCGTGGGTTCTATTAAGGTTGCGTTCCACATCAAAACTGGAAGATATGGCGATGTTCCGTGCCGACAGGGAAACAGAGAGCTCCGGTAAGAGCCGGGGGGTGGGCTATGCATCTCTGTTAACAAGAACTGGTGCATTAATGCCACGTTAGTGTCTAAACACTGCTCTCCGTTGGCGGAGTTCCTTATTGTAAATTGTCGGCCATATTATTTGCCGAGGGAATTCAGCAACGTGTTTGTAGCTGGTGTTTACATAGCGCCGAGCCCTAATGCTAAAGCTAATGCTAAGAAGGCACTCGGGGTACTGCACAATGCGATCAGTGAAATCCAAACTTCACACCCAGACAGTTTTGTGGTGGTTGCGGGGGATTTTAACCACACCAGCCTAAAGACTGTGCTCCCCAAGTTTAAACAATGTGTAGACTTTAAGACCAGAGGAGAGAATATGTTGGACTTAGTGTACACAAACACAGATGGATATAAAGTGATACCCCGCCCCCATCTCGGCCGTTCTGATCACATGTCCGTGATGCTGCTGCCTGCCTACAAACCTTTATTGAAGCGCAGCAGGCCAGCAGTGAAACAAATCAGGATTTGGCCAGAGAGTGCAACCTCTGCACTGAAAGACTGTTTTCTGCACACAGACTGGAAGGTCTTCAAAATAGCAGCCTCCCAGGAAGACAAGACAGATGTGGAGGAGTATGCTGATACAGTCACCAGCTACATCGCGAAGTGCACAGAGGATGTCACTACAATGAAGACCATCACTATGCGGGGTAATCATAAGCCCTGGATGACTGCAGAGGTGCGCTCGCTGCTTACAGCCAGAGATGCAGCCTTCAGAGCGAAGGACAGGATCACCCTCCGCTCAGCCAGGTCTGCGCTCTCAAAGGGAATTAAGGCGGCAAAGCGCACCTATGCGGAGAAAATCCAGGGACACCTCTGTGACACTAGGAACACCAAGCAGATGTGGCAGGGAGTTCGGACACTGACGGGCTATAAGTCTAGGCAGGGGGTCGATGATGACAACGCTTCGCTTCCAGACAGGCTTAACGACTTCTTTGCATGTTTTGAAGCATCAAACTCGACAATCAGAGGGAGGGCTGGCCCACCCCCACCATCGGTCAGACCAGCTTTTACCATCAACACAGCGGACACACGGAGGACCCTAACCAGAGTCAACCCACACAAAGCTGCAGGTCCGGACAACATTCCGGGACGTGTGCTCCGAGACTGCGCGAGCGAGTTGGCAGATGTCCTGACTGACATTTATAACATCTCCCTGAGTCAGGCCATCGTTCCCAGATGCTTCAAGACCTCTATCATTGTACCGGTGGCAAAGAAACCAGTTGTGTCCTGTTTGAATGACTATCGTCCTGTTGCACTGACACCAATTGTGATGAAGTGTTTTGAACGGCTTGTCAAACCACACATTACAGCCTGCCTCCCTGCATCACATGACCCGCTCCAGTTTGCATATCGTTCAAACCGCTCCACGGAGGATGCTATAGTCACCACCCTACACTCTGTCATCACCCACCTGGACCAGAAAGACACCTACGCCAGACTCCTGTACATTGATTTCAGTTCAGCATTCAACACCATTATTCCCCAGAGACTGATGGAGAAATTATTCCTTCTCGGTCTGAACACCGCCACATGTCTCTGGATCCTGGATTTCCTTACTGAGAGACCTCAGTCTGTCCGGGTTGGAAACAACATCTCCAACTCTGTCACGCTGAGCACCGGATCCCCTCAACGCTGTGTACTCAGTCCACTGTTGTTTACACTTCTAACACATGACTGTATATCCAGACACGAGGGGAACCAGATTATTAAGTTTGCAGATGACACCACGGTGGTGGGACTTATTCAAAGGGATGAGGAATCAATGTACAGGGAAGAAGTGAGAGACCTGGAGGGCTGGTGCAGGGAGAACAATCTGGTGCTCAACGTGGACAAAACGAAGGAGATGATTATCGACTTCCGGCGGTCACAGCCTGAGCACGTCCCCCTCAGCATCGGCGGCCGTTTAGTGGAGAGAGTAGAGAACATCAAGTTCCTCGGAGTGCAGATCTCGCAGGACCTGACCTGGAGCAAGAATTCCTTGGAGATCAGGAAGCGGGCTCAGCAGAGACTGCACTTCTTGAGGAAACTCAAACAGGCCTCTCTCCCCATCTGCATCCTCAGGACCTTCTACAGAGGTGTGGTGGAGATTGTTCTGACGTACTGCATTGCTACATGGTACTCCAGCTGCAGTATGTCAGACAAAAAAGCCCTGCAGAGGATAGTCAAGGGGGCTGAGAGGGTAATTGGAGTCTCCTTCCCCTCTGTCCAAGAACTTTTTCAGAACCGTTGTAGGAGCAGGGCACTGAACATTGTCAAGGACCGTTCTCACCCTCTGCATAAACACTTTGAACTTCTTCCATCTGGTAAGCGATTCTGGAGCATCAGAGGCAGAACCACCAGACTGATCAACAGCTTCCTTCCACAAGCTGTCAGGATGCTGAACAGTTGACCCGGAATCTCTCATACACACTACTGCACCTACGGACATTTTGTATATATTATAGTTAGTTAGTTTTTCTTTTTCCCCAAGTATGTCTCAGGGATGTGTGAATGGATGGGGGGGTGGGGGTGGGGGGTGGAGCTATGTGGGAGTGTGTCTTAAATCATGCTGCTTCTTATATGGATGTCGAGAGAAACGCCATTTCATCTTGCCTGCACTACAGTTGTATGTACAGCAATATGACAATAAAGTTTGATTTGATTTGATTTGATTTGATTTGAAAAGAGGATTTGGAGGCTTCCCCAGCAGAACTGTTTTTATCTCAGCCGCTGCGGCTCCCCAGGGAATTTTTACCAGATAACCCCACGCCGAACACCCATCCGTCCCTGCGTTCACGGCATAACGCAGACGCAGGCACACTACCTGGCCCGGCCCACCACTGTTTTCCACGTGCTTTTGAGCCGAAAACTTTGAAGAACGCGGCGTTCGTGTTTGTCAGGCACGATGCCCACTGGCCCCCATTGCGCCCACCCTACGATGGCCCGTTTAGAGTGCTGGAACCAGGGGACAAACATTTTGTGCTAGACTTGGGGGCCACCGGGAGAAAATCTGTATAGACAGGCTTAAGCCTGCTTTTGTGGTGGCAGACGAGCAGGTGATGTTGGCTCGAGTTCCTCGGCGTGGAAGACCCCCACTGAGAACTCCCCAGGTAAACGATTCATCAGAGCAGTCACACGAGCATGCTGAATGCCCCCCCCTCCATTGGCCACCCACAGACAGACACACCCCCAGGAACCCCCCACCAGCACAGCAGCGCCGCGGAGCTGAAGACCCCTCGTTACAGCAGATATGGGAGGAGGCTGAAGCCGAAAGGACGTGAGAGTTAACGCACAGTCTGAGACTCTGGGGGGGCGGTATGGGGGACCCATGCTGTGATATTCATCTCAGACTGAAAGGAAGGGAGAGGCAGTAAATTCCTCTGCCGGAAGAGCATGGGGGATTAAGTAACTTGGGGACAATAGGAACTGTGATGCAAGAATGTATTGTGATGCAAGACCTCAGGCAGCAGGGGGAGGAGTGCTGTAACATAAAGGAGAGACCCTGCAGCATGAGGTCAATGCTTTTTCTGGTTCTGAGAGAAGTGAGAGAGTAAATAAAGTTTGTCTGTCTTGAATGCCTGGCCTGATTATTCCTCTCTCCACAGGGGTGCTAAAGTAAGCCTATTTGCCCCTGAGCTATCAGCCCCCAAGCTAACACTGGTAACAGGAAGCTCAAACTGAGCACAGTATTGTATATGAAAATGGCATATTACTGGGAAGTGCGGTGTGGTGACGTGCACTTCTCATCACGTCACCACACCCCCCTATTTAAGGCAGAGGGCATCCATTTTATGGCTTCTTTGCTGGATGCCTACACTGATGCCTACCGTGTGTCTGATGCTGCACGTACAGTGGGGCAAAAAAGTATTTAGTCAGCCACCAATTGTGCAAGTTCTCCCACTTAAAAGATGAGAGAGGGACTTCCGGTTATGGCGGCCACGTAGGAAGACGTGTTTCACTCTGCTCGGCTCCTAAAAATAAAAAGTTGGCAAATAACTCTCTCAGTTGGAACAAATCTATGTTTGGACGCGGATATGCCGGTAAAGCCTAAGGCTGGGAAATTAGGTGGAGGAAAAACTGAATCGTCAAAACAGTCTAAGTTAACAGACTTCCACGCTCGTGACGAAGCAGGAAAATCGCCAGAGACTATGGCGGAGCAAGCTAGCGGCGGAGCGGTGACTGCTGGCGACGGCACGGGTGCAGTGCTCACTGCCATTAGCTCAATGAGAGCAGACTTTTCCACTAAATTTGATGGGATTATAGCAGCAATAGAAGGAATGAGAAAGGAAATAAGCGACTGTATGGAACGGGTATCGCAGGTGGAGCTCCGAATTTCCAGCGCTGAGGATGACGTCACCAGCCTACAATTAAAGGTGCGCACATTGGAATTAAAAAATAAACGTCTAGAAGATAGTGCCCTAGACTTGGAATCCCGGTTGAGACGGAACAATCTGAGGCTGGTGGGCCTCCCGGAGGGAACGGAGGGGCGGGACCCATGTTCCTTTTTGGAAAAGTGGATTCCAGAAGCGCTGAACAACGCAGAGCTGCAGTCATCAGTCGTCTTAGAGAGCGCCCACCGAATTGGCCCATCGAGAGATAATAAGACACCACCGAGGACGCTGATTATGAAGTTCCTCAGCTACAGAGACAAGATGACGATCTCCAACGCGGCGCGAGCTAAAGGAGAAATTAAATACCAGGATCAACAGGTGCAGTTCTACTCAGATTTGGCCACAGGAATCCAACAATTAAGGAAACAGTTTGACCCCGCCCGTAAAGAGCTGCGCAACCTCGGGATTTGTCATGGAGTGATTCATCCGGCAAGACTGCTGGTCACATATAAAGGGAGAACCCACACCTTCAAGACCCCTGAGTAGGTGCAGGTGCTTATCAAGCAGATCCAAGAAGAGACTGGTGGGAGCTAAGCATGAAGCATGAACAAAATATAAGGTAGAATATTTAAGCATTTGCACGGGCATCTGACTGATCTGAAGCATATAGCAAGTTTACAAAATATAGATTGTATTATATATGTAAAAAAAAAAAAAAAAAAACCTATGACGTACAAAGTTGCTATAAAATTTTGGAGTTAAGTTGAAAAACTACAGAAGAGAGTTAATGTTATGTCATTAAAAGCAGTAGAGTCAGGGTGATTGAGAGCAGAAAGAAAGAGTGGTTTTGATTGATCCTCGCGGGTGTGGAGCAGTCAATGGCTATAGCGGGAGACAGAATTTTTTTTTTTGATTTTGGGGGGATTACCACGAATGTGGGGAGGGGGAATTTGTTTGTGTGTAGTTTGTGGGACAAATGTTCAACCACTCATGTTTTTGCTTCTCTGTATGAGCATGTTTATATTGCGAGGTAATCTCAAACTCCTTATTGATCATAGACCAAAGCGTTAATCTTAATTTAACTTCATGGAATTGCAGAGGTCTACAAAATTTTAAAAAACTTAAACAAGTTATGAATAAAATAAAAGACATAGGTTCAAAAATTGTGTTTTTACAAGAAACTCATCTAATAGAGGAGGATGTAAAAAGAATTAGGAGAAGATGGCAGGGAAGTGTGTTCACCTCATCATTTTCATCCCGAGCCAGGGGAGTTATGACTCTCATATATAAAACAGTCCCATTTCAAGTGAAAAATGTAATTGGAGACAAATTAGGAAGATATCTAATCATCCAAGGATCTTTGTTATTAGAAAATATAAATCTGGTGAACTCATACGGTCCCAATATAGATGATCAAAACTTCTTTGCTATTTTATTTCTTATTTTATCATCACTTACAGGGCAACATATAATAGCAGGGGATTTTAATTGTACATTGAATCCCGGTATAGATAGATCAACAGGACTGGACTGTACGCACAATGGATGCAGGATGATCATTAATCATTTTATGAAAGAATTGAGATTGCTAGATATATGGAGAGAAATGAAACCACAAGTTAAAGCCTACTCTTGTTATTCTAATACCTACAAGACATTCTCACGTATTGACTATTTTTTGATCTCCACAGAATTAAGGTCCAAGATTCAAAACTGTTTCTATGATAACATTGTGATCTCTGATCATGCACCCTGCTGTCTAATATATGTAGATAAGAAATTGACAAAGGAACCAGGTAGGTGGCAATTTCAGCATAAATGGCTTCAGGATGAGGAATTTGTTAATTACATAGAAAAACAGATAGATGAGTTCTTTGATATCAATATTACACAAACATCAGCATGTATAAAGTGGGAGGCTTTCAAAGCTTTTGTTAGGGGGCATATTATTAGTTATACAGGTTCAAAATCTAAGAAGACTCGAGAGGAGAGAGTCCAATTGGAACATAAAATAAAAATTCTTCAAGAAAAAGTGTATGCAGGAAGTGATCCAAAGTTAGAGAACGAATTACTGATTCTGAGAGCTGAATATAACAAAAAATCAGCGAATAGAGCTGCCTCGAGTCTTCTAAGATTGAAGCAATCTTTTTATGAGCAAAGTGAAAAATCAGGGAAATTATTGGCATGGCAGATTAAACAATTAGAATTTAAAACACCAATTACCAGTATTATAAGTAACGGACAGGCAGTTGTAGATCCTTTAGAAATGAACAGTGCCTTTAGAGATTATAATGAAAAATTATATGATACAAAAAATGAAACTGACTTAACAAAACTAAATGGGTTTTTGGACGGATTATCTATACCGTGTATTCCATATGAAAACAGGGAGATACTGGAGTCTAAAATTAGTCAAGAAGAAGTTGGGCTCGCCATTGATAATATGAAATCAGGAAAAAGTGCAGGACCAGATGGTCTTCCAGTTGACCTCTATAAAAAATTTAAGAATAAATTAATAAAACCATTTTTGGAAATGGTTTTAGAAGCATTTCAAAATAGTAATTTACCACTATACATGAATAATGCCTTAATTATACTGTTGCCAAAACCAGGTAAACCCTCTAATAAATGTGAAAATATGAGACCAATAAGCCTATTAAATGCTGACCTTAAGATAATCTGTAAAACTTTAGCAAGACGACTACAAGAAATATTACCAAATATTATTAACCGAGATCAGAATGGCTTTATAATGGGAAGACAAGCCTTCCATAATGTAAGAAGACTATTTAATATTATCTATTCTAATAAAGAAGCACCGAATACAGCTCTCCTATCATTGGATGCCGAAAAGGCCTTTGATAGGGTCGAATGGCCCTTTCTTTTTGAAGTCCTACAAAGGTTTGGACTTGGAAATAATTTCATAAAATGGGTTCAGATAATATACAATAATGCTACAGCAGAAATCTTAACAAACAGCAATATCTCAAAATCAATAAATATCAATAGAGGATGTCGACAAGGCTGTCCACTTTCACCTTTACTGTTTACTATGGCAATTGAACCTTTAGCGATGGCAGTACGTTTACATCCACAAATATATGGAATTAAAGTAGGACCAACAGAACATAAAATCTCCCTGTATGCCGACGACATAATTTTGTTTATGTCGAATCTTAAAAAATCAATTCCGACCTTGTTGAATTTAATAAAGAATTTTGGGGAAATATCAGGATATAAAATAAATAAAACTAAATCTTCAATATTAATGCTAAATGAGACCCAGAGAAATCACCCAACTCCTGAGGTAAATCAATTCAATGTTGTAAATCAGTTTAAATATTTAGGAATTCAAATTGTGCCTAAGCTAGAATCAGTCGCCAGTGCCAACTATAAAGCCTTAATAACAGACATTGATGAGTTACTTCAGAGATGGATATCACTACCAATGTTGATGATCGGGAGAATTAATATACTTAAAAGTAATATCTTACCCAAAATGCTTTATTTATTTCAATACATTCCTTTACCACCACCTTCAGATCTATTCTCAAAAATTAAAAAAAAGTTAGTGGAATTTATATGGAACAATAGGAAGGCTAGATTACGTCTGTCCTTACTATATTTACCATTTGATCGTGGAGGTCTGAAATGTCCAAACTTTATGTTGTATTACTGGTCAGCACAACTGAGGTCTATGACATATTATTTTTCATCAAATGATCTCCCTCACTGGACTGAAATGGAATCATATAATTTACCTTTGCCTCTTCCCATATTCATATACTCAGACTCGGCAAAAAAAATTACAGAAACAAGTTAAAAATCCATTTGTAAAGCACATGATCAAAATATGGTGTGAATCTAAAAACTATTTAAAAGAACCACACTTATTGTCACAATTTAGCCCAATATGGGGTAATCAATATTTTAAACCAGGGAGAGCGGATGCTGTATTTAAAGTATGGAATTTAAAAGGGATTCAAAAGATTCAAGACTTATATTTGTTATGTTCAGATAACATAATGTCTTTTGAAGAACTGAGGATCAAATTTAATCTTAATAGAACACATTTTTTTAAATATCTTCAGCTTAGGAACTTTATTCGATCAAATCAAAATAATGCTCTCATCCAACCTACTTATTCATCCTTGGAAAAAATTTTGACGAAAGATAGTAAGAGAAAGGGTATTATTTCAGAGTTTTATAACTCATTGACATTATCCTCAAGTGAAAACTCACAGAAAAGACTGAATTATTGGAAAGAAGACTTGCAAACTGAAATTTCAGAGGAACAATGGGAATTGGCTTGTACAGAAGCTCAAACCAAATCAATAAATGTACGTCTTAAATTGATACATTTTAAAGGGTTAATGCAGATGTATGTTACACCGGTGGAGTTAAATAGATATAACAAAAACATACCAGATATGTGCACAAAATGTATGGAAAGTAAAGGAACCCTATTTCATTGTTTATGGGAATGTAGAAAAATTAGAATGTTTTGGGAAGAGGTGAGGGTAACAATTGAAAAAATAATTTCAAAACAAATCATATTGAATCCTAAACTGTTTTTGTTGGGTCTGTATCCAGAAAAACATAACTTTAATAAGAGTGAAAGAGCATTCATAGACCTCAGTTTGCTCAATGCCAAAAAATGTATTGCACTATTGTGGAAAAAGACTCATAGACCAGATGTGACTCAGTGGTTAAGACAGATGTTAACAAACCTTCCACTAGAAAGAATAACATACATACTGAAATCAAAGGAAATTGTGTTTGAGAATATATGGAGACCTTTCATTGATTTTTTTTTTTTTTTAGATTTAGTATACTTTATTGATCCCCAGAGGGGAAATTGAGGGCATCCACCACCTGGATGGATGAAGCAGCCACAATACGGCGCTATCCCTTAACAATTCACACACACATTCACACCTAGGGCCACTTTAGAGTTTCCAATTAACCTAACCTGCATGTTTTTTTGGCATGTGGGAGGAAACCGGAGAAATCCCAGAGTAAACCCACGCAAACACGGGGAGAACATGCAAACTCCACACAGATCACTGTTGGTCGGGGGCTGGGATTGAACCCACGATCCCACGATCCCCCGGCCAAGGGTAAACTGTGCTGCCGCAGTGCTAACCACTGCGCCACCGAATTTAAACATAACTTTTGAAGAAGAAGGTGAATGATGTGTGTGGACCTTGTAAATTCCAAACTGGTGAATGTATAATATGTATACTTATGTAATGGATTGCCTAGACTAAACAGAGGAGCATTGTTGAAGACCTGTCTTTGTTAGTGGTTGTTGGTGTTTTTAGTACAATTTTTTTTTTAAATTACTTTAGTGTTAGTGTTTGACTGTTTGTGTTATGTTTGTAAAAAAAAAAGGTTCAATAAAAAATATTGTGGAAAAAAAAAAGATGAGAGAGGTCTTCAATTTTCATCATAGGTATACTTCAACTATGAGAGACAAAATGAGAGGGAAAAAAATCCAGAAAATCACACTGAAGGATTTTTAATGAATTAATTGGTAAATTCCTCGGTAAAATAAGTATTTGGTCAATAACAAAAGTTCATCTCAATACTTTGTTATATACCCTTTTTTGGCAATGACAGAGGTCAAACGTTTTCTGTAAGTCTTCACAAGGTTTTCACACACTGTTGCTGGTATTTTGGCCCATTCCTCCATGCAGATCTCCTCTAGAGCAGTGATGTTTTGGGGCTGTCGCTGGGCAACACGGACTTTCAACTCCCTCCAAAGATTTTCTATGGGGTTGAGATCTGGAGACTGGCTAGGCCACTCCAGGACCTTGAAATGCTTCTTACGAAGCCACTCCTTCGTTGCCCGGGCGGTGTGTTTGGGATCATTGTCATGCTGAAAGACCCAGCCACGTTTCATCTTCAATGCCCTTGCTGATGGAAGGAGGTTTTCACTCAAACTCTCACGATACATGGCCCCATTCATTCTTCCCTTTACACGGATCAGTCGTCCTGGTCCCTTTGCAGAAAAACAGCCCCAAAGCATGATGTTTCCACCCCCATGCTTCACAGTAGGTATGGTGTTCTTTCTCCTCCAAACACGACAAGTTGAGTTTTTACAATAAAGTTCTATTTTGGTTTCATCTGACCATATGACATTCTCCCAATCCTCTTCTGGATCATCCAAATGCACTCTAGCAAACTTCAGACGGGCCTGGACATGTACTGGCTTAAGCAGGGGGACACGTCTGGCACTGCAGGATTTGAGTCCCTGGCGGCGCAGTGTGTTACTGATGGTAGCCTTTGTTACTTTGGTCCCAGCTCTCTGCAGGTCATTCACTAGGTCCCCCCATGTGGTTCTGGGATTTTTGCTCACCATTCTCGTGATCATTTTGACCCCATGGGGTGAGATCTTGCATGGAGCCCCAGATCGAGGGAGATTATCAGTGGTCTTGTATGTCTTCCATTTTCTAATAATTGCTCCCACAGTTGATTTCTTCACACCAAGCTGCTTACCTATTGCAGATTCAGTCTTCCCAGCCTGGTGCAGGTCTACAATTTTGTTTCTGGTGTCCTTTGACAGCTCTTTGGTCTTGGCCATAGTGGAGTTTGGAGTCTTGACTGTTTGAGGTTGTGGACAGGTATCTTTTATACTGATAAAGAGTTCAAACAGGTGCCATTAATACAGGTAACGAGTGGAGGACAGAGGAGCTTCTCAAAGAAGAAGTTACAGGTCTGTGAGAGCCAGAAATCTTGCTTGTTTGTAGGTGACCAAATACTTATTTTACCGAGGAATTTACCAATTAATTTATTAAAAATCCTTCAATGTGATTTTCTGGATTTTTTTTTCTCCTTTTGTCTCTCATAGTTGAGGTATACCTATGATGAAAATTGGAGACCTCTCTCATCTTTTAAGTGGGAGAACTTGCACAATTGGTGGCTGACTAAATACTTTTTTTCCCCACTGTAGTTCAATCAAGCTGTGTTTGCCAACCATCATCTTGCCTCAGCCTTCACCCAGGCATTACCATACATAACATTTTGCGATCAAGGATTAACTCATGGAGGCGTGCATTACACCGCTTCGTCCCTTTCTCGAGCTCCTGGGAGAACCACCGATTTTATGGCCGCATTGGCTGGAGGCCTATCAGACGTATATTACAGCGCTGGACCTCGGGAAGCTCGATGGGGTGAGAGCGCGAGCGCGTCTCGTTCAGCAACCTGGGTATTGAGGGCCGGAGGGTCCTGCGGACACTCGGCACAGCATCTTCATACGAGGAAGTTGTGGAGCTGCTATCTAAACATTTCTCCACCCCAGACAACATGACTGTTCGGAGAATTCGTTTTCACTGGAGATGCCAGTGGGTATGTCAGCCTATCCGCCAGTTTTGGACCGCTTGAAGATGAAATGGTACGAGACCAACTAGCAGAACACACATGTAACGCTGAGCTGCATGCTAGGCTATTAATGGCGCCAAATGACTTAATGTTAGCTAAAGCAATGGAGCTAGCTCTCCAGTGGGAAGCCATTGATAAGCTAGCTGTGGAGCTAAATTGGCGCCAGCCATAGAAGACGCCGGAGCCGCTTGCCTCAGCTAATGTTGCGGACTCTGATAGCGAGGATAGCTCAGACGAGGATTTTTGGGAAATCAATGCTACCAACCAAAGGTCTGCTCTGGGAAACTCCCGTTGCAGGGGTTGTGGGTCCGCGACGCACTTCCATAAAGCTAAGAAATGCCCGGCTAGAGGAAAACATTGTGGTAGATGTGGGCACTTGAATCATTATGCCAGGGTCTGCCATTTGTCTTACCCGGGGAACCCAAGGGAGAAATCACCCCACTTGCCCCCAAAGTTACACTGGAAGCAAATAGTACGAAGAGCTATAGGATGCCCTCGCTTACAAGTCGACCAGTTTTCGCTCAGGGTCGGTATCCATGCCGATGAGTGACACCATGCTAGCCCCAGATGCCTCCGGTTCTTGGCCACAGTTGGGTGGGGGGTCTGCGGCTACAACGGTGAACACTACAGCGTTTATAGAAGAGGACGGGGCCAGACCGACGAGCACGGAATTACAGCATGCTCAGCAGCAGCACATTGGGCTGAGTAAAATTCCACTCCGGGTTATGGACTTGGTTCAGGTTCGGGGTGAAGGACATCCATGGCAAAGATGGGCCAAACGACAGCCAGCAAAACATCAGGGGTGTCTGCGCATAGTGGCTGAGCTGGGCACAACATACTTCAGGTTGTCTGACTGCTCGTCGAGGCAAGCCACTCAGATTCACCGTGTCCGGGAAGACACTCCAGGTGGCGAGGCTGGACGGGAGTCATGATCGCAGTGTGGGATCCAGGCTCCGTCATCCAGAGGATCGGCCATCGCTCCATGGATCTGCGGTCTCTGGGGGTGCGCCTGCTGAGGGGCTGCCCCCCACCCCATGCAAGTTCTTACTTTTTCACCAAAATAACTGTGCGGTAGCACTTTATTTATAGTTCTTGTGGTTTTTTGTTTGTTTTTTTTTTGCATGCATGATATGCTATGGGGTTGTTTGTATATTGTTGTTTTAGTTTTGGAGCACAGCTGAGTTTTACTTTAATAAAGGACTTTTAGTTTATTGGGTGGCAGAATAATCCACCCCGCCATGCGGGCTGCACGATAGTCCACCCTGTAATGTAGTGTTCCTGCACATTATTGTGAAGTGTGGTGTAGTGACGTGCACTTCCTGTCACGTCACTGCACCACCCTATATATACCGGAGGGCATCCATATTGCAGCCTCTTTGACCGGTGCTTCTGCCAAGTGCCTACTGTGTTACCGCTGTTCTACAACTTCAATAAAGCTGAGTTCGTCCAGTCATATTGCCTCATCCTTCACCCAAGGTATTTTACACACATAACATTTGGCGATCGAGGATTAACTCATGGAGGCACGTATCACACCACTTCACCCCTTTCCTGAGCTCCCGGGTGAACTGCTGGTGCCTTGGCCCATGTGGTTTGAGGCTTTCCAGACGTACATCACCGCGCTGGACCTGGATAAGCTCGACAAGCTAACAGCATGTGCGCTACTTGTTCACAACCTGGGTATTGAGGGCCAGCGAGTCCTGCGCACACTCGGCGCTTCAGACTCTTTTGAAGATGTCATGGAGCTGCTCGCCAACCACTTTCACACCCTGGATAGCATGACTGTCCAGAGGATTCGTTTTCGGCAGCGACATCAGCGAGTAGGTGAGTCTATTCATCAGTTTGTCGCAGATTTGAGGCAGCTAGCTAGCGAGTGTCGCTTTGGGCCGTTGGAAGATGAAATGGTACGTGACCAGCTTGCGGAGCACACATGTAGCGCCGCATTGCGGGCTAGGCTACTCATGGCGCCCAATGACTCAACATTAGCCAGAGCTATCGAACTAGCTCTCCAGCTGGATGCTGCAGACAAGCTAGCTTCAGAGCTAACCTGGCACCAGTCACAGTGGCCGCTGGAGCCTCCTGCCACGGCAAATGTTGCGGACCCGGATAGCAAGGATAGCTTAAACGACGATACTACGGAAGCCAATGCTGCCAGCCGAAGGTCTGCCCCGGGGAAACCCCTGTGCAAGGGTTGTGGGTCCGCGACGCACTGCAATAAGGCTAAGGACTGCCCGGCTAGGGGAGCATGTTGTGGCAGATGTGGACGTTTGAACCATTATGCTAGAGTGTGCCGTGCATTTGAACTGGAGAGCCCACGGAAGAAATTACTCCACCAGCCCCTGACGACTATCCATACGGTATCACCCATCACAAACGGGTACACATTTTGCACAGTGGAGTTGGACAGCATGGAGGTGCCGCTGCTGCTTGACACAGGAGCGGAGGGGTCGCTGCTGAATTGAGCCACAGTGAAGAAGTTTTTCCCCCACTACAGGATACGAGATAACCCAGTGCCGCTGTATGGTTATGGAGGTGGCAGGCTGTGCACAGTTGGGACTTTGGAGTTAACGGTTCGATACAAGTCTGCAACGATGGTTGACTTCACGTTCCACGTGACAGCCCGAGGCGATATCATCATGGGCTGTTATTTGTTTTACGGACTGGGTTTCTCCATAAAAGACGACACTGGGAATGAATGGTCGGGTTGTGGCCAGTGGAACCCTCCAGTTCCGGTGGTCAATGAGGACGTTGTGTGGGACAAAGAACTAATGGACACCACGGTGGTCAAGCATGACCAGCTTCACTCAGGTTCGGTGCAGGAGGTTCTCAGTGCCGGCACTTGGGAAACAGTAGGGGTGGGTACCGAGCGTGGCGGCGAGGTGCCTGCGTTGGTGAGTGACATCGATGTGCTAGCCCCAAATGCCTCCGGAGCTTGGCTGCAGGGGGATGGAGGGTCTGCAGCTACGATCGTGAATGCTATAACAGTCTTAGAAGAGGTCAGGGTCAGACCAATGAGCATGGAGGAACCACATGCTCCGCAGCACCATTTCAGGCCGAGCTGGGCCCCACTGAGGGTTTTGGACTTGGTTTGGGTTCAGGGTGAAGAACTTCCACGGTGAAGATGGTCCAGATGACAACCAGCTAAACATTGTGGGTGTCTGCGCATAGTGGCTAAACTGGTTGCAGCATACTTCAGGTTGTCCAATGGCTCGGCAAGGCACGCCAATCAGCATTGGCGTGTCCAGGAAGAGACTCCAGGTGACAGGGCTGGACAAGAGCCAGAGTCGGTGGTGAAGAAGCGGGACTCTAACGTCCGGAAGATTGGCTATCATCCCGGGGGTCTGCTGCTTCCAGGGTCGCGCTTTCTGAGGGGCTGACCTGGGCCCCCCCATGCCGGGTCTACTCCTCCTGCCCAAGGAACAGTGCTGTAAATAATTGTGCGTTTATAGTTCTGGTGTTTTAATGTATGAATGTTCTAAAATAGGATTATTGTGTATATTTTGTTTAGTTTAGGAGCATGGCGTGTAATTGTAGTTTATGTATGGACTCTTTTTAGTTTATTGGGTGGCAGAATAATCCACCTCGCCATGCGGGCTGCATGGTAGTCCACCGTCAGCCCTATTTTAGGTTGTGTTCTGTGAATGTGTTAGGCCATTTTAGTACATTGTTTTTCATTAGGTTAGCGTGTGATTCGGGTCCCAAATTTGGGGAGGGTTTCAATTGTGCGCAAGGTTTTGGACTTTTCTAAAGGGGGGAGAGAATGTAATGTAGTGTTCTGGCACTACCTGCCGCACTATGTACACTTCCTGTCACGTCACTGCACCGCCCTATATATAGAGGAGGGCGTCCATATTGCGGCCTCTTTGACCAGTGCCCTCTGCCAGGTGCCTACCGTGTTACTGCTGTTCTACAACTTCAATAAAGCTGTGCTCGTCCAATCATCTTGCCTCATCCTTCACCCAAGGCATTTTACATACGTAACACACCCGTCAGCCCAATTTTAGGTTATTTTGTGTGAATGTGATAGGCCAGTTTAGTACATTATTTCCTGTCATGAGTTCCTGTGCGCCATTACACGGCGCATGAGGGAGAGAATGAAAAACCCAATTGCAGGAGTAGAGAGTGCCGTGTTTATTGAAGTTCACCAAAATAACAAGTTCAATAATCACCAAATGCAGTTCAATTACCACACAATATATGGAGTAGTGTAATGACAGAGTTGGCCACCAAACATACATGGCGCCTGTCGAATGCTCAACAGCCTGGAGAATATGGAGCCTAGTGCTGCAGGGCTGCGTTACGCACGAAACAGGAAAGGCGAGCAGCCTACTGCTGCAGGGCTGCTAGCACAGGAGAAAAGGCTAAGACACACTTACAGGTCTGGAGCTAATCCGGGGCGAGCCGTGCAGTCTGGAGGCAGAGGGAGAGAAGCAGACCAGCCGAAACACCAAGGAATAGATTGTCTTTAAATGTCAGGCTGAGTTGAATGCAGGGAGTGAATAACCATACGTAGAGGAACACGCTTCCACATATGAAGGGGAATGCCCCTACAATCTCTTTCCTCAGTAGCAGCAAACAAATACTCCAGAAGCTAACGAGGAAAGAGATTGCCGGCGTGAGAATGCGTGGGCAGAACTGATTGGGAACAGGTGAGTGAGAGGGCATGTGAATGGAGCGTGTGCATGTGTGTGCGTGCGTGTGGGTGTGTGTATGTGTGTGAGCACTGTGACAGAGCAGCTGACGGTGCTTGACAGGAGGAGGGAGCGTGTCAAAGCTGTCAGGAGGAAACTAGGATAAATCATAACAATAAGGCCAAACCCGGATTCATGACAATTTCCCGTTATGTTAGTGCATGATTCGGGTACCAAATTTTGTTTTGTTTTGTTTTTTTGCGGGGGGGGTCAATTGTGTGTGTGGTTTTGGACTTTTCTTTCTTTTTTTTTTTTTTTTTGTCCTGTCAGGCAGCTAGGCAAACAGAACAGGGATCTGTCACCCTACTGTGCCAAAACAGATTTACTTTGCCAAGAGGAGCCTATACAGTGCCTAACTTTGCACTGTATATTGTTGTAACTCCTCCTGTAATAACTTTTAATACTTTATTTTAATTGTTTTACCCATGGAAGGCCCAACAGGATGGGGAAGAGGGAAAGGAAGTGTGTGAAGGGGGGAAAAAAAAGGGAGGGGAACAGACAAAAAAAAGAGACAACTAAAACAAACAAAAGACAAACTGCTTCTTCCACCAGAGATGTCTCAACACGAGTCTGGTTTCTGCACCTGTTAAAGGAGAGACACTTGTACATGTATGTCTGTGTGCCTATATATGAGAACGCGCGCAAAATAAGTGTGTGCATGTGAGTGGTTTGTCAGGAAACATACGAGCGGAGGGCCGGTCGCAGCAACCCTCCCCCCGAGGACCCCGAGCAGGCAAGGCAGCGCCACCAACCCCCAGCCCCGAGGTCAGCAAGCCCCAGGAAAACCAAGCATCCACCCCCGGAGAGACGATCAAGGGAGGGCAGGCTGCCCGGCGGCCGGCGCGGTGAGCCCACACCCCCGGACCTGCCCGACCCCCACCCCCCCCAGCGGGGCCAACATCCGCCCCCGGGCCCCAGGCACCAGGAGGCCAGCGACCCCACCCCCCCAGGACAGAGACCAGCCAGCGCCCCCCGGCGCGAGCCCCCCCAGGTACCCCCACAGCAGCCCCGCCCCAGCGCCTCGGCCACACACCCCAGGGACCCCCACGTCCAAAGAAGTCCCCTCGCCCAGGTGAGCCCACATTGCCGAGAGGCACTACCCCCCTAATCCAGCCCCTCCTGACTCGCAGGCACACCCCTCCCCATACCTTCACACCCACATGTTCCCATGCACACCCCTCTCACTCAGCCAGACCGACCCATTCTCTCTCACTCCAGTACCCACTTAAATTCACTCCTCATACACCTTTATTTCAAAAGCCGGCTGTGCAGTGGGCAGATGCAGTGAGCCTGAACATGCAACATGCTTGGACTTTTCTAAAAGGGGGAGAAATACTGTATATGAAAAAAGCACATTATTGTGAAGTGCAGTGTGGTGACGTGCACTTCCCGTCATTTCAACACGCCTCCCTATTTAAGGCAGAGGGCATCCATTTTATGGCCTCTTTGCCAGATGCCTACGCCGGTACCTGCCATGTGTCTGACTCTGCACATAATTCAATAAAGCTGTGTTCGCCAACTATCATCTTGCCTCATCCTTCACCCAGGTATTATCATACATGACACACGGCTTATATTGTTATTTTCTACAGATCTTAGTCACCCTAATAGCCATCCTTGTTACCACCTGGTTCATCAGTCCGCGGTCCACAATGTGCCTCGCGTCGCTCCGGCCTGTTTCCCCGTGGTTTGGCTGTAGTTCCGCGGCAGGTTGCCGGCGCCAGCGTGCTGGTCACAGGGAGCTGGCCGTGAGAGCCAGCAGCTCCAGACAGCAGCCCTGGGTTGTGGCGCAGGCGGTTGCCAGCTCCCCCTCCATCCTCCGGGCATACTCTCACGGGTAGTGTAATGGAGCCGCTTTGTGACGGGGAATCCCCCGGCTGGCCATGGGAGAGGAGCGGAGTACCGCAGAGTGAGACATTGCCCTTTGAGATCCTGTGGCTCGGCCAGTGGTCTCGGGTTGCGGTGATTGGTGGGTTGCCCGGCGCGCAGTGCTGGCGATTTGTTTTGGCGGGGTTGTTGGGGGTGGGCCGGGGTGACGTGAGATGCACAAATGACTGCGGATCAGTGAACCACTGCTTCTCATCCAAGCTAGAAGGAGGCTAGAAGCTAGTCAGCTAATGCCTAACTGACATAAGCAGGAGGGCGGAGTTGAACAGCGGAAGGATGCTTCTTAAAGTGACAGGCTTTAAATCAGAGCGTTTCAAGAATGCCAGGAAAAATAAAAAACAAATTTTCTTAAATAATTTAAAAATTAAGGAAAATGTGAACAAAATATGTCACAAACACTTCATTAAGACATGTGTGAGCTGTTAAAATGTGGAAAAAGTTCAGTCAATGACCCCATTAAACTTATTGGTTCAATTAGGAGTGATATAGTAGTAAACATCCAGACAAATCTTTCTTTATTTACCCATCCTGGTGATGCTGAGCTGGTGTGAGAAGGTTAAAGTTCTTCAACTGTTTGTTTGGCCTGTCAGAAAAAAAATTAGCTGCAGTCCAACCTGCACTGGCACATCTCATCCCAACAACTCATTTTACATCATTATTGCACCTATTTTATTAGACATTTATTTGCTTCTGTTGAAAGCAGGCATTCTTCTGAATCCCAGAATCTGTGAACGGATACATGTATATTCATTCCAACTCATGCGTGAACATTCACACTGACACACACTAACAGAAATAAATGAACCCCCCCCCTTTCAGCTCCCACAAGGGCTGACAGCAGCTCTAAACCGTAATGAACTCTGACCTAGTGTCAGGCCTGGTTGCTACAGTTACAGTTAGAATCCAGATACTAACAGGTTGTTTGCCAAGAGTCAATGGACTTGACATTGAGGGCCCAGTTTTGGGGGGTGGATTACAGGGCAAAAGGTGGTATACGGATAAATATTCAGTCTCTCTGAGGCACAAAGGTCTCAGATGACAAAAGACACCCCTGATATAACAGAAAAACTCTGGTTGTTTTATTATTTTTTTTACCTATGAAGATCAGCAGGATTCCAACTGTGACCTGCAGACACAGAGAGATGCTGATTAGGGTGATGCTTGGGATGTAGAACGAGAAGGTTGGCCCCTGTTCCAGCAGAGCCTTTAGCTGGGAGGCATTGGCCATCAGCAGGGCCACATCCAGCATGCTCTCAGCTGCACTCTTCTTATTGGCATAGTGGTTCAAATTCAGTGGGGCTGGGCTATGGGTCTGTGCATCTGGATGGGTGGCCTGGGGAAAGAAGAAAGTAACTGGCTCAGAGATAATGTTTATGGCTTGGAGATAATGGCAAAAAGAAGAATGCCAGGAAATAAAGAAAATGGCATAATCTATGCTGCTTTTGTTCTCCCAGCAGAGCAACAAGGGAGCATGTTGATGAGACTAATTTTGTGCTTCCTGCACACTGATGGTGAGGATCTGGTCATCCCTCTGACCTAATATGCCCAACATGCGGCTATTACAGAAGAGTGACCTTTGAAAACACAGCCATTAGTACACCAAAGAGATTCTGACAAACGAGTAACAGTCCCATTAAAACATAGTGAACATGAACAAGTCAACATTAGCGTATGTGCCTGGCTACGATCACATTTAGTCTGCAGTTTCTCCCTTTCATTGCACGTCTCAAATGTCAGTGTTGAACATTTTAGACTGTTACTTTGAATCTGAGCTGCATTCTGTGGCCTCTATCACTTTATTTGTTGTTTTTCCTGAAATCAAAGCAGTTGTGATTGACTCTCTTGTGTCTGTATTGTAAAATGATACACTGACCTTTTCAGTAACAATAACTTGGTGTATGATCACAGTTAGCAGCAGAAATGAGGAAAAGTCAGAACATTTTTCTGACAGCAGTCCTCCCCACTCAGTGTCAGCAGCTTTTTTTATATGGTACATTGAGTGAATAACTAAAAACGCATTATTATATTATCAAATTTTATATGCCTCAAGCAACAGGAGGAGCCTAAGAGGAACTTATGCACAACTATATACTACATAAAAGTGGCTAGATGTTAACATGAAGCCCTATTTAGGAAAGTTAGTTTTATGTTGAATTCTGTAACCTATTGATTCTTATGGGGGTCACTGTGATTAGGTAACAAGATCAGCTTGGTTGTGCCTATGCATCCACTCCATACAGTGAACTCTGTATAAAGAGAATATTGCATAAATGCCATATAAATCTTTTTTTGGTTCAATGCTGTTGAACTAAACTCTCACTGGACTTGCTGCTTAGCAATACCAGTAAGACCTGAGCACTATCACATAGAGTCAAGGATCTAAGCACCAACCCCCTCTGAACATAAAATAATCAGCAGTCAATCTCTTCCAAAACCTTCTCTTTTTCTCACAACACACCCCTGCAGCTGCAGTGAGCGCATTTTGTTGGAGATTAACCAAACCACAGGACTGGTGAGAGCCGTCTTCCTTCTGCTGCAGGAACAGCAGAGAAAAGATAAGTTGTACCCTCTAATTTGCTACAGGGCAGCTACAACTGAACTACAATGTATTTAGGAGATTCACAACAATCAACTGGCATGGCTGAGGGGAAGTACACACTGTATAGAAGATATGGTTGCTGGGGTGGAGAAGAACTAAAATTGTGGTTGTGGTAATTAACAGTAGTTTCAGTCTTGAAATAATTACTGTTCAAACCATGTTTGGTTATTTTATCAGGCTTTGATCAGGAATTACAAGTGTTGGTCAAGTTGTTTATCTGGCACTGTAACTATCTTTTTTTGATTTTGTAAGTCTGCATAACATCATACAACCACTGCGGATACATTGTGAAAAACAAAACAAACAGAAAACCTTTTCCTTTTCACTCCCAGCCTCTTGGTATGATGCAATGTCATTAAATAAAGCATGTTGTGTATGATACAACAAAAACGGTGCTGTTGTGTCCCTGTGACTATGTCAAATGGCACACTGTCATGACGTGTCAGGGTCAGCCATTCAGATCTCAAACACTGACACAGACTTTTCAAAGACAGCCCTTTATCCCAGAGTCAACAGAGCACAGTGAGATAATGCTTGTTGTGAGATGGCAGGTTGGAAACATGGAGTCACTGTGTCTACAATCACCCAAATCACAAACATTTTTGCAGTTTTGGAGAAAATCATAGCAATGCATCAAATTTACAAGTTTGGTATTGCGTTTTCTGTAAGCCAAAACTACAACTGATCAATTACCTTGATAAGATTCCCCCCCCCCCCCCAGGCTTAATCCTGTTTTCTCTACTCATATCATATGGCTGAGAACTCTGTGAACTGAAGTCACAGTAAAGAAGACGTGCTGTACAAAATAGATTGCAAATATAGGCCATGACGTCACGATACACAAGCAGAAATCATAACACAATCCTTCCAATTCAGGTTTCAATTTGAATGAGTCTTGGAATTGAAACAACAACAAAAAAAAAAATCATTCATTCGTCTTCTTTAACCACTTAATCTTTTCCAGGTCACAAGGAGTCTGGGAGCCTATCCCAGCATCTTTGGGCGAGAGGCAGGGTACACCGTGGACAGCAGTCCATCAGAGGTCCAACACAGAGGGACACACAGACATTCACGCTCACATTCATACCTAAGGACAATTTAATCACAGTTGATTGAGTCAATAACGTCTTTGGACTGTGGGAGGAAACCAGAGTACCCAGTGAAAACCCACCAGACATGGAGAGAACATGCAAACTCCACACAGAAAGGTCGCCGCTCCTACATTTGCATATTTGCACATACTTTAGATTCCCAGAGAAACGGTACACTTGACATCTAGCCACTGCAGATCTATTGTTGTCTAAAATGAAAGAAAGGTTCTGTCACGTCTGGCCCTCACGAGCCAGCATAAGACGCCACAGTCCAGTGAAGTTGCACAATAGTTTATTATAGTTCAAGGCTAGGGTAGAACACGATAACTAGCCGCGTGGGCTGAGCAGCAAGATTATCCATTAACATAACAATGAATGATGACGGCTGAGACAAGGAACGCTCGCTCACCGTCAGACAAGGAAGAGGCAAGGAACATGAACGATACTACAACGATAAACACACTTACATTAGCGGAGAATCGTGGATGAACACTAAGAGACGGGGGTTTTTTTGGACTTATTTTGTACCCGTAGGTAGATTTGTTTTGCAGTCTGGCGACAAACCACCAGCTGCCGGTCGCTGCATGCGCAAGCGCCCCTTAACTCCCTAACCTGCATGTTTTTGACAGGAACGTTGACTGGAACACTGACAAGAATGTTTGACACGAATGCTTGACAAGACAGCCGCAAGATGCAGTCGCTGGCGCCGGCATTTAAAGCCGGCTGCTAACGACCGCAAATGCAGCACAGCTGCTCAGACTCTGACAGCGGGGAATTCCCGAGCGTTTGACCAATCAGAGCCCGGGGAGCCAGAATGACAACACTGCTGTCAAAGCCTGACAGAAATGGTGTGTGGCCCGAGCGCGGATAAAATAGCGCTCGGGTGTGACAGTACCTCCCCCTCAAGGCGGACTCCCGGATGCCTGTAACATCCACCCCCCACCCCACCCCAGGGCGGGTGGATGGGGGAGCAGGCAGAGGGGGGACAGAATCAACCTCAGAAAAGAAAACACAATAACCTACCACACGAATCACAATAAAGACAAGGCAGGGGCAGAAAACAAACAGGGGATAAATTCACAGGGGAGGGGGGGAAAAACTAAACTGTACAATACAAGAACACATATCACGAAGAAAAAACAACTTAACAATGTACAAATGTCGTGACAAGGCTGGATTACCGGACCGTTACAAAAAAAAAAAAAACTCAACTCATGAATTAGCAGCAAATAAAAAAAAAAACATCAGTTATGAACCAAACACAAATGTGGCTAAACTAGTACTTAACCATTCAAATAAGCTGCTGGCTGAAGTGACCATCACCTTAAAACAGTCAGTGTGCAGGACTTCCGGTCTGGACGCCATGGCGACTGCAGCTTAACACTGAAGCTCTCAGACCCAATCCAGGATAACACCTTGAAAATCAAACTTAACGGATTTTTGGAGGAGTGAAAATCAAAAGACAAAATCATCATGTCTAAAGGAAAACAGAAGAAACTGAAATTCTCCAGGCCAGGACACGTATCGGCCGGAGAATCCGAACTGGAAGATCTCCGTTCAGAAGACGAGGAACTGGTGATAGCTAACAAAAGGGTTAGCCTGAAATCACTATTTGAGGAGCTACGACGATTTCGCCGAGATGTTACGGCCGAATTTCGGGAATTCAGAGAAGAATTGAAAAGGACAAACAGCAGAGTGGACCAGGCCGAGAACCGAATCTTGGAAACAGAGGATCGAATAAAGTGCTCGAAGATTCTGTGCTAGACCTACGCAAAAGACAAGCAGCTATAGAGGCTAAGCTAACCGACCAAGAAGGAAAACAAAGAAGAGACAACATAAGAATTCATGGTCTGATAGAAGGAACTGAAAATGGTTTTAACTCAATGGCAGAATGCGTGGAATCCTTACTAAGAGAGAAATTGGATATTCCACAAACCACCGACTTGAAGATAGAAAAGGCACATCGTTCATTAGCCGCTAGGCCGGCGGCGGAAGCGCCCCCACGTTCGGTGTTGGTAGATTTTCCAATTTCAAAATAAAACAAGAGGTTGTAAGACTGGCCTGGCAGAAAAAAGGATTTATGCACCAGGAGAGAAAAGTCTACGTGGAACACGATTACGCCCCAGAGGTCCTTAAAAAGCGCAGGGAATACAATGACGCGAAAAAGGTGTTAAGAGAGAAGAAATTGCGCTTTCAGACACCATTTCCTGCGAAGTTAAGGGTCTTCTACGGCGATGAAACGTGTCTCTATAATTCGGCGGAAGAAGCAACAGCTGACATGGCGAAAAGAGGGCTCCCGGTAACGGTATTTAAACCCGCAGCAGACCCGAGTGAGAAGATCAAAGCGCAAACATGGACAACACAAAGACCCTCAAAATCCACGGACCAGCAGCGGGAAACCCGGCACCAGAGCGTCGCGGATAAACTATCCGTTTTCAGGTTGGAATAGCGACCTTTTTTTTTTTTTTTTTTTTTCTTTTCTCTTGAATCAATCCGCACATCCAACCCCCCTCATACAAGGTAACAAACATTAAAGGAGATGCATATTCAGCATGTGGTAAAACATTTCATGGAACAATCATATTATTTGAAACAAATAAGTCTTTGTAATAAAAAAAAAAAAAAAAAACTTGTTAAAATAGAAATGTGACAATAATCCACATGTTCTCCTCATACTAACAAATACTGTTTTTGCGTGAATGTTTGATGTGATGGGGGTGGGAGGGTGCACACAATTTCACAGGGTTTAGGCATAAAAGGAAAAAAAAAAAAATCATTACAAGTTTGGATTGGGTTCTGAAACTCACGTTAAAAGCATGGGACTACTTTCAGTGGTAAGAGAGGGCCCTCAACACGTAACAGAGTTTGAGGAATTTCCCTCAGAGCCTTCACTCCATCAAGGCTCTTACAGGGTCTTTAAAAAGACCTCAGCTCAGGAAGTTCTTATGACAGCTTTTTGTTTTAAAGTTTTTTACACTATGTTCTTAATGTTTTTCTTGTTTTTAATGTTCTTTCAGTTTCTGAGTAGCACAAAAGAGGGCCACCACACAGTTATACTAAACAAAACAACACAATGGAGAAACAGGGTGTAACCAAAATAATTTCATATAATGTAAAAGGAATCCTGAATCCAGTTAAAAGATCCAAGATTCTAGGCAAAATGAAAAAAGACAAAGCAGGAATAATACTTTTACAAGAAACCCACCTAACAGACGTGGAACACAATAAACTCAGTAGACAAGGGTTTAAAATGATCTCTTCATCTTCATATAAATCAGGGAGGAGGAGGGGAGTAGCGACATTGATATCAACCAAAATTACATTTGAAAAAAAATCAGAACACAAAGATAAAGAAGGGAGATACAGTTTGGTAACTGGGCGGCTAGAGGGAGAAGATATCACCCTGCTGAATGTGTATGCTCCCCCAGGGGCTAACTGGAAATTTTATAAAAATGTATTCGACCTAATGATAACTAAAGCTCAAGGTTTAGTGATATGTGGTGGGGACTTCAATCTTAGACTGAATCCATACTGGGATGCTTCTGGTAATTCCCCACATCAAAATAACACCCAGAACAGGAAGACTCGGATGCTACTAAAAGAATTGGGAATCTGTGACGTGTGGAGGGAACTCAACCCCAGTGTAAAAGACTATACATTTTACTCAACTCCACATTCATCTTACTCAAGGATTGACTATTTTTTTATGTTTAATAGAGACATTGGAAGAGTAAAAACATGTAAAATAGGACTGATGGATCTCTCCGACCACAGTCCGATCTACATGGACTTAAATATCCAAAAATACACAAATAATACATTTTCTTGGAGGTTAAATTCAAATGTCCTGAAAGGACCATTGAAAGATGAATTGGAATCAGATATTCTCAGATATTTGGAAGATAACGATAATGGAGAAGTATCCCCTTTAATACTGTGGGATGCATGTAAAGCTGTAATAAGAGGAAAGATTATTGCAAAACTGGCAACCCAAAAGAAACTAAGACAAGAAAAACTATCCACATTAGAGTCAGAACTTAGGAACCTAGAAAAAGAACACAAAGGCAACACTCATTCTACTGACTCGCTCAAGATTAAGGAAATTAAAAACCAAATAAATGAGATCTACACAATAGAAATCCAGAAGAAACTTACATTTCTGAAACAAAAATACTATGAAGCAGGCAGTAAATCGGCAAAATTGCTAGCCTATAAATTGAGGAAACATCAAACAGAAAGAGCAATCTACAAAATCAGAGACCCAGTATCAAAGGAAATAAAATTCAGAATTCAGGATATTCTTAAAAACTTCGAGAATTACTATAAGAACTTATACTCCCACAAAAAACATAAAAACGCATCCGAGGCATTCCTAAACACATTAAACCTTCCCCAACTTACGGAGTCACAAAATAAAACACTACTGTCAGAAATACATCCTAAAGAATTGGAAAAAGCAATTATGAAACTTAAAGCTAACAAATCCCCAGGAGCTGATGGCTATACAGCAGAGTGGTACAAAACCTTTAAACAGCAACTATCTCCTCTCCTCCTGAAAACATTTAATTATGTCCTCCACACAGGGGAAATCCCCCCCTCCTGGAGAGAAGGGGTCATTGCAGTTATACCTAAACCTGAAAAGGATAAACTAGAGTGCTCCAACTACAGACCAATCAGTGTACTAAATCAGGACTATAAGCTTTTTACCATTATCCTTGCCAAAAGGTTAGAAAATATACTGACAGACCTAATTCATTTAGACCAAACAGGTTTTATAAGACAAAGACAGACACAAGACAACATTCGACGCACTTTACACATAATTCATCATATAAAAAAATATAACTTAAATGCAGTCATATTGGGATTAGATGCTGAAAAAGCATTCGATTCGGTTGACTGGTCTTTTCTATATAGAATCTTATCCAGTTTCAATTTTCATAACAACTTCATTAGAACTATACAGGCATTATATAAAAAACCAACAGCTAAAATAAGGATTAACGGTAATTTATCATCATCTTTTGAACTGGAAAGAGGATGTCGTCAGGGCTGCCCCCTGTCTCCACTGCTCTTTGCAATCTTCATAGAACCTCTGAGCCAATGGATAAGACAAAACCAAAAAATTCAAGGTATTACACTTGGTCAGAAGGAACATAAAATAGCACTCTTTGCTGATGACATTTTAATATACCTAGGGCAGCCGGACACTTCTTTACCAGAACTAACCTCAGTTTTTCAGAGTATGGAGATTTATCGGGGTACAAATTAAATATGCATAAAACCCAAGTTTTAACATTCAACTATGACCCAAATCATTATTCACTAAGCAAACTCAAAACTAACTGGGAGTCGGAATCTATGAAATATCTGGGGGTCAATATCCCGAAACAACTCAACAAAATTATATCACTAAACTATGATCCACTGGTGACAAAAATAAAATCTGACCTAGCAAGATGGAATATGATACCATTCTTGGGTACTGCACAAAGAATTGAAGCAGTCAAAATGAATATACTTCCACGTCTTCTATACCTTTTCCAAACAATACCGGTAGAACCTCCCAAAAAAACATGGCAGGAGCTGAACAGAAGGATCTCAAGATTCATATGGCAGGGCAAGAGACCTAGAATCAGATATAGAACCCTACAGCTAAACAAAGACAAAGGTGGGCTCGCGCTGCCAAATATCAGGGACTACTTTAAAGCCGCACAAATTAAAACTTTAGTAGAGATATGTAACCCAGTCTACACTGCACAATGGAAGGAGATCGAATGCCAAATAACAAGTGACATCCCCCTACAGGCGATAATAGGGAACAATGCCTTACCTAAGCTTTTGAATAACACTAACCCGTGGATAGAGACCCCGCTAAAAATTTGGTTTAAGATAGTCAGAGAGAATCAAACTAAAGAGCCCTATCGACTTCTGCAATGGATCGCCTATGATCAGGACTTTACTCCTAATAAAACAGACACCAGATTTAAAAAGTGGAAGGAGAAAGGGCTGATAAAATATTACGATTTTTTTAAAGGGCAAATCTTAAGAAGTTTTGAAGATTTGAAAAAACAAGGCCTAATAAATCAAGACCTTTACAGGTTCTTCCAGCTTAGACACCACATAAACAATATACTTAAAAAGGAGGTTTTGGAAAGGGCCCAGTCAGGTGTTCTGAAGGTCTTCTTAATGGCATATAAAGGGATCCCAGGGATCAGATACATTTCTAAAATATACCAAGGTCTTCAAGACTTAAAAGGAGACAACACATCTTATATAAAAGAGAGATGGGAAAAAGAGGGGAATTTCACTTTACAACTGGAAATATGGGAAAAGCTAAATAAACAGCAATGGAAAAGTACCTCATCCCTGCAGTGGAGAGAATTTGGATGGAAAAACTTGGCAAGATTTTTCAGAACACCTGCACAAAACAAATTTACCCATAAGGGATTGAACTGTTGGCGCTTGTGTGGTGAAAAGACTGCAAATCATTTTCATGTGTTTTGGTCATGCCCAGTTATCCACCAATATTGGACCAAGGTACAGACAATATTGGGGAAAATATTCAAAATTACAGTTCCCTTTTCTTTTGTAACTTTGTATTTGGGTTTACTACCGGACTCACTGGAAAGGCGAGGAGAAAAATACTTATTCAATGTTTTAATATTGGCAAGCAAAAAAGCTCTAACTAAAAAATGGATGTTGAAGGACTGTCCTACACCTGAAGATTGGACTTACGTGATCCAAGACATTTACTCGATGGAAAAGTTGACATTCGCACTGAGACAGGACATGGATGTGTTCATGAACTTTTGGCAACCCTGGACCGCATATGTGTCTTCCATTAGATCTAATCTTTGACAAATACCATTTCAATAATGGTTCCGCTCTTTGTTCCAATGCTACTCAGATGCTCTTTTATCTTTATTTACTTACTTTTTCTTTTTGTTTGTTTTTTACTGGTTTGTTTTTTTTTTTTATTTGTTTCTTGTTTTTTTTTCTCTTTAATTTCACTTTTTCTTTCACTTTAAAAAAAAAAAAAGGGGTGTTGTAAGAATTAATCTTCCAATGTTGTCAGATATCAGAAAATAAGGGAACATGTGATGAAAATGTAAACACTGCATTGCTGTAACGACCTGTATACCCTTTACAAAAACTTAAATAAAAAAAAAAAATAAAAATAACACCCAAAACAGGAAGACTCGGATGCTACTAAAAGAATTGGGAATCTGTGACGTGTGGAGGGAACTCAACCCCAGTGTAAAAGACTATACATTTTACTCAACTCCACATTCATCTTACTCAAGGATTGACTATTTTTTTATGTTTAATAGAGACATTGGAAGAGTAAAAACATGTAAAATAGGACTGATGGATCTCTCCGACCACAGTCCGATCTACATGGACTTAAATATCCAACAATACACAAATAATACATTTTCTTGGAGGTTAAATTCAAATGTCCTGAAAGGACCATTGAAAGATGAATTGGAATCAGATATTCTCAGATATTTGGAAGATAACGATAATGGAGAAGTATCCCCTTTAATACTGTGGGATGCATGTAAAGCTGTAATAAGAGGAAAGATTATTGCAAAACTGGCAACCCAAAAGAAACTAAGACAAGAAAAACTATCCACATTAGAGTCAGAACTTAGGAACCTAGAAAAAGAACACAAAGGCAACACTCATTCTACTGACTCGCTCAAGATTAAGGAAATTAAAAACCAAATAAATGAGATCTACACAATAGAAATCCAGAAGAAACTTACATTTCTGAAACAAAAATACTATGAAGCAGGCAGTAAATCGGCAAAATTGCTAGCCTATAAACTGAGGAAACATCAATCAGAAAGAGCAATCTACAAAATCAGAGACCCAGTATCAAAGGAAATAAAATTCAGAATTCAGGATATTCTTAAAAACTTCGAGAATTACTATAAGAACTTATACTCCCACAAAAAAACATAAAAACGCATCCGAGGCATTCCTAAACACATTAAACCTTCCCCAACTTACGGAGTCACAAAATAAAACACTACTGTCAGAAATACATCCTAAAGAATTGGAAAAAGCAATTATGAAACTTAAAGCTAACAAATCCCCAGGAGCTGATGGCTATACAGCAGAGTGGTACAAAACCTTTAAACAGCAACTATCTCCTCTCCTCCTGAAAACATTTAATTATGTCCTCCACACAGGGGAAATCCCCCCCTCCTGGGGAGAAGGGGTCATTGCAGTTATACCTAAACCTGAAAAGGATAAACTAGAGTGCTCCAACTACAGACCAATCAGTGTACTAAATCAGGACTATAAGCTTTTTACCATTATCCTTGCCAAAAGGTTAGAAAATATACTGACAGACCTAATTCATTTAGACCAAACAGGTTTTATAAGACAAAGACAGACACAAGACAACATTCGAAGCACTTTACACATAATTCATCATATAAAAAAATATAACTTAAATGCAGTCATATTGGGATTAGATGCTGAAAAAGCATTCGATTCGGTTGACTGGTCTTTTCTATATAGAATCTTATCCAGTTTCAATTTTCATAACAACTTCATTAGAGCTATACAGGCATTATATAAAAAACCAACAGCTAAAATAAGGATTAACGGTAATTTATCATCATCTTTTGAACTGGAAAGAGGATGTCGTCAGGGCTGCCCCCTGTCTCCACTGCTCTTTGCAATCTTCATAGAACCTCTGAGCCAATGGATAAGACAAAACCAAAAAATTCAAGGTATTACACTTGGTCAGAAGGAACATAAAATAGCACTCTTTGCTGATGACATTTTAATATACCTAGGGCAGCCAGACACTTCTTTACCAGAACTAACCTCAGTTTTTTCAGAGTATGGAGATTTATCGGGGTACAAATTAAATATGCATAAAACCCAAGTTTTAACATTCAACTATGACCCAAATCATTATTCACTAAGCAAACTCAAAACTAACTGGGAGTCGGAATCTATGAAATATCTGGGGGTCAATATCCCGAAACAACTCAACAAAATTATATCACTAAACTATGATCCACTGGTGACAAAAATAAAATCTGACCTAGCAAGATGGAATATGATACCATTCTTGGGTACTGCACAAAGAATTGAAGCAGTCAAAATGAATATACTTCCACGTCTTCTATACCTTTTCCAAACAATACCGGTAGAACCTCCCAAAAAAACATGGCAGGAGCTGAACAGAAGGATCTCAAGATTCATATGGCAGGGCAAGAGACCTAGAATCAGATATAGAACCCTACAGCTAAACAAAGACAAAGGTGGGCTCGCGCTGCCAAATATCAGGGACTACTTTAAAGCCGCACAAATTAAAACTTTAGTAGAGATATGTAACCCAGTCTACACTGCACAATGGAAGGAGATCGAATGCCAAATAACAAGTGACATCCCCCTACAGGCGATAATAGGGAACAATGCCTTACCTAAGCTTTTGAATAACACTAACCCGTGGATAGAGACCCCGCTAAAAATTTGGTTTAAGATAGTCAGAGAGAATCAAACTAAAGAGCCCTATCGACTTCTGCAATGGATCGCCTATGATCAGGACTTTACTCCTAATAAAACAGACACCAGATTTAAAAAGTGGAAGGAGAAAGGGCTGATAAAATATTACGATTTTTTTAAAGGGCAAATCTTAAGAAGTTTTGAAGATTTGAAAAAACAAGGCCTAATAAATCAAGACCTTTACAGGTTCTTCCAGCTTAGACACCACATAAACAATATACTTAAAAAGGAGGTTTTGGAAAGGGCCCAGTCAGGTGTTCTGAAGGTCTTCTTAATGGCATATAAAGGGATCCCAGGGATCAGATACATTTCTAAAATATACCAAGGTCTTCAAGACTTAAAAGGAGACAACACATCTTATATAAAAGAGAGATGGGAAAAAGAGGGGAATTTCACTTTACAACTGGAAATATGGGAAAAGCTAAATAAACAGCAATGGAAAAGTACCTCATCCCTGCAGTGGAGAGAATTTGGATGGAAAAACTTGGCAAGATTTTTCAGAACACCTGCACAAAACAAATTTACCCATAAGGGATTGAACTGTTGGCGCTTGTGTGGTGAAAAGACTGCAAATCATTTTCATGTGTTTTGGTCATGCCCAGTTATCCACCAATATTGGACCAAGGTACAGACAATATTGGGGAAAATATTCAAAATTACAGTTCCCTTTTCTTTTGTAACTTTGTATTTGGGTTTACTACCGGACTCACTGGAAAGACGAGGAGAAAAATACTTATTCAATGTTTTAATATTGGCAAGCAAAAAAGCTCTAACTAAAAAATGGATGTTGAAGGACTGTCCTACACCTGAAGATTGGACTAACGTGATCCAAGACATTTACTCGATGGAAAAGTTGACATTCGCACTGAGACAGGACATGGATGTGTTCATGAACTTTTGGCAACCCTGGATCGCATATGTGTCTTCCATTAGATCTAATCTTTGACAAATACCATTTCAATAATGGTTCCGCTCTTTGTTCCAATGCTACTCAGATGCTCTTTTATCTTTATTTACTTACTTTTTCTTTTTGTTTGTTTTTTACTGGTTTGTTTGTTTTTTTTTATTTGTTTCTTGTTTTTTTTTCTCTTTAATTTCACTTTTTCTTTCACTTTAAAAAAAAAAAAAAGGGGTGTTGTAAGAATTAATCTTCCAATGTTGTCAGATATCAGAAAATAAGGGAACATGTGATGAAAATGTAAACACTGCATTGCTGTAACGACCTGTATACCCTTTACAAAAACTTAAATAAAAAAAAATAAGTATTTGGTCAATAAAAAAAAAAAAAAAACAGTCAGTGTGCAAAAGTTCAACAAGAAACTTAGCGGCCGAGAATCTCAAAGGCTGCACTTCAAATTCCAATTTTAAGAGTGATTAGAAAAAACAAGGCCAAACTTCTGAATGCAGAAGCTGAACAAGTTCATTCTCCTGGCATTTGAATCAGGCCAACTAGACCCTATTTGGCAGAATAAAGATCCACTGTAGAAACTTCAGCCAGTGTTTAGCAACAGCCAACAAGAAAAAATAATCATGGTGGCATTACATCTGTTGAAGAAAAGGTCTGCTCTGAGGATTCTTTGATCAGGAATGCAATAGATAGACAACATTTCACTAAACAGTAATTCAAAAACGTGTGAATTGCCATGACAAGGGTACATGTATTCATTAAACACAAAATAGGAGTAATAAACACGATGTTCAAAATAACCATAGTAGATCCAAAAATAGAGGAAAAGTGCAAACAAAATCAAATTAACTCAGCAGTCCTCAAGGCCAAAAGGTAAAAGTCACACATCGGAGTTCACCATAGACCTTACCTGTGGAGTATTTCAGTCCAAAAGAAAAACCAAACTCACAGAAACTACTGAGGGGCGAGAGAAGGGGAAAAAAGCACACCAGGATGACAGTCATAATATACAGTTCAGGGGGCCTCCCAGCCCCCAGCATCCAAAGCGCTAACAGGGGCAGCGGGACGTGTTCTGGTGGCCTATCCGAATCCCGGGCCGAGGATGACCATGCCTTTGGCGGCCGGACCAGGGCGCCAAAAGTACAGTTCGGTTTATCGGGAGGCCGGCCCCGGACGCTAAACGGGAAGAGCAGGTTTCCAGGTGGTCGACCTGCATCAACCTGCCAACAAGATGACTGCAGAGAGAATGACGACGGTCTTCCAACGGCGGGGAGAAGCCAGGGGGAACCGGGCAAACTATGGTTAATCCCCGTGGTTCCAGATGCGGGGGAGGGAGAAACATGACGAGGGTAGGGAATTAATTTGGGGTTATTCAGCGGTGGATCTGCAGCACCATCTCCGGATCCCACCCAAACAGGCGCTGGCAGGGCCGGAGCCAATTCGGTAGGAAATCCTGACTGGACCAACGCTGCACCCACGATGGGCCCGGATTGGGCCAGAACCCCTCCGGGGACGAACTCAGACTGGGCCGACGCTGCACCCGCGTCGGACCCCAATTGGGTCAGAACCACTTGGGTGACGAACTCTGGCTGAGCCGACGCTGTACCCGCGTCGGACCCCGATTGGGTGAGAGCCGCACCAGTACCGACCTCCAACTCCGAACCCGGAACCTCCGGCACAGCGATTGACATCCGCTCTGCACCGGCGACCTTGGGCAAAGGCTCAGAAAAAGAAGAAGAAGAAGAACCGGGATCAGGAACACCGGCAGCGTCAGAACCTGGCGAGACAAGCTCGGATGCAATGGACGGCTGCACCCGGCTCGCCTCCCCAAGAGACAGGTAAAAATGCTCAATAATAGAAAAAACAAAGACAACACTGAGCACTTGCCTGATCTCAAGTTCGGACACCATCCAGGACTTCGACGATCCGGGCTCAGACGGGAGGAGGTCGTCTTCCGGCTCCCATTCAGCCGTGTCGTCATCTGCCTCTGGCGAAGAGGCTTCCGCAGCCTGAGGACCCTCCGGCGCCATCGTCCACGCTGGCAACTCATACGGCGTGGTGGCGGGGGGCCCCTGGCCCATTGGGTCGGACTGCTCATCCGTGGAGACCCGGGGACGCTCTGTTGTCGGCGCAGGCTCCAAACGGTAGTCCAATCTCCTCCTCTGCCCTTGATATGGCTGCTGGGCTGGAATCTTCTGCTCCAGGACCGCAGGCCCCCTCCTCATCTGATGACGCTCGACTGACATCGAAGAACGCTCAACGGGGGGAGACACAGAGGCAGCGGGTTTAGTAATTATCTCAGCAGGTGGTGGGGGCTCGGGGGGCTGCGAACCCCGAACCTCACCCCCAGGAGTCAGACAAGACAAATCACTGTAAAGGGGAAAAAAGTGAACTTGTACTTGCCTGTCTCTCGGCGAAAGGATGGTGCCTGCTGCAGGGAACGTTGCTCCTTCCTCCTCCGGTTGGATGGTGGCAGAGGGCTCCCTAGAAGGACCGGGGGGGGGGGGGGCACTCGAGATGGGATCAATGCGGGACTCGCTGGAGCAGAACTCTTCATACAACCAGCAGCTGGAGAAGACGTCGGAAAGGAGGGGGCGACAGCCAAGATGGGCCGGGAACGACGTGCTGACAGACCAGTGAAGGAAGACGGCCCGGGGAGAGAGGCTGCGGGGGTTCCCTCCTGGTGAGACGCTGAAGAAACAGCTGTCTGGTTGAAGGGGTCAGTCCAGCGACCCGGAGCAGGATCGGGACGGGACTCTTGCTGAGAATGTCTCTGGTCGCGACGCCGATGTCTTCGACGGGCCACAGGTGGTGCAAACTCCTGGACTGGATCGAGGAGAGGATCGGAGTCCCAAGGCGGAGAGTGGGGATGCCTTCTCCTCCACTCTTGGTCATACTCCTCCCCATACACCTCCTTCATCCGGAGTACCTCACGATGGGCGGCGAGGTCAAGTCTCCTCGCTGCGACTTCTGGGTGGGCGGCGTAGCAGGGGAACAGTTCATCGAGCACCCTCTCAGCACAGTCCAGGTGATGGCATACTTCGGGAAGATCGTCGAGGAAAAAGGTGGCAGTGACGATTTCATCAAAATCCTTCAGTGCCTCGGTCAGCTGGTGGCTGAGACCCCGAGGGCGACCTCTCCGCGACGGCATAGGTCCAGTACACCGTACCCAGACAGGAAAGAGCAGAGTTCTCCTGAATGCAACTTTACTGCAAACGACATCTCCTTCTGGCGGCTGTCTACTGTCACGTCTGGCCCTCACGAGCCAGCATAAGATGCCACAGTCCAGTGAAGTTGCACAATAGTTTATTATAGTTCAAGGCTAGGGTAGAACATGATAACTAGCCGCGTGGGCTGAGCAGCAAGATTATCCATTAACATAACAATGAATGATGATGGCTGGGACAAGGAACGCTCGCTCACCGTCAGACAAGGAAGAGGCAAGGAACACGAACGATACTACAACGATAAACACACTTACATTAGCGGAGAATCGTGGATGAACACTAAGAGACGTTGACAGGAACACTGACAAGAATGCTTGACACGAATGCTTGACAAGACAGCCGCAAGATGCAGTCGCTGGCGCCGGCATTTAAAGCCGGCTGCTAACGACCGCAAATGCAGCACAGCTGCTCAGACTCTGACAGAGGGGAATTCCCAAGCGTTTGACCAATCAGAGCCCGGGGAGCCAGAATGACAACACTGCTGTCAAAGCCTGACAGAAATGGTGTGTGGCCCGAGCGTGGATAAAATAGCGCTCGGGTGTGACAGGTTCTCTTTAAGTCAGTCACTCTGCTCTGATTACGTTTTGGATGCTTACTGTATTTTTCTGATAAATTATTCACACTGCATTTTTGGCTGAATTGGACTCAGGGGATGCATCAGTAGAGAAAAAGAGCAACGTAAGGAAGGGAGGGAAGACGATAAATGATAGAAAAGTTGTTTCAGTCTCTATTAACTCTCAGTTTAGGGTCACATCAGATGGATTTGCATAATAATATTTCTTCTAATGGATCAAATCAGGTATCACTGGCATCGTTCTTTATGTCTGTTCCCTTCATCCTCTCTATCCCCTCACCCCCAGCCAGTCGCAGCAGATGACTGCCCCTCCCTGAGCCTGGTTCTGCTAGAGGTTTCTTCCTGTTAAATGGGAGTTTTTCCTCTCCACCGTCGCTAAGTGCTTGCTCACAGGGGATCATATGATTGCTGGGTCTTTCTGCAATTGTGGGGTTTTCCCTGCATTTGGTAGTGCTATGAGATGACTTTTGTTGTGATATGGCCCTATATAAATAAAGCTGAACTGAATTGAATTGAATTGAATCACTGTGGGTTTGATAGGGAAAATCTATAAATCCAACATTTATTTGCATGCTTAAATATTAATATCAACCAATGTGCTACAGTGAGAAATCAGAGTACAGCTGAAATAATTGCATTCATAAATAAATTATGTATCCTCTTCAATCTATGCTACCTGTGCCATTAGAAAAGCCAACTTTATTCATAAAGGAAATGCAGTACATGCAATAACTTTTATATATATATAGGTAACTGAATGCAGATCTTGTAATTAACATTTACTTTAACTGTATTTCACATCACTTAATATTGTCAAATGAAGAGCAGTAATCCATATAAAGAGTCCCTTCAGCAATGATGGGAAAAATGCAGCAGTTATAACCACTTAAGTCTTTATATCTTCTCCATAGGTGGCTGCAGTGTGAAATGATATCTGCTATAAATTTCCACAACTCTGGGAGGGCAGCAGCTTTTTAAATTTCTGAGATTTAACCTCAACCTAAAACTTACAAAATTCAAGTTTGCGTCATTTACACAAATAACAAGTGAAGCTTTGGCTGCCCTCCAGTGAGAAGAAATGAAGTCATTCAACCTGAATGCATAATCCTATTTTTCCCCTTTTCCCACGTCGTCACACCAACTGATTACAGTAAGCTAAATACCTGCATGTCAGTTACTTAGAGTATATGCTTCAGCCATGGCTTTATCGCTAAGCTCTGTGTCTGACATGAAAGCTCTTTGCAGCAATAATGCAAAACACAACTAAGACGTGGTGAGAACCAGCATTTATTATTTAGTTAATTGGACTTACTTTTCCTCAGCAATATAATGAACAGCCAAATTAACTCTGCAATTGCATGGGTGTGTCTTCCAAATACTTGTGTTTTTTTCCTCATACATAAGCACTTCTTTCCCTTCCATCTATTATGTCCTATCAACAGCCTTCCTCTCTCACTCACCTCAAACACTGGCCCTCCTCCAGATGAGGATCGACCCAACAGGAAATCTAATTTCCATGATTCTCTATAGAGCTTTTAGTTTTACAGCCTTACACAGTTCAAAGCAAACATGGCTGTTTCAGATAGTGTTCTTTCCAGCTGTGGCACTTTGTTGGGACCCCCCCCCCCACACACACACACACACACATTACATTCTTATCACACTGAAAGTTGCATTCAGAAACTTATTGATCACCCTAAAAGGACAAAAGGACAAGACAGGGCCCACAGTTCTGAAACCCGACACTGAATCTGATTGCTCTTAGATTTCAATGTAACACAGATACAGATATTAAAAGCCTGTGGAAGGCTACCATTTAAAATCTTCATCTTGCAATTGATTCCATTCTTATTGATTCACACTGGTGGGAGACACATTGTATATGAGATCAATTGCTCGTTTTATTGAGCATGAGGGTATTGCGTTTTGCATCCGTTGACTGAGTTCTTACAGTTGCGAAGAAGTATTTGTTGGTGCTTCCTCCTTCCTCAGTCACACACAGACACACACTAATGTGAATTTAAATGGCTGTATTTGTTGGACAGTGACTGCAGATGCCACAGAGAAGCCCATTTCACTGCCCAGGATGCTGCAAACTGGATCTGCAGGACTGTATATGGTAATTATTTGTTAAACGGCAGCTTCTGTTGAAACACAGACCATCAACACTCACTGAGCTTTATACAGTAGCTGTCATGCAGCATTCGAGTTGCGGCATGCACAAGCCAGGGCAACATAAAAGTAAACTGTGCATTTGTGTTTATTTGTGCATTTAGGCCAGTGAAGTGAAAACAAAGTAGGACATTGATTATTTATAAGGTCACTCCATTGCCAACAATACTTCTCTTCTCAGCTTGACTGGACCGTCATCGGATCCAACACCCTTGCAAACAGACGTGAAAAGCTCTATGGCTGGGGTGTATTCCTGTACCGACTGTTTTCTGTGTGGACATGCAATTTCTCCCATTCACCACCACTTCTATTCAGCAAAGCTCACTTTTTTGTATCCAATAGAATTCACAAGGAGTGAATATTTTTTTTTTTAATATCATCATCTTACATTCAAATATAACAACTATTCCAAAGTCTGGGCACAAAAATGACCACAAGGTCATTTAAACCCTCCCTCTACAAAAACCAGCACACATTTAACAATAATGATTGCAGTACTACAGCACTGAAGCCAGTCAGAATACACAGTGCTGATTCATGTGTCCATCTCAGTCTGCTTGGTAGTTGTGGCTGGATGAGTTCACCAGGAAATTAATTCATTTTATCCCTTCTCCAATCTATATTGTGGCCTTGAACTGCAAGCTTTGCAATTTGGCCTGCACAACAATAACCTCAAATTATTGTTTTAATCTACTGCAGTTATGAGCTGCTGCTGTCAAAATTAGCCACACAGGGTGAGCCAGTGCATTACTAGATCACCCTGTATTTTGGCTAGCTAATAAAAAGGTATTTCAAATGCCTTACCTCAGCCTCATTTAACCTGTTGCTGCTGCTGCTGTTCATCATCTTCCCATGAGAAAGCCGCTGCAGCTCAGATACAGGCTGCAGCTCCGAGGAACTGAGCTGCAAAGAGTGGTGTAGGGAAAGAGAGGACTTGGCCTGCAGACATAGCTCTGACTGCCCTAACAGAGCAGATCATATTATATTACATCAGGGATCGGCTCTGAGCCCCCTCTTGTTTGCCATAGTGATGGACAAGCTGACAGATGAGGTCAGGCAGGAATCTCCATGGATCATGATGTTTGCAGATGACAATCTGTAGTAGTGAGAGTAGGGAGCAGGTGGAAGAGAACCTGGAGAGGTGGAGGTATGCTCTGGAGAGAAGAGGAATGAAAGTCAGTAGAAGCAAGACAGAATACAGTATATGAGTGTGAATGAAAGGGAGGCAGGTGTAACGATGAAGATGCAAGTAGTAGAAGTAGTGAATGTAGATGAGTTTAAATACCTGGGGTTAACCATCCAAAGCAATGGAAAATGCACAAGAGAGGTGAAGAAGAGAGTGTAGGTTGGGTGCAGTGGGTGGAGACGAGTGTCAGGGGTGATATGTGTGAGAAGGATAGCAGCTAGAGTGAAAAGGGAAGATTTACAAGACGGTAGTGAGACCTGCTATGATGTATGGTTTGGAGGAGGACATGGAGAGGGTTGGTGTTACAGAGGAAGATGCAAGGAATATGGTGAGATGGAGGCAAATGATCCACTGTGGTGACCCCTAAATGGAGCAGATGAAAGAAGAAGAATATTCTATTCTATTCTATTATATTATTTATACATTGGGAACAGTATGATGACTGAGTGAGCGCGCTCCCCCTCCTTTTCTGTGGGAGGTTCTCCATCAGGCTCCTGGCTCCGCATGTCATCAGTGCACCTGCATGAGCGGATGCACCTGCTGCCTCTTCTCTCCCAGTGCTTAAAAGGACCTGTTTGTGAACGCTTCGGCGCTGGCTCGTTGGGTATAGCTGCCTTGATAAAGGACAGGAACTGAACGTTTTTTGGGAACTCAGCTTAACTTTCCTTTTCCACTTTTCTCCCCAGGTTGCTGCCATCGCCGCGGCGCGTCTCCGGGGTTGCAGCACGTCCCATCATCATCTTCGCTCCAGACTGCCTTTCCACCCGGTCAGACTCATCCTCCACCTTTCGCTGGTTTCCTCTGCTGGGCTCTCTGCTCACTCACAGTAAGATCTACCCCTGTTAATTCATTGTTCCCAGACCTTCCTCCTCATTCATAATCTGCTCTCGTCTCCCTCGCTTTCAGGCTGTGTGTTTCCCCTGGCATGCGTCGCTTTTCTCTATGACAGCGTGTTTATTTTCAATAAAGTGGTGTTAAATGTTTTCCCTCTGTGTCGTGTGCCTTCTCTGGTGTTAGCAGCCTGCACATAAGCTTTTCTCCTCACAGTCATGACAGATAGTTCCTTTTTGCATGACAAACCAAGGTGAAGAGGGGACCACCTCTTCTTAACTTAAGAGGGATTACACTCCTCAGCCTCCCTGAAAAGCAAGGTCTTTGCCAAGGTACTGGAGAAGAGAGTCCGGCCGTTGGTCGAACCTCAGATTAGAGGAGGAGCAATGTGGTCTTCAGCCTGGTTGTGGCATATTAGACCAACTCTTTTCCTTGAGGGTCTGTGGGAGTTTGACCAACAAGTCGACATGTGTTTTATGGACTTGAAGAAGGCAATTGACTGTGTCCCTCATGGCTTCTTGTGGGGTCTGCTTTGGGAGCATGGAGTAAATTGTAAATGGCGTTCACTTATATAGCACTTTTTCTCATCTCTAGATGACCAAAGCGCTTTACAGATCCTGCTATCCACCCATTCACACACACATTCACACACTGATGGTGGCAGAGTTGCCATACACAGGCACTGGCCTGACCCACCAGGAGCACCTAAGGGTTCAGTGTCTTGCTCAAGGACACTTCGACATGCAGACTGCAGACAGATTGGGAATCAAACCCCTGACCCTCCAATCAGTAGTCAGCCACACTACACCTGTGCTACAGCCAGGTATTGGACTCATTGCTATTGTTCTCGGGCTTGTTGCCATTGCTATTGTTCTCTATACGACCACTGCAAGAGTTTGATTTGTTTTAATAACAATTAGTCAAACTCCTTCCCAGTGATAGTTGGGCTGCTAGGGCTCCACCAGCTTTGTCACCAATTCTGCTCATAATTTTTATGGAAAAGATTTCTAGGCACAACCAAGGAACACAGATGTCGTGTTCGGTGGTCATGTAATCTTGTCTCTGCTGTTTATAGATGATATGGTCCCATTAGTGGTCTGCTGGGGCAGTGGCATTACAGCAGCCGATAGGAAGAGACTGAACAAACTGATCAAGAAAGCTAGCTCTGTCCAGGGGCAGCGCCTTGACCCAGTGGAGGAGATAGGAGAGAGAAGGATGGTGGCTAAACTGTCATCTCTGCTGGAGTCTGAGTCCCACCCTATGCAGGACATACTGAACGCACTGAGGAGCTCATTTAGCAGCAGACTACATCATCCTAGGTGCGCGACCGAGAGGTTTCGCAGGTCCTTCCTACCTACGGCTGTCAGACTGTATAACCTAAGCAGGGCTGCTCGCAGAGATAGCAAAAAAACGTGACGACCTAATAGTATTGAATGCAAAGGACGCAATAGACTTACACGATGGTCCCCTCCAGTATACAACTAGGACAATATCATTCGCTACGGAGGGTGACAATATGTATGGGTACATATTCATACTATGAAGGATAACTAAGTAGACGGTTATGGTGTTTATTCCATCTAGCTACAATGCTCCGCACTGTGTGTATATATATTTATATATTTATGTGTACATATGTATATTCGCTGCTCTTGTTTTCTTGTCTTTTTGATTGTTGCTCTGAGTGTTGCTATCCCTGTGCTGTTGCAATCCTGGAATTTCCCCATTGTGGGACTAATAAAGGCTTATCTTATCTTATCTTATCTTATCTTATTAGCTTCACTGAGCAATGACCTACAGGTCTTACTGGTACGGTTTGCTACTGAGTGTGAAGCGGCCAGGATGAGAATCACCACCTCCAAGTCCGAGTCCATGGTCCTCAGTCGGAAAAGTGTGGATTGTCCTCTCCAGGTCGGGGTCAAGCTCATGCCCCAAGTTTAGGAGTTCAAGTATCTCAGGATCTTATTCATGAGTGAGGGGGAGAATGAACCAGAAGCCTGACAGTCAAATTGCAGCAGCATCTGCAGTGATGCAGACATTGTATTGGTCTGTTGTGGTGAAGAGGGAGCTGAGCTCCAAAGCAAAACTATTAATTTACCAGACAATCAATATTCCTACCCTCACCTATGGTCATGAACTTTGGGTAATGACAGCAAGAACAAGATCATTGATACAAGCGGATGAAATGAGATTTCCCTGTAGGGTGGCTGGACTCACCCTGAGTGACTATCTCAGTTATCTGGGAGGAACTCATTGTAGAGCCACTACTCGTCCACATTGAAGGAAGCTGGTTGAGGTGGTTTGGGCATTTAATAACAATGCTTCCTGGACGACTCTTATGTGAGATGTTTTAAGCACGTCCCACTGGGAGGAGAACCAGGACATACTGGAGAGACTCTGTCAACTGGTCTGGGAACACCTTGGTAGGGATGGGTGTATTGATACTCTAATATTGATACTTCAATACAGCTGGTTGATATTTTGGAGTCAGTACTTTTTTAAATATCATGATACCACCATGTTAATACAAAACATGCAATTTGTTTTCACTTCTGAGATTTTTAGGCAATAAATTTATGTGTGAAAACCAGTGAAAAACCACCCCAGGCATATTTTAGAGATGGTCTGCCATGTCACGTGATTATGGCAGCCTATCAGATGTCAGAGCTGAAGACTCACTGCGCACTGCGCAGTCTCAGTCAATCACACACTGACTCCAGCACAGAGTGAGCTCAGCAGTGTCACGGGCGGCAGAAGTATTACTTCTGAAATGTTACACCATTTATCCAAATTCTATGGTGACAACAAGCAGCATAATTTTGAAAAATAAACAAAATAAGCACTATTTAAGTTTGTAAAATAATAGTGTAAAAATAAATAAATGGACTTCCGGTTATGGCTGCCACGTAGGACGGACGTGTCTCGCTCTGCTCTGCTCCTGGAGAAAAAAATCGGCAAATAACTCTCTCATTTGGGACAGAACGTATCCCAGCATTTGGGCGAGGATATGTCGGCGAAGCCTAAGGCTGGAAAACCAGGAAAAGGAAAAAGCGAGCCGCCGAAACAGTCCAAATTAACGGACTTTCAGGTCTGTGACGCAGCAAACACAACTCCATATATGGCGGAGGAGGCTGGCGGCGGTGCGATTTCTGCGGGGAATGGCGCAGATGCGCTGATGGCTGCCATGAGTTCAATGAGAGCGGACTTTTCCTCTAGATTTGATGGGATTATGACAGCGTTGGAAGGAATAAGAAAGGAATTGGGTGACTGTGTAGAACGAACGGCGCAGATGGAGCTCCGTCTCGCTAGTGCTGAAGATGACGTCACCCGTCTTCAATTAAAGGTGCGCACTTTGGAAAAAAAAAATAAATCTCTGGAAGATAATATTTTGGATTTGGAATCTCGGTCGAGACAGAATAATTTGAGGCTGGTGGGTCTTCCAGAGGAATCAGAAGGTCGGGACGTATGTTCCTTTCTGGAAAAGTGGATTCCGGAGGTGCTGGGCAGCGAGGAGTTGCAATCAGCAGTGGTTCTGGAAAAAGCACATCGTATTGGCCCACGGAGAGGTAAGGGACCGCCGAGGACCTTAATTATGAAGTTTCTTAGCAACAGAGACAGGATGAAGATCTTCAACGCTGCACGTGCTAAAGGAGAGATTAAACACCAGGACCAGCAGGTGCGGTTCTACCCAGATTTGGCCACAGGAATCCAGCAATTGAGGAAGCAGTTTGATCCCGTACGTAAGGAGCTGCGCAACCTTGGGATTCGTCATGGTGTAATCTATCCTGCGAGACTGCTGACCACGTATGAGGGCAGAACCCACATTTTCAAGACCCCAGAGGAGGCGCAGGAGTTCATCAAGAAGATCAAAGAAGAAGAAGAGACTGGTGGGAGCTAAGCATGAACAAAATATAAGGTAGAATAATTAAGCATTTGCACAGGCATCTGACTGACTTGAAGTAAATAGTAAGTTTACAAAATATAGATTGTATTATATATTAAAAAACAAAACAAAAACAAAACAAACCCAAAAAAAAAAAAAACTATGATGTACAAAGTTGTTAAAAATTTTTGGAGTTAAGTTGGAAAACTACAGAGGAGAGTTAATGTTACGTCATTAAAAGCAGTAGAGTTAGGGTGATTGGGAGGATGAAGAAGGAGTGGCTTAGGCTGTTCCCCGTGGGTGTGGAACGGTCGATGGCTATATCGGGAGACAGAATTTTTCTTTTGATTTTGGGGGGTTTGCCACAAGTGTGGGAAGGGGAAATTTGTTTGTGTGTAGTTTGTAGGATGAATGTTCAACCACTCATGTTTTTGCTTCTCTGTATGAGCATGTTTACACTGCAAGGTAATCCCAAACTCTCTATTGATCATGGACCAAAGTGTTAATCTTAATTTAACTTCATGGAATTGCAGAGGTCTACAAAATTTAAAAAAACTTAAACAAGTTATGAATAAAATAAAGGACATGGGTTCAAGAATTGTGTTTTTACAAGAAACTCATCTGATAGAGGAGGATGTTAAAAGAATTAGGAGTAGATGGCAGGGAAGTGTATTCACCTCTTCATTTTCATCCCGAGCCAGGGGAGTTATGACTCTCATACATAAATCAGTTCCTTTTCAAGTGAAAAATGTAATTGGAGACAAATTTGGAAGATATGTAATCATTCAAGGTTCTTTGCTATTAGAAAATATAAATCTTGTGAACTTATATGGTCCCAATATAGATGATCAGAAGTTCTTTGCTAATTTATTTCTCATCTTATCATCACTTACAGGGCAACATATAATAGCAGGGGATTTTAATTGTACATTGAATCCAGGTGTGGATAGATCAACAGGACTGGATTGTACGCACATTGGATGTAGGATGACTATTAATCATTTTATGAAAGAATTGAGATTGTTAGATATATGGAGAGAAATGAAACCACAAGTTAAAGCCTATTCTTGTTATTCCAGTACCTACAAGACATTCTCACGTATTGATTATTTTTTGATTTCAAATAATATACAATAATGCTACAGCAGAAATCCTAACAAATAACAATATTTCAAAACCAATAAAAATCAATAGAGGATGTCGACAAGGCTGTCCACTTTCACCTTTACTGTTTACTATGGCAATAGTACTTTAGTGTTAGTGTTTGATTGTTTGTATCATGTTTGTTAAAAAAAAAAAAAAAGGTTCAATAAAGATATTGTGGAAAAAAAAAATAAATAAAAAAACATTGCATTGTGGAAAAAAAATTACACATACATATGCTGCTTAGTATTTCCATAGAATCTGGATGAATGGTGAAACATTTCAGAAGTAAAAAATACTTGAATTCAGTTGATTTGACTGAGCTTTCATACAGCATACTTACCCGCCTGGATGACTGAGAATCTTCACCAAATTAAGAACTTGAATTAATTTAGCATTCATTTTTTTTTTTTCCACAATATCTTTATTGAACCTTTTTTTTTTTAACAAACATGATACAAACAATCAAACACTAACGCTAAAGTACTACAAAAAAAAAAAAATGCACTAAAAACACCAACAACCACCAACAAAATCAAGTCTTCAACAATGCTCCTCTGTTTAGTCTAGACAATCCAATACATTAGTATACATATTATGTTCACCAGTTTGGAATTTACAAGGTCCACACACATCATTCACCTTCTTCTTCAAGAGTTATGTTTAAATTTTTTACATAATCAATAAAAGGTCTCCATATATTCTCAAACACAATTTCCTTTGATTTCAGTATATATGTTATTCTTTCTAATGGAAGGTTTGTTAACATCTGTCTTAACCACTGAGTCACATCTGGTCTATGAGTCTTTTTCCATAATAGTGCAATACATTTTTTGGCATTAAGCAAACTGAGGTCTATGAATGTTCTTTCACTTTTATTAAAATTATGCTTTTCTGGGTACAGACCCAACAAAAACAGTTTAGGATTCAGTATGATTTGTTTTGAGATTATTTTTTCAATTGTTACCCTCACCTCTTCCCAAAACATTCTTATTAATCTACATTCCCATAAACAATGAAATAGGGTTCCTTTACTTTCCATGCATTTTGTGCATGTATCTGGTATATTTTTGTTATATCTATTTAACTCCTCCGGTGTAACATACATCCGCATTAACCATTTGAAATGTATCAATTTAAGGCGTGCATTTATTGATTTGGTTTGAGCTTCTGTACAAGCCAATTCCCATTGTTCCTCCGAAATTTCAATTTGCAGATCTTCTTTCCAGTAGTTTAATCTTTTCAGTGAATTTTCACTTGAAGATAGTGTCAATGAGTTATAAAACTCTGAAATAATACCCTTTCTTTTACTATCTTTCATCATCATTTTTTCCAAGGATGAATAAATAGGTCGAGTGAGAGCTTTATTTTGATTTGATCGAATAAAGTTTCTAAGTTGAAGATATTTAAAAAAATGTGTTCTATTGAGATTAAATTTGATCCTCAGCTCTTCAAAAGACATTATGTTGTCTGCACATGGCAAATATAAATCCTGAATCTTTTGTATCCCTTTTAAATTCCATACTTTAAATACAGCGTCCGCTCTCCCTGGTTTAAAATATTGATTACCCCATATTGGACTAAATTGTGACAATAACTGTGGTTCTTTTAAATAGTTTTTAGCTTCACACCATATTTTGATCATATGCTTTACAAATGGATTTTTAACTTGTTTTTGTAATTTTTTTGCCGAATCTGAGTATATGAATATGGGAAGAGGTAAAGGTAAATTGTATGATTCCATTTCAGTCCAGTGAGGGAGATCATTTGATGAAAAATAATATGTCATAGACCTCAGTTGTGCCGACCAATAATACAACATAAAATTTGGACATTTCAGACCTCCACGATCAAATGGTAAATATAATAAAGACAGACGTAATCTAGCCCTCCTGTTGTTCCATATAAATTCCACTAACTTTTTTTTTATTCTTGAGAATAGATCTAAAGGTGGTGATAAGGGAATGTATTGAAATAAATAAAGTATTTTAGGTAAAATATTACTTTTAAGTATATTGATTCTCCCGATCATCGACATTGGTAGTGACATCCATCTCTGAGTTAACTCATTGATATCTGACATTAAGGCTTCATAGTTGACGCTGGCGACTGATTCTAGCTTAGGCATAATTTGGATTCCTAAATATTTAAACTGATTTACAACATTGAATTGATTTACCTCAGGGGCTGGGTAATTTCTCTGGGTCTCATTTAGCATTAATATTGAAGATTTAGTTTTATTTATTTTATATCCTGATATTTCCCCAAAATTCTTTATTAAATTCAACAAGGTTGGAATTGATTTTTTTAGATTCGACATAAACAAAATTATATCATCGGCGTACAGGGAGATTTTATGTTCTGTTGGTCCAACTTTAATTCCATATATTTGTGAATGTAAACGTATCGCTATCGCTAAAGGTTCAATTGCCATAGTAAACAGTAAAGGTGAAAGTGGACAGCCTTGTCGACATCCTCTATTGATTTTTATTGGTTTTGAAATATTGTTATTTGTTAGGATTTCTGCTGTAGCATTATTGTATATTATTTGAACCCATTTTATGAAATTATTTCCAAGTCCAAACCTTTGTAGGACTTAAAAAAGAAAGGGCCATTCAACTCTATCAAAGGCCTTTTCGGCGTCCAATGATAGAAGAGCTGTATCCGGTGCTTCTTTATTAAAATAAATAATATTAAATAGTCTTCTTACATTATGGAAGCCTTGTCTACCCTTTATAAAGCCATTCTGATCTCGATTAATAATATTTGGTAAAATTTCTTGTATTCGTCTTGCTAAAATTTTACAGATTATCTTAAGGTCGGCGTTTAATAGGCTTATTGGTCTCATATTTTCACATTTATTAGAGGGCTTACCTGGTTTTGGCAGCAGTATAATTAAGGCATTATTTATGTATGATGGTAAATTATTATTTTGAAATGCTTCTAAAACCATTTCCAAAAAAGGTTTTATTAATTTATTCTTAAATTTTTTATAAAGGTCAACTGGAAGACCATCTGGTCCTGCACTTTTTCCTGATTTCATATTATCAATGGCTAGCCCAACTTCTTCTTGACTAATTTTAGACTCCAATATCTCCCTGTTTTCATTTGGTATACACGGTATAGATAGTTCGTTCAAAAACCCATTTAGTTTTGTTAAATCAGGTTCATTTTTGGTATCATATAATTTTTCATAGTAATCTCTAAAGGCTCTATTAATTTCTAAAGGATCTATAACTACCTGTCCGTTACTTATAATACTAGTAATTGGTGTTTTAATTTCCAATTGTTTAATCTGCCATGCTAATAATTTTCCTGATTTTTCACCTTGTTCATAAAAAGATTGTTTCAATCTTAGAAGACTCGAGGCAGCTCTATTCGCTGATTTTTTGTCGTATTCAGCTCTCAAAATCAGTAATTCATTCTCCAACCTTGGGTCACTTCCTGCATACACTTTTTCCTGAAGACTTTTTATTTTATGTTCCAATTTAGCTCTCTCCTCTCGAGTCTTCTTAGATTTTGATCCTGTATAACTAATAATATGTCCCCTAATAAAAGCTTTGAAAGCCTCCCACTTTACACATGCTGATGTTTGTGTAGTATTGATGTCAAAGAACTCGTCTATCTGTTTTTCTATATATTTGACAAATTCCTCATCCTGAAGCCATTTATGCTGAAATTGCCATCTACCTGATTCCTTTGTCAATTTTTTATCTACATATATTAGACAACAGGGTGCATGATCAGAGATCACAATGTTATCATAAAAGCAGTTTTGAATCTTGGACCTTAATTCTGTGGAAATCAAAAAATAATCAATACGTGAGAATGTCTTGTAGGTACTGGAATAACAAGAATAGGCTTTAACTTGTGGTTTCATTTCTCTCCATATATCTAACAATCTCAATTCTTTCATAAAATGATTAATAGTCATCCTACATCCAATGTGCGTACAATCCAGTCCTGTTGATCTATCCACACCTGGATTCAATGTACAATTAAAATCCCCTGCTATTATATGTTGCCCTGTAAGTGATGATAAGATGAGAAATAAATTAGCAAAGAACTTCTGATCATCTATATTGGGACCATATAAGTTCACAAGATTTATATTTTCTAATAGCAAAGAACCTTGAATGATTACATATCTTCCAAATTTGTCTCCAATTACATTTTTCACTTGAAAAGGAACTGATTTATGTATGAGAGTCATAACTCCCCTGGCTCGGGATGAAAATGAAGAGGTGAATACACTTCCCTGCCATCTACTCCTAATTCTTTTAACATCCTCCTCTATCAGATGAGTTTCTTGTAAAAACACAATTCTTGAACCCATGTCCTTTATTTTATTCATAACTTGTTTAAGTTTTTTTAAATTTTGTAGACCTCTGCAATTCCATGAAGTTAAATTAAGATTAACACTTTGGTCCATGATCAATAGAGAGTTTGGGATTACCTTGCAGTGTAAACATGCTCATACAGAGAAGCAAAAACATGAGTGGTTGAACATTCATCCTACAAACTACACACAAACAAATTTCCCCTTCCCACACTTGTGGCAAACCCCCCAAAATCAAAAGAAAAATTCTGTCTCCCGATATAGCCATCGACCGTTCCACACCCACGGGGAACAGCCTAAGCCACTCCTTCTTCATCCTCCCAATCACCCTAACTCTACTGCTTTTAATGACGTAACATTAACTCTCCTCTGTAGTTTTCCAACTTAACTCCAAAATTTTTAACAACTTTGTACATCATAGTTTTTTTTTTTTTGTTTGTTTTGTTTTTGTTTTGTTTTTTTAATATATAATACAATCTATATTTTGTAAACTTACTATTTACTTCAAGTCAGTCAGATGCCTGTGCAAATGCTTAATTATTCTACCTTATATTTTGTTCATGCTTAGCTCCCACCAGTCTCTTCTTCTTCTTTGATCTTCTTGATGAACTCCTGCGCCTCCTCTGGGGTCTTGAAGATGTGGGTTCTGCCCTCATACGTGGTCAGCAGTCTCGCAGGATAGATTACACCATGACGAATCCCAAGGTTGCGCAGCTCCTTACGTACGGGATCAAACTGCTTCCTCAATTGCTGGATTCCTGTGGCCAAATCTGGGTAGAACCGCACCTGCTGGTCCTGGTGTTTAATCTCTCCTTTTTTAGCTCGTGCAGCGTTGAAGATCTTCATCCTGTCTCTGTTGCTAAGAAACTTCATAATTAAGGTCCTCGGCGGTCCCTTATCTCTCCGTGGGCCAATACGATGTGCTTTTTCCAGAACCACTGCTGATTGCAACTCCTCGCTGCCCAGCACCTCCGGAATCCACTTTTCCAGAAAGGAACATGCGTCCCGACCTTCTGATTCCTCTGGAAGACCCACCAGCCTCAAATTATTCTGTCTCGACCGAGATTCCAAATCCAAAATATTATCTTCCAGAGATTTATTTTTTTTTTCCAAAGTGCGCACCTTTAATTGAAGACGGGTGACGTCATCTTCAGCACTAGCGAGACGGAGCTCCATCTGCGCCGTTCGTTCTACACAGTCACCCAATTCCTTTCTTATTCCTTCCAACGCTGTCATAATCCCATCAAATCTAGAGGAAAAGTCCGCTCTCATTGAACTCATGGCAGCCATCAGCGCATCTGCGCCTCTCCCCGCAGATATCGCAGCGTTGCCAGCCTCCTCCGCCATATATGGAGTTTTGTTTACTGCGTCACAGACCTGAAAGTCCGTTAATTTGGACTGTTTCGGCGGCTCGCTTTTTCCTTTTCCTGGTTTTCCAGCCTTAGGCTTCGCCGACATATCTTCGCCCAAATGCTGGGATACGTTCTGTCCCAAATGAGAGAGTTATTTGCCGATTTTTTTTTTCCAGGAGCAGAGCAGAGCGAGACACGTCCGTCCTACGTGGCAGCCATAACCGGAAGTCGCATTCATTTTAAGTCTTAATTATTTTTATTATAATTGAAAAAAAATTCATTTTATTTTTATTTACTTTGCTTATTGTGTCATCCATCCCCTGTTTGGTCCTGGGTCTGTGTGTGTTCCTGTTTACCTATTGTTCCAGCTCCTCATGTTTTCCGTACCTCTAGCCATTGCCCTCAGTTCATTGTGTTTTCTCTGTGTTTTATTTTCATCCCTGCCGTTGCCCTAGTCTGTGTTATCATCAGGTTTTCATTATCATGTCTTTTATTTTGTTCTGTAGTCTTGAATCCTGCCCTACTTTTTGCGCTTATTATTATCAGGTGAGGTCAGGCACTGGTTTGCTTGCTACTGGATAACCATGAAAACCGGTACTACTTGTCTCACGGGTCAGGCCGTCGGCGACTCAACTGGCAACCCCACCCTTCCGAGGGCGTGGAGGGTGAAACTGGACATCCTGGCAGAACTAAAAACAATGTCTGTCACAGGTCTGTGGTGGACCACTCCCAGTTACATGGGGTGAGACTGGACATCCCGGCAGATAAGCACATCTGTCACAAGGTCTGTGATGGACTTTTGCCAGTCGGTGCATCATGACATGCACTACACAAAGAGCAGAGATAAACAAACCTATCATCTCATAGAGGGGCAACTTTGACACATTGTTCTATTTTATTATAATTTTATAAGCATTTCTTTCAAGTATTTATGTTCATGAGTTTTATTCATATTTCATATTGCCCTTGCAATAAAGTTGTTAATGAAACTCCAACCATGTGATTTTCCTTTAAGGGGCAAAAAGTAATGGAATCGGTATTGAAGAAAAAGTCCCATAAATTAATGGTATTGTATCGAAAGGAAAAATGCTGGTATCGCCCATCCCTACACCTTGGTATCCTCCCTAAGGGGGTGGAAGAGGTGGCTGGGGAGATGGAAGTCTGGGCTTCTTTACTTAGACTGCTGCCTCTGTGACCTGCCTCTGTGACCTGTATCCATCCATCCGTCAAGTTTTATTCCTATGTGAGTATATTTGTGAAGTAAAAAAAAAAAACTACTTTTACTCAAGTAAATTGGGTCATACTCTTTGAGATACTTTTGATTTCAGCAGTTTTAATTATGTGCACAACCAGTTTTTAAAGATTGTTCAAAAATGTCAACAGAGGTCCTGTTTTCTCTGATAATTCAAAAGTAAAATGGAAATGTGGCTTTTGTCAGAATACTGTTAACACATTTAAAACAGCACATAGAGAAAACTTAGTTTTAATTGTATTTGTTTATACTGCAATAGCTTTTATTCCCAGATGACTGCATGCATCTTTAGTTATTTTTGTGAACTTTTATTTTTATTTCAACGAAATCACTGTGTAATTCTGTTTCAAAAGGTCTTTGTTACCACCTTTAGTTTCTTTATACAAGGGAGGCTGAAAAATTCATAGTGGTCAAATTTGACCAAATATGGTTTATTTTTCAACCACAGGGATCCAAGAACTGCAGGGCTTGGACCGATAGAAGAAGTGTGTAGACCGAAGGGGAGACTACGTTGAAAAATAAACCATATTTGGTCCCTCCCACAGGCCAAAAACATGCAAGTTAGGTTAACTGGCATCAAACTGGGGATTCTAAATTGTCCTTAGGTGTGACTGTGAGAGTGAATGGTTGTCTGTCTCTCTGTGTTGGCCCTGCGATGGACTGGCGATCTGTCCAGGGTGTACCCTGCCTCTCGCCCAAAGATGCTGGGATAGGCTCCAGCCCCCCGCGACCTGAAAAGGATTAAGCGGAAGAAGATGGATGGATGAATGGTCAAATTTGACCACTATGAACTTTTCACCCACCCACCCCTCCCCCACCCCATGATAGAACCCACCCAGCAGGTTAAACCTGGGTTTGTTTCTAGTTTCCATGTTGGTCCCCTCTGTGTTGGCCCTTGAGGACTTTGCCTGTGGCACAGGTAAGCAGGTAATCTGCTCATCTGTTGGGTTTAAAGTAGGTAAGCAGGTTTCAGTAACACTGATGCCTTCTGTAAAGTCCACACAGGCAAACACAGAAGGGACCAAGATGGGACCCATAGGACAGCCCAGGGCGGGACCCAATGGACCTGCTGGCTGGGCTGATTAAAGTTACTCGCTGCTCATGTAACTTTTTAGCAGATACTGTCTTACTCAAATATTTTCGGTGACTATGCTTACCTAACAAACACTGAAACACCATGCTGACGTTCGACTTTTCCTGAATTTAGGAGGATTTATGATCATTTTGTGTTTCATATTTATTTATAGCCTACTTGAGTGATTAATAAGGTAGTTTTATGCTACTTTTTTGAATCCAGGGGTCTGCAACCTGCAGCTCTTTTGATCATAACCTAGAGCATTTACAATGGGAAAAAAATGTAAAAAAAAAAAATTAACATTAAATTTTAACAAGTTTCATATTCAAAAATAAAAACCTACCAATGTTAGGAGCCAGTTTATTCATATAATTCGGGTGTTTTATCTCCATTTAAGTCTCAGAGATGTTTTTGTAGTTCCATGGAGATTTATTTTGGACTGAAACAGCTCAAAATGGCTCTGTCTGCTGTAGGTGTTGCTTGTTTCCGACGAACGCCACAACAGTGTGATGACGAGCAGGCCTCCTATGGCGTCCCACAGCGCCGCGTGATTGGACGCTGCCCCGGTCCTTTTCCAGGGGCGTGGAGCCTGCCGAATTGAATGGGAATTAACATTTGTGTGCCTCTCCGGGTGCTCAAACCCAACTGGGAGAGAAGGGGAGAGGGTAAAACAGCTGTTGGTGCAAGTTAATTGCCCGTGGGACGGCGGGGAAAGGAAAACAATACGGTGTGATATTTTGCGACAATCTCGGCGTACGGCGACCCACGAAGAAGAAGGGGAAACAGTGGGGAGAGACACGCGCACGACGGGGAGAGGCATGCGAAGATTTGAAAGGAGATAAACGCGATATATTTTTCAGGGTTTTTTTTTTTTTATGTCGATATGGGGTCTGTGTTCAATTAGCAAAACCCTTGCTCAGCCATAATTTCTTTTCAGCCGTTGGAGTGGCTCCTGAAGGCGAAATGGGGATAATATTCAGATAGGGCGTTTTTAAGTCCACCTTTTGTCGTGGACAGTTGGCTAACGTTAGCGAGTTTTTTTTTTTTTCTTTCTCTCGTTGGACCTGTAGTGATTTTATCTGAGGGCATTTGGTCGCCCATCCCCCCCCCCCCTTTTTTAACAAGGTAAGTCGTGTTACATTTTCTCTTTATTGTAGCTACCGTAACTATAATGTTACTGTTTGAAGACCAGTTAATATTACGTGAATTACTGCTAGCTAGTTTTAGGATGGCCAAACTTGCTAGGTTTTCGGTCACCTGAACGACGAAGGCTTATTTAAAGCGTTTTAACTCGCGCGCTATCAAAGTGCTTCTCATTGACACCAGGCAAGAGGCAACTAACAGAGTATTTGTTTAAGACTCCTAAAGACAAATGGACAGCTGTATCGTTGTCACACTTTATCATAAGTGGTTGGGTTTTGTGTTACCACTTAGCAGTATTTCTTTTGCAGATCTTGCATCCAACACAGCCCCGTCCATGCCATCCAAACAGTTCAGGGCCTCTGCTGCCAAACTGCGTCACCGAGTGGGCGCTGCAGGTATTCTTCCCTAAAATCTGCATGCTGAGAAGTTAAAGGCATGGCACGAACGACCTGGATACCAAAGTGAGTAATCTTTACCATTACCATGAATCCGGAGACCAATTCAAACTCCGAGACCCAGCAGGAGCTCAAATGTCCATCTGTACCAAACTCTCAGCATGAACTAGCCTTAAATGTGTATGAGGCTGTGAGTGAAGGACATGTCACTCATGTAGACCCAGTTGTGAGAGGTGGCAGCGACCCCAGTGCATACCCTTCCTCCAGTTATCAAAGGATTGTACATCAGAGATTTATCAGGAGGAGTCTGTGGTTTTCAGACCAAGATGAACAGACCTTTGAAGTACCTGAATGTGATAATGGGAGTAAAATAGTAAATATAAACCTGAGAACGATTGTGGACAGGACAAGGGGGACTAGTGGTGGGATACAGGAAGGCTCGAGCACGGAAAGCCACTGTGGGCAAAAAGACAGCTCAACGGAGGGTGTGAGTGCTGATGAGGAAAAGGAGAAACATGGGAATGTGTTAAATGTTACATGCAGTGATGGTGGTAAAGCTGCCATCAAGGCTGCCAGTGAGGAGAATGAGGAGGAAGCAGAGATGAAAGCAGTCTCCACATCTCCAGGAGGAAGGTTCCTCAAATTTGACATCGAACTGGGGAGAGGATCCTTCAAGACAGTCTACAAAGGCCTGGACACAGAGACTTGGGTGGAGGTAGCCTGGTGTGAGCTGCAGGTAATGTAATAAAAGTGTCATATTTGATTTGTAAGTTGTCAGTGACACCCACATATTGCACAATTGTCGACTGAAAGCAGTGCATATTTATTAGGCACCCACATTTTAAATAATCTTACAGGTGTTGCATACAACTATCTAGCGGTTATCCTCAATTTTTTTTCAATTTTAATTCAGATGCACAAATCAAACGGTGATTGATTTGTGCTGAAGCTTGTCTGACTCCCACAGGAAGCAACCCCTCCATCTGTTTTCCTCTCTGTTCTCACTCACCATGATAGTGTAATGGATGTCTTAAGGGAGCTGTCCATCAGCTTGAGTGTCTTAATTTGGGTATGCCAAGTTGCAAATGGTTTACCTTTAGAATTTAAATGGTGAGCAAAGAAATGATTGAGAAGCGTGAATTGCTGATATGAATAAATATGCCACTAGAGAATTATTATTAAGTAATTATCTGTATTTTGCTCTTGTTTTTTATACTTTATGTAATTTCTTTCATTAAATAGACACAAGAAAATCATAAGCTTGGACTGTACAAATGTATCAAGCAATTATTTCCATGCCTGGAAGACTGCAGTAGGGATTATTCTCTCTCCCAGGAGGCTTAAGGGGGACCTCAGTCAGCATGTGATTTATTTTTCCTCAATTTTTATGAAAACTGTAAAGGATTAAGTTCCACAATTTTATATTAAAACAACTTATAACAATTTTAAAGATTCCATATTGTGCATTCTGCATGGATTAAGTTTAAATTCAGCATCCTCCATTTTTGTGTTGTTTTGCACCTCAAAGCTGCCTTAAAGGCCTTGGTTACTGCCATTTCCAGGGATTAATTTCAGGTATTGACATCCACAATGACATTTCTGTATAGTTTTGGAGACCAAAAACTCGGGGTGGGAATTGCGATGGACCTCACGATGCAATATGTATTGCGATACTTGGGTCATGATGCAATACTATCACAATACTATGATTTCTTAAATATTGCAATACCATATATCTATAATCAATAAAAGATCAGTACATGCATATAGGGATTGGCGCATCATCGCAAATGCCAAGCCTTGCAATACTATGCCAAATTAATCTTTAGTCCCACCCCTAGTACCATCTAATGGACTGAAAATTCAAATGGTTTTTATTGCTCTGGCACCTAAATAGGTGAGTTTGTATTTGAAAATTTTTAGATAATTTTTAATAAAGTATCGCAATACTGTGTCTGAATTGAAACAATATCGCAACCACAAATCACAATACTACGATGCATTGACTTTTTCTTTCTCTCTCCTCACCCCTACCAAAAACCATTCCTTTGTTGTATTAAAGCTAATTAAAAGCAAAGCTTGCGTCGCTCACTTTCAGAAACTCAATTTTCTGCCTACTCGTTTACATTCATGAGCCCCTTATGTGACTGGGCAATTTTTAAAAACATTTTTTTCAGGTAAAGGCCAATCAAAAATAATGAGCCCAGATACACTGCCACGATAATGCGATAACTGAATAAACAGATAATGCTAATAAACAAATTTGACATGTTTACATGCACTGAATAAACTGAATATTGGGCAATAAAATACTTGTGCAAATGTGATTTCTTATAACCTAATAATGGCCTTTATCCGATTATTCTGTTTACATGGCTACTAGGGCTGGGAATCATCACCAATTTGCAGAATTGATTCAGATTCTTGAGGTTTTGAATCAATTCATTTCCGATCCCGATTCAATCAGGGTAATTACCGTTTTAATAGCTATTTTACTTAACAGGAAAATAATTCTTAGAGATACTGCAAATTGTACTAGGAATACTCAAACTTTGTTAATACATAAATTGTCACATAAAGAACTGACCCAGAATCAGTTACAATAATGCACTTTTTATTATTTAACTTATGATTTCACTAAGTACTTACAAGTGCTTTCTTTAGTGCAACGGGGTGTAGTGTCAAGTTAACAACCCAGAGTAAGTAAACAAATTCAATGCATGAAGCATGTATACATAATCTCACTGTATTTCAGTCCCTCCAGGATTTCGTTGGCTGTTTTTGTGATTGTTGCATCCCAAAAAGGCTGAATTTGTGGGAGTTTTTCCAAAAAGTTGCAACATTTTTTTTTTTTAGGTTGTTTTTGCACTGACATTTGTTTGAAGAAGTATAGATTTTAAAGTAGCTGTTTTTCCATAGTTTACAGTGATGCTGTTCTATGTAACGCCACAAGAAAAGCACAAGATCACCAAAAAATTACTGTTATACAGTTATTTATTTAGAAGTAAATGCTCAGTAAAACTGTCAAAAAATGACCAACATTGTATTCTTGCTGAGAACTTAAATAAAAGAGATAAATAAAAGAATTAGCCATTACAGCCATTATAAGTTGCATTGAATGCATGTTAGAGTATGGATAAAATTATGGCAGCACCTTCTTAAATCTTGAACTTGAAAACTAAGACTACTGAAAAACTTGAGTTCTTCGTCTATCCTAAAATCCACAACGAACCAGGGGTGACTCCTCCACTGACAACCTCTTCCCTTCAGAACGTCTCAGTGCAGGATGGATCTTGGAGTGGAAACCCAGTCTTCTTAGATCTAAAGGGGATATGAAAAGGAGAATACTGTATATTTCAAAGTAAAGTTAGTCATGTTTTTAAATCCCCAAACTTAATCCCCTAAATTTAACTTTCAATGTTTGAAAAGAGTTTCAATTCATTTCCTGTGAAGATTTGTTCATTTCAGTTTAGCTCTATTGAGTAAAAATGGCTTGTTGTACTGCAGCCTTTATTAATTCAGCAAGTTTCATTTTATAATAATAATAATTAATTATTATTATTATTATTATCTTCAGATCTCTCACTTAAGTGCTAGATGTTCATAATTAAATGTCATTCAGTACAAACGTTAAATGAAGGCATCTGCCTCTGTCACGAAGCCCTGAAGTTCTGACTAAAAACGCATCCAACACTTTCATTATATTGTAATCTCATAAAATACACCTTTATTCTGCATTTATTTACAACGCTTAACCAACAGTTAACTACTGTATCTATAGTTTGTAAAAGAAAACACCCTCATGGTGGTTGAATTTCTAATTTACAACACAAACAAACAATATTTTACTAACAATCTCAGCAGCTCCAGCAGTCTCCCTCTCTGTCTGGGTCTGTTCATGAGTTTCAGTCAGTCTCCGTGCGTTTTCCGTTTGAAGTGTTTATCAGTCGTCGACTTTTGTTTGTTACAACACAACGTTGCACAGAGTACAAAACCATTTATACCCACTTTATGAAAAATATTTGGAAACTGTTGAGGACAGTCTTCAGTGACTTGATAAATTAAGAGACACGCATGTCGACAACTCTGTTCATGTAAACATGGAAGTAAAGACATGAGCGCGCGCCGCAGGCAATCAAGGACCACAGAGATTCAAGCATTATATTAAAAGATTGATTTGCGGATTTTGCGGATCGTTATTGATTCAGTTAAACGTGGATCGATTCAAATCATTGAATCGATCTTTTGAACCCACCCCTAATGTCTGCTAGAATAATCGGGTACCTCCAGAAATCCAATAGAGGGGATGCAATGGAACAGAATTCTTGGCAGTTACAGGTCAGTTACCATAGCAACACAGCACTGCATGGCAATCACATATGACCGCTTTATTTTGTAGCAAAACATAAAAATCACACAAAATATTTGGTCACAGCAGTGCACAGAGTACCTTTTTTTTTTTCCAACATTCTTTTTTTTTCCACAATATTTTTTATTGAACCTTTTTTTTTTTTTTTTTACAAACATAACACAAACAATCAAACACTAACACTAAAGTAATTTAAAACTAGAAAAGCACTCGGAGAGCGCAGACCTCCGCCAAGCGGCACAGTTCCCCCATAGAGTGTTTGTGTGTACGTTTTCAGATTCCCTGAGCATGAAAAGATATGAGTAGCAATTGGATTCACAATGATTATTTGTTTATTTGACATGGACAGTGCAATAAACAGACAATTAATGAATGACAATCAATGTGATAGTGATAGGATTAGTGGTTCAGTAGTGTAAAATGGGGCTATAAGGGACGGCGGGTTAATAAGGGACACTTTTGTGGGAAATGGTTTCAATGTAATTCTGCTTTTTTTATTTTGAGCAGGACGCTGAGTTGTGTTGTTATTGTCAAATATCCATGAATCCTTCATCAAATCTAGGCGGAAGCAAAATTAAAAAAAGCAGAATTACATTTAGAAAAGTGTCCCATATTACCCCGCCGTCCCTTATAGCCCCGTTTTACGGTTGTAAAAGCATTGCCTCCTTGGCGGAGGTAATAAACTGAAGTGTTGGTGTGTCCATCTCCTCCACTGACGGATGCAGATTGGTTAGACAGGTTGCCGTGGGTTTTATATTATATTGGGGTTGCGCTCCGCGGCAAAACAGAATTTAGAGTCTTCCCCGGCAGGGAGGTCGTTTTTACGCAGCGCCTATAGCTGTGCGGGGAATTTGTGGCAAATAATCGGGCGGCGGACAGGTGGCCGTGTCAGGTTTTGCAGCGTGGCGCAAAAGCAGGCACGCTGGCGTGCCCAGGGCAGCAGTGTTTTCCACGTGCTTTTGTGGCTAAAACGTTGAAGAAGGCGGAGTTTGTGTTGGTCAGACACAACGCCCAGCGGCCTCCATTGCGCCTGCGCACATGTTGAAAATGGCCCTATGTCACAGTGTTGAAAAAAATGCTTTAAAAAAATTCCTGTATCCAGACGGTGAACCGGATCACCCCCAAAATGTAATCAGTTCTTCCTTGTACCATTTCCAAAAACGCCTGAAAGTTTCATGCAAATCCGTCCAAGACTTTTTGAGTTATCTTGCTAACCAACAGACAAACAAACAAACAGACAGACAAACAGACAAACCCTGGCAAAAACATAACCTCCTCCTGGCCTTTTCGGCCTGGCGGAGGTAAAAATGTACTAAAAACACCAACAACCACTAACAAAGACAGGTCTTCAACAATGCTCCTCTGTTTAGTTTAGACAATCCATTACATAAGTATACATATTATACATTCACCAGTTTGGAATTTACAAGGTCCACACACATCATTCACCTTCTTCTTCAAAAGTTATGTTTAAATTCTTTACATAATCAATGAAAGGTCTCCATATATTCTCAAACACAATTTCCTTTGATTTCAGTATGTTATTCTTTCTAGTGGAAGGTGTATTAACATCTGTCTTAACCACTGAGTCACATCTGGTCTATGAGTCTTTTTCCACAATAGTGCAATACATTTTTTGGCGTTAACCACTTGCACTCCGGGCAATTTTCCTAAAAATGCCAAAAAATAACGTGCCCAAAGTAAATCGAAAGCTGTTATTCAACCCTTTGCAGCATCTTCATGGGGTTGGTCTCATTTAAAAGAAAACACTTTGAATTTTTTGACAAAAAAAACATAATCTCTCTACGTGCTCCGGCCACTGAGTTACAGTCATCTAAACATACTGAACTTGAAGAAAAAAAAATTGGACAGTGTTTTTTTGGATACAAATGCTTGTAAATAACACACAGCTGTCCGATCCGGCTGGAAAATGCAACAGAAATGTAGAACCAAGTGTTATCCAGCTGAGATCCAAATTTGGTAACAATACCACAAAAAAATGAATATTTTACACAGCTTTGTTCTCAGGCTGTTCCCAGGCGTTTTGGAACTGTGCCAAATTGTGCCAAATGGCACAGTTTGGAAAAACGTCTGTAACTTTTGAATAATTCAATGTAGAATCTTCATTTTAGGCTCTAATGAAAGGTCACACTCAGGGCTGTGTCTGTGTGTGTGTGTGTGGGCGGGGGGTCATCTCCCCCCCCCCCCCACTACCAAGGACCGAGTTCGGCCCTCGCTACATGACGGATTACACTCCTTGGATGTTTTCACAGCGGCCCCCCCCCCTCGCTACTGTGTGTGTGTGTGTGTGGGGACCGTGAACGGACCGTGAACCCCCCCCCCCCCCCGCTACAGAAGAGGGCCATCGCTACATGATGGAATAGACTCATATGCTTCCCCCCGCGGACCGGGGGGCATTCGGACCGTGAAGGCCCCCCCCCCGCTCCTCTTCTGCCGGGGGGGGGGGGGGGGTGTTCACGGTCCGAACACGGCAAATGAACCGTTTATCGCGGCGCACGTACTTCGTGCGCAGTACAGTTGTAATTTACCGATCGGTCAAAAGTCATTTTTGGATTACAGTTTTCAGGGATAAATAATAATTTAGCTTATAACACCTTACCTCTTCAAAGCAGCAGAGTCGTGGCGAACATCTCTTCCCCCATTGTCAGACGAACGCGACGCTGCTCCGCTCGTGGATCCCGATCAAAACATAATTCCATTATTGCCGTTTTGGCGAATGATTTACGACTTTTGTCGTCGGCCTCCGTCTATTCTGCTGGAATGAGTGCAGGTCCCACTTGTGGGTGTTCTCCATGCTGCTGGGTGAGCCTGGGTCTGTAGTAGATTCGTCCAGCGTCCTTTGTTTTCATCTGTTGCAACAGTAAATCTCTCTTCACCCAGCCTGAATTTCTGTGCTTCAATTGGCTCCTGCGTTCACAGTAGGCGGGTCCTCCTTCCTAGATTTTCATTCATTGGCTCTTCAAGGTTTCAGAAACCCAATTCAAGGCTCTTATTAGTCGAATGAGAGGTCAATCAGATGAACTAATCTGTTCGCGGCTGTCTCTGCAGTTTTTTTTTTTTAGTGGCGCTTGGACGCCACTACATCACCATCACCACCATCATGCGTCATGCGTCCAAGCGCGCACGAGGGCGCTCTCGTGCGCCCTAGAACGCAGAGACTTGCCCGCCCGCGGAACAACGGAGTGCAAGTGGTTAAGCAAACTGAGGTCTATGAATGCTCTTTCACTCTTATTAAAGTTATGCTTTTCTGGATACAGACCCAACAAAAACAATTTAGGATTCAATATGATTTGTTTTGAAATTATTTTTTCAATTGTTACCCTCACCTCTTCCCAAAACATTCTAATTTTTCTACATTCCCATAAACAATGAAATAAGGTTCCTTTACTTTCCATACATTTTGTGCACGTATCTGGTATGTTTTTGTTATATCTATTTAACTCCACCGGCGAAACATACATCCGCATTAACCATTTAAAATGTATCAATTTAAGACGTACATTTATTGATTTGGTTTGAGCTTCTGTACAAGCCAATTCCCATTGTTCCTCTGAAATTTCAATTTGCAGGTCTTCTTTCCAATAATTCAATCTTTTCTGTGAGTTTTCACTTGAGGATAATGTCAGTGAGTTATAAAACTCTGAAATAATATCCTTTCTCTTACTATCTTTCGTCAAAATTTTTTCCAAGGATGAATAAGTAGGTCGGGTGAGAGCATTATTTTGATTTGATCGAATAATGTTCCTAAGCTGAAGATATTTAAAAAAAATGTGTACTATTAAGATTAAATTTGATCCTCAGTTCTTCAAAAAACATTATGTTATCTGAACATGACAGATATAAGTCTTGAATCTTTTGAATCCCTTTTAAATTCCATACTTTAAATACAGCATCCGCTCTCCCTGGTTTAAAATATTGATGCCAACATTCTTTTTATTGTTTTCACAACATAAAGAAATACAGTTACACATATTGAACAAACATATCAACCCCACCTTCCCAATTGTTCCAATTTTTGGATGGGGATCCAAGTAATTATAGTCCATTAAATAGTAGAGAAGGATAAAAACCAAAACATTCCTGCAAAGTTGAGTATTACAGAGGGCCACTGTTCACGCGTCTCCACACTCTTCCATCACATGTGACAAGTCCGTTCCTGGTATATAGGAAATGAAGGGGTCCCAGATGTGATGAAAATTATGTTCTTGATGTTTTAGTGTGTAGGTGATTTTCTCCAAAGGGAGAGTGGTAGATAGCTCAGACAACCACTTGTTGATTCCTGGTCTTCTGGTGTTTTTCCAGGATAGGGCTATTACTCTCTTTGCAATTGATATGCTTAAATCTATAAATAATCGTTGATTTTTTTTTTTTAAATTTTCAAATTCTCTGGGTACAAACCTAATATTAACAGCTGTGGGATTAAGGGTACTTGAATCTGTAAAATATTCTGAATGTATTGTTTCACTTCTTACCAGAATTTTTGTATTTCTGTACATTGCCAAGTACAATGGAAAAATGTACCCTTTTCTCTCTCACATTTGATACAAATATCAGGAATAACACTATTATATTTGTTTAGCTTTTCTGGAGTTACATACGATCACATCAACCAATTATATTGCAGTAATTTCAGGCGGGTGTTAGTGGTTCTTGATTGTGCTTTAGTGCATGCTTCTTCCCACTCTATCATTGAGATGTTCTCCTGTAGATCCTCTCTCCATGCCCCCAGCCGTTCTACAGATGTTTCTGTACATCCATCCACCAGGCATTTATACATTTTGGAAATTAAACCCCTCCCTAAACAATTCGTGTTCATTAGTTTCTCTATAACAGACACTTCAGGGATGTCTAATGTTTGTTTTTGTCGTGATCTAATGAAATTTCTCAATTGCAGATATTTAAAGAAATGATTACGGGGTATATTAAATTTATCAACTATTTCTTCAAATGTCATCAACACCTTTTGCACATTGTACAGATCTCCTATTTTCCCCAACCCCTTCATAACCCAAGATTTAAATCCCCTGTCTGCTTTTCCCGGTGGGAAGGAGTCCATTCTTCCATATTGGGCTGAAGACAGAGAGAGAGGACATTTCTCTAAGATATTTTTTTAACTTGATGCCACACTACAATCATGTTTTTCACAATAGGATTTTTTGTATTCTTTTTAAGGATTTTAGTGCTTGCTGAATACAGGTATGTAGGGAGGGGTAGACTTAGCTGGAGTTCCTCCATTTCTTTCCAGAGAGGCGCATCTCTTTCTGTGAAGTAGAACAGCAATGTTCTCAGTTGTGCTGCCCAATAGTACCAGAGTGGGTTGGGACATTTAAGTCCCCCTCTATCAAAGGGTAAGTAATGACAGTCGTGTCCGGGGACGTTTATTATTCCACAAAAATGTGATAAACAATCTTTTTAGTTGAGTGAACAGGTTGCTTGGAGGAGAAAGTGGGAGGTTTTGAAATGGATACAATAGTTTAGGCAGTATATTCATTTTAAGGACATTTATTTTACCTGTTAGTGATATTGGTATATGTGTCCACCTATCTAGTGATTTTGAGATTTCTTCCATTAATGGTTCATAATTACATGCTATAATATGTTTAAGTTGTGGGACAGTTTCGATACCCAGGTATGTGAAGCAATCCACAATTTTAAATTGAGTGGCTATTTTAGGAGGGTTTTTACTTTCTAATTGATTGAGGAACATAATTGATGATTTTGATTTGTTTAATTTATATTCTGAGATTTTTCCAAATATGCTGATGAGGTCTAATAATTCAGGAATGGATATTTCCATCTTTTTCAGAAAGATTATTATGTCATCTGCAAATAGAGCTAGACTGTGATCCTGTTGCCCAACTGATATGCCTGTTATGTTTTGGTGCATTCTTACAGCTATTGCCAGAGGTTCTATAGCCATAATAAACAGTAAAGGGGATAAGGGATCTCCTTGTCTACATCCTCTTTGTATTTTAAAAGATTTAGATATATTACGATTAGTCATGATTTCAGCATATGGCTCTGTATAAAGTAGTTTTAGCCACTCATTAAAGTTTTCTCCAAAACCAAAACGTGTAAGGATCTCAAATAAATATAGCCATTCCACTCTGTCAAATGCTTTTTCAGCGTCTAATGACAGTAATGCTGTATCTGCTGCCCCTTTTTCCTCAATCAATATATTTAGGATTCTCCTAACATTATGGAAGCCTTGCCTACCTTGTATAAAGCCATTTTGATCTTTGTCAGTAATACATATTTGGAATAATTTTCTCAAGTCGCCTGGCTATAATCTTACTCAAAATTTTTAAATCCACATTTAAAAGACTTATTGGCCTAAAATTTTCACAGTTGTTATTTGGTTTGCCAGGTTTTGGCAACAAAGTGATTAGAGCTCCTCTTAAGGATACTGGAAGGATTCCATTACAAAAAGATTCCATAAACATTTCTAATAGTGGTGGCATAACTCTGTTTGAACATTTTATAAACTTCAATGGGTATCCCATCTGGCCCCAGGGTTTTCCCTCCTTTAATACTGTCAATGGCAGCAGATAATTCCATTAAAGTTATGTCTTTCTCTAGTTCTTCTTTAATTTCTTCTGATATCCTGGGAATCTGAATGTGGTCCTAGAAATTATTTAATTCAGATGTATCTAGACCTATTTCTGAACTATAAAGCTTTTCAAAAAAATTCTTGAAGGTTTCATTTATTCCAGTTGGGTCCACAATAGTCTCATTATTACAATTTTGTAATGAAGTTATAAGTCTTTCATTCTGCATTTGTTTGATGCGCCATGCCAGCACTCTGCTGGGTTTTTCACCTTGGTCATAGAATGTCTGTTTAAGTTGTAGTAAACCTGATAAAGCTTTTGTTGACGATATTTCATTGTATTGCGCTCTTAGTAGAAGTAGTTCTTGGTGAGTAACTTGAGAGCCTGATTGGTAGTATTGTTCTTCCAATTTCTTTTTTTACTTCTAGTGATTTTGTATTCCTATAAGTTTCTTTGGCTTTGGAGCTAGTGATATTATTTGTCCCCTAATGAATGCCTTAAACGCTTCCCATCTGGTACTTCCTGAGGTCTCTGTTGTGTTTGTTTCAAAATAGAATTTAATCTGTTCATCAAGAAAGGTAACAAAGCCTGTATCCGCCAACCATTTTGTTTTAAATCTCCATTTAGGAGTATCGCAAGTCAATTTGGGATCATAGTAGACTAAAGAGTTTGGGGCGTGATCTGACAGGAGTATGGCATCATAGGAAACCTTCTTTAGTTTACATTTTAGTATTGCTGAAACCAGAAAAAAGTCTATATGGGAATATGACTGATGTGTACTAGAAAAGCATGAATATTTTTTATCATTGGGATTATCTTCCCTCCACAAATCAAATTAATTTCTTTCATGAAATGATGAATGACACTCCTGCTTCCTGATTGTGATCGATCTGTTCCTGAACTTTTGTCTTTCCGTGGATCTAAAGTGCAATTGAAGTTGCCCGCCATAATGCAAGCACCAGGTAAAGAAGCAATAATAAAGAATAGGTCTTGGAAAAATTTTGGCTCATCTGTATTTGGGGCATAAATATTTATCAGAATTAATTGTTCCCTGAGAATTCTCCCTTGAATAATCAAGTAACGTCCTGCCTTGTCCTTAATAACTTTGTGAATCTTTAGAGGACCAATAGCATGACACCTCTTGCCTGAGAGGTTAAAGGGGCTGACAAAATTTTCCCCTTCCACTTCCTCCTCACTTTAAGTTCATCTTCATGGGTTAGGTGAGTTTCTTGAAGGAATACTATGTTAGATTGTAATATTTTAATCCTGTTCATAACTTGTTTGACCTTTTTTGTTTTTTGTAGTCCTCTGCAATTCCAGGATGTAATTTTAACCTTTAGTGCAACAGACATATAGACAAATAACTTTGAATTTCCCCAACATTTTAAGTAATTTCAGACCAAACAAAGGGAAAAAGGAACCAAAAACAAAATAATTTCCCTTGGCCATTAACATACACCTGAGAGTTGTCCCTCCAGGTGCCCCCCTGCCCCCTTCAAATAGTGGACTTCCAGAAAGCAAAGAGCTGGTCCACACAATGTGGGGAACAGTATAACTGTGCTGATGCATAATAATAATAATTAAAAAAAAAAAAAAAAAACTGGATAAACCTAACTGCTCTGCTACTATAATTCAGACAATTCTGTTAGAACAACCTAACAAATGAAAAGCGTACCTATATGTAGCCTCCTGAATTAAGCATTGTATATTAAATCAGAGAGACATTTCTTATCAATAGACAGGGGAGGGAGAGAGCTCAGAACAGTGTATCAAATTAGACAACTTTAACTCTGCCCTCCACTTCTGTCTCTACAAATGCGGGATATCAGAGTAATGTACCAACAGCGATTTAGATTACATTTCTTATGGTGTCCTCTGCTCAGCAATACCTCAGTCCCATTCATTTTCCGACTGGATCTTCTTAATGAAGTGTTCGGCTTCATCCGCGCTGTTGAAGATGTGTGAGCGGTCTTTGTAGGTCACTATAAGCCGGGCAGGAGGGATCATGCCGTATCAGAGCCCCAGTGACCGAAGTTGCCACCTTGCCTCCTCAAACTCTTTCAGCCTCTTGTGCGTCTCCGCTGTCATGTCATGGTAGAATCTCACCGGCTGGTTTTTGTAGAGGATCTGCCGTTTTGCCCTGGCCGCTCTCCTCACCGCTTCCTTGTCCTTATAATTCAGGAACTTCATTATAAGGGTCCTCGGTGCAGAGTTAGTCTCATGTTGTCGTCTTGGTCCCAGCCTGTGTGCTCTTTCCACCATAATTGTCCCCCGGAGCGGAGCCAACTCCAGCGCCTCCGGTATCCAGCTCTCCAGAAAGCCACAGGTGTCCTCGCTCTCTGCGCCCTCAGGTAGATTAACAAGCCTTACATTGGAGCGACGTGACCGAGCCTCCAGGTCCAGTACTTTCTCTTCGAGGTCTTTATTTTTCCTCTCTAGATTTTTCACTTTTTCTTGGAGCACGGTTGCGTTATCTTCTATTGTCGAAATCCTCACCTCTGCATGTGTGACTCTTTCTGAGCAGTCTGTCAAGTCCTTCCTCACGTTTTCCATGGCGGTGATGATGCCATCAAATTTAGATGAGAACTCAGACTTTATGTTGTTGATAGCCACTAGTATAGTTGCCAAAGTGTTACCGGACTCAGTAATACCAGTAGTGCCAGTAATGTCTGCCTCCGACTGCTTCTTGGGGTCAGTGCTAGCGGAGGCGCCAGTATCAGTGGTAGGATTCATGTTGCTAGCGGTTAGCTTATCTTTAGTAGTTGTAGTTGCAAAATTAGTCAAGCTGGATTGATGTATCTGGCCACGGTTTGTCTTCTTTGGTGGCATCGGTATTCTTTTTAACACTGGTGTTGTTGTTGGACCGGTTGACGCATATGAATTGGCTTTTAGAAAGGATTTAGAGATTAGAGTAGCGGAGCAGTTTTATATGCGTCTCTTCAGCAAGCCGCCATAACCGGAAGTCCTTCAGAGTACCTTTTTTAACTTTAGATGTTAATAATGCATCGTTTACTTAACTGTCATGATGTGTGGGTAAAGACTAAGGAGCACATGGTAAGTGAAGAACTGATTCAGAGTCTTTATTTATTTTTTTTGCCAATTAATACAAGATGGAAGGATTAGCTCTCCACAATGCAAGCAGGTACTCTGTGTACTGCTGTGATTAAATACTGTGGTTATTTTTTTAATGTTTTACTACATACACTAATGCTGCCACTCATTTTTGCCACAGTGTTTTTTTATTTCCATGAGGTCTTTTCAGTGACACATGCATACCTTTTATTGTAACCAGTTTATTTATGTGTATGTATGTAAACATAGCCAATGACGCACTGCTAAAATGCTAAGCTAACTACCTACACTAACTGCTAATTGTCTGTCTTGCAGCTGGCATTTGTACAAAAAGCAGACACCAACAATTCTAACAAAAAAATGTAGCTGCCACTCATGCAGATGTAGATAACAAAGTATACATGTATTACTTTATTTCACCAGTCTGGACCCCAAAGGCTTTTGATACAATTTGGGAAGAAAAGGAGATTTTTATCCCCCACCAGTCGAAGCCCAAAGGGGTCGAAGACCAATGAGGGATTATGTTATGGGTCAGTCTGTCCATCCCACTATTGTGAAATCAACTCCTCCTACAGTTATGGGCCGATTGTGTTGAAACTTGGTACCATGGTTTGATATATTCTGATGATGCGCATATTGCAATTTCACCTTGAGATCCTGACCTCTGCTTATGGGTTTGAGGTCAGAGGTCAAGGTTAGCATTTCTTATGCCTTGTTACTGTACAACGAGTAAAGCTAGGGCTACCAAACTCTGGTACACAGGTTCACCTTGGGATCCTGACCTCTGATTATGGGCTTGACATCAGCAGGTCAGAGGTCAAGGTTAACATTCTTTATGCCTTATTACTGTATAACCAGTAAAGTTAGGGTCACCAGGGTTTCCTCTGGTAAAATTTCTGGGTGGCGGCCCGCTGTACCAGAAAAATTTCCACTGCGCTTATGAGGAGATATAAATTTAAGAAAAATATATGAAGCAATGACTTTCCGCAAGCATGCACACGAACAACATGCGTGACCGTCATCCACGCGAGTTTAGGAGCACCCTGCCCATGCGAGCTTTCTAGTCAGTCACCAGGCACAGTGTCTCGTTAGTGTGACTGTCCAAGAGAAACATGAGTTTATTAAAGTACTTTAAACACGGAAAAAATCAGAAGAGGTATGTAAGCACTGGAGGCGTTTATCATGGTTTTAACCCGCTGGAAACGGGAGCAATATTGGAAGAGTCGCTTAGCTAAGGGATGTGGTTAGAATTCATATTCAGCTGGCTTCATATGAAGGGAAAGGCAAGGGGACTGATAAATTGCTGAGGATATATTTCACAGCCGCTACAATATTAAGTTATGTTCCCTATTATGTACCTGGCAAGTTAAGATGACCGAAATTCATGAAGTCAATGGCTTTAATCCGTCAGCAGCCTTCAGACAAACTATATGTGCCAGCATTTGGATTTCAAAATAAGGGAGGTTTTTCCTGCTGTCTAGGTGGTGAGGAGATTCTAAAAAAAACAAACAATGAATATAAAGAAATATTATAACAGAAGTAACAGCATCCTTGGTCAATTAAGTTAATTTATTTCATTAAATACAGTTTTAATTTTTTTCTTTGTAATCAGAGTTAAGTTATTGTTCTGTTCTGACTACAGAGTTATGGTCAAAAATGTAAATTGTTACAAGGAAAAAGTAAAAAAAAAAACTACCACAGTCTGTTTCAAATTTATTTAACCTCTTGCACTCCGGTGTACCGCGGGCGGGCACGTCTCTGCGTCCTAGAGTGCACGAGGGTGCCCTAGTACGCACACTGTGCGTCCTAGGGCGCACTGAAGAAAAAAAAACCCCTGCATTTCCGTTCTTCCACTACAGACACAGCCGCGAACAGAAAGCCAAAGGAGTGCTTTGATTGGTTTAGATGTGATTGACCTCTCATTCGACTAATAAGAGCCTTGAATTAGGTTTCTGAAACCTTGAAGAACCAATGACTGAAAACCTAGCAAGAAGGACCCGCCTACCAACAGCTGCGAATACAGCCAGCCAATTGAAGCACAGAAGTTCGAAAGTTGTTTTGTGTAAGGCTGGGTGAAGAGAGACTGACTGCTGCAGCAGATGAAAAAAGGACCCGCAGGAAGAACCGCCACAGACCCAGCAGCACGGAGACCACCCACAAGTGCGACCTGTGTGACAGGGACTGCCATTCGCGCATCAGCCTGTTCAGCCACAGGCGGTGCTGTCCCAGCCGAGTAGACGTTTAGGATTCTCTTCCATGGTCATCATAGACCGACGGAGGCCGATGACGAAGGCTGGGTGACACACACGCGTTCGCCAGTCTTTTTTTTATTACTACTGTTCTTATTTGTTTTGAACAATCGTTCGCCAAAACCGCAATCATGGAAGCGCAAAACCGCAATAATGGAATCATGGTTTGACCGGGTCGCGTGACCAGAACCATGAGTTGTAACAAGTGGACCAGCTTCATGTTCGTCGGACAATGAGGAAGAGAAGTTCGCCAGCTACGCTGCTGTTGTGAACAGTTAAGTGTTATAAGCTAAACTAGAAAAGCACTCGGAGAGCTCAGACCTCTGCCAAGCGCCACAGTTCCCCTCATACAGTGTTTATGTGTACGTTTTCAGATTCCTTGACCATGAAAACATATGACTAGCAATTGGATTGACAATGATAGGATTAGTGGTTCAGTAGTTATTCCCGAAAATGGCATTTTCCGTAATGGCGGTTTTCTTCTGGACGGTGATCCGGATCACTACCAAAATCTAATCATCTGTAGGATACCTCATTTCTGACAATCTGTGAAAATTTAATGAAAATCCGTCTATAACTTTTTGAGTTAGGTTGCTAACAAACAAACAAACCAACGCCGATGAAAACATAATCTCCTTGGCGGAGGTAATTATTCTTTATCCCTGAAAATTGTAATCAAAAATGACTTTTGACTGATCAGTAAATTATAACTGTGCGTAGTAGACCGCGGCGCACCGGGCGATGTCCGTCCTCTGCGCACACACACACAGAGCCCTGAGTGTCACCTTTCATTAGAGCCCAAGATAAAGCTTCTATATTGAATCATTCAAAAGTTAGATGTTTTTCCAAACTGTGCCATTTGGCACAATTTGGCACAGTTCAGAAACACCTGGGAACAACCTGAGGAAAAAGCTGTGTAATATATTCATTTTTTGTGGTATTACTACAAAATTTTGACCTCAGCTGGATAACACTTGGTTCTACATTTCTGTTGCATTTTCCAGCCCGGATCTGAAGCTGTGTGTTAATTGCAAGCATCTGTATCCAAAAAAACACCCAGGCGAAATTTATTTTCTTCAAGTTCAGTATGTTTAGATGACTGTTACTCAGTGGCCGGAGCACTTAGAGAGATTATGACTGTTTTGCCAAAAAATTCAAAGTGTTTTCTTTTAAATGAGACCAACCCCATGAAGATGCTGCAAAGGGTTGGAGAACAGCTTTTGATTTACTTTGGGTACGTTATTTTTTGGCGTTTTTAGGGAAATTGACCAGAGTGCAAGGAGTTAAAAAACTGTAATTTTATTTAAAAAAAAAAAAAAACAGACAAAAATAAGCCACAAAATAATTCACAAATTTATAATAACGTTTCAAATGTACAAGAGAAATCAATTTTACAAGAGGAAATTACAAATTTGAGGAAAATGGTTTCAAATTTTAGATAAATTTACAGTGAAAAGTAGAAAACTATAAGAAAATGTTATAAATTTTGGAGAAAAACCTCAAACCTTCAAGACTGAAGTCAATATTTTTGTCATTTATGTAAACCATGACAGAAACATCCTGCAGACAAAACATAACACTTGATATTTTCTAACCTGTTTGTATACCACAATAGACAGAGAGAGAACCTGAAATAGACAGAGCTCAGAGGGCAAGATGAGACAGAAGAGAGGAGCCAAGGAGAAGAAAGTGTTCAGGCAAAGGGTCCAGGAGAGGTGAGAGCAGAGGAAGGAAATAAGGATAACACCACTAAAAAGTCCAAATACAGGACGTCTGGGTGGGACCCCAACTGGCCCAGTATTTCAATATTCAAGCCTCGGTTGTACAATACTTCAAATGGTAAGTTCCATATCCAAAGTTGCTGTGCAAAATTAAAAAAAAAAAAAAAAAAAAATAATATAAAATTAACATACTCCGGTAACAATCGTGTCATATATTTACTGACCCCCCCCCCCCCCTCGAAAAAATATGTTGCCACTGCGCCAAGGTCTTTAAGCCAGAGGAAACGCTGGGTCACCAAACTTGATACACAGGTTCACCTAGGGATGCTGAACTCAGACTATGGGTTTGGGGTCAAAGGTCAAGGTTAACATTCCTGATGCCTGATTACTGTATGAGTAAAGCTAGGGCCACCAAACTTGGTACCCAGGTTCAACCTGTGACCCTGAAGTGTGCCTGTGGTTTTGAGATTTCAAGGTCAAAGGTCAACATCAAAGTGCCTTATAAAGTATATCTCACCAAACCTGGTACCCAGGTTCACTCTGACACCATGACCTCTGATTACAGGTTTGGGGTCAAAAGGTCAAAGGCCAAGGTTGGCATTCTTTATGATCTCTTACTATAGAAGGTGTAAAGCTCTCCAGAGTCACCATACTTGCTACATGGGTTCACCTTGAGATCCTGACCTACAACTATGGGTTAGGGCTGTGTGATATGACGATATACTTTATATCGGTAATGTGATTAAAAAATGTCTGCTGTTTCATATAAAACTGAATCGTTTATATCGGGACTAGGGCTGCAATGATTACTTGAATAATTCAAATAGTTGGGTTACAAAAAAATTCTCGATCCAAAATTTATGCGTTGACGTGTCATTTAATGTAGCACTTCCGGTCTATATGACCTTCATCTGGTCACGCTACCTAAACAAAACACAGATTTGTTTAACGGCGGCATGGCAGAGTGGCATAGTGATGGATCCGTAAAGATAAAGAAAATTTTAAGAAATGACAAAAGTATCTCAAGTTTGGAATCATTTCAAGCTCATATTGAAGGAAAACATTGTGCAGTGTGTATATGGTAAAGCTGTGCGGCGAGCTAGCATGCTGCAGTGTCGGATGTTAGTGTCTTGGCAGAAAGCATCCCACATCATGCACAGCCAGTGCACCCGAGACAAGGTACATGTTTAAGATTTAAAATTAGATGAACAGAATGTAGTCAGCTATGCTAAATATGCTTATATGACCAAAGAACATATAGCCACCACTGTTAGCATCCGGATGCTAATCGGATGCCAGCGGCTAGCGAAAGGAACTTTACGGTGTAACGTACTGTTTAAAGTTACGTTCTATACAATAAATGTTGCAATAAGCATTGCAATAAATGTGTATCTGTTTTATTGAGTGTCTGGTACAATTACTACTGCTCTTTAGAAAAGAAAGTTCCGCAAATGTTGGTCAATGCAAGTTTCTTGGAAAAAAAAAAAAGTATCAAGTAATCTTCGATTAGAGTGGGTGATTACCCAAGCTGTAAAATAGTCATTAGCTGCAGCCCTAGTCTGAACACACAATTAGAGAACTGAGGGTGGGGCTTGTTGATTTGTAAAACCCAGAAAGTGCAATCCACTCAATTCTTTAAGAACTTAACAAAATAATTTTATGAGGTTAGAACCTAAAAAGGGAAAAAAGAAAAAACAACTATTTCAGAATATGAGGCCTTGTTTTGGCCACCCGATAAGCATGGGTATAGGAGAAGCCCGTGTGCATTCTGCCCTCACAGTTTGCAACAGGAGGTAGACAGACAGGAAACAGGTGAAGTGAGCTGTAGCCTGCTGTTTGTGGCAGTCAGTGTCATTAATGCATACTTTGCCTGGGGTGTTGAAAACTTGCTGTGTCAGCATTCTGTGAAGTGAAAGAATGTAAACTGCTTGATCTACTAAGAGACAGTAAACCTCAAGATGATCGATTGTGATTCCAGAAGTATTTCAAGATAGCATACCACTGATAAGTAATAAAGATAAGGAAAGCTACAATGGAGCTGTAAACACAGCTGATGCATCTGGAGGATGACGTTACATATACTAATGACAGTGAGACAGCTTCCTTCAACCTGACAACTCAGATCTACAGCTCGGGCCACTCAATGGTAGAATGTGGAACAGGAAACAATTCACTCTTTTTGTGTAATGGTGCAATAAAAATCCCTTTAGTGTGCAGTCAACAGTGTTAATCGTGTTACAAATGGTCATCTAGTCATCTCCTCACGTACAGCAGTTAATTCCCAATGTTTTTTTCCCCACAGAGGCCCACCCCCTTGTATGTGTTCAGGATAAGCCAAGCCCTCCAGTGCCACACATACTGAATAATAAAGTGATATGCAAACCAAAAATATGTTTTAATGGGGTTTATGTTTTCAGTTGGATTATATAGATTTTCGAGAATCCGATTGTGTGTTAAGATTATTTTTGGTCTAATGTACTGTACACTAATTTCCACAGTCTTACTCACTCAGATTAGACAAATCCTTGCACCTCCAAAGATGTAAACCACTAATATACTGAATTGAAGCTATGAACCGATATTCAACTTATAAAACTTGGGATAAACAAACTGTATTGTAAGCCATATTTTTTTCTCTTGTTTGTGGTTACTACTGAGCAGATCAAAACCTTTTATTTATACTTTGCATCTGAGTCAACAGGAGTTTGACCAGAACATCTAGTGAGTGATTTCTTTGGTTTAAATAACACTGGGATTTTATGGTCAAGTAGTCTCCATTAGAGCTCATTCGTGTGTACGGGGGAAAGCTTTTTTGTGTTAGATTTTCTGCTCATTGTACTTTTGAGTTTGGGATGGTAGTTGACTAATCTAATGACTATTTTTTTGATTAGTCGACTAACAGCAATTAATTCAGTCATGTCCACCATCTCTGCTTTTTGTTGGCACGGCTCTTATTTGGGGCTCTAGTGTACAGTGCATCCGGAAAGTATTCACGGCGCTTCACTTTTTCCACATTTTGTTATGTTACAGCCTTATTCCAAAATGGATTAAATTAATTTTTTCCTCAAAACTCTACACACAATACCCCATAATGACAATTTGATTTTTTTTTTTTTGAGATTTTTGCAAACTTATTAAAAATGAAAAACTAAGAAATCACATGTACACAAGTATTCATAGCCTTTGCTCAGTACTTTGTTGATGCACCTTTGGCAGCAATTACAGCCTCAAGTCTTTTTGAATATGATGCCACAAGCTTGGCACACCTATCTTTGGGCAGTTTCGCCCGTTCATCTTTGCAGCACCTCTCAAGCTCTGTCAGGTTGGATGGGAAGTGTCGGTGCACAGCCCTTTTCAGATCTCTGCGGAGATGTTCAATTGGATTCAAGTCTGGGCTCTGGCTGGGCCACTCGGGGACATTCACAGAGTTGTCCTGAAGCCACTCCTTTGATATCTTGGCTGTGTGCTTAGGGTCATTGTCCTACTGAAAGATGAACCGTAGCCCCAGTCTGAGGTCAAGTGCGCTCTGGAGCAGGTTTTCATCCAGGATGTCTTTGTACATTGGTGCATTCATCTTTCCCTCTATCCTGACAAGTCTCCCAGTTCCTGCCGCTGAAAAACATCCCCACAGCATGATGCTGCCACCACCATTGGCATGGTTATGAGCAGTGCCTGGTTTCCTCCAAACATGACGTCTGGCATTCATGCCAAAGAGTTCAATCTTTGTCTCATCAGACCAGAGAATTTTGTTTGTCATGGTCTGAGAGTCCTTCAGGTTCCTTTTGGCAAACTCCAGGGGGGCTGCCATGTGCCATTTAATGAGTGGCTTCCATCTGGCCACTCTACCATACAGGCCTGATTGGTGGATTGCTACATAGATGGTTGTCCTTCTGGAAGGTTCTCCTCTCTCCACAGAGGAACACTGGAGCTCTGACAGAGTGACCATCAGGTTCTTGGTTACCTCCCTGACTAAAGCCCTTTCCCCCGAACGTGCAGTTTTGACGGCTGGCCAGCTCTAGGAAGAGTCCTGGTGGTTCCGAACTTCTTCCATTTATGGATGATGGAGGCCACTGTGCTCATTGGGACCTTCAAAGCAGCAGAAAGTTTTTGTACCCTTCCCCAGATTTGTGCCTCAAGACAATCCTGTCTTGGAGGTCTGCAGAGAATTCCTTTGACCTCATGCTTGGTTTGTGCTCTGACATGCACTGTCAACTGTGGGACCTTATATAGACAGGTGTGTGCCTTTCCAAATCATGTCCAATCAACTGAATTTACCACAGGTGGACTCCAGTTTAGCTGTAGAAACATCTCAAGGATGCTCAGTGGAAACAGGATGCACCTGAGCTCAGTTTGCTTCATGGCAAAGGCTGTGAATACTTATGTACATGTGATTTCTTAGTTTTTTATTTTTATAAATTTGCAAAAATCTCAAAACTTTTTCACATTGTCATTTAAGTGTATTGTGTGTAGAATTTTGAGGAAAAAAAAATTTGAGTTTAAAAAATTGAATTTAATCCCTTTTGGAATAAGGCTGTAACATAACAAAATGTGGAAAAAGTGAAGCGCTGTGAATATGTTACGAATGCACTGTATGTTTTACCTCACCTGTTTAAGCCTGCATACCTATGAAAATCATCTTGTTGTCAGTCCCTGCTTTAATATAACATTTTATAAGCAGTTTCCAGAGCTAAATAAAATGACCCATGAAACACAAATTTGAAACTGAAACTCAATAGCTTATTGAAATGTATTTTTAGCCAAACAATTAATACAAATTAAAAGAGCAGTCTTGAATAAAAAAGGTAAAGTGCAAAAGTAAAAATAGCAGCCTCTGCTTAAGTCTGTACACACGGTCTCTGTCTTAACATAACACAACTAGAAAAGCACTCGGAGCACATACCTCTGCCAAGGCTCCTTCCATTCCTCATGGATCACCTCCAAAATGTAATGGGTTTGTTTTGGAGGATTCTTGATAACAGTGTGAGAAGGTAAGAGCCTTGGTGGAGGTATACATTTTCGGATCATCACCAAAATGTTATGGGTTCCTCTCTGGCCCAAGGACCACCTGTGGTAAAAATTTCATCCAAATCCATCAGCTTTGGAATATTCTTGCTAACAACGTGTGTGAAGATAAGAGCCTTGTTGGAGGTATGCATTCTGGGATCATCACCAAAGTATTATGGGTTCCTCTCTAGCGCAAGGACCACCTCTGGTAAAAATTTCATCCAAATCCATCAAGCAGTTTTGGAGTATTCTTGCTAACACAGTATGAGAATATAAGAGCCTTGGTGGAAGTATGCATTCTGGGATCATCACCAAAATGTTATGGGTTCCTCTTTAGCCCAAGGCCGACCTCTGGTGGAAAATTTCATCCAAATCCATGCAGTAGTTTTTGTGTAATCCTGCTGCACAAATACAAACAAGGTTCTTGGTGGAGGGATGCACTCTCAGATCAGCACCAAAATTTAATGGGTTCATCCATGGCCCAAGGGCTACCTCTGAAAATTTCATCAAAATCCATCCAGTAGTTTTTGCATAATCCTACTAACAGGCAAACCACCCCAGTAGTTCCTCTGGCTTAAAGATCTTGGTGCGGTGGCAACATATTTTCTGGGGGGTGGGGTGGGGGGGGCACATGATATGATTGTAGCCAGAATATGTTAATTTTACACTATTTATTTTTATTTTTTTTAATTTTGCACAGTAATATTGCATAATGGAACTTACTGTTTGAAGTATTGTACAACCAAGGCTTGAATATTGGAATATTGGGCCAGTTGGGGTCCCACCCAGATGTCCTGTGTTTGGACTTTTTACTGGTGTCATCCTTCTCTCCTTCCTCTGCTCTCACCTCTCCTGGACTCTCTGCCTGAACACTTTCCTCTCCTTGGCTCTTCTCTTCTGTCTCATCTTTCCCTCTCTGAGCCCTGTCTAATTAAGGTTCTTGGTCTATGGTGGTGTACAAACAGGTTAGAAAATACCAAGTGTCATGTTTTGTCCTGCCGGATTTTTTTTTTTTTTCATGGTTTACATAAATAACCAAAATGTGTATTTTTTTGTACTTTTATTCTAGTGTTTCTTTTTTTCCATTGACGAAGAGTAAGAAAGGGAAGGGGAAAAAAACATTCATACTAGTAATTTACTCATTCATACTTAAATTGTATGATCAGAGGTAGTATAGTAGCCAGAAATTCTACTCATGTAAAAGCAGTACTATGAAATTAAAAATTAAAAGTAGACAACCAAAATTTTCTAGTTAAGAGTGCAAAGAGCGCCCACTTGAACACTTGAGTATTGACTTTAGTCTTGAAGGTTTGAGGTTTTTCTCAAAAATTTATAACGATTTTCTTATAGTTTTCTACTTTTCACTGTAAATTTATCTAAATTTGCAACACTTTTCCTCAAATTTGTCATTCTCTCTTGTAAAATTATGACTTTTCTTGTACATTTGCAGTGTTTCCTCTTTCTTAAAGACCTTGGCGTGGTGGCAACATATTTTTTTCGGGGGTGGGGGCAGAAAACACATGACATGATTGGTCCCACCCAGATGTCCTGTGTTTGGACTTTTTACTGGTGTCATCCTTCTCTCCTTCATCTGCTCTCACCTCTCCTGGACCCTCTGCCTGAACACTTTCCTCTCCTTGGCTCTTCGTTTCTGTCTCCTCTTTCCCTCTCCGAGCCCTGTCTAATTCAGGTTCTCTCTCTGTCTATGGTAGTATACAAACAGGCTAGAAAATACCAAATGTCATGTTTTGTCCTGCAGAATTTTTTTTTTTCATGGTTTACATAAATAACCAAAATGTGTATTTTTTGTATTTTTACCTCCGCCAGGCCGCAATGTTTTTGCCAGCGATTGTCTGTTTGTCTGTCTGTCTGTTGGTTAGCAAGATAACTCAAAAAGTTTTGGACGGATTTCCATGAAACTTTCAGGCGTTGTTGGAAATGGTACAAGGAAGAACTGATTAAATTTTGGGGATGATCCGGATCACCGTCTGGATACAGGAATTTTTTAAAGGATTCTTTAACATTGTGAGATACGGCCATTTTCAACATGTGTGCAGGCGCAATGGAGGGCGCTGGTTGTCGTGTCTGACGAACACGAACTCCGCGTTCTTCAAAGTTTTAGGCGCAAAAGCACGCGGAAAACAGTGGTGGGCCGGGCCCGGCAGCATGCCTATGTTTGCGCTACGCTGCAAAAGCTGAGATGGGCAGCTGTCCGGCGCGGGATTATTTGGCAGAAATTCCCCGTGCAGCCATAGGGGCTGCGCAAAAACAAGCTCTCTGCCGGGGAAGCTTCCAAATCCTCTTTTGCCGCAGAGCGCAACCCCAATATGAAACCCACGGCAACCTGTCTACCCAATTTGCATCCGTCAGTGAAGCCCTGAGTGCTGCTTTCAGTGATCTATGAAAACGCTCGCATAACCCATTGGCCTGTGGGTTGTACGCGGTTGTGCTATGAATTGCAACGTCCGCAGCCTGGGAGTTTGCAGATGGAGGAGATGGACACAACAGCAACACTTCAGTTTATTACCTCCGCCAAGGAGGTAATGCTTTTACTACTGAACCACTAATCCTATCATTGTGAATCCAATTGCTAGTCATATGTTTTCATGGTCAAGGAATCTGAAAACGTACACACAAACACTGTATGGGGGGGAACTGTGGCGCTTGGCGGAGGTCTGCGCTCTCCGAGTGCTTTTCTAGTTATTCTAGCGTTTCTTTTTTTCTATTGACAAAGAGTAGGAAAGAGAAGGGGGGGGGGAATTCATAATAGTAATTTACTCATTCATACTTAAAATATATGATAAGAGGCAGGTATAGCCATCCATCCATCTTCTTCCGCTTAATCCTTTTTGGGTCACGGGGGGCTGAAGCCTATCCCAGCATCTTGGGGCGAGAGGCAGGGTACACCCTGGACAGATCGCCAGTCCATCGCAGGGCCAACACAAACAGACAGACAGACAACCATTCACTCTCACAGTCATACCTAAGGACAATTTAGAATCCCCAGTTTGATGCCAATTAACCTAACTTGCATGTTTTTGGCATGTGGGAGGAAACTGGAGAAATCTTGGAGTAAACCCACGCAGACACGGGGAGAACATGCAAACTCCACACAGATCACTGTTGGTTGGGGGCTGGGATTGAACCCAGGATCCCCCGGTCAAGGGTAAGTTGCTGTGCTGCTGCAGTGCTAACCACTCTGCCACCACGCTGCCCGAGGTGGGTATAGTAGCCAGAAATTCTACTCATGTAAAAGCAGTGCTTTGAAATTAATAATTAAAAGTAGACAACCAAAAATTTCTAGTTAAGGGTACAAAGAGCACCCACTTAAAAACTTGAGTAATGACTTCAGTCTTGAAGGTTTGAGGTTTTTCTCAAAAATTTATAGCAATTTTTTAATAGTTTTCTGCTTTTGTCTGTAAATTTATCTAAATTTGCAACCATTTTCCTCAAATTTGTAATTTTCTCTTGTAAAATTATGACTTTTTTTTTTTGTACATTTGAGACTTTTACAAATGTGTGGATTATTTTATGGCTAATGTTTCTTTTTTTAAGCCAGTCCAACTTTAGTTATAAAGCGCTTTAAAAACGACAGTTGACACAAAGTGCTGTACATCAATGATAAATGAAATATAAAAACAATAAAATACAGCTAAAGTACAAAACAGCACAAACAAAACAATAGCCATACAATGGAGACAATAAGAACAAATAAAATCAATGTCTCAAACTGGGTCAAAAGCCAGAGAATAAAAATGGGTTTTGAGGAGTTTTAAAACTGGACAGTGAAGAGGCCTGTCTGATGGACAAAGGCTGATTATTATAAAATTGCTGTTTTTTTTAATTTCTGTTATAATATTTCTATGCATTTATCATTTTTTAGAAATCTCCTCACCAACCAGACAGCAGGAAAAACCTCCCTTATTTTGAAATCCAAATGTTGGCACGCCTAGTTTGTCTGAAGGCTGCTGACGGATTAAAGTCATTGACTTTGTGAATTTTGGTCATCTTAACTTGCCAGGTACATAATAATTAACATAAATTATTAGTTAATATTGTAGTAGCTGGTGAAGTAAATGCTCAGCGATTCATTAGTCACTCTTGCCTTTCCCTGCAATGAAGCCTAACCAGACCTGTTAGCTAAGTGACTCATTGTTGTTCTGGTTACCAGTGGGTTAAAACCACCATAAATGCCTACACTGCTTATCTCTTGTACTTTTTTCCACGTTTAAAGTACTTTAATAAGCTCATGCTTCTCTCGGACAGCAACGCTAGAGAGATGCGCTCTGCCTGCAGAAACGGTCACACGGGTGCCAGGCGGGCAAGGCGCTTCCGCGCAGATGACAGTCACGCATGTTGTTCATGTGCGTGCTTGCGGAGTGTTTCTTTCATATTTAATTTTTCTTAAATTAATATATTATAGGTGCAGCGGCATACTTCCTTAGGGAGGCAGGCCGCCACACAGACATGTTACCAGAGGAAACCCTGCGCCCCAATTACATAACCTCCTTGGCGGAGGTAAAAAGGTAGAGGAACTTATAATAACGGCTGTGCAATATGATATATATTGGGTGATGCAATAAAAAACATCTACCTCTTCATATAAAACTATATTGTTTATATCGGGATTTAAAAGGCGTTTCCTTTTTATCCCCCGCCAACTGAAGCCCAAAGGGGTCGAAGACCGAAGGGGGATTATGTTATGGGTCCGTCCGTCCGTCCGTCTGTTCCATCCATCCACCCATCTTCTACCGCTTCATCCTTTTTGGGTCGCAGGGGGGCTGGAGCCTATCCCAGCGTCTTTGGGTGAGAGACAGAGTACACTCTGGACAGATCGCCAGTCCACTGCATGGCTAACACAGAGAGACGGATAACCATCCACTCTCACATTCATACCTAAGGACAATTTAGAATCCCCAGTTGATGCCATTTAACCTCATCTGCATGTCATTGGCCTGTGGGAGGAAACTGGAGTACCCGGCGTAAACCCATGCAGACACGGGGAGAACATGCAAACTCCACACAGAAGGGTCACCGATGGTCTGGGGGTGGAATTGATCCTGTGACCTTCTTGCTGTGCTGACAGTGTTAACCACTGCCCCACCCTGTCTGTTTCACTATTGTGAAATCAACTCCTCCTAGAATTTTGGTCTGATTGTTTTGAAACTTGATACCATGGTTTGAGATACTCTGATGATGCGTATACAGTATTACAATTTCGCGCTCATCTGATGACCTTGAGGTCAGAGGTCAGATTTTCCCTAAATCTTCTAAATACAATAACGACTGAAAGAAATTACGTAGGGGGTGAGTGCTGGCTGGTCCAGGGGTGGGGGTGCACCATGCTGGCCGCTTGACAGCCCGACCTCCCTTGGCCATCCCTCCTGGGGCGGATGCCTGGTTGAGGCTTATTGGCCTTGGGACATTTGTTTTTTTTCCACAATATTTTTATTGAACCTTTTTTTTTTTAACAAACATGACACCAACAATCAAACTCTAACACTAAAGTAAATTAAAAATAAATGTTCTAAAAACACCAACAACCATTAACAAAACAAGTCAAACAATGCTCCTCTGTTTAGCCTAGGTAATCCATTGCATAAGTATACATATTATACATTCACCAATTTGGAATTTACAAGCTCCACATATATCATTCACCTTCTTCTTCAAAAGTTATGTTTAGTTTCTTTACATAATCAATGAAAGGTCTCCATATATTCTCAAACACATTTTCCTTTGATTTCAATATGTATGTTATTCTTTCTAGTGGAAGGTTTGTTAACATCTGTCTTAACCACTGAGTCATATCTGGTCTGAGTCTTTTTCCACAGTAGTGCAATACATTTTTTGGCATTAAGCAAACTGAGGTCTATGAATGTTCTTTCACTCTTATTAAAGTTATGCTTTTCTGGATACAGACCCAACAAAAACAATTTAGGGTTCAATATGAGTTGTTTTGAAATTATTTTTTCAATTGTTACCCTCACCTCTTCCCAAAACATTCTAATTTTTCTACATTCCCATAAACAATGAAATAGAGTTCCTTTACTTTCCATACATTTTGTGCATATATCTAGTATGTTTTTGTTATATCTATTTAACTCCACCGGTGTAACATACATCCGCATTAACCATTTAAAATGTATCAATTTAAGACGTACATTTATTGATTTGGTTTGAGCTTCTGTGCAAGCCAGTTCCCATTGTTCCTCTGAAATTTCAATTTGCAGGTCTTCTTTCCAATAATTCATTCTTTTCTGTGAGTTTTCACTTGAGGATAATATCAGTGAGTTATAGAACTCTGAAATAATACCCTTTCTCTTACTATTTTTCGTCAAATTTTTTTCCAAGTATAAATAGGTAGGTCGGGTGAGAGCATTATTTTGATTTGATCGAGTAAAATTCCTAAGCTGAAGATATTTAAAAAAATGTGTTCTATTAAGATTAAACTTGGCCCTCAGTTCTTCAAAAGACGTTATGTTGTCTGAACGTGCCAAATATAAGTCTTGAATCTTTTGAATCCCTTTTAAATTCCATAATTTAAATACAGCATCCGCTCTCCCTGGTGTAAAATATTGATTACCCCATATTGGGCTAAATTGTGACAGTAAGTGCGGTTCTTTTAAATATTTTTTGATTTCATACCATATTTTGATCATATGCTTTACAAATGGATTTTTAACTTGTTTCTGTAATTTTTTAGCCAAGTCTGAGTATATGAATAAGGGAAGAGGTAAAGGTAAATTGTATGATTCCATCTCCGTCCAGTGAGGGAGATCATTTGATGAAAAGTAATATGTCATAGACCTCAGTTGTGCTGACCAGTAATACAACATAAAGTTTGGACATTTCAGACCTCCACGATCAAATGGTAAATATAGTAAGGACAGACGTAATCTAGCCTTCCTATTGTTCGATATAAATTCCACTAACTTTTTTTTAATTCTTGAGAATAGATCTGAAGGTGGTGGTAAAGGAATGTATTGAAATAAATATAGTATTTTGGATAAGATATTACTTTTAAGTATATTAATTCTCCCGATCATCGACATTGGTAGTGACATCCATCTCTGAAGTAACTCATTAATGTCTGTCGTTAAGGCTTCATAGTTGATACTAGCAGCTGATTCTAACTTAGGCACAATTTGAATTCCTAAGTATTTAAACTGATTTACAACATTGAATTGATTTACCTCAGGAGCTGGGTGCTTTCTCTGGGTCTCATTTAGCATTAATATTGAAGATTTAGTTTTATTTATTTTATATCCTGATATTTCCCCAAAGTTCTTTATTAAATTTAACAAGGTCGGAATTGATTTTTTTAAGGTTCGACATAAACAAAATTATGTCATCAGCATACAGGGAGATTTTACGTTCTGTTGGTCCTACTTTAATTCCATATATTTGTGGATGTAAACGTACTGCCATCGCTAAAGGTTCAATTGCCATAGTAAACAGTAAAGGTGAAAGTGGACAACCTTGTCGACAACCTCTATTAATTTTTATAGATTTATAGTCAAATTTGAAAATGCTGGCTAAAAGTAACTGTAAATATTCCACAATTGTTATTCACGCCGGCATTAATGACATCCGTCTCCGGCAGTCGGAAGTCACGAAACTTAATGTAGAATCGGTGTGTGACTTTGCAAAAACGATGTCTGCCACTGTAGTATTCTCTGGGCCCCTCCCCAATCTGACCAGTGATGACATGTTTAGCCGCTCGTCATCCTTGAACTGCTGGCTGTCTGTGTGGTGTCCTAAAAATGACGTGGGCTACATTGACAATTGGAGCTCTTTTTGGGGAAAACCTGGTCTTATGAGACGAGACAGCATTATCCCACTTTGGATGGTGCTTCTCATTTATCTAACAATCTGGCATCTTTTTTATCCAAATTTCCAAAACCCTGACTACTCAGAGTTGGGACCAGGAAGCAGAGTCGCAGTCTTACACGCCTCTCTGCAGCTCCTCTTCATCCGCCACCCCTCAGCTTAGCCCCTGTCTTCCCCATCAGAGAATCGTTGTCTGCTCCCTCCAAAGTGAATAAAAATATAATGTATAAGCATCCCAAAGTGATAAAGCAAAATATTGGTAAAACTCAAATTAAACATAAAGCCTCTAAATTGAATGATTTGGCCTCTGTTCCTCCTCATAATTTAAAAATTAAATGTGGTTTATTAAATATTAGGTCTCTAACTCCCAAGTCTCTGTTAGTCCATGATCTGTTAATTGATCATCAGATTGATTTAATTTCCCTTGCAGAGACTTGGTTAGGGCAAGAGGATTATGTTGGTTTAAATGAATCAACTCCCTCTGGTTATTTAAACTGTCAAAATCCCAGAAGTTCTGGTCGTGGAGGAGGAGTAGCAACAATTTACCATTCCAAATTACTAGTTAATGTAAAGCAAAAAACACATTATAATTCCTTTGAGGGCCTGGTCCTCAGTATTGGGCACTTTAGCAATTTTAGGTTAAACCCAATTTTATTTGCCATAGTTTATCGTCCCCCATCAACCTACTCAGAATTTTTATCCGAATTTGCTGATTTCTTAGCTGATTTAGTGCTGAAATCTGATAGAATAATTATAGTAGGGGACTTTAATATACATGTGGATGTAGATGGTGACTGCCTTAATGTGGCTTTTAATTCAATATTAGACTCGATTGGGTTTTCTCAGAAAGTAGGAAATTCTACTCATTACCTCCACCATACGTTGGACCTTGTTCTGACATATGGCATAGAAATAGAAAATCTTGTAGTGTCTCCTCATAACCCTGTACTGTCAGACCATTGTCTGTTAACCTTTGATTTTACTATTTCTGACTATTTGGCTCCTAAAGAAAAATATTATTACAGTAGATGCCTCTCAGATGATGCTGTTTCCAAATTTATGCAGATTGTTTCCTCTATGCCATGTGTCAACACAACGGAAATAAGCTATAGACAGCTTGCTCCTTCTGTAATTGATAACATGGTGGATATTGTTTCAGCTTCTCTGCATCAGGCTCTAGACTTGGTGGCCCCCTTAAAAAAGAAAAAGTCTAATCAGAGATTTCTAACTCCTTGGTTCAACACAGAAACTCGTAGCTTAAAACAGAAGACTCGTCAATTAGAAAGAAAATTGTGCTCTACTAATTTAGATGAAATCTATTTAGCTTGGAGAAATCATCTTTTAATTTATAAAAAATCTCTTAGAAAAGCTAGAACAAGTTATTAACTAACTAACTAACTAACCTGCACTTATATAGCGCTTTTCTAGTCACAAAGACCACTCAAAGCGCTTTCATTAATGCTAACCCTCTATTCTAAGGGCCTATAGGAAACAGATATCTAGGGACAATTTAGAACAGCCAATTAACCTAACATGCATGTTTTTGGCATGTGGGAGGAAACCGGAGAAATCCCGGAGTAAACCCACGCAACAGAGAACATGCAAACTCCACACAGATCACTGTTGGTTGGGGGCTGGGATCGAACTCACGATCCCACGATCCCCACAATCCCCCGGCCAAGGGTAAACTGTGCTGCCGCAGAGCTAACCACTGCGCCACCGTGCAGCCCCTATTACTCTGCATTAATAGAAGAGAACAAGAATAATCCCAGGTTTCTTTTCAGTACTGTAGCCAGGTTGACAAAGAGTCAGGACTCTGTCAATCCTAGCATTCCCTTAGAGCTTACTAGTCAGGACTTTATGAACTTTTTCAATAATAAAATTTCATCCATCAGAGATAAAATCAATCAGATTCTTCCCACAGTTAACTTAAATACTGTAACTACTACAACTCCTTCTTTTGATGTCTGTCTTGATGAGTTTACTCCAATCGACCTTTGTGAGTTAGACAAAATAGTTTCCTCATCCAAACCTTCAACTTGTCTTTTAGACCCTATTCCTACCAGGTTATTTAAAGAAGTCTTCCCACTTATTGGTAGCTTTATTCTTCATATAATCAATTCTTCATTAACTTTAGGCCATGTACCGCAGGCTTTTAAAACGGCTGTAATTAAACCCTTACTCAAAAAGCCAACGCTAGATCCAGGAGCTTTAGCTAACTATAGACCAATCTCTAATCTCCCTTTCATTTCAGAAATCTTAGAAAGAGTTGTTGCTATGCAATTATTTGACCACCTGCAGGAAAATGGTTTACTTGAAGAGTTTCAATCTGGGTTTAGAATCCATCATAGTACTGAAACAGCCTTAGCGAAGGTCACTAACGACCTCCTCATTGCATCTGATAATGGACTAGTTTCTGTACTTGTCCTTTTAGACCTTAGTGCAGCTTTTGATACTATCGATCATAATATTCTACTTGATAGATTAGAACACTATGTTGGACTTAATGGAACTTCGTTGCAGTGGTTTAGATCTTATTTATCTGATAGGTTCCAGTTTGTTCATGTAAATAATGAGTTTTCTTTCAACTCAAAGCTTAGTCATGGAGTTCCACAGGGATCTGTGCTAGGCCCTACTCTTTTTAGTTTATATATGCTTCCATTAGGCAACATTATTAGAAAGCACTGTATACATTTTCATTGTTATGCAGGTGACACACAATTATACCTGTCAATGAAGCCAGATGATAGTAATCAATTAGCCAAGTTAGAAGCCTGTCTTAAGGAAATCAAAGCTTGGATGACTTGTAATTTCCTGCTATTAAATTCAGATAAGACTGAAGTCATTCTTGTTGGTCCAAAAAACCTTAGAAATTCCTTTCCAAATCAAACTTTCAGTTTGGATGCAGTTACTCTTTCTCTTAATAGCTCTGTGAGGAACCTTGGAGTTATTTTTGATCAGGATTTGTCCTTCAATTCACATATTAAATTTGTTTCTAAGACTGCCTTCTATCATTTGCGTAATATTGCCAAGATTAGGAGCATCTTGTCTCAGAGTGATGCTGAGAAACTGATCCATGCTTTTGTTAGCTCGAGACTAGATTATTGTAATTCTTTATTATCAGGCTGTCCTAAAACATCTTTAAAAAGTCTTCAGCTGATCCAAAATGCTGCAGCAAGAGTTTTAACAGGTACTAGAAAGAGAGATCATATCTTTCCGGTTCTGGCCTCCCTTCATTGGCTTCCCATAGAGTTTAGAATTAAGTTTAAAATCCTTCTTCTTACTTACAAAGCTCTAAACAATCAGGCTCCTTTTTATTTAAAAGATCTGATACTACCGTATTATCCTAACGGAGCACTACGCTCCCAAAATGCAGGATTACTTGTAATACCTAGAATCTCCAAAAGTACAATGGGAGGCAGAGCCTTCAGTTATCAAGCTCCTCTCCTGTGGAATCAGCTGCCAATCTGGATTTGGGAGTCAGACTCGATCTCTGTTTTTAAGAATAGGGCTAAAACCTACCTTTTTGATATAGCCTACAATTAGGGAGGGATCATGTGTTTCTGAACCCTCCCTTAGTTATGCTGCTAATAGGTTTAGTCAGCTGGGGGACCTCCAGTAATGCACTGGGCCTCACTCCTTTCCTCACTCTCTATGAAATATTTTTTTTTTGCTGGTCATTAACATTTGTTTGTTCTCTCCCATAGATTGAGTCCCCATCGTGCTGTTTGCTCTCTACATGTCTGTTCTTTTCATCTTCTCTGTCCCCTCACCCCCCAGCCAGTCGCAGCAGATGACTGCCCCTCCCTGAGCCTGGTTCTGCTGGAGGTTTCTTCCTGTTAAAAGGGAGTTTTTCCTCTCCACCGTCACCAAGTGCTTGCTCACAGGGGATCGCCTGATTGCTGGGGTCTTTCTGCAACTGTGGGGGTTCCCCCCTACAGTTGATAGTGCTATGAGATGACTGTTGTTGTGAAATGGCGCTATATAAATAAAGTTGAATTGAATTGATTTTGAGATATTGCTATTTGTTAGGATTTCTGCTGTAGCATTATTGTATATTATCTGAACTCATTTTATGAAATTCTTTCCAAGTCCAAACCTTTGTAAAACTTCAAAAAGAAAGGGCCATTCGACCCTATCAAAGGCCTTTTCAGCATCCAATGATAGGAGAGCTGTATCCGGTGCTTCTTTATTAGAATAAATAATAGTAAATAGTCTTCTTACATTATGGAAGCCTTGTCTTCCCATTATAAAGCCATTCTGATCTCGGTTAATTATATTTGGTAATATTTCTTGTAGTCGTCTTGCTAAAATTTTACAGATTATCTCAAGGTATTATGTTTTATCCTTACTGATATTTTAAAGGATTTAAAATGCAAATGTTATTTCAAACATTGAACAGGGTTTCCTCTGGTAACATTTCTCGGTGCGCCAGGCAGAGGGTCCAGGAGAGGTGAGAGCAGAGGAAGGAGAGAAGGGTGACGCCAGTAAAAAGTCCAAATACAGGATGTCTGGGTGGGACCCCAACTGGCCCAATATTCCACCGTTCAAGCCTTGGTTGTACAATACTTCAAATTGTAAGTTCCGTATACAGTACATGGCAGTGGTTCAGGAGGTAGAGTGGGTCGTCCAAAAACTGGATGGCTGGCGTTTCGAATCCTGCTCTCCCCAGATATCCTGCCGTTGTGTCCTTGGGCATGACACTTTACCCACCTTGCCTCCAGTGCCCATAACACTGGGTATGAATGTATATAAATGTTCGGTGGTGGCCGAAGAGGCCATTGGCCCGGATTGGCAGCCACATTTCCGTCAGCCTGCCCCAGGGCAGCTGTGGCTACAGTAGTAGCTTGCCACTACCATTGTCTGTCTGGAGTGACTGAATAATGTATCTGTAAAAAGTGTCTTTGAGTATCTATGATAAAACGCTATGTAAATCTGATGCATTATTATTATTATATGCAAAGTTACTGTGCAAAATTTTAAAAAAAGGAAATAAATAGTATAAAATTAACATATTCATAAATGTTTTCTGCCCCCCACCCCCAGAAAAATATGTTGCCACCGCACCAAGGTCTTTAAGCCAGAGGAAACAGAGTTGACAACAGCATTTTAAAACAAACCATTATATTTTCTAACCCTGTTATAATGCATTTATTGTACTTGTGTTGGGGTGGGGTTTTTTTCAGGTGGTTAAATAAAGCTGGATTCATGCTGCATTTCCCCTCTGGTACGCTTTGGTTTGCATCCACTTTTTATGAGCCCGGCGCACACATGACGCTGTATATGCTCACTTTTTTTGTCTGCTCAGGCCAAGCGGTTGATGCATGCGCACAGCCATCATTTGTAGTTTCACCCCCGCCCCATAGGTAGCGCCAATGTACTGAAGCGCCAGATTTTTCACCAACTACAATGAAGAAACACGAGAGCAATGCACATCAACAGCAGTGGCACCATTTAACCATCACCGAGAGCATAAGGAGCTGCTGTTACTATATCTGGGGACAGAATTGCAAAAAAAAAAGAAGATATAGCGGTCAACCACTGAATGAGAACCGGGCCACGAATGGGGAATTCAGTACCGCTTCATCTTCTTTGTCTACTTTGACTTTGTATGTTGTCGATAGCACCACCTCGTGAATGGGACGTTGAGTGTTGTGCATGCACTGTCAACGCGGTCAGGTCGTGGGCAGGCTGCACAGTCATAAAATTTGGGCTGCAGGCAGTCGTCCTTAAAAGAGCTCTGTGGACAGTAGTGGACTGGAGACAATGACATAAATTTCGTCACACAAGCCTTCTGGTTGCGTGTACGCGGACAGTGGAGGTGCAGCATGAATCCAGCTTAATTTAGCTGTGATGCCCTGCAGCGCAGACACAGCTCTATGGCACTTGTTGCATATAATTCCTTTTTTTTTCCCCACAATATATTTTTTTAACCTTTTTTTTATACAAACATGGCACAATCAGACACCAACACAAAAGTAATTTAAAAATGAAAAAGAACAATAACAAAAAAAAATTTGTAATAAAAACAACAACCATTAACAAACACAAGTCAACAACAATGCTCCTCTGTTTGGTCTAGGTAATCTATTACATAAGAATACATAATATACATTCAACAGCTTGGAATTTGCAAAGGTCCTCACATCATTCACCTTCTTCTTCAGATGTTATGTTTAAATTCTTTACATAATCAATGAAAGGTCTCCATATATTCTCAAACACATTTTCCTTTGATTTCAGTATATATGTTATTCTTTCTAGTGGAAGGTTTGTTAACATTTGTCTTAACCACTGAGTCACATCTGGTCTATGGATCTTTTTCCACAGTAGTGCAATACATTTTTTGGCATTAAGCAAACTGAGGTCTATGAATGCTTTTTCACTCTTATTAAAGTTATGTTTTTCTGGATACAGACCCAACAAAAACAGTTTAGGGTTCAATATGATTTGTTTTGAAATTATTTTTTCAATTGTTACCCTCACCTCTTCCCAAAACATTCTGATTTTTCTGCATTCCCATAAACAGTGAAATAGGGTTCCTTTACTTTCCATACATTTTGTGCATGTATCTGGTATGTTTTTGTTATATCTATTTAATTCCACTGGTGTAACATACATCCGCATTAACCATTTAAAATGTATCAGTTTAAGACGTACATTTATTGATTTGGTTTGAGCTCCTGCACAAGCCATTTCCCATTGTTCCTCTGAAATTTCAATTTGCAGGTTCTCTTTCCAGTAATTCAGTCTTTTCTGTGAGTTTTCACTTGAGAATAGTGTCAATGAGTTGTAAAACTCTGAAATAATACCCTTTCTCTTACTATCTTTCATCAAAATTTTTTCCAAAAATGAATAAGTAGGTCGGGTGAGAGCATTATTTTGATTTGATTGAATACAATTTCTAAGCTGAAGATATTTAAAAAAAGTGTGTTCTATTAAGATTGAATTTAATCCTCAGTTCTTCAAAAGACATTATCTGAGCGTGACAAATATAAGTCTTGAATCTTTTGAATCCCTTTTATATTCCATATTTTAAATACAGTATCTACTCTCCCTGGTGTAAAATATTGATTACCCCATATTGGGCTAAATTGTGACAGTGAGTGCGGTTCTTTTAAATATTTTTTGGTTTCACACCATATTTTGATCATGTGCTTTACAATTGGATTTTTAACTTGTTTCTGTAGTTTTTTAGCCGAGTCTGAGTATATGAATAAGGGAAGAGGTAAAGGTAAATTGTATGATTCCATTTCAGTCCAGTGAGGAAGATCATTTGATGAAAAGTAATATGTCATAGACCTCAGTTGTGCTGACCAGTAATACAACATAAAGTTTGGACATTTCAGACCTCCACGATCAAATGGTAAATATAGTAAGGACAAACGTAATCTAGCCTTCCTATTGTTCCATATAAATTCCACTAACTTTTTTTTAATTCTTGAAAATAGATCTGAAGGTGGTGGTAAAGGAATGTTTTGAAATAAAGTATTTTGGGTAAGATATTACTTTTAAGTATATTAATTCTCCCAATCATCGACATTGGTAGTGGCATCCATCTCTGAAGTAACTCATTAATATCTGTCATTAAGGCTTCATAGTTGGCATTGGCGACTGATTCTAGCTTAGGCAAAATTTGAATCCCTAAATATTTAAACTGATTTACAACATTGAATTGGTTTACCTCAGGAGCTGGGTGACTTCTCTGGGTCTCATTTAGCATTAATATTGAAGATTTTGTTTTGTTTACTTTATATCCTGATATTTCCCCAAAGTTCTATATTAAATTTAACAAGGTCGGAATTGATTTTTTTAAAATTCGACATAAACAAAATTATGTCATCAGCATACAGGGAGATTTTATGTTCTGTTGGTCCTACTTTAATTCCATATATTTGTGGATGTAAACGTACTGCCATCGCTAAAGGTTCAATTGCCATAGTAAACAATAAGGGTGAAAGTGGACAGCCTTGTTGACACCCTCTATTGATTTTTATTGATTTTGAGATATTGCTGTTTGTTAGGATTTCTGCTGTAGCATTATTGTATATTATCTGGACTCATTTTATGAAATTATTTCCAAGTCCAAACCTTTGTAGGACTTCAAAAAGATAGGGTCGAATGGCCTTATCAAAGGCCTTTTCTGTGTCCAATGATAAGAGAGCTGTATCTGGTGCTTCTTTATTGGAATAAATAATATTAAATAGTCTTCTTACATTATGGAAGCCTTGCCTTCCCATTATAAAGCCATTCTGATCTCGGTTAATAATATTTGGTAATATTTCTTGTAGTCGTTTTGCTAAAATTTTACAGATTATTTTAAGATCAGCATTTAATAGGCTTATTGGTCTCATGTTTTCACATTTATTAGGGGGTTTACCTGGTTTTGGTAACAGTATAATTAAGGCATTATTCATGTATGGTGGTAAATTATCATTTTGAAATGCTTCTAAAACCATTTCCAACAGTGGTTTTATTAATTTAGTCTTAAATTTTTTTTATAGAGGTCAGCTGGAAGACCATCTGGTCCTGCTCTTTTCCGTGATTTCATATTATCAATGGCTTGTGACTTGGCTTGACTAATTTTAGACTCCAGTATCTCCCCGTTTTCATTTGGAATACATGGTATAGATAATCCACCCAAAAACCCATTTAATTTTGTTAAGTCAGTTTCATTTTTTGTATCCTATAGTTTTCCATAATAATCTCTAAAGGCACTATTAATTTCTAAAGGATCTAGAACTACCTGTCCGTTACTTATAATACTGGTAATTGGTGTTTTAGATTCTAATTGTTTAATTTGCCATGCCAATAATTTTCCCGATTTTTCACCTTGTTCGTAAAAAGTTTGCTTCAATCTTAGAAGACTTGAGGCAGCTCTATTCGCTGATTTTTTTAAAAAATTTTTTTTTTTTGTCATATTCAGCTCTCAGAATCAGTAATTCGTTCTCTAACTGTGGGTTACTTCCTGCATACACCTTTTCTTGAAGGATTTTTATTTTACGTTCCAATTGGACTCTCTCCTCTCGGGTCTTCTTAGATTTTGAACCTGTATAACTAATAATATGCCCCCTAATAAAAGCTTTGAAAGCCTCCCACTTTATACATGCCGTTGTGTGTGTAGTATTGATTTCAAAGAACTCATCTATCTGTTTTTCTATGTACTTAACAAATTCCTCATCCTGAAGCCATTTATGTTGAAAATGCCACCTAACTGGGTCCTTTGTCAATTTCTTATCTACATATATTAGACAGCAGGGTGCATGATCAGAGATCACAATATTATCATAGAAACAGTTTTGAATCTTGGACCTTAATTCTGTAGAGATCAAAAAATAGTCAATATGTGAGAATGTCTTATAGGTATTAGAATAACAAGAATAGGCTTTGACTTGTGGTTTCATTTCTCTCCATATATCTAGCAATCTCAGTTCTTTCATAAAATGATTAATGGTCATCCTACATCCATTGTGCGTACAGTCCAGTCCTGTTGATCTATCTATACTGGGATTCAATGTACAATTAAAATCCCCTGCTATTATATGTTGCCCTGTAAGTGATGATAAAGTGAGGAATAAATTAACAAAGAAGTTTTGATCATCAATATTGGGGCCGTATAAGTTCACCAGATTTATATTTTCTAATAACAAAGATCCTTGGATGATTAGATGTCTTCCAAATTTGTCTCTAATTACATTTTTCATTTGAAATGGGACTGTTTTATGTAGGAGAGTCATAACTCCCCTAGCTCGGGATGAAAATGATGAGGTGAACACAATACCTTGCCATCTTCTCCTAATTCTTTTTACATCCTCCTCTAATAGATGAGTTTCTTGTAAAAATACAATTTTTGAATCTATGTCTTTTATTTTATTCATAACTTGTTTAAGTTTTTTAAGATTTTGTAGACCTCTGCAATTCCATGAAGTTAAATTAAGATTAACGCTTTGATCTATGATCAATAAGGAGCTTGAGATTACCTTGCAATATGAACATACTCGTACAGAGAAGCAAAAACATGGATGGTTGAACATTCATCCTACAAACTACAAAAAAACAAATTCCCTTTCCCCACATTCGTGGTAATCCCCCCCCAAAATCAAAAAAAATTCTGTCTGCCATTATAGCTAGTGACTGTTCCACACCTGCGAGGATCAGTCAAACCACTCTCTCTTTCTCCTCTCAATCACCCTGACTCTCCTATTTTTATGACATTAACTCTCTTCTGTAGTTTTTTCAACATAACTTCAAAGTTTTGTAGCAACTTTGTACATCATAACTTTTTTTTTCAATACAGTCTGTATTTTGTAGACATGTTATATGTTTCAGATCAATCAGATGCCTGTACATATGCTTAAAGTAGAACTGAACTGAACGGCATTGAACGGCACTGGGTGATAGTACATACAATTATAAAGATAATTTATCATTGGCACCCCCTCCACAAGTCCCGGAATCTTGGAGAAAATCGTGATTTTGAATTTCCCGCCCTGAAAAATCAGACAAATCCGCCGATTAACCGGAAGTGCAGCCGGAGTTCCACGTGACGTCACGAGTGTGACACAGTCCTCCATGTTTACCATTGCGAACACGTCGACACTGGTTGTTTTTGGTGCATTTTGTCGTGATAGTCGACTACAAAACACTTCGAACACCTGGGAAGATCTGTTCAGTGGCCAAGGAAAGCTGTCATGGCGACGAAAGAAATGAAAGGGGGAGGAAAAGCGACCGGGAAGCGATGCGTTTCTAGATATAGATATTACAGTGATCCCTCACTTATCGCGTTTAATGGGGACCAGAACCGACCGCGAAAAGTGAAAAACCGCGAAGTAGCGTCACCCCCCCCCCCCAAGGGCGTCACAAGCACTATTTTGCACAAAAAGGCACAAGAGAACAGCGAAAAGTGCCACTAAGCAACACGAGCAGGGAGAGAAGCTGGGTAAAACGTCTCGGCCAATCAGCTTGCAAGGTAAAACGTCTCGGCCAATCAGCTTGCGAGACTCCCGAGCGGTGAAGAGGTGGGCGGAGAGGAGTGGAGCGGTGGTCAGAGAGGTGGATTTTGAGTTGTGCGGGCTCTCCGTGTTGATACCTGATGTTCTAGACCAGGGGTGTCCAAACTTTTTTCACTGAGGGCCACATACATAAAAATATAGAAGGGGCTGGGCCACTTACTAGAAATTATGTATATAGCTTTAACTTTAGTGTATTAAAGTTAGAAAAATCAATTAAAAGTGGACAAATATGTTATATTGTTGAATATAATTAAAGACAAAACTGCCTTCATCACAGCTTTCCATAAATGGATCTTTACTGATTTATTCAGAAAAAGCTTTGGTAGCTCATTCTCAGAACAGCAGCCTCAGATTTCTTCTTAGACAGAAGATTTACAGTCAGGGATGGCAATTTTCCGCCGATCCGCGGATTTCCGACGATTTTATCATCATCTATGTCATAATTTTGTACCTTTACCTTGTTCTCAATAAAGTTTGGAAAAAAAAAACATACGCGCTCGGCGCTTCCCCGAAGTCTCACGATAACCTGGATGTACTCAAGCTACTGCTGTATTGTAAACAGCCCTGCGATTGGATAGTTGCAAACGATTGGACCAATCAAATGGCTCGTATGCTTTGTCAAAAATTCATTTCGGCTTGTTCTCAGGGATGTGATTTTTCCGGTAATTCACCGAATTCCGCTTTATTTTTATATTATATGTACGTTAAGTACGTTAGCGGCTTGTGGTCCACGAACTCACTGAAGATGCGCCCTTTCAGCCAGAACCGGAAGTGGCGTATGCCAGGTAGAGAGCCATTAACTCTCTGTCGAACATGCTGTATTTACGCTCACTGTCGTGCAAAGACCTGCTTAAAAAAAAGGTGAGCGGCTGCCAAGAACCGGCAACGCATTGCTCCACGACGGCCACTATGCCCATATCCGAGACGTGGGTAATGAGCGCTGTTTTAACCTCAGAACGCCTGCTCCCGTTCAGGAGTCCAGTCGACTCCTTCCGCCGGTTTCCGTTTGAGTGCAGCGTACAAGGCTGTTTGAGCTGGGCTGCGCGGAGGAGGAAAATGAGCTGCTCAAGACTCAATGGAGATTGAAACTGGTGATCTGAAATGAATGCTGAAATTATAAAAAGTAATGGTATGTTGGAATTTTATTTCTATTATGGAATAGATAAAATTAACTGATTTTGATTTGATCAAGTGTTAAAGCATGTGATGGATAATGCTTGTTGGAATATTTACCTCCGCCAAGGAGGTTATGTTTTCATCGGCGTTGGTTTGTCTGTCTGTTTGTTAGCAAGGAAAAGTTATGGATGGATTTTCATGAAATTTTCAGGAAAGGTGTGCAATGGCACGGGGAACAGATGATTAGATTTTGGTGATGATCTGAGAGTGCATACCTCCACCAAGGGCTTTTTTGTATTTGTGCAGCAGGATTACACAAAAACTACTGGATGGATTTGGATAAAATTTTCACCAGAGGTGGTTCTTGGGCTAGAGAGGAACCCATTATATTTTGGTGATGATCTGAGAATCCATACCTCAGCCAAGGCGCTTATCTTCTCACAGTGTGTTAGCAACAATACTCCAAAACTGATGGACAGACTTTGATGCAATTTTCACCACAAGTGGCTATAGGCCTACACACAAACCCATTACATTTTGGAGTTGATCCATGACAAACGGAAGGAGCCTTGGTGGAGGGATGCACTCTGAGTGCTTTTCTAGTTTAGGAATGCTATCTTCTTGGAACATAAGTCAATATTATACAGTAATAAGTGGCATTCAGCTGTTTGTTTTATGTCATGTAAGCACAGTTCTGGTACTTAAAAATCATAAAAACCCAGGAGCTTCGGGGGGCGAAGTGACAGTAAAGGTGAAAATTGGCTTAAAGTTCAATGAGGTAACAGAAACACTCGGACAGTTTCTGAAGAAACCAGAAAAGGAGATGAAGTTCAAAGTTCAGAGACTGACACAGCTTGCTGCCAAAAGGAAGAAAGTTTCACATTAGAAGTGACTTGGTGACCAGTGTAAATAGTGTAAAAATCTCTAATAGAACTGTTAAATATGTTGGACTAAAGACAGTGAGACAACATTGAAGAAAAAGTAAGTTAACTTTTCATTAAATTTAATGATTTATCTAAGTCTAGTATTTCATTTTTTTAATCATTTTTTTCAGTCTAAATTACTTCTGTTTTACTGAAAACCTCCCAGCTTCAGGGGGGCTGCGCCCCCCCGGCCCCCCCATAAGTCAATCGACCAAATTAGATTTCAGCTGAAATCAGAATTTCCTGTTGCCATCCCTGACAGTACAGAGAAAAAACAATTGGGCTTAGCAACACACCTATTAACGTTCGTTTGAAATGGTTATCAACATTAACAGACTGAACTGGACTTAATAACAGGAGTCCATATAATTTTAGTAAGTTATTCTGGTGAGTATCAGCTGCGCTGGGTATGTAAATCGGTCCATCCAGCCGCGGTGCTGATCCGACGCCACTCGTGCAAAAAATCCGGACAAATGTCACTTGATCAAGGAGCAAATCTGCATCAGATGAGATCAGCTGACTTTGCGTGCGCAGTGTGTGCGCTGTGCACAGCGGTGTGTACTCTGTGAGTTAACAAGAAAAACGCATATAAGAAAGTGGTGCGCAAAAGCAGGGTAGCAACAGAATTGATGCGCATTATTGATATTTGTCGCATGTGTACCTGCACATGCATGCTTATTAACACACGGGTACTGTGGAATATATTTTTACTCACCTAAAATGGGAACGGCTTTGCACTCAGTGGGAGCAGTGATGCTGCGCTTTGGACCGAAGGATGGCTGACAAGTCTTCAATGTGTCGTGCAACTGTATTTCTGGACATGCTGATGTTGTTGAAGTCCTGCACTTTTTCCGGGCACATTATTTCGGCGACTTTAACGAGGCAGTGTTTTATCAAGTCTCCATCTGAAAAAGGCTTGCCATGTCTTGCGATGAGTTGGGCGACCTCATAGCTGGCTACTGTAGCCTTTTCCTGGACTTGTTGAGCACGAAAAAAATACTGTTGCTGACCCTGCAGGATAGCTACCATTTGCTTTACTTTCTGCTCTCGCTCAGCACCAGTGTAGGGTGCATAGGCCTGATGTTTAGTTTCATAATGACGTCGTACATTATACTCTTTCATAACTGCCACAGTTTCAGTGCAGATCAGACACACTTCCCCTTGAACTCTTTGAAGAAATATTCACTCTCCCACCGTGTCTGAAATTTTCTGCACTCACTTTCTACCTTTCACTTCTTTGGTTCTGCCATGTTGAGCAACTTGGGGTAAATTTATTCTGTGATTGTCCTTTTTGGTGGAGCAACTGCCTTGATCAACAGTAGCTCCCCCTGGTGTTAAAACTAAGAAGTGCAATACACTCAGGCAAAAGTTGAAGTGTTGGCCATATTCTATTCTATGTAAAAAAAAATTCTTGCGGGCCAATTAAAAATTGACCGCGGGCCGCAGTTGACCCGCGGGCCGTAGTTTGGACACCCCTGATCTAGACCATCGGAGAGCCCGCACAACTCAAAATCCACCTCTCTGACCACCGCTCCACTCCTCTCCGCCCACCTCTTCACCGCTCGGGAATCTCGCAAGCTGATTGGCCGAGACGTTTTACCTCGCAAGCTGATTGGCCGAGACGTTTCTCTCCCTGCTCGTGTTGCTTAGTGGCACTTTTCGCTGTTCTCTTGTGCCTTTTTGTGCAAAATAGTGCTTGTGACGCCCTTGGGGGGGGGGGGGGGGGGTGTGACGCTACTTCGTGGTTTTTCACTTTTCGCGGTCAGTTCTGGTCCCCATTAAACGCGATAAGTGAGGGATCACTGTATTCCCCGGCGGCGGACCTCGCCTCTGCATCGCCGTCTGCCAGCTGCTGTCACAGGTGCATTAGGTCTCTGTCTCCCGGGCTCGCCCTTGTGCACGCCTGCCACCTGGCACACTCCTGCATCCTCCTCTGTCTCGTCACCGATCCTGAATGCCTCTTCACTCTGAAAACTCTGGTTTTCTTGACTGCTGGAACTGCTGGAACGGCTATCATCTGCCATTGTTGTTTTGTTTAGGGATCACACTCGTGATGTCACGCAGCGTCGTCTGCACTACTTCCGGTTTGTTTGGCACTGCCAGCCAGAGGCAAAAGTTTATCGGCTTATAGCTTGGCTATCGCACTGCCTAAAAATTTCTTTTATGTGTTGAAAAATACAATAGGTAATAAGGAATTAATCTGCTATTCTACTTTTTGCGCCAAAAGGTGGGTTCAGTTCTACTTTAAATGTTCTGCCTTTGTCATGTTCATGCTTAGCTCCCACCAGTCTCCTTTTGGATTTGCTTGATGAGCTCCTGCGCCTCTTGAGGGGTCTTGAAGATGTGGGTTCTCCCCTTATATGTGACCAGCAGTCTTGCCGGATGAATCACTCCGTGACGAATCCCGAGGTTGCGCAGCTCTTTGCGGGTGGGGTCGAACTGCCTCCTTAATTGTTGTATTCCTGTGGCCAAATCTGGGTAGAACCGCACCTGTTGATCCTGGTATTTAATTTCCCCTTTAGCTCGCGCCGCATTGGTGACCGTCATCTTGTCCCTGTAGTTGAGGAACTTCATAATCAGCGTCCTCGGTGGTGTCTTATTATCTCTCGGTGGGCCGATTCGGTGAGCGCTCTCTAAGACGACTGATGACTGCAGATCCGCGTTGTTCAGCGCTTCTGGAATCCACTTTTCCAAAAAGGAACATGGGTCCCGTCCCTCCGCTCCCTCCGGGAGGCCCACCAGCCTTAAATTATTCCGTCGCGAGCGAGATTCCAAGTCCAGGACGTTATCTTCCAGACGTTTCCATTTTAATTCCAGTGTTTGCACCTTAGATTGTAGGCTGGTGACGTCATCTTCAGCGCTTGAAATTCGGCGCTCCGCCTGTGATACTCGCTCCAAATAGTCATTTATTTCTTTCCTCATTCCTTCTATCGCTGCTATAATTCATCAAATTTAGACGAAAACTCTGTTCTCATGGAGTTGATGGCAGTGAGCACTGCGTTTGTCCCCTCTTCAGCAGCTCCCGCTCCGCCGCTGGCTACATTCTCCGCCATCGTCTCTGGAGTTTTTTCTGTTTCACCTTGAGCGTGGAAGTCTGTTAGCTTGGGTTGTTTTGTCGAATTGCTTTTTCCTCCACCTAATTTCCCAGCCTTGGTCTTTACCATATCCGCGCCTAAACGCTGGGATGGGTTTTTGTTCCAATTAAGAGAGTTTTAGTAAACTTTTTATTTTTAGGAGCAGAGCAGTGTGAAACATGTCTTCCTACGTGGCCGCCATAACCGGAAGTCTATAATTCCTTTTTAGTCAGCATCACTCGCCCTGAATCCAAAACATGTCTAGACAACAGATGATGATCCTTTCGAGGCACTAGCTCCTCACCTCCACATGTTGCCGTACTGTCACCTTCTGCTCCCAACATCTATTCAATTCAATTCAACTTTATTTATATAGCGCCATTTCACAACAACAGTCATCTCATAGCACTATCAACTGTAGGGGGGAACCCCCACAGTTGCAGAAAGACCCCAGCAGTCAGGCGATCCCCTGTGAGCAAGCACTTGGCGAAGGTGGAGAGGAAAAACTCCCTTTTAACAGGAAGAAACCTCCAGCAGAACCAGGCTCAGGGAGGGGCAGTCATCTGCTGCGACTGGCTGGGGGGTGAGGGGATAGAGAAGAAGAAAAGAACAGACATGTAGAGAGCAAACAGCACGATGGGGACTCAATCTATGGGAGAGAACAAACAAATGTTAATGACCAGCAAAAAAAAAATATTTCATAGAGAGTGAGGAAAGGAGTGAGGCCCAGTGCATTACTGGAGGCCCCCGGCTGACTAAACCTATTAGCAGCATAACTAAGGGAGGGTTCAGAAACACATGATCCCTCCCTAATTGTAGGCTATATCAAAAAGGTAGGTTTTAGCCCTATTCTTAAAAACAGAGATCGAGTCTGACTCCCAAATCCAGATTGGCAGCTGATTCCACAGGAGAGGAGCTTGATAACTGAAGGCTCTGCCTCCCATTGTACTTTTGGAGATTCTAGGTATTACAAGTAATCCTGCATTTTGGGAGCGTAGTGCTCTGTTAGGATAATATGGTAGTATCAGATCTTTTAAATAAAAAGGAGCCTGATTGTTTAGAGCTTTGTAAGTAAGAAGAAGGATTTTAAACTTAATTCTAAACTCTATGGGAAGCCAATGAAGGGAGGCCAGAACCGGAGAGATATGATCTCTCTTTCTAGTACCTGTTAAAACTCTTGCTGCAGCATTTTGGATCAGCTGAAGACTTTTTAAAGATGTTTTAGGACAGCCTGATAATAAAGAGTTAGAATAATCTAATCTCGAGCTAACAAAAGCGTGGATCAGCTTCTCGGCATCACTCTGAGACAAGATGCTCCTAATCTTGGCAATATTACGCAAATGATAGAAGGCAGTCTTAGAAACAAATTTAATATGTGAATTGAAGGACAAATCCTGATCAAAAATAACTCCAAGGTTCCTCACAGAGCTATTAAGAGAAAGAGTAACTGCATCCAAACTGAAAGTTTGATTTGGAAAACCTTGTTTTGTGATGGTGAAACACAAACATCTGGTTTGTGTTTCACCATCACACCAGTCTGCTATTGAAAACTTAAGTTTTCTGCTACAGGGTGTGCACTCGCTTGTCAGTTCTGCAGCTTAATGTTGCCCTAACATGCGTTTGCCCCCTGGTGGTCGGCTGGCTGCTGGTTGAGAAAATGCTTGATTTGATATGCAGCAGAACCCGCATATTAACTGTCAATATCACTGACAACCATGTTAATTGTGGCAGCCAAAATTGTGATTGCGATCAAAATTTGATAAATTGTGCATCTCTAATTCTAATTACACAGCAGCGCATCTGCTGGTTTGGCCATGCCCTCCTCCTCCCACCAGAACACCCAACAGAAGCCATCCTCATGTTCGACCCCAGAGCCTCAGGGTGGAAAAGACCTTGGGGCAAGCCACGCACCAGATGGTTTGATGTGGTGGAGAGAGACCTCTGACAGCTCGGAGTCGCTGTTGACGAGCTGACCCAAAACCGGCAATGTTGGCACGCACTGGTTAACCTGATTGGCTTTACGCATGGTGATGGCCACCCAGCCCTCACCTCGCAAGAGTAGTAAGGAAGTAAGTAATTCCTACACCTAGTTTGGACCTCAGTTTGGGGAGGAGGACCAACTTTTTGGACCTCTTGCAGTTTTAGTTGTTGAATCCTGGTCTAGAATAATACATATTCTTCTGCAAATTATAATGTGGGTAACATAAAAGTGCACCAACATTGTGTTGTAACATAAAAGTAACATGTGAGTAACATGTGAGTAACATAAAAGTGCACCAAAACATTTCACCAAATGACATCACCAGACAACAAGTTGAGAGAATCTTTAGTAAAATTTACAATTTGCGACTTCCGGTTATGGCTGCCACGTAGGACGGACGTGTCTCGCTCTGCTCTGCTCCTGGAGAAAAAAATCGGCAAATAACTCTCTCATTTGGGACAGAACGTATCCCAGCATTTGAGCGAGGATATGTCGGCGAAGCCTAAGGCTGGAAAACCAGGAAAAGGAAAAAGCGAGCCGCCGAAACAGTCCAAATTAACGGACTTTCAGGTCTGTGACGCAGCAAACAAGGCTCCATATATGGCGGAGGAGGCTGGCGGCGGTGCGATTTCTGCGGGGAATGGCGCAGATGCGCTGATGGCTGCCATGAGTTCAATGAGAGCGGACTTTTCCTCTAGATTTGATGGGATTATGACAGCGTTGGAAGGAATAAGAAAGGAATTGGGTGACTGTGTAGAACGAACGGCGCAGATGGAGCTCCGTCTCGCTAGTGCTGAAGATGACGTCACCCGTCTTCAATTAAAGGTGCGCACTTTGGAAAAAAAAAATAAATCTCTGGAAGATAATATTTTGGATTTGGAATCTCGGTCGAGACAGAATAATTTGAGGCTGGTGGGTCTTCCAGAGGAATCAGAAGGTCGGGACGTATGTTCCTTTCTGGAAAAGTGGATTCCGGAGGTGCTGGGCAGCGAGGAGTTGCAATCAGCAGTGGTTCTGGAAAAAGCACATCGTATTGGCCCACGGAGAGATAAGGGACCGCCGAGGACCTTAATTATGAAGTTTCTTAGCAACAGAGACAGGATGAAGATCTTCAACGCTGCACGTGCTAAAGGAGAGATTAAACACCAGGACCAGCAGGTGCGGTTCTACCCAGATTTGGCCACAGGAATCCAACAATTGAGGAAGCAGTTTGATCCCGTACGTAAGGAGCTGCGCAACCTTGGGATTCGTCATGGTGTAATCTATCCTGCGAGACTGCTGACCACGTATGAGGGCAGAACCCACATCTTCAAGACCCCAGAGGAGGCGCAGGAGTTCATCAAGAAGATCAAAGAAGAAGAAGAGACTGGTGGGAGCTAAGCATGAACAAAATATAAGGTAGAATAATTAAGCATTTGCACAGGCATCTGACTGACTTGAAGTAAATAGTAAGTTTACAAAATATAGATTGTATTATATATTAAAAAAACAAAACAAAAACAAAACAAACAAACAAAAAAAAAACTATGATGTACAAAGTTGTTAAAAATTTTGGAGTTAAGTTGGAAAACTACAGAGGAGAGTTAATGTTACGTCATTAAAAGCAGTAGAGTTAGGGTGATTGGGAGGATGAAGAAGGAGTGGCTTAGGCTGTTCCCCGTGGGTGTGGAACGGTCGATGGCTATATCGGGAGACAGAATTTTTCTTTTGATTTTGGGGGGTTTGCCACAAGTGTGGGAAGGGGAAATTTGTTTGTGTGTAGTTTGTAGGATGAATGTTCAACCACTCATGTTTTTGCTTCTCTGTATGAGCATGTTTACACTGCAAGGTAATCCTAAACTCTCTATTGATCATGGACCAAAGTGTTAATCTTAATTTAACTTCATGGAATTGCAGAGGTCTACAAAATTTAAAAAAACTTAAACAAGTTATGAATAAAATAAAGGACATGGGTTCAAGAATTGTGTTTTTACAAGAAACTCATCTGATAGAGGAGGATGTTAAAAGAATTAGGAGTAGATGGCAGGGAAGTGTATTCACCTCTTCATTTTCATCCCGAGCCAGGGGAGTTATGACTCTCATACATAAATCAGTTCCTTTTCAGGTGAAAAATGTAATTGGAGACAAATTTGGAAGATATGTAATCATTCAAGGTTCTTTGCTATTAGAAAATATAAATCTTGTGAACTTATATGGTCCCAATATAGATGATCAGAAGTTCTTTGCTAATTTATTTCTCATCTTATCATCACTTACAGGGCAACATATAATAGCAGGGGATTTTAATTGTACATTGAATCCAGGTGTGGATAGATCAACAGGACTGGATTGTACGCACATTGGATGTAGGATGACTATTAATCATTTTATGAAAGAATTGAGATTGTTAGATATATGGAGAGAAATGAAACCACAAGTTAAAGCCTATTCTTGTTATTCCAGTACCTACAAGACATTCTCACGTATTGATTATTTTTTGATTTCCACAGAATTAAGGTCCAAGATTCAAAACTGCTTTTATGATAACATCGTGATCTCTGATCATGCACCCTGTTGTCTAATATATGTAGATAAAAAATTGACAAAGGAATCAGGTAGATGGCAATTTCAGCATAAATGGCTTCAGGATGAGGAATTTGTCAAGTATATAGAAAAACAGATAGACGAGTTCTTTGACATCAATACTACACAAACATCAGCATGTGTAAAGTGGGAGGCTTTCAAAGCTTTTATTAGGGGACATATTATTAGTTATACAGGATCAAAATCTAAGAAGACTCGAGAGGAGAGAGCTAAATTGGAACATAAAATAAAAAATCTTCAGGAAAAAGTGTATGCAGGAAGTGACCCAAGGTTGGAGAATGAATTACTGATTTTGAGAGCTGAATACGACAAAAAATCAGCAAATAGAGCTGCCTCGAGTCTTCTAAGATTGAAACAATCTTTTTATGAACAAGGTGAAAAATCAGGAAAATTATTAGCATGGCAGATTAAACAATTGGAAATTAAAACACCAATTACCAGTATTATAAGTAATGGACAGGTAGTTATAGATCCTTTAGAAATTAATAGAGCCTTTAGAGATTACTATGAAAAATTATATGATACCAAAAATGAACCTGATTTAACAAAACTAAATGGGTTTTTGAACGAACTATCTATACCGTGTATTCCAAATGAAAACAGGGAGATATTGGAGTCTAAAATTAGTCAAGAAGAAGTTGGGCTAGCCATTGATAATATGAAATCAGGAAAAAGTGCAGGACCAGATGGTCTTCCAGTTGACCTTTATAAAAAATTTAAGAATAAATTAATAAAACCTTTTTTGGAAATGGTTTTAGAAGCATTTCAAAATAATAATTTACCATCATACATAAATAATGCCTTAATTATACTGCTGCCAAAACCAGGTAAGCCCTCTAATAAATGTGAAAATATGAGACCAATAAGCCTATTAAACGCCGACCTTAAGATAATCTGTAAAATTTTAGCAAGACGAATACAAGAAATTTTACCAAATATTATTAATCGAGATCAGAATGGCTTTATAAAGGGAAGACAAGGCTTCCATAATGTAAGAAGACTATTTAATATTATTTATTTTAATAAAGAAGCACCGGATACAGCTCTCCTATCATTGGACGCCGAAAAGGCCTTTGATAGAGTTGAATGGCCCTTTCTTTTTGAAGTCCTACAAAGGTTTGGACTTGGAAATAATTTCATAAAATGGGTTCAAATAATATACAATAATGCTACAGCAGAAATCCTAACAAATAACAATATTTCAAAACCAATAAAAATCAATAGAGGATGTCGACAAGGCTGTCCACTTTCACCTTTACTGTTTACTATGGCAATTGAACCTTTAGCGATAGCGATACGTTTACATTCACAAATATATGGAATTAAAGTTGGACCAACAGAACATAAAATCTCCCTGTACGCCGATGATATAATTTTGTTTATGTCGAATCTAAAAAAATCAATTCCAACCTTGTTGAATTTAATAAAGAATTTTGGGGAAATATCAGGATATAAAATAAATAAAACTAAATCTTCAATATTAATGCTGAATGAGACCCAGAGAAATTACTCAGCCCCTGAGGTAAATCAATTCAATGTTGTAAATCAGTTTAAATATTTAGGAATCCAAATTATGCCTAAGCTAGAATCAGTCGCCAGTGTCAACTATGAAGCCTTAATGTCAGATATCAGTGAGTTAACTCAGAGATGGATGTCACTACCAATGTCGATGATCGGGAGAATCAATATACTTAAAAGTAATATTTTACCTAAAATACTTTATTTATTTCAATACATTCCCTTATCACCACCTTTAGATCTATTCTCAAGAATAAAAAAAAAGTTAGTGGAATTTATATGGAACAACAGGAGGGCTAGATTACGTTTGTCTTTATTATATTTACCATTTGATCGTGGAGGTCTGAAATGTCCAAATTTTATGTTGTATTATTGGTCGGCACAACTGAGGTCTATGACATATTATTTTTCATCAAATGATCTCCCTCACTGGACTGAAATGGAATCATACAATTTACCTTTACCTCTTCCCATATTCATATACTCAGATTCGGCAAAAAAATTACAAAAACAAGTTAAAAATCCATTTGTAAAGCATATGATCAAAATATGGTGTGAAGCTAAAAACTATTTAAAAGAACCACAGTTATTGTCACAATTTAGTCCAATATGGGGTAATCAATATTTTAAACCAGGGAGAGCGGACGCTGTATTTAAAGTATGGAATTTAAAAGGGATACAAAAGATTCAGGATTTATATTTGCCAGGTGCAGACAACATAATGTCTTTTGAAGAGCTGAGGATCAAATTTAATCTCAATAGAACACATTTTTTTAAATATCTTCAACTTAGAAACTTTATTCGATCAAATCAAAATAAAGCTCTCACTCGACCTATTTATTCATCCTTGGAAAAAATGATGATGAAAGATAGTAAAAGAAAGGGTATTATTTCAGAGTGTTATAACTCATTGACACTATCTTCAAGTGAAAATTCACTGAAAAGATTAAACTACTGGAAAGAAGATCTGCAAATTGAAATTTCAGAGGAACAATGGGAATTGGCTTGTACAGAAGCTCAAACCAAATCAATAAATGCACGCCTTAAATTGATACATTTCAAATGGTTAATGCGGATGATGTTACACCGGAGGAGTTAAATAGATATAACAAAAATATACCAGATACATGCACAAAATGCATGGAAAGTAAAGGAACCCTATTTCATTGTTTATGGGAATGTAGATTAATAAGAATGTTTTGGGAAGAGGTGAGGGTAACAATTGAAAAAATAATCTCAAAACAAATCATATTGAATCCTAAACTGTTTTTGTTGGGTCTGTACCCAGAAAAGCATAATTTTAATAAAAGTGAAAGAACATTCATAGACCTCAGTTTGCTTAATGCCAAAAAATGTATTGCACTATTATGGAAAAAGACTCATAGACCAGATGTGACTCAGTGGTTAAGACAGATGTTAACAAACCTTCCATTAGAAAGAATAACATATATACTAAAATCAAAGGAAATTGTGTTTGAGAATATATGGAGACCTTTTATTGATTATGTAAAAAATTTAAACATAACTCTTGAAGAAGAAGGTGAATGATGTGTGTGGACCTTGTAAATTCCAAACTGGTGAACATAATATGTATACTTATGTATTGGATTGTCTAGACTAAACAGAGGAGCATTGTTGAAGACTTGATTTTGTTGGTGGTTGTTGGTGTTTTTAGTGCATTTTTTTTTTTTGTAGTACTTTAGTGTTAGTGTTTGATTGTTTGTATCATGTTTGTTAAAAAAAAAAAAAAAAAAGGTTCAATAAAGATATTGTGGAAAAAAAAAATTTACAATTTGCAAGTTTTTGATGTTTTTTTCAGTCCTATACTGGAAGTGGCAAGTTTGCAGTGTCTAGCAAACTTGTTTAAATGAGAGAGAGGGACATAAGATATGATTCTTCAGATTTTCAAGTTTTTCCCTCTTTCACACGACTTTCTCAGCTAGACATTCTTTCTCCCTTCATTCTCTGACCTTATACACTTTTTATTTGCTACTGTGTCAGGCAGCTGGCATAACACATGGCCCAGGCTTAGTCAAGGATGTATGATTCAAGTTTTGAGTCTTAAAGAATAAATGCTACTCTTAACAACTGTCGTATTCCACGAGTGTTCATTAGAGTTTATTTTTAACATTTTTTTATTTTTTTTATTTTTTTTTGAGTTGAACTCATTTTCAGGCAGTTCACTTTGCAGACTTCTCTGTGGTATTTGGCAGTAAGTCTGTTCTGTAGATCGAATCTTGTTCTGTGTCTGTGAATGCAGAGTTGACAATGATTATGTGAAAACGATATCAGGCTGCCAATTTTTGCTGCCAATTTTTTTTTTTTTAAACTGAGGAAAGAACTCAAACAGCTTTACCAATGAGTCACTAGAGCTGTGTTGTTTTTAAATAGTGGATTTTGCTGATGCTTTAGATTAGATTGCACTGTTTTACAGGTTCATCATGTGCTTGGAGCAGAGCTTATGGTCTTCTCACCGGATTAACATGTGTAGGGATAACAACAACAACCCCTGCATGGCTGCTCAGATGGAAAAAAGATAACCGTCGAGATAGAGATACCCAAGTAGGTCATTGGTTACAGCCCATTTGGCATAGAGGGGCCGGGGCAAGCAAGGTTAGCTGGTGATAGTAGTCTCTCATAAAGGTGCACCTGGAAACCTTGTTTTTTGTCAAACCAATTTTACTTGACATGATGTTGCCACAAAAAACCTACAGTCCTGTGCATCTCTGCAAGGATGTTTGCATTAACCTCTTTGATGAAAATGTGCATCACATATGTGGTGTTACGGCCCAACTGGGCCAAAGCCAGAATTGCCTATTTTCTTCTTTTATTAGATTTGATTGGCGGTTGGCAACTAGCTTACAGGTGCATTACTGCCACTGACATGATTATCATCACTCTATATCTTCTGAACAACTCCTTATGTGTAAAAAAAAAATAAATAAATAAATAAAAAAAAATAAAAATTTGTCTGTCCTTGGACTGTGACCATAGGACATGAATAATTGCCCATTTTACCTGGGATCTCAAGTACATTTAGAATTTCTTTCATCAAGGTGGATGAACCTATAGTCATTTTCACCCTTAGCCAAGGTAGACCTACACCTACAAAGTCTTTTCTGCACACAAGCAAGGTAGACATACACCTACAGTCATGAAAAAATTAGGACACCCCATTAAATATTCAGTTCTTTATTAAGAAACTAATGCATGCCCGTAGAAAGCAAGTGTAAGCAAGCATTTCTGCATGCCCAGAGTTACTGTTACCATGGCAACAGTAACCATGGTGAAACCTGCCTTTGATCTTTGATGTCTCCGCTCCAGTGATGACTGCCTTTGATCTGTGATGCCTGCCTGTGATCTTTGATGATGTCATAACAAGTCCTATGATCTTTTAGCAAGTCCTATGATCGTGAGTGATGCCTGCCTTTGATCTCATAGTGAGTCCTATGATCTATATGATGTCATATAGACATGTAGAGATCATAGGAACATCATAGGCGATACTATGATCTTTTAGCGAGCCCTATGGTCGTGACAGACACAGAGGTTATGTTTTTGCCGGGGTTTGTCTGTCTGTCTGTTTGTCTGTCTGTTGGTTAGCAAGATAACTCAAAAAGTTTTGGACGGATTTTGATGAAACTTTCAGGCGTTGTTGGAAATGGTACAAGGAAGAACTGATTAAATTTTGGGGATGATCCGGATCACCGATCATGATCATCATTGTAACTACAATAATAGGTATCATCATCATCGTGATGATGATATGACTATGATGATGATGATGATGATACCTATTATTGTTACTACGATGATGATGATACCTATTATTGTTGTAACTACGATGATGATAAAAATCCAAGATGGCGCCGCAGATGGCAGCCACTGGCTTCTGCTCTCTGATGTTTTTGATAATTTTGTGTGTTTTTTTGGACTTCTGCTCTTCTGTCCGAATCACCTATTCAAGGGAGGAACTACTTTCACTCAGACTACCTCCCAATGCAACTTCTCCGCCAGTTACTGCTGCTGATCTGAAGTTTTTTCAGTCCATCTTAGCTGTGGGAGCAGCGGCTATTGGCGCTGGCCGGAAACGAAGGCGGCGTGGTAAACGTGCCGGTGCGTTAGTCAGGCTGAAGAAACGAGGATTTCGCACGCCGCTCCCATCGATCCATCTGGCAAATATCCGCAGTTTGGCGAACAAAATGGATGAACTGCTGCTCCTGACTCACAAAAACCGGGATTTTAGCAGATCTGGCGCCCTTTGTTTCACGGAGTCCTGGCTGAGTGAACACATCCCGGACAGCGCGGTCCGCCTGGACGGATTTCAACTGTTTCGCGCTGATCGCAGCCGAGAATTTTCTGGAAAGACTAAGGGTGGTGGAATCTGCTTCTATATAAACGAAGGTTGGTGTACTGATGTCACAGTGTTGAAGAAGTTTTGTAGCCCTAACCTAGAGTCACTGTTCATAAACTGTAAACCCTTTTATTCACCGCGAGAGTTCTCCTCATTTATTCTGGTCGGAATTTATATCTCGCCTGCTGCTTGTACAACGGAGGCACTGCAGCTCCTCGCTGACCAGATAGCAGAGGTGGAGGAAAAACATCCAGACTCTCTGCTTATCATTCTGGGTGATTTCAATAGAGCTAATCTCACAAATGAGCTTCCTAAATACAGACAGCATATTAAATGTCCCACCAGGGACACAAATACACTTGACCACTGTTACACAGTTTTAAGAAATGCCTATCATGCCGTCCCCCGTGCAGCTCTGGGTTTTTCTGACCACTGCCTGCTCCATCTTATTCCAACATACAGACAGAAACTAAAAACTTCCAAGCCTGTTGTAAGGACTGTGAAGAAATGGACTGAGGAATCAAAGCTGAAGTTACAAGCCTGCTTTGACTGCACAGATTGGAGTGTTTTTGAAGCTGCAGCCATTAACTTAAATGAACTCACTGACACTGTGACATCATACACCTGTTTCTGTGAGGACATGTGTGTGCAGACCAAGACCTTCTGCATATACAACAACAATAAACCCTGGTTCATTCCTAAACTGAAGCAGCTACGTCAGACCAAGGAGGAGGCCTACAGGACTGGTGACTGGACTCTGTACAAGCGGGCCAGAAACATGCTGACGAAGGAGACCAGGCTTGCTAAGAGGAGCTACAGTGTGAAGTTACAAAAAAACTTCTCAGCTAACAACTCTGCTTCTGTCTGGAGAGGCCTACGGAATATCACCAACTACAGGAGACCATCCCCCCACCCTGCGGAAAACCTCCAGCTGGCTAATGACCTAAACAGCTTTTACTGCAGGTTTGAAAAGAACCTACAGTTCTCACCTCCCACCCACACAAAAGGATTATCTGCAGCCCCAGGAACTCCATCCCTCCTCCACTCTGACCTCCCACCAGCACTAATGATCTGTGAAGAGGAGGTGCGCCGGGTCTTTCAGAGACAAAAGATCAAGAAGGCTGCAGGACCTGATGGTGTGTCTCCGTCCTGCCTGAGAGTCTGCTCCAACGAGTTGGCCCCCATCTTCACCCGGATCTTTAACAGATCACTGGAGCTGCGTGAAGTGCCTTCCTGCTTCAAACGCTCCATCATCATTCCAGTTCCCAAGAAACCCTCTATTACAGGATTAAACGACTACAGACCTGTTGCCCTGACCTCTGTGGTCATGAAATCCTTGGAGAGATTGGTGCTGAACCACCTGAAGGTCATCACAGGCCCCCTGATGGACCCACTGCAGTTTGCCTACCGGTCAAACAGGTCAGTGGATGATGCAGTGAATATGGGTCTACATTACATCCTGCAACACCTCGACTCCCCAGGGACGTACGCCAGGATCCTGTTTGTCGACTTCAGCTCAGCGTTCAACACCATCATCCCAGGCATTCTTCATCAGAAACTCCTCCAGCTCAAGGTGCCCCCCTCCACCTGCCAGTGGATCTCCAGCTTTCTGACTGACAGGTGGCAACAGGTGAAGCTAGGGAGATTTACATCCAGCTCCCGAAAAATTAGTACTGGCGCCCCCCAAGGATGTGTCCTTTCCCCACTGCTCTTCTCCCTCTACTCCAACGACTGCACCTCAGAGGACCCTTCGGTGAAGCTCCTGAAGTTTGCGGACGACACCACAGTCATCGGTTTGATCCGGGATGATGATGAGTCTGCATACAGGCGGGAGGTGGAGCAGCTGATCCTCTGGTGCAGCCAGAACCATCTTGAACTTAACCCAGCCAAAACGGTGGAGATGACTGTGGATTTCAGGCGACACCCCCCTTCATTCCCCCCACTCACCATCCTCAACAGCACAGTGTCCACTGTGGACTCCTTCAAGTTTCTGGGTACCACAATCTCCCGGAACCTGAAGTGGTCCTCCCATATTGACACTGTCCGGAAAAAGGCCCAGCAGAGGTTGTTTTTTCTGCGTCAGCTCAAGAAGTTTGATTTGCCTCAGGAGCTGCTGGTTGTCTTCTACACCGCCATCATCCAATCTGTCCTCTGCTTTTCCATCACTGTCTGGTTTGGATCTGCCACTAAACAGGACAAGACCAGACTGCAGCGGATCATTAAGTCTGCGGAGAGGATCATTGGTACCGACCTACCCTCCATTGAGAACTTATATCGGTCCATAACCAGGAAACGGGCGGGAAACATCTGTGCTGACCCATCACACCCCGGCCACAAACTGTTTGAACTTCTATCTTCTGGTCGTCGTTACAGATCACTGAAGGTCAAAACCACCCGTCACAGGAACAGTTTCTTTCCTCAAGCCATCACTCTGATGAACTCCTAACATTCACCTAGTCCTACCTGTTGCTGTACTCATGACTTTTCATCCATTATTACATTGCACATAACTCTCACACTGCTTTTTACTTCATTCACATTATATCATTGAATCTGAGTCCACATTGAAATACTGTGTGATTGTATATTTTTTCATATATTTCTGCAAAGTGTGGTTAGTCCGAGTAAATAACTGCATATATTCCTGTATATATTTGCATCCTTTTATAGAAACGTGGACAGACTGTAATTTACTGTACATACTCTGGTTGTCATTGAATCCTTATTTAAATCCTTCACCTGAACAACGAGAGCAAGTTTTTAGCCAAAGTCAAATTCCTTGTATGTGTTGTGCATACTTGGCCAATAAAGCTGATTCTGATTCTGATTCTGATGATGATACCTATTATTGTTGTAACTATGATGATGATGATACCTATTATTGTTACTACGATGATGATGATACCTATTATTGTTACTATGATGATGATGATGATACCCATTATTGTTGTAACTATGATGATGATGATGATACCCATTATTGTTGTAACTATGATGATAATGCTCAGATGATAATGCTGCGCTCTCCGAGTGCTTTTCTAGTGCATACCTGTGCATGCCCTTAGAAACCAAGTATAAGCAAGTATTTCTGCATGCCCGTAGAAAGCAAGTGTAAGCATGCATTCTGCGTTTACAATGCCCTCGGTGCTGAAATGCTTTGAGTGGTGGCTGCTTTTTGTTGCAGTGCTCAGGATTGAAAAAAGTTCAACTTATCGGACTGCTGTGCAGCTGCGTTCATCAATGTCGGCGTTGGCGTCTGTGAACTGTCACAACGCTGTCAAAGCATTATCTTGTCTGTTTTTGTTTGTTGTACTAGCTCCGTTTTAAATCTCTCTCTTTTACTGATCTTAACCTTTTACTTAGTGTTAGCTTAGTAAATGCGAAAGCCTGATCAGGCACACAGGTGAATCAGACCCCGGGCAGGGCTGTTCACCAGGTTAGGCTAACCTGTTTTAGCTAGCTAGCTAGCTAACCACTTCTGGCCTGGAAAGCCATGGCTCCATCCCCTACTTGTGACAGCTGTGTCTCCCTCTCTAAGAAGGTTTCTGAGTTTGAATTGAGACTCTCTAACCTTTATAAGATTCAGGAGGCTGAAAACCACCTGGACACTATTATTTTGGGATGGTCATCGGCCCCAGCGACGGACTCGCAGCTAGCAGAGACGGCTACTTACCTGGGTGAAATTAGCACATCACCATCCACTTCCACCCCTGCTCCGGTCACCTTAGCTGTCCAGGACTCTAGAATCAAAACACTGGCTTCAGCTCGGAGCTAAACCCAAATCCCTGGGTGGTTCGTCACAGCCTCAATGCGCGCTCTGGACCATGGTTGACCCAAATAGCAAACGTCGGGGATTGACCAGACATAGCCGCACCTCCTCCCTTCCCCTTTTGCTGGAAAACAGATTCGACATCCTTTCCCTGGAAGATTTCCCCCACCTGAACGTCGATCATCCTCCCATGGCCGCCCCTACTTCTTCAGCAGTGGCCCAAACCCGCAAACCCCGGATCAAAACTACCTTAGGTGTGTCAAACTATACACCAGCTCCAAAAAGAAGCAAGCGCATCCCCCCGCATCAGCACCCCGCCGCCACAGCAGCAACTACGGCAAAATTATCCACCATTTCAGAAGCCACCGACACCCCCCCCCCCCCCCCCCCAACGATGCTGGTAATACGTGAGAAGCAGGTACTGTAACAAAATTTTTTCCTGGGGCTAAAGTGTCAGACATTGAGGCTCTTACCCCTGACCTATTAAATGAATACCTCCACGCTAAAACTGTTATTGTGCACGTTGGATGCAACAACATCCCAGATGAAACGTCCAAGATCTTAAAGTGTGACTTCAGGAGCCTTCTGTCCACTCTTATGAACTGTGGCAGACGTGTGTTTATTTCTGGGCCACGTGCACCTTTTAGAAGAGGTTGCAGTTATTTTAGCAGAACTCTCAGCCTTAATACCTGGTTGTGTTCAACATGTCCTACTTTTAACATTGGTTTTATAGACAATTTCAACCTGTTTTGGAACCGCCCATCATTTATGAAGCCAGATGGCATCCATCCAAGTAGACTTGGTGCACGTGTTCTAAGGGCCAGTCTGTTTTATTCCATTCAGCATTTTTTGGTACAGTGACTGAAAGCTGGTATGTTAACTCTCCCCGAAGTACCTGGGTCTGCCAACCAGCCCTTTTTTGGTTCTACTTCTCATATTAATCCTATTAATCCAAATAATTCTCACTGTTTAGATCAGCCTTCAATTCATAACCCCATAGAGATTGTGTCTCTCCTGTTACCAAAAACATTTTAACCCAAGACAAATACAACATAACTTGATAAATACACGCCTCTCTGCAGCTCCTCTTCATCCACCACCCCTCAACTTAGCCCGTCTTCCCCATCAGAGAATCATTGTCTGCTCCCTCCAAAGTTAATAAAAATATAATGTATAAGCATCCCAAAATGATTAAACAAACAGTTGGTAAAACTCAAATTAAACATCAAGTCTCTATAAATTTAATGATTTGGCATCTCTTCCTCATAATTTAAAAATTAAATGTGGTTTGTTAAATACTAGGTCTCTTAACTCCCAAGTCTCTACTAGTCCATGATCTGTTAATTGATCATCAAATTGATTTAATATCCCTTACAGAGACTTGGTTAGGGCAAGAGGATTATGTTGGTTTAAATGAATCAACTCCCTCTGATTATTTAAACTATCAAAATCCCAGAAGTTCTGGTCGTGGAGGAGGAGGAGTAGCGACAATTTACCATTCCAAATTACTAGTTAATGTAAAGCAAAAAACATGTTTTAATTCCTTTGAGGGCCTGGTTCTCAGTATTGGGCATGTTAGCAATCTTAGGTTAAACCCAGTTTTCCTTGCCATAGTTTATTGTCCTCCCTCAGCCTACTCAGAGTTTTTATCCGAATTTGCCGAATTCTTAGCTGATTTAGTGCTGAAATCAGATGGAATAATTATAGTAGGGGATTTTAATATACTTGTAGATGTAGATAGTGACTGTGTTAATAAAGCATTTAATTGAATATTAGACTCGATGGGGTTTTCTCAGAAAGTAGGAAATTCTACCCATTATCTCCACCACACATTGGACCTTGTTCTGACATATGGCATAGAAATAGAAAATCTGGTAGTGTCTCCTCATAACCTTGTACTGTCAGACACTGTTAACTTTTGATTTCACTATTCCTGACTATTTGATTCCTAAAGAAAAATATTACTACAGCAGATGTCTTTCAGATGATGTTGTTACCAAATTTATGCAGATTGTCTCCTCTATGCCATGTGTCAACACAACGGAAATAAGCTATGGAGAGCTTGCTCCTTCTGTAATTGATAGCATGGTAGATGGTGTTACAGCTTCTCTGCATCAAACTCTAGACTTGGTGGCCCCTTTAAAAAAGAAAGTCCAATCAGAGATTTCTAACCCCTTGGTTTAACAAAGGAACTCATAGCTTAAAACAAAAGACTCATCAGTTAGAAAGAAAATGGCATTCCACTAATTTAGATGAAAACTATTCAGCTTGGAGAAATCATCTTTTAATTTATAAAAAAATCTCTCAGAAAAGCTAGAACAAGTTTATTACTCTGCATTAATAGAAAAGAACAAGGATAATCCCAGGTTTCTTTTCAACACTGTAGCCAGGATGACAAAGAGCCAGGAGTCTGTCAATCCTTGCATTCAGGACTTTACGAACTTCTTCAATCATAAAATTTCATCTATTAGAGATAAAATCAGTCAGATTCTTCCCACTGTTAAATACAGTAACTACTACAACTCCTTCAGTTGATATCTGTTTGGATAAGTTTACTCCAATTGACCTTTTAGAGTTAGATAAAATAATTTCCTCATCCCAGCCTTCAACTTGTCTTTTAGACCCTATTCCTACCAGGTTATTTAAAAAAAAAAAGTCTTCCCATTTATTGGCAGCCGTATTCTTCAAATAATCAATTCTTCTTTAACATTAGGCCATGTACCGCAGGCTTTTAAAACTGCTGTAATTAAACCCTTACTCAAAAAGCCAACGCTGGATCCAGGAGTTTTACCTAACTATCGACCAATCTCTAATCTCCCTTTCATTTCAAACATCTTAGAAACAGGGATGGCAATTTTCTGCCGATCCGCGGATTTCCGCCGATTTTATCATCATCTGTCATAATTTTGTACCTTTACCTTGTTCTCAATAAAGTTTGGAAAAAAAAACATACGCGCTCGGCGCTTCCACGGGTCAAGTCTCGCGATAACCCGGATGTACTCAAGCTACTGCTGTATTGTAAACAGCCCTGCGATTGGATAGTTGCAAACGATTGGACCAATCAAATGGCTCGTATGCTTTGTCAAAAATTCATTTCGGCTTGTTCTCAGGGATATGATTTTTCCGGTAATTCACCGAATTCCGTTTTATTTTTATATTATATGTACGTTAAGTACGTTAGCGGCTTGTGGTCCAAGAACGCAGTGGTGTGCCCTTTCAGCCAGAACCGGAAGTGGCGTATGCTAGGTAGAGAGCCATTAACTCTCTGTTGAGCACGCTGTATTTACGCTCACTGTCGTGCAAAGACCTGCTAAAAAAAAAAAAGGTGAGCGGCTGCCAAGAACCGGCAACGCATTGCTCCACGACGGCCGCTATGCCCATGACCAAGGCGTCGGTAATGAGCGCTGTTTTAACCTCAGAACACCTGCTCCCGTTCAGGAGTCCAGTCGACTCTGTCCGCCGGTTTCCGTTTGAGTGCAGCGTACAAGGCTGTTTGAGCTGGGCTGCACAGGGGAGGAAAATGAACTGCTCAAATCTCAATGGAGATTGAAACTGGTGATCTGAAATGAATGCTGAAATTAGCAAAAAGTAATGGTATGTTGGAATTTTATTTCTATTATGGAATAGATAAAATTAACTGATTTTGATTTGATCAAGTGTTAAAGCATGTGATGGATAATGCTTGTTGGAATATTTACCTCCGCCAAGGAGGTTATGTTTTTATCGGTGTTGGTTTGTCTGTCTGTCTGTTTGTTAGCAAGGAAAAGTTATGGACGGATTTTCATGAAATTTTCAGGAAAGGTGTGCAATGGCACGGGGAACAGATGATTAGATTTTGGTGATGACCTGAGAGTGCATACCTCCACCAAGGGCTTTTTTGTATTTGTGCAGCAGGATTACACAAAAACTACTGGATGGATTTGGATAAAATTTTCACCAGAGGTGGTTCTTGGGCTAGAGAGGAACCCATTATATTTTGGTGATGATCTGAGAATGCATACCTCAGCCAAGGCGCTTATCTTCTCACAGTGTGTTAGCAACAATACTCCACAACTGATGGACAGACTTTGATGCAATTTTCACCACAAGTGGCTATAGGCCTACACACAAACCCATTACATTTTGGAGTTGATCCATGACAAACTGAAGGAGCCTTGGCGGAGGGATGCGCTCTCAGTGCTTTTCTAGTTTAGGAATGCTATCTTCTTGGAACATATGTCAATATTATACAGTAATAAGTGGCATTCAGCTGTTTGTTTTATGTCATGTAAGCACAGTTCTGGTACTTAAAAATCATAAAAACCCAGGAGCTTCGGGGAGCGAAGTGACAGTAAAGGTGAAAATTGGCTCAAAGTTCAATGAGGTAACAGAAACACTCGGACAGTTTCTGAAGAAACCAGAAAAGGAGATGAAGTTCAGAGACTGACACAGCTTGCTGCCAAAAGGAAGAAAGTTTCACATTAGAAGTGACTTGGTGACCAGTGTAAATAGTGTAAAAAACTCTAATAGAACTGTTAAATATGTTGGACTAAAGACAGTGAGACAACATTGAAGAAAAAGTAAGTTAACTTTTCATTATCTAAGTCTAGTATTTCATTTTTTAAATCTTTTTTTTCAGTCTAAATTACTTCTGTTTTACTGAAAACCTCCCAGCTTCAGGGGGGCTGTGCCCCCCCCCGGCCCCCCCATAAGTCAATCGACCAAATTAGATTTCAGCTGAAATCAGAATTTCCTGTTGCCATCCCTGTAGAAAGGGTTGTTGCTACGCAATTATTTGACCACTTGCAGGAAAATTGTTTATTTGAAGAGTTTCAATCTGGGTTTAGAATCCATCATAGTACTGAAACAGCCTTAGTGATGGTCACTAATGACTTCCTTATCGCATCTGATAATGGACTTGTTTCTGTACTTGTCCTTTTAGACCTTAGTGCAGCCTTTGATACTATTGACTATAATATTCTACTCGATAGATTAGAACACTATGTTGGACTTAATGGAACTTTGCTGCAGTGGTTTAGATCTTATTTGTCTGATAGGCTCCAGTTTGTTCATGTCAGTAATGAGTTTTCTTCCAACTCAAAGCTCAGTCACGGAGTTCCACAGGGATCTGTGCTAGGCCCTACTCTTTTTAGTTTATATATGCTTCCGTTAGGCAACATTATTAGAAAGCACTGTATACATTTTCATTGTTATGCAGATGACACACAATTATACTTGTCAATGAAGCCAGATGATAGTAATCAATTAGTCTGTCTTAAGGAAATCAAAGCTTGGATGACTTGTAATTTCCTGCTATTAAATTCAGATAAGACTGAAGTCATTCTTGTTGGTCCAAAAAACCTTAGAAATATCTTTCCAAATCAAACTCTTAGTTTGGATGTGGTTACTCTTTTCTCTGAATAGGTCTGTGAGGAACCTTGGAGTTATTTTTGATCAAGATCTCTTTTTCAGTTCACATATTAAATTTGTTTCTAAGGCTGCCTTCTGTCATTTGCGTAATATTGCCAGGATTAGGAGCATCTTGTCTCAGAGTGATGCTGAGAAACTAATCCACACTTTTGTTAGCTCTAGATTAGATTATTGTAACTCTTTATTATCAGGTTGTCCTAAAATATCTTTAAAATGTCTTCAGTTGATCCAAAATGCTGCAGCAAGAGTCTTAAAAGGTTCTAGTAAGAGAGATCATATCTCTCCGGTTCTGGCCTCCCTTCATTGGCTTCCCATAGAGTTCAGAATTAAGTTTAAAATCCTTCTTCTCACTTACAAACCTCTTAACAATGAGGCCCCTTTTTATTTAAAAGATCTGATACTACCCTATCATCCTAATAGAGCATTATGCTCCCAAAATGCTGGATTACTTGTAATACCTAGAATCTCCAAAAGTACAATGGGAGGCAGAGCCTTGAGTTATCAAGCTCCTTTCCTGTGGAACCAGTTACCAATCTGGATTCGGGAGTCAGACTCAAAACTCTGTTTTTAAGAATAGGGTAAAAAACTTCCTTTTCGATATAGCTTACAGTTAGGAGGGATCATGTGTCTCTAAACCCTCCCTTAGTTATGATGCTAATAGATTTAGACAGCCGGGGGACCTCCAATAATGTACTGGGCTTCTCCCCTTTAATGTTTGCTCTCTACATGTCTGTTCTTTTCATCTTCTCTATCCCCTCACCCCCCAGCCAGTTGCAGCAGATGACTGCCCCTCCCTGAGCCTGGTTCTGCTAGAGATTTCTTCCTGTTAAAAGGGAGTTTTTCCTCTCCACCGTTGCCAAGCGCTTGCTCACAGGGGATTGCCTGATTGCTGGGGTCTTTCTGCAATTGTGGGGGTTTCCCCTACATTTGAAAGTGCTATGAGATGACTATTGTTGTGAAATGGCGCTGTATAAGGGTGTTTTTATTTATTAAGGGTCCAATGTGTGACATTGGTGGCAAAATTTAAAATTGATCAAATCTGCACATGAAATTGACTAATCACTATCCAATTGTGTCAGGTTTATGAAACTATTAACTATTTTCGTAACGGCATTCGCGTTCAGGAACTCTTGAGGATGAGCGCTCACTTCAACTACCCGGAGGACCCGGAGGCGTGCTGGCCGGATCATAGCCGATCCCTCACACCCTGGTCACGTACTGTTTGCCCCCCTCCCCTCTGGTAGAAGACTTCGGTCCATCCAGACTAAAACCTCCCGTCACATGAACAGCTTCTTCCCCTCTGCCATTAGACTGCTGAACACTAAGTGACTTATTGACTCTCGTGCACCATGTACAGCAGCTCAACCAGACTCATGTCAATCATCACTGTTTTCTTTCTGCATTACCGACTGCACTATATAGTTCTCCACAGTATCTGCTGCTGGCTAATATATATTTTAACTGTTGACCAGTATCACTTAATCTTATCCTACACTTTATTACATGTATAGTTTATTTCTCTTATCTTATCATGTTTAATGTTGCAGCATTGTACCGAGACAAATTCCTAGTTTGTGTACTACATGAACAATGGCAATAAACCTGATTCTGATTCTGATTCTGAACTACTTGTAAATGGAGACGTAAACGGGACACTCGGGCTTTTGTTTCCCCGTGTGCCAATGCACTTTGACGCACGTTTTACACGAAACAACTTCAACACTTCCAGTATTTTTCACGCATCAAAACTCATCAACAGCTACATTTTCATGACATATTAAGATGTGATAACGTGTATACATACCTTCAAATTCTCCCTGTTTGTTGGATAAGACGTAAAATCACAAAAGGCGTAAATGCGGGACACGGAAGTTTGGACCTTCGATAACTTCAATATAAAGTGACCACGGTTAATCCTCTCCACATGGGTTGAGCACATCCGGGGTAGAGAAAATAAAAGTGCTTTCCCAGGGCGGTCACCTCGCCAGACGGGGCTGCGCGCGGCCGACCAAGACCGAAGACGTAAATTTTTTAAAGGACACCGTATTCGATGTGTCATAAATGTTTGAGATTTTATTGAAATATTCTACATCTGAGCTTCACAAAGACTGATCTCCTTTTTACGTGCATGGTTTGGGATTTGAAAGGTGCAAAGTGAAAAGTATCAGCACTTCCTGTTTTCTGGTTACCTTACCAAATAACTTGCATGTTGCTGCGTAAATTCGGGGACACGGAAATTTACGTCGTACGAGTAAATTTGCAGGGGTCGCCGTACAAAAACCATAGATCCGATCACATTGGGGAATGTTTTATTTTGAATTTGCATTACAACTCTGTTATCTCTTGCATAAATGAGTAGAAAGAGTTACTCAGAGATCACTTTACAGTACTTTGAAATTGATGCGATTTTCATGTCACACAAAAACTGGGAAAAATGAGGGGACACGACCAATAGTTTCGATTCTAACGGCAAAATCAATCATTTTTTTAAAAAATTGCAGTGCAAGTCTGAAACTCTTATGTTCCCTTGCATATTATAAAAACGAAACCGACATCTGCAAATTACAGAAAAAGAGAGAGCGCTTGAAAGTCGGATACCCCTGATATAGTGCACTGGACACCCCCCCCCCCCCAAAAAAAAACCCACCCATAAATAAAGTTGAATTGAATTGCATGCCCGTAGAAAGTTACTGAGTCCTATGATCTTTGATGTTATAGCGAGTCCTATGATCTTTGATGTTATAGCGAGTCATATGATCTTTGATGTCATAGTGAGTCCTTTGATCTTTGATGTCATCGTGAGTCTATGATCTTTGATGATGTCATAGTGAGTCCTTTGATCTTTGATGTAATGGTGAGTCCTATGAGCTTTGATGTCATAGCGAGTCCTTTGATCTTTGATGTCATAGCGAGTCCTATGATCTTTGATGTCAAAACGTGGCCTATGATGGTGAGTGATGCCTGTCTTTGATCTTGATGTCATAGCGAGGCCTATGATCATGAGTAATGCCTGTCTTTGATCTTTGGTGATGTCATAGCGAGTCCTATGATCTTTTAGCGAGTCCTATGGTTGTGACACACAGATTTCTTGAAGTCCTATGATCGTGACACAGAGATTTCTTATTGAATTGTACCGTAAAACGGGGCTATAAGGGACGGCGGGGTAATAAGGGACACTTTTCTGGAAAATGTTTTAAATGTAATTCTGCTTTTTTTATTTTGAGCAGGACGCTGAGTTGTGTTGTTATTGTCTTTCCTGTAGATAGATATTAGTTTTAAGAAATTTGTCGCCGTTATATTTAAGGAAAATTCGAAAAAAAAAGTGTCCCTTATTACCCCGCCGTCCCTTATAGCCCCGTTTTACGGTATATAGAGTGATGTTCACATATCTATGTCTAACCTTGTTTTTGTTTTTATTTGCGTTTTTTAACATTTATTTTAGCCATTTTAAGTGGGAATGAATATGGGGTGTCCTAAATAAAGATGGGGGCGTCCTAATTTATTCCTTATTTGTTTAGAATTACATTTTGAAAAAAGTCTGTAATTGATTTTAATTGTTTAGTTGTATTATATGAATCTCCCAGTATTTTTAACATTGATATTAAATATCCATATGTCCAAATATGTAAAAAAAACAAAAAAACCCACCACAGGCTTATACAGGGTGTCCTAATTTTTTCACATGACTGTATATCCCAGGCTGGGATTTGAATCCATGACACCGTGATCTGAATCCTTCCACTCTTGCCACTTATTTAGTTAAATGGCCCCAAACCGTTACCCATTCATTTTCAGTGGTGGTGCTAAACCACTACGGATGTAATATATTTTCCGCCACTATGACCCTTGTGACACTGTTGCCACTTTTTTGACTGCAAGTCTCAAATTTTCCATTGGAAAACTTCTGCCGAGGAGAGAAGACAGACCAACTACTACACTTTCAACACTCCCTGTTCATTTAAAGGTAAGACATGTTGTTTGAAACAAAATGACATTTAAAATAAATATACATTTGTGAAGCAACACAGTCATTGAATTAATTTAGCTGAGTCATGCAAGTTTCATTTTAGTGACACTGCGAGTTATGTTTTGAAATGGGGTGAATATGTATATGATGATTGTGTTGACATGTTAAATAACTTTGTTGGTTCATTCTTCATATTGCTGTGTTTACCTCTTACTAGGGTTAGCAAAGCTCACTCGCATTGCGCTCATTTAGTGGTTATATTTCAGTAGTGGTGAAATGACATGCTAAAATATGAATGAGCATGGTGATGATATGTTAATAACTAGCCAGTAATGCCTATCTGGTTAAATGCTAGAGCTAATGGATTTATGCTGAGCTTGACTGTTATACAACTGTTACCATACAATGCAGACTGAACTATAAATGATCCTTCTTTACAGAGTGCTTTATGATGTTTGGAGAAAATACTTGTAGTTGCAGAATATTCTTTGAGTAAACTGAATCATGACTACAGTATTAATCTGATATATTTTAACTTGTTTTTATATCTAAACGACTTCTGCCACCTCACCCTTCTCCTTTTTTTTGCTGAATAATGTATGAAATATCAGTATTTGTATGAGATAATTCTTTAAAGTTAAATAATTTCCCCTTCTCTCTCTGTATTTATTTTTAATGCTAGTTGGATTAAAGATGACTCCACCTTGCTGGACGAACTGCTCCCATGAGGGAGGCCCTTGTTCTGCAAAATGTTGTTGCTGTGGTCTGACAGAGGGGATGTGACAGATATGATGGAGGTGCTGGGAGACTCCATCCTCCAGTTTGGAAAGTTTATAGTAGGGCTGTCATGGTGGAGGAATTTCCCCTGCGGTGACGGTGGATAGCTCAACACTGCGATATGCGGTATTATTGCAGATGTTTTTAGGACCCTGCGGTCTCGTAATTTAAACAGGGTTCATAACTTACGTGGCAAACGATGGAAGCTGTGAGAAAGTCACTGCATCTCCACTCTCAAGTTGTGCATGTGTGACAGTTGTGCGGAGCTCTGGTCTTCCTACAGGCATGAACTGCTGATTCTGTTATAAAAAAAAAAAAAAAAAAAAAAGGGCATTTTCATAAAGCAGTGCCGGTAACTCCAGTATTTCAATTACATGGTGTGTGGACTGGTTGGAGACTGCAGTGACATTCAGCTTATTTAAACATTCAGCTTATTTAAACAGGACAGCCTCCATACAGGACCCTGCGTGGCTCTTGTCGCCGTGATTTTTGGATTTTTGCCACTGTCCGAAAAATCACATTCAGATAAGCTATGCACTAGTTGTTTCGCTGTCGGAGCTGAGTTGTCAGGATCATAAACACTCCACTCAGAAGGAAATAACATGCTTTGTGCCCTTTCAAAGTGTGTTATTTCCACTTTTTTTTTTTTAAATGACTCCCAATACATACGAAATACTTAAAAAAAATCCAACAGTAGAAAAAAGAGGACTCTGAAGACATTCCTGAAACCACTCTTGGATGCAAACAAGACCATCAAGGATTTCTATAATCATCTAATTCCAGCAGCAAGCATCACGCCCCGTATATATGGCACACCGAAGATCCACAAACCAGGCACCCCATTACGACCAATTGTGGACAGCATAGGATCAGTAACCTATTGTTGAAATAATTAAACCTCTTCTTGGACTCACAGATCAACACTGTAAGAACACCAAGCAATTGGCGCAAGACTTAAAGGACAAAAAGATACAAGCAGATGAAATTTTAGTATCACACAACGCCATATCCTGTTTACAAAAACGCTAGTCATAGTCGCTCTACACATTGTTGAAAACTGTCTCAGACATGACAAAACCCGACACAAATGCACAGAACTCACAGTAGAAGACATCATGAAGCTGCTACATTTTGTTGCCACCTCCACCTACTTTCAATTCAGAGGAACCATCTACAAACAAAAAGAGGGCTTCTGTCACTGTAGCTCCTCCGGGGTGAAGAAGGTGAGGACCCAAATGCCAGGCGAACTTGATAAACCATTATTTATCGACAGAAAACGGAACAGAAAATAAAGCAGTGCGTGGGTTGAAACAAAAACTAGGAACTTGACACACCAAGGATTCTGACTACAAACTAAGGCAAACGGGATGGAAGCGTGTAATCACGCCAACACAACAAGGACATCACAACTGACAAAGATTGACACACACATATATAGACAGGGGGATAATTGGCAGACAATGAGGAACGGGTGGGTATAATTGGGGTAATCAGAGACAGCAGGGAGTGGCTATAGGCATGGAAAACAGGAGGGACTGAGACAAAGGGGTAAACATGAGGCATGAACAGGGGACTGGGAGAGACGGGACCATGACAGGGACTAAGACAGAGATAAGGACCACTATGACAAAGTGTTTGAACATAACTGGCCAAAATAATAATGATAAACATGATGATTAGAAGTACATGATGAAGAAGAAAACAAACTAACAAAGGGCAAGGATATGGCTGAACTCATGTCCTGAGAATAACAGATCAAATATGAATATAAAGTTAGGACATGAGCACAGCCATGTCCAAACTCTGACGGTACCCCCACCTCTCAAGGGTCGGATACCAGACGATTCAAAGGGTAATATCAACAACAACAGCAGCCAAAAAAAAAAAAAAAAAAAAACCTTGCAGGTTGGGTGGTGGGGGTACAAGGCCAGGTGGGCCGAAACACACCCTATCCCCCCACCATAGTGTCCAGAACAAAAATGCAGCTTAGAGAACTAAAGACCCAGGCCCCAAACCAATAAACAAGACGGGTTGGGTGGTCTTTCGTCAACCCATAGCCACCGGACCGGGGAACGAGGCAGATCAGGGGGCCTACCCAAGTCCATGGGTCCCCAGACTAGAGTACATGGTGGGTCTGGTGGCCTACCAAAGTCCATAGACCAACAGACGGATGAACATGGCACGTCGGACGGCCTGCCGAAGTCCAAGGGCCACCAGACGAATGAACACGGCACTGTGGGGACGTTGACCTCAGGAGCTTTTTTTCTTCTTCTTTTAGATTTGATTGGCGGTTAGCTACCAGCTTACAGGTGCATTACCACCACCTACCAGATCCGTTCTTGACAACATTATCAACACAGGAGCTAACATAGGAACTTTATGCTCAAGCGATAACAGGAGTTTTAACCCCAGGAAATAATGACATGGAGATCTTAAACTCAGGTGATGGCACAGGAGCTTTAACTTCAGGGGATAATGACAGCATAGGTACTTTTAACTCTAGAGACAATGATAACACAGAGACTTTAAAATCAGGAGGTGACAATATAGACCCTTTAAAGTAGAACTGAACTCACCTTTTTGCCAAAAAAGTAGAATAGCAGATTAATTCCTTATTACCTATTGTATTTTTCAACACATAAAAGAAATTTTTAGGCCGTGCGATGGCCAAGCTATAAGCCGATAAACTTTTGCCTCTGGCTGGCAGTGCCAAACAAACCGGAAATAGTGCAGACGACGTCACGAGTGTGACCCTTATCAAAACAACAATGGCAGATGATAGCAGTTCCAGCAGTCAAGAACACCAGAGTTTTCAGAGTGAAGAGGCATTCAGGATCGGTGACAAGACAGAGGAGGACAGAGGAGGATGCAGGAGTGTCAAGTGAACAGGAAGAGAGCGAGGGAGGCATCGAACCGTACAGATTAGAGCCAGAATTTTCGGCAGGGAAATTATAGGCGCTCGGCAGGGAGCGAAGCTGGGTAAAACATCTCGGCCAATCAGCTTGCGAGGTAAAACGTCTCGGCCAATTAGCTTGCGAGATTCCCGAGCGGTGAAGAGGTGGGCGGAGAGGAGTGGAGCGGTGGTCAGAGAGGTAGATTTTCAGTTGTGCGGGCTCTCCGTGTTGATACCTGATGTTCTAATGTAGTCTCCCTGCCTTCTACATTAGAACATCAGGTATCAACACGGAGAGCCCGCACAACTGAAAATCTACCTCTCTGACCACCGCTCCACTCCTCTCCGCCCACCTCTTCACCGCTCGGGAATCTCGCAAGCTGATTGGCCGAGACGTTTTACCCAGCGAAGGAAGACCGCATTCATTGTTCTTTATCGCTCGTGTTGCTTAGTGGCACTTTTCGCTGTTCTCTTGTGCCTTTTTGTGCAAAATAGTGCTTGTGACGCCCTTGGGGGGGGGGGGTGACGCTACTTCGCGGTTTTTCACTTTTCGCGGTCGGTTCTGGTCCCCATTAAACGCGATAAGTGAGAGATCACTGTGTATCTAGAAACGCATCGCTTCCCGGTCGCTTTTCCTCCCCCTTTCTTTTCTTTCGTCGCCATGACAGCTTTCCTTGGCCACTGAACAGATCTTCCCAGGTGTTGAAAGTGTTTTGTAGTCGACTATCACGACAAAATGCACCAAAAACAACCAGTGTCGACGTGCTCGCAATGGTAAACATGAGGACTGGGTCACACTCGTGACGTCACGCGGAACTCCGGCTGCACTTCGGCGGATTTGTCTGATTTTTCAGGGCGGGAAATTCAAAACCGCGATTTTCTCCAAGATTCCGGGATTTGTGGAGGGGGTGCCAATGATAAATTATCTTTATAATTGTATGTACTATCACCCAGTGCCGTTCAGTGCCGTTCAGTTCAGTTCACCTTTAAACTCAGAAGATGACGACAATATAGAGTGATGGGACTACAGCTCCTGATCAGATACAGTGAAGTACGTGGTGGTAATGCACCTGTAAGCTGGTTGCCAACCTCCAATCAAATCTAAAAGAAGAAGAAGATGACAACATAAACCCTTTAACCTCAGGAGGTGACATGGGAGCTTTTTGCTATGAACACCACAAAGGAGCTCTTTATTCCAGGGCAACAACATAGGAGTTATAAACATCATAAGAGCTTCTGGTCCTGGTAGCAACCTAGGAGCTTTATGCCTTGGAAATAACAGAAATTTTAAGCTCAGGGGGTAACGGCATAGAAGCTCCGAACTCTGGAAGAAATAACACAGGAGGTTTTTGCTCAGAAGAAAACAACAAGAGGGTCTCAAACTCAGAAGATAACATTGGAGTCTCCTGCTCAGGAGCTAAAAACACGAGTTTCTAGCTCTGGAGTTACCAACACAGGAGTTTTTGCTTCAGAAGCTGATAACGGGGAAGTTTTTAGCTCAGGAGACACTGATACAGGAACTTTTGGCTCAAGAGACAATGATACAAAAGTTTTTAATACAGAAACAGATGACAGGTGAGTTGTTTGTTCTGGAGCCAGTGATGAAGGGGCTTTTAGCTCTGTCGCAGGTAGCTGAGGCACACAGCCCTCAGAAACGGCTGACAGGAGTGCGCTGAACTCAAGAACAGATAATTATTGCGAACTAATCTGAGGTATTGGTGACAAGGGCACGCTGACTTCAGGGACAGATGACAGTAGCATGCAGTCCTCTGGAGCGGGTGTTAGTCACGCACTGAACTGAGGAACAGACGGTTGGAACACATCGCTCTCAGAAGCAGATGACAGCAGCTCGGTGGGCTCAAGAGCAGGTGTCAGTGGCATGCTGAATACAGGAACACAAGGCAAAGGTGCGCCGGCCTCTGGAACAAACGGCGGGTGCACACCGGCCTCTGGAACAGATGATGGCCACGCACCGGCTTCGGGAACAGATGATGGCTCGTCCTCCTCTGGCGAGAAGGCAAACTCATTGGACCGCAGGAAATGGTTGAGGAAGGCAGGAATGTCCTCCCTCAGATGGGGCTTCGCTGCGACGATCTGATGAGCATGCCGCATCCCTCCATGCCACGTCCTCCCACCCGTCCAGGCACAGGTAAAGGGTGTGCCTGGCAAAGGGTCTTCCACATCTCGGATGAGGTTCTGCAGCTCTCGGTGGTGGGCAACGTCCATGGGCGTGGAGCTCACGGAGGAGGAGAGAGGAAAGGCAGACGCTGTCTGGGGAAGAGCTGGTGGTGGTACGCGGCGTTGAGAGGAGTGGCGTCTCCTGGCACCTTCCTTCCATCTGGGCCCGCCAAACACCAACAGAGATCCATGGAATTCTTCTCTCTTGGTGGTGGATCTCTCCTAAGAGGCCCGTGGTGCTGCGGGCTCTGCAGGAGGTAACTTTGACAGGAGGGCGGCTGACTCCTGCGAGGAGGAGATGGTGGGAAACGGTGATAGCGGAGGGAGGGAAAGGTTCTGCACTCTAGGGTGAGATCGCACGCTCGGTCTTGCTGCGAGCATATTAGTGACTCCACCCCAGCAAAGCATCTCATCCTCATGGGAAGAGCAGCTCCAAACACTGGCAGCCATGTCCTCAATCATAGCCACCACCTCCAGCTCATTCCGACTCTACTTTCTTCTCCTCTTTTGTTCTCCCGTTGGGTCCTGGACTGGTGGCGTCCTTCTGTCACGAGAGCCCCTCCAGGGTGAAGAAGGTGAGGACCCAAGTGCCAGGCGAACTTGATAAACCATTATTTATTTCCAGAACACAGAACAGAAAATAAAGCAGCACATGGGCTGAAACAAAAACTAGGAACTTGACACACCAAGGACTCTGACTACAGACTAAGGCAAACGGGTTGGAAGTGTGCCATCACGCCAACATGACACAAGGATGCCACAACTGACAAAGAATGACACACAGATATATAGACGGAGGGATAATTAGCAGACACCAAGGAACGGGTGTTTATAATTAGGGGTAATCAGAGACAGCAGGGAGTGGCTATAGGCACGAAAACATGAGGCATGAAAAGAGGACCGGGAGAGACGGGACCACGACAGAGACTAAAGGCCCTTTTCCACTAGCCTCACTTAGCCCTACACCGCACCACTCAGCCCGCTTTAGGCGCTTTTCCACTAGCCCCAGCACCGGTTAGCAGGTACTTTTTTCGTACCTGATCCAGGGCAGGGTCTAACCGGGCTGAGTAGGGCTGAGTATGGCTGTGATATGACTTTAAGAGACTGGTCGCCGCTGATTGGTCAGGTCGTAACGTCATGAAAGCGACTTTTTCTGCTGAATTTACTCCACGACCGCCATTTGTAATTGTTCAGCCAGTGAACACAGTGCGCCCCTTTAATACGGTATATTATATTAATATACTGTATATACTCCTAATATTATATATTAGGAGGTGCGCAATTTTCTTTCTATATTAGGCAACGATCGCATCCAGCGCGAGTTGGACGGATCTACTTGAAATGCAGGTGTCCGAGCAGATGGCTTCCCAAGGGCACATCCGTACTGCCAAACAGTGTCGGGAGAAGCTGAAAAAGCTGAAAAGCGATTACCGAGCAGTGAAGGACCACATTGCTCGAAGTTGAGCGGATCGGAAGGAGTGGAAGTGGTTCGCTGAGAGACATTGGGCTCGACACGTCACTGTCACGGTCACGGCCTTGGAAACCGTGGATGGTGAGTGTTGTTTTGATATTGCGCATCTTTTCGCCACTTGATCCTTTCTGTGCCAAGCTCACTGTTTTTAAGAAATAGGAAGGTTGTTAGATTGTGGGTAATGGTTGTTACTGAGGCTTGCGTATTGTTTTGCAGCCAACTGCAGATTCACGCTTGCTTTGTGTTAAGTATTAGCGCGAACAAAACGCTGAATTACGCTTCTTGTATTCTAGTTAAAAACTTGAGTGTTGTGTACATGTTGCACTTTGGTGTTCGGTTAAAAACTTGAGTGTTGTGTACATGTTGCACTTTGGTGTTAAGTTTTAAATTGCGTGCATTTTCTTTATAGAATCGCAGTTCGTATCACAGGGGTCCACCTCAGTGGACAGACACAGCAGACTCTCCTGGCGCTGTGTCTGCGTGTGCGTCTGGCTAAGCGCCAGTTGGATCGACTCCCATGTCAGCCACATCACCAGCTCCATCTGGATCACGTTCAAGTGCCGGTAAGGCACAATAACCACGATTTTTTTTTTTTTGGTTGAAACAGGTCCAGCAGCGGAAACCAGGGTCGAAAATCCATCCATCCATCCATCCATCTTCTACCGCTTAATCCTTTACAGGTCGCGGGGGGCTGGAGCCTAACAAGTTATGTCCCAAATTGATTAATGCAATTTCCTGTAGCTGCATATTAATTGAAAATGTCTTTTTAAATGTACAAAAAGGTTATTCTTTGGTCTTCACTTATCGGTGTTCCACAACCATTTTTAGGTGTGGTGATTGGTGCTGTTGTAACTCCTGTTTTAGACAAAGTGCATGAACTGCCATTGAAATCAACATGCTTCATTGAAATGCTTTGCGTCAGCTGACTGTATTAACCCATTCAGATTTCTGCGGCCACACTACAGGCAACTAGTTTAAACATTACCCATCCATCCATCCATATTCTTAATCTTAATCCTTTTTAGTTTTGCGGGGGGCTGCAGCCGAAGACAGCACCCTGCGTGTTGCAAAATCTGCTCTACTGAGGGGCAGCAACATGACAGTTCAGCTTATATACAGCAATGAAGCATAATATAATAGTGACATTCCACCACAGACTTTCACCTGTGTAATTCCATAATATATGTAGTGATCCAGCTTTAACGACCATGCCTTTGTCTTTCCATCTAGGCAAGACGAAAACAGACAACTCCCATCGCTGACCTTACATTAGCGATGGTCAACATGCATGACGAAGAGATGCGGCTCTTGGAACGGCAACATGACCAGTGGCAAGAATCAGGAGTACATGCAGCATTTGCGACAGGTGGCCGCAGATGTGCGTGAAGCCCTGGAGCAGGAGGCTGCGTTACGAAGGGAAGAGCTCGCAGAGATGTCATCGCCCAGTCTGTTTTTTTGTTTGTAAATTTTGCTTCTGGAATAAAATTGTATTGTTTGCATCAAAAGTCTGGTTTATCCGTTATGACACCGTATGAGAAAAGCCAATAATTACATACACATTCCATTCTCTGTTCACTCCACATGCTGCTGTTCATCAGGTCAGGTGTATAGCCTTCTAATGGTAATTTAATTTTTAACAACACAACGAAACGTAATGTCTTGGTAGGTTTTTTTTTTTTTATTTTAAACAAATTTGCAATGCTGAATCCATTTCTCTTGAATGGGTACATTTTTTAGGTTATAAGCAGTTGTACAGGTGTGCTTGAACTTGTAGACAACTGCTAAAGGTAAGTACGTGTAAGTTGAATGTTGCATCACCAGTCAAAATTTAATAAATTAAGAAGGAATCTAGCAAAAATTTGGCACTAATAACAGTAGACAAATCGGACAAGGATATACAACTGTGTTTTTGTTGCACACAACTGTTGTTACCAACAAGTGCAAAATTTATATTCCCTTTTCCCAAAAATTAAAAATCAATTTGTAAGTAAAAGTGGGAGACCTTTACATGGGAAAATATGACATGTATCAGCACATGATTTATAGTTCAATTTGCATTTCCACCTAAGCAAAAGTGGCTTGTCGAGCTGGATTTTTGTGAAGATGGCCTGTGCGGTGTTTCTGCATGTAATTACATACCTGTCAAGTGATACGGTTTCGCTGTATTTTAATACGGGGAAAATGCAATTTTAGCAAATACGGGCGTATTGCCATTTCTGTACGCCAAAGAGAAAAATATACGGGAAAAAAAATTGAGAGTGTGGGGTGGAACACCGTCGTGTGTGACCCCCACAGCGTACAGGGCTGTCAGAGCGCTCAGCGTGAGCAGTTATCACAACAGAAGTGTGGACTCATCATTAGGCTGATGGCTTCGCACCTTCTTAACAGATAAGCGTTATGAACAAGAGGACAGGTAGATGGACCATGCACAACATTTTATTTACAAAAAACATTTTTGAAATATGTATGCACATAAATGTGGATGAAATAGACAAGTATTGCATCACAGCATCTCGTGTTATATTGTAACGTGCAGCTCGACATGGCGACGTCCCACCGGGAGGTTTGAACTCACGCCTCCCGCTCCGGAGTCCCGCACTCTACCTGTGTCGCCAATAGGGTCAACCCACTTGTCAAGCCAAGTAGGGTGCTTATATTGAGTTCGCTACAATATCACCACCCTGCTCCTCTGCTCTCTGTGCCGCTGCCACCACTGGTTCATCTACTGCATCATCCAATGTAGTGTCAAACGTCTCTCCATGACTCTCACACAGATTGTGCAGAGCACAACAAGTCAGCACCATAGATTTAACCAGTTTCATGTCAGTCATTCCTCTCTCCTTCCTCCTTCCTTCTCTCCTCGTCATCAGCCATTTTGTTTGTTGTGGAGGATTCGGTCGCGTGTTTCACGTCACGAGGGTGTGGCGCCGCCTGCTGTTCAACAAATCCCACCCACAGCAGGTGTGCCAGCAGGTGCGCCAGCAGTAGTTGAAAAGCAACTGAGGCTGAACCAAACCGAAGTGAGTAGAGCCGGGTTTTCAATTGGGGCTGAGCGGGACTAGTGGAAAAGCGCCTTAAGACAGCGATAAGGACCATGGTGACAGACTTTCAGCATAACAAGCCAAAATAATAATAATAAACAAAAATGGCTAGAAGTACATGGCTAAGAAGAAAACCCAGAGAAAACAAACTAACAAAGGGCGAGGACATGGCTGCTCATGTTGTCACGATACTGAGCACGGGTGGGGAGCCGTGCTCAGCCATTAAGTTAAGTCATTTTCTGTGTTGTCTTGTATTTATTTTCCTGCTTATATTTGCCCTTATCCTCAGTTTTCTCTTCGTGGTCATTAGTATTGTGTCATGAGTACCTTTTGGGTTTTGTATTCCTTCTTGTTTTTGTCTTGGCAGTTATTATTTCTTATGGCGTATTTTGATCTGTTCCTGTTAGAATTATAGTCTGTTACCTTTTTGTTTTCTGCTGTCCATAGCCATCTGTTACTTTGTTTCTCCCGGTGTGATAACTGTCAGTGCTACTTCCTGGTGTCAACTCTGTTGCGGGCTGTCACACCTGTCAGTGGTTTTTGATTATTTCCTCACTCATGTACCCACACCTGATGCCAATTGTTTACCCCCTATTTAAGACCAGCGGCGAGACTTTACCCTCGCAGCGGTTTTCTGGTTTTGTCAGATGCTAATTCTGCATCTCTCTCTGCTCTGATCCAAACGTTAATTCTACATTCTCCTCGATCCTGGTCAGAGTCCCCATCTGGTAGAATCCTCTGGGCGTGCCCCAATTGTCTACTTAAACTGTGTGTATTTTTGTTCGTGTGTGTTGTTATGTTAATAAATGTGCAAACTCACAGTCTGCGTTTGGCGTCTTCAGTCAGCCCTTGAAAAGGGCGATTTATGACACGTCCTGAGAATAATAGCTCAAATATGAACATAAAATGCAGTGTTTCCTCTGGATTAAAGACCTTGGCATGGTGGCAACATATTCTTCTGGGGGAGGGACACATATGTATGAATATGTTAATTTTATACTATTTATTTCTTTTTTTTAATTTTGCACAGTAACTTTGCATATAATAATGCATAAGATTTATATAGCCCTTTATCATAGACACTCAAAAATGCTTTTTACAGATACATTATTCATTCACTCCAGACAGACAATGGTAGTGGCAAGCTACTACTGTAGCTACAGCTGCCCTGGGGCAGGCTGACGGAAACGTGGCTGCCAATCCGGGCCAACGGCCTCTTCGGCCACCACCGAACATTTATACACATTTCCAGTGTTATGGACACTGGAGGCAAGGTGGGTAAAGTGTCTTGCCCAGGGACACAATGGCAGGATATCTGGAGAGAGCGGGATTTGAAACGCCAACCATCCAGTTATTGGACGACCCGCTCTACCTCCTGAGCCACTGCCGTGCATATGGAACTTACAATTTGAAGTATTGTACAACCAAGGCTTGAATGTTGGAATATTGGGCCATTTGGGGTCCCACCCAGACATCCAGTATTTGGACTTTTTACTGATGTCATCCTTCTCTCCTTCTTCTGCTCTCACCTCTCCTGGACCCTCTGCCTGAACACTTTACTCTCCTTGGCTCCTCTCTTCCGTCTCGTCTTGCCCTCTCTGAGCTCTTGTCTAATTCAGGTTCTCTCTCTGTCTATGGTGCTATACAAACAGGTTAGAAACTATCAATTGCCATGTAAATTAAAGGAGACAACCAAAAATTTCTAGTTCAGGGTACAAAGAGCACCCACTTAGAACTTGAGTAATGACTTCAGTTTTGAAGGTTTGAGGTTTTTCTCCAAAATTTGTAACAGTTTTCTTAGTTTTCCACTTTTCTCTGTAAATTTATCTAAATTTGAAACCATCTTCCTCAAATTTGTAATTTCCTCTTGTAAAATGGACTTTTCTTGTACATTTGAAACTTTATTATAAATTTGTAGATTATTTTATGGCTTATTTTTGTCTGTTTTTTAAAATAAAATTACTGTTTTTTTTTAAATAAATTTGAAACAGACTGTGGTATTTTTTTAAAACTTTTTCTTTATAACAATTTACATTTTTGACCATAACTTTGCAGTCAGAACAGAACAATAATTTAGCTCTTATTACAAAGAAAAAATATTAATAAAATTGTATTTAATGATTTACACACCAGCTACACCATAGCTACAATAAAAAAGGCTCAACAACGTCTACACTTTCTGAGGCTCCTCAAGAGGAATGGCCTGAATGCACAGTTGCTTGTTTTATTTTATCGCTCTGCTATTGAGAGCATTTTGTCATCTGGCATCACGGTTTGGTATGAGGACTGTTCAGCCGCAGACCGCATAGCCTTCCAGAGAGTGATCGAGACTGCGCAAAAAATCACTGGCTGTTCTCTCCCTTCTCTGGAAGAGATTTCCAGGTCTCAGTACCTCAACAGAGCTACTGCCATTATTAAAGACTGCAGTCATCCAGGCCATGATTTCTTTCACTTGCTCCCCTCAGGAAAGCGGTACAGATCCCATAAAACCCGGACTACCAGGTTTAATCATAGTTTCTTTTCCCAGCAGCAGTATGTATTTTGTACGGATTTATGTAACACGTACAGACTGCTACTACTACAGTTCCAAGGTTGTCATAGCCAGGAGCGGCACTGGGGTTAAGCTCCCAGTGCTCATAAAATGCTCCTTATGGCGTGCGTCTCGAAAAGCCTCTGACAACTAAGTCCAACTCCTAGCCTGCCCGTGTGGTTTAGTCTCTAAGCCCGGCGGAACTGCTTTTACTAATAGGAGAAGGGGCGAGGGCGGATCTCTGGCGCCTTAAAACCAGATGCTTCGGGTAGATGGTGGCTCGTCAACCTGGGAAGGTAGCCCATCTAGGGGAAGGTAAACCCTGATTTCAAACCTCCGCTGCCTTGCGGCATACCCGGTCACGGGAAAGGCTTCGGGAGTCAACCCTGAGGAAAAATCCGGAGTCGGAGCCCCTAAGGCAGTTCTATGTTGTGCTCAACATCGTTCTGGCAGCTCCTGCAACGGCGCTGGTACCAAACTGTAGCAGCCCTGCTGTTCCTTTGGATTCATCAGCGACGTGGAGAGGGGGGACATGCTGCATGGGCAACATCTTATCCTCCATATCTTCCTGCCCAGGCTTGAATCCTACCAACGCCCAACGCTGGAAGGTAGAACACCGGATCACTGGAGAGGACACTCCAGCTTCGCCTTTGGCATAGACAAAACACGGGGAATGACAGTTACTGGTTATAAGCCACCGCTCAATTGGCGTAGAGCTCGGCGCCAGGGGTTATTCCCGACGGTGGGAGGGATCATCGGATCTCACTGGACAGCTACCGCCCGCCTCAAGCTGGGCAGCCCCCAGCCAATAAGGTGATGTCCCGCCACAGCTTGCTTTCCTCATTGGGTGCATGGGGATGAGGAGAAGTCCGAACAGCAGGCTGAGAACTTTCGCACCAGGCAAGACAATAAAACAAAAGAGACCAACTCTAAAACTGGGAACTTGGAACGTCCGCACTATGATGACAGGACTCGCTACTAACCTCAAGGACATCAACGACACCAGGAAGACTGCCATCATCAATAATGAGCTGAAGAGTCTGGGAGTGGATATCGCCACTCTCCAGGAAACATGGTTGGCTGACGCAGGCACACTGAGAGAGAAGGACTACATGTTCTACTGGCAGGGAAAGGGCAGTGACGAACACAGGGAACACGGAGTGGGCTTTGCAGTGAAGAACACCTTGCTGAAGATGGTGGAACCGAACAGCACTGGCTCTGCTCGACTCCTCACCCTCCGCCTGAACACCATTCAAGGCCCAGTCACCCTCGTCAGTGTGTATGCTCCAACACTGACAGCCACACCAGAGGCAAAAGACGAGTTCTACGAGAATCTCGCAACAACTGTCAGGATCGTCCCCAACTCTGAACAACTCATTCTCCTTGGAGACTTCAATGCCAGAGTGGGTGCTGACCACGACTCCTGGCCCTCCTGTCTTGGACCTTTTGGCGTGGGCAGAATGAATGACAACGGACAGCGGCTGCTCGAGTTCTGCACATATCACGATCTGTGCATCACAAACTCGTTCTTCAAGACCAAGCCCCAACACAAGGTTTCCTGGCAACATCCACGCTCAAAGCACTGGCACCAGCTGGACTTGATCCTGACCAGGCGCACCTCACTGAAGAACGTGCTAATCACCCGTTCGTTCCAGAGTGCAGATTGCGACACAGACCATTCATTGGTGTGTTGCAAGGTCAAGCTGCAGCTGAAGAAATTCCATCGTGCTAGACAACCTGGAAAGGCACGGATTGACACCAGCAAGATGGCCCAACCAGAACTTGTTGAGCAGTTTGCCTCCACCTTTGAGAAGGAACTTGGTGTACCACAAGAAGGAGAATCTGCAAAGCAGAAGTGGGAAGAGCTGCGAAACACCATCCACCGCACAGCCTTGGCTACCTTTGGGAGGAAGACCTCGAAGTCACAGGACTGGTTTGATGCCAAGTTGACCGAGATGACCCCTGTCATTGAAGCCAAGCGCTCAGCACTTGCTGAGTACAAGAAGTACCCAAACGAGAAGAATCTCCAGATTCTCAGGGCTGCGAGAAGCAAAGTTCAGCAGACTGCTCGGCGCTGTGCCAACGAGTACTGGACTCAGCTCAGCCAAGACATTCAAACCGCTGCCATAACAGGGAACATCCGTGGTATGTACGATGGCATCAAGAAAGCACTTGGTCCGGCTTAGAGCAAGACGGCCCCCCTCAAATCCTCCACTGGGGAGATGATCACAGAAAAGAACAAGCAGATGGAGAGATGGGTGGAACACTACTCCGACCTCTACTCCAGACAGAACACCGTGACACCGTCAGCTCTTGATGCCATCGACTGCCTGCCATCCATGGACGAACTTGACGCCGAGTTAACCATCGACGAACTCAGCAAGGCCATTGATAACTTGGCCGCTGGCAAGGCACCCGGCAACGACGGTATACCCCCCGACCTGGTCAAGCACTGCAAGACCGCCCTACTGCTGCCATTGCATGACGTCCTCTGCCAGTGTTGGAAGGAAGGTGCTGTACCACAGGACATGAGGGACGCCAAGATCATCACCCTCTACAAAAACAAAGGGGAGAGAAGCGACTGCAACAACTACAGGGGCATCTCCCTCCTCAGCATTGTTGGCAAAGTCTACGCACGAGTTGTTCTCGTTCGTCTACAGAAGCTTGCCGAACGTGTCTACTCCGAGTCTCAGTGTGGCTTCCGCGCTGAACGATCGACGGTAGACATGATATTCTCCATCCGCCAACTCCAGGAGAAATGCAGAGAACAGAACATGCCCCTATACGTCGCCTTCATTGACCTCACCAAAGCGTTCGATCTGGTCAGCAGAGAGGGCCTTTTCAAGATCCTGCCAAAGATAGGATGCCCACCAAAGTTGCAAAGCCTCATTGAATCGTTTCACACCAACATGCAGGGGATAGTGCAGCACGATGGCAACGTCTCAGAGCCTTTCAGCATACGCAGTGGAGTGAAACAGGGCTGTGTACTTGCGCCAACCCTCTTTGGGATTTTCTTTGCTATGCTCCTGAGGCATGCCTTCAGCACAGCAACAGAGAGAATCTGCCTGCACACAAGATCTGACGGCAGGCTTTTCAACCTCGCCCGCCTGAAAGCCAGAACCAAAGTACGCGAGGCTCTAATCAGAGACATGCTGTTCGCAGACGACGCTGCAGTCGCAACCCACACACAGCAGGAGCTTCAGACCCTTATGGACCGCTTCTCCCAGGCATGCAAGGACTTCGGTCTTACCATCAGCCTGAAGAAGACTAACGTCTTGGCGCAAGGCACGGAAGCACCACCAACCATCACCATTGACGACTACGAGCTGGAGGTCGTGAATCAGTTCACGTACCTGGGGTCCACGATCAGCAGCAACCTCTCCCTTGATACAGAGATCAACAAGAGGATTGGAAAATCAGCCTTCACACTCGCTCGCCTCACCGCACGAGTGTGGGAGAATCCCAAACTCTCTGTCAAGACGAAGATGGCAGTGTACAATGCCTGCGTCATCAGCACACTGCTCTATGGGAGTGAGACGTGGACAACATACGCCCGGCAGGAAAAGAGACTGAACTCCTTCCACTTGCGCTGCATTCGCCACATCCTGGACATATCCTGGCAGGACAAAGTGCCCAACACAGAAGTTCTGTCCCGCGCCGGCCTTCCCTCCATGTTCACTCTACTCAGACAGCGTAGGCTCCGCTGGCTAGGCCACGTTCACCGTATGGAGGATGGCAGAATCCCCAAAGACATCCTCTATGGAGAACTGGCAATTGGCAAGAGAGACGTTGGCCGCCCACAGCTGCGTTTTAGAGACGTCTGCAAGAGAGACATGAAGGCCCTGGAGATCAACACAGCGCTGGGAGGACCTTGCAACGGACCGCTCCAAATGGAGAGGCACCCTGACCAGACAGCTCAAGGCGGGTGAAGAGAGACTGACTGCTGCAGCAGATGAAAAAAGGACCCGCAGGAAGAACCGCCACAGACCCAGCAGCACGGAGACCACCCACAAGTGCGACCTGTGTGACAGGGACTGCCATTCGCGCATCGGCCTGTTCAGCCACAGGCGGTGCTGTTCCAGCAGAGTAGACGTTTAGGATTCTCTTCCATGGTCATCATAGACCGACGGAGGCCGACGACAGACTGCTGATATTATTTTGTTATTTTAGGTTATTTTGTGGCAATAACCCTGTGTGTATAAGCTGGTCTTATTTAGAGCTCAGTATGTTATTATTGCTATGTACATATTGTATTCAACTTTTAGGTATTATTGTTTTAAGCATTATTTATTTATTGTTGTAATTATGAGAATGTTAAATGCATGAGTGAACTGTGAGTGTGATGGTTTGTTTTAGGGAGCAGTATCTCAATTTCGTTGCATTGTTTATTACCTCCGCCAGGCCGCAGGCCAGAAGGTAATGTTTTTGCCGGGGTTTGTCTGTCTGTTTGTCTGTCTGTTGGTTAGCAAGATAACTCAAAAAGTTTTGGACGGATTTCGATGAAACTTTCAGGCGTTGTTGGAAATGGTACAAGGAAGAACTGATTAAATTTTGGGGATGATCCGGATCACTGTCTGGATCCAGGAATTTTTTAAAGGATTCTTTAACATTGTGAGATAGGGCCATTTTCAACATGTGTGCAGGTGCAATGGAGGGCGCTGGTTGTCGTGTCTGACGAACACGAACTCCACGTTCTTCAAAGTTTTAGGCACAAAAGCACACGGAAAACAGTGGTGGGCCGGGCCCGGCAGCGTGCCTGTGTTTGCGCTACGCTGCAAAAGCTGAGACGGGCAGCTGTCCGGCGCGGGATTATTTGGCAGAAATTCCCCGGGCAGCCATAGGGGCTGCGCAAAAACAAGCTCTCTGCCGGGGAAGCTTCCAAATCCTCTTTTGCCGCAGAGCGCAACCCCAATAAAACCCACGGCAACCTGTCTACCCAATTTGCATCCGTCAGTGAAGCCCTGAGTGCTGCTTTCAGTGATCTATGAAAACGCTCGCATAACCCATTGGCCTGTGGGTTGTATGCGGTTGTGCGATGAATTGCAACGCCCGCAGCCTGAGAGTTTGGAGATGGAGGAGATGGACACAACAGCAACACTTGAGTTTATTACCTCCGCCAAGGAGGTAATGCTTTTACTGGCATTTGTCTGTCTGTCTGTCTGTTACCAACATAACTCAAAAAGTTATGAATGGATTTTGAAGAAATTTTCAGCAAAGGTGTGTAATGGCACAGGGAACAGATGATTAGATTTTGGTGATGATCTGAGAGTGCATACCTCCACCAAGGGCTTTGTTTGTATTTGTGCAGCAGGATTACACAAAAACTACTGTATGGATTTGGATGAAATTTTCACCAGAGGTGGTTCTTGGCCTAGACAGGAACCCATTACATTTTGGGGATGATCTGGGAATGCATACCTCAGCCAAGGCTCTTCTCACCGTGTATCAGCCACAAAGCTCCAAAACTAATGGACAGACTTGGATGCAGTTTTCACCACAAGTGGCGATAGGCCTACACACAAGCCCATTTTGAGTTGTGCGGGCTCTCCGTGTTGATACCTGATGGACTACATTAGAACATCAGGTATCAACACGGAGAGCCCACACAACTCAAAATCCACCTCTCTGACCACCGCTCCACTCCTCTCTGCCCACCTCTTCACCGCTCGGGAATCTCGCAAGCTGATTGGCCGAGACGTTTTACCCAGCTTCTCTCCCTGCAGAGTGCCTTCTTTATCGCTCGTGTTGCTTAGTGGCACTTTTCGCTGTTCCCTTGTGCCTTTTTGTGAAAAATAGTGCTTGTGACGCCCTTGGGGGGGGGGGGGTGACGCTACTTCGCGGTTTTTCACTTTTCGCGGTCGGTTCTGGTCCCCATTAAACGTGATAAGTGAGGGATCACTGTATTCCCCGGCGGCGGACCTCGCCTCTGCATCGCCGTCTGCCAGCTGCTGTCACAGGTGCATTAGCTCTCTGTCTCCCGGGCTCGCCCTTGTGCACGCCTGCCACCTGCCACACTCCTGCATCCTCCTCTGTCTCGTCACCGATCCTGAAGGCCTCTTCACTCTGAAAACTCTGGTTTTCTTGACTGCTGGAACTGCTGGAACTGCTATCATCTGCCATTGTTGTTTTGTTTAGGGATCACACTCGTGACGTCACGCAGCGTCGTCTGCACTACTTCCGGTTTGTTTGGCACTGCCAGCCAGAGGCAAAAGTTTATCGGCTTATAGCTTGGCCATCGCACGGCCTAAAAATTTTTTATGTGTTGAAAAATACAATAGGTAATAAGGAATTAATCTGCTATTCTACTTTTTGCGCCAAAAGGTGGGTTCAGTTCTACTTTAACTTAATCCTCGCCTGGCCACTTAAGTGACCATTGCGGCCAATCGTCTGAAGGCAGGACGATCTTGGCTAGGGCAACAAGGTCAGCCAGAGGTCTTATCATGATAACCTTGGTCGTCCAGGACAGTGTGAGCCAACCTCGGGGGCGATGCTGGCCCTGGGGAAGTGGACGAGTGCTGGCAGAGAGGGCCTGCTTGGCCGGTGTCTCATCTTCCAACCTGGCCACATGGCCGAGCAGCCGCAGCCTCCCTTTTCTGATGAAGGTGGAGATGGGGATGAGGCAGCCAGCCCTCTTATAGACCTCATCATTTGTGGTGTGGTGGAACCATCGGATGCCGAGGATGTTACGGAGGCAGGTCCGATGGATTGTATCCAGATGGTGGGTGGTTGTGGCTGTGTGATCCCCGTCCTCCCCGTAAAGGAGGACGGGGATCACACAGGCATTAAAGATTCACAACTTTATGGACGTGGGGATCTTCCCGCTCCGCAAGACTATGGAGGCAGTCGAAAGCACTGCGAGACAGCTGCAGGAGACGAGTAATCTCTGGGTCTGATGAGCAGGAGCTGGTGAGCTTAGATCCGAGGTAAACAAAGTCATTGACAATCTCAACCGGCTCGTTGTTGATGGTGATGACTTGTGGTGGTGGTAACAAGAAGTCTGACAGTGACTGGATCTTTGTCTTTACCCGACTAATGGTGAGGCCCAGGGGGGGGGGATGCTTCCTCTGCAAGCAGCTCCAGTGCCTCAGCGATTATGTCTGTATGCATGGTGAAATGCACCACGTCATTTGCATAGTACCTGTATGTGAAGTGGGAGTGGAAGTCAACTTCGAGATTGGGGCAACGTTCCATTGTGTTCTTGACCCAGTAGTCAATCGCAACATTAGGTTTGATGCAGTGACACATCCCTGCCGGACTCCTGAGGTGGTGATAAAAGGGTCTGACATGTCACCCTCAGCGTGTACCATGCACATAGTGTTGGAGTAGAGGTCCCGGAGAATGCTGATGTACTTGGACGGGACTCCAATGCCCCGGAGGAGTTGCCAGAGTGCGTTCCTATCTAGGGAGTCAAAAGCAGCTTTGAGGTTGAGGTAGGCTGCACAAAGAGGTTGGCTATACTCCCTCTGTTACTGCACCAGGACACTCAAGGCAAGGATGCAGTCTGCTGTGGACCGGCTAGGGATGAAGCCGGCCTGCTGGCGGCGGTGCTTCGCGAGGAGCAGGGGGCGAATGCAGCTCAGGATGACAGTGGTGATTACCTTTCCGGGGATGGAAAGCAGCATGATGGGACGATAGCTGGCTCTGCTCCGACGGTCACCCTTGTTCTTGTAGAAGAACAGAATGACCCCATCCCTGCACTCCCCGGGGTCACGTTCTTCTGCACAGATGAAGCGACACAGATGTTCCAGCCAAGAGATGACAGAGATGAGAATGGCTTTCATCATCTCTACTGTAACTCCATCAGCGCCAGGGGCTTGCCCAGAGGGGAGCTTCTTTATTGGTATCTGACAGCTCACTGATTGAGGGCAGGGTTAAGCTGATTGAGTTGTCTTCAGCATCAGCATATTGCTGCAGCTTATTCGAGGTGGGTGGAGTGGGCTTGCAGAGGACGCTCGTGTAGTGCTCCTGCCATCGTTGCAGTTTTGTCGTTGGATACGTGATGAGGCTTATGCCATCGGCAGCTAGCAGGGGGGACGACGACTGCCGTTTCTTGCCGTCTTGGCACAGCTTCTAGATAGACTGGTAGGCAGACCGGAGGTTCCCTGCTTGGAAGCTGTTGTTAGGCTTGTCCGCGATATGGTGGATGCCAAGCGGCTTCATCATGCCGGAGGCTGTGGCGTCTCTCTATGTTTAGCTTGTTGCAATTGTCCTTCTCCTGTGAACAAGAGACAATAGCAAGATACACAGGAGCAAAAAAAGCAACAGCTGAACAACAGAACCTGAAATCTGCCGTATCCGACCATTGCAAAAGAGAAAGTCATATCATGGACTGGGAAGAGGCAAACGTCATCTGCACCGGAAGCAACAAATGCCACCGTTTGATTAGGGAAGCCATTGAGATCAGAAAATGGACCCCAAGAATCATCAACAGGGATGAGGGATCCTATAGCATGTCCCACACCAGGGATGCTGTTCTCCACAGGATACAGCAGGGGGCATAGTCGTCCTCTGCTGTCTAGTAAACCTGGATAAAACGGCCGATGAAACGGCTGATTGTCACAACAACATCACGTGATCCTTCTGATGAAGGCTGCAAGAAATGACCAAAACATGTTAAGATAAAAACAACTTTTTTCGCTGTGTGATAGAAAATATTTTTTTTAACTTTACACTCTTGCTTGAGTAATTTATAAAAAAAAAAACAAAAAAAAAACGAGAGCAGTGTTGCAGATTTTGAGTAAAAAATTGTAAATATGCATGAAAAAGATCAATTATCATAAAATGTTCCAAATGAATTTTAGAAGTTGTGAATTTAAGAAAAAAATGTACAAAAATTGCATTTTTGACAAAATTTCATAAATTAAAAAAGTTACTAGTTTTCAGGGAAAAAGCTTCACTTAATGGGGAGAGTAGGTATTACTTTGTACTTAAGTAACTTTCTTTTCTTTCTACTCCTACTTGAATATATTTTATGTGTTTGATGCATTGGCCTTGATAGGCCTTGATATTCAGTATGTCCACAGTAGGGGTGTGCCGTATAGTTCACGATAATACCAGTATAAATTTTGATACCAGAGTAAAAATGAATATCGCGATATTTGGGGTCCGTTACGCTGCCAAAGGAAGTTACGTGTTACCATAGAAACAGCAAATCGAATATGGTGCGGGAAGCAGTGCTCTGTGCTTGGAATGTCTTCGTCTAGTTGGGAGGAAGTAATTTAGTTTTAAGGCTGTTTCAGACTGCTGCCATCTTTAAAAAAACGGTTCAGCAATGCGACTGATCAGCCTGCATTTTTTTCTGCTTGTCAACAATGCCGCTTTGTGGAACCGTTTTACTTTGTTACATTTACTTCTCCCTGAAGCAGCTTTGCTGATGTCTGAAGTGTCCAGAGGTTTATTTTTGTTCCGTTGTGGCTGCTCCAGTGTGATTTATTCAACCAACCGAAAGGGGGGGGGGGGATCCGTTAACAGCCCAGGAGTTGGCTGTGCAGCGGAGATTTCTAATGTGGGTAAACTGAAAGAGAGAGAGGAGAGGTCCAATGCAGCAATCATTTACCTGCAGAAGTGTCTTGTTTGGGGAAACATCAGACAGGTAGGCCAGCAAATACTCAATATGATAAAAATGATGAAATAATAATAGTTTTAAATAAGCCCACTCCCTCCCTGTTTTATTTAGACTCTCCCTGACCCGGTGAAATGACAGACTAGACTACAATAATATAATATGCTAAAAAGCTCAAACCCCCCCCCCCCCCCCCATGCCCCAGAGCATAGAAATGAGATGAAGACAGAAGTAATGTGAATGATGTCTTTGGTTATATTATCCTGCTGTAGCTGCTTATAGTTTGGGGTTTACCTTTTTTTTTTTTTCCACAATATCTTTATTGAACCTTTTTTTTTTTTTTTTAACAAACATGATACAAACAATCAAACACTAACACTAAAGTACTACAAAAAAAAAAAAAAAATACCCTAAAAACACCAACAACCACCAACAAAATCAAGTCTTCAACAATGCTCCTCTGTTTAGTCTAGACAATCCAATACATTAGTATACATATTATGTTCACCAGTTTGGAATTTACAAGGTCCACACACATCATTCACCTTCTTCTTCAAGAGTTATGTTTAAATTTTTTACATAATCAATAAAAGGTCTCCATATATTCTCAAACACAATTTCCTTTGATTTCAGTATATATGTTATTCTTTCTAATGGAAGGTTTGTTAACATCTGTCTTAACCACTGAGTCACATCTGGTCTATGAGTCTTTTTCCATAATAGTGCAATACATTTTTTGGCATTAAGCAAACTGAGGTCTATGAATGTTCTTTCACTTTTATTGAAATTATGCTTTTCTGGGTACAGACCCAACAAAAACAGTTTAGGATTCAATATGATTTGTTTTGAGATTATTTTTTCAATTGTTACCCTCACCTCCTCCCAAAACATTCTTATTAATCTACATTCCCATAAACAATGAAATAGGGTTCCTTTACTTTCCATGCATTTTGTGCATGTATCTGGTATATTTTTGTTATATCTATTTAACTCCTCCGGTGTAACATACATCCGCATTAACCATTTGAAATGTATCAATTTAAGGCGTGCATTTATTGATTTGGTTTGAGCTTCTGTACAAGCCAATTCCCATTGTTCCTCTGAAATTTCAATTTGCAGGTCTTCTTTCCAGTAGTTTAATCTTTTCAGTGAATTTTCACTTGAAGATAGTGTCAGTGAGTTATAAAACTCTGAAATAATACCCTTTCTTTTACTATCTTTCATCATCATTTTTTCCAAGGATGAATAAATAGGTCGAGTGAGAGCTTTATTTTGATTTGATCGAATAAAGTTTCTAAGTTGAAGATATTTAAAAAAATGTGTTCTATTGAGATTAAATTTGATCCTCAGCTCTTCAAAAGACATTATGTTGTCTGCACATGGCAAATATAAATCCTGAATCTTTTGTATCCCTTTTAAATTCCATACTTTAAATACAGCGTCCGCTCTCCCTGGTTTAAAATATTGATTACCCCATATTGGACTAAATTGTGACAATAACTGTGGTTCTTTTAAATAGTTTTTAGCTTCACACCATATTTTGATCATATGCTTTACAAATGGATTTTTAACTTGTTTTTGTAATTTTTTTGCCGAATCTGAGTATATGAATATGGGAAGAGGTAAAGGTAAATTGTATGATTCCATTTCAGTCCAGTGAGGGAGATCATTTGATGAAAAATAATATGTCATAGACCTCAGTTGTGCCGACCAATAATACAACATAAAATTTGGACATTTCAGACCTCCACGATCAAATGGTAAATATAATAAAGACAAACGTAATCTAGCCCTCCTGTTGTTCCATATAAATTCCACTAACTTTTTTTTTATTCTTGAGAATAGATCTAAAGGTGGTGATAAGGGAATGTATTGAAATAAATAAAGTATTTTAGGTAAAATATTACTTTTAAGTATATTGATTCTCCCGATCATCGACATTGGTAGTGACATCCATCTCTGAGTTAACTCATTGATATCTGACATTAAGGCTTCATAGTTGACACTGGCGACTGATTCTAGCTTAGGCATAATTTGGATTCCTAAATATTTAAACTGATTTACAACATTGAATTGATTTACCTCAGGGGCTGGGTAATTTCTCTGGGTCTCATTTAGCATTAATATTGAAGATTTAGTTTTATTTATTTTATATCCTGATATTTCCCCAAAATTCTTTATTAAATTCAACAAGGTTGGAATTGATTTTTTTAGATTCGACATAAACAAAATTATATCATCGGCGTACAGGGAGATTTTATGTTCTGTTGGTCCAACTTTAATTCCATATATTTGTGAATGTAAACGTATCGCTATCGCTAAAGGTTCAATTGCCATAGTAAACAGTAAAGGTGAAAGTGGACAGCCTTGTCGACATCCTCTATTGATTTTTATTGGTTTTGAAATATTGTTATTTGTTAGGATTTCTGCTGTAGCATTATTGTATATTATTTGAACCCATTTTATGAAATTATTTCCAAGTCCAAACCTTTGTAGGACTTCAAAAAGAAAGGGCCATTCAACTCTATCAAAGGCCTTTTCGGCGTCCAATGATAGGAGAGCTGTATCCGGTGCTTCTTTATTAAAATAAATAATATTAAATAGTCTTCTTACATTATGGAAGCCTTGTCTACCCTTTATAAAGCCATTCTGATCTCGATTAATAATATTTGGTAAAATTTCTTGTATTCGTCTTGCTAAAATTTTACAGATTATCTTAAGGTCGGCGTTTAATAGGCTTATTGGTCTCATATTTTCACATTTATTAGAGGGCTTACCTGGTTTTGGCAACAGTATAATTAAGGCATTATTTATGTATGATGGTAAATTATTATTTTGAAATGCTTCTAAAACCATTTCCAAAAAAGGTTTTATTAATTTATTCTTAAATTTTTTATAAAGGTCAACTGGAAGACCATCTGGTCCTGCACTTTTTCCTGATTTCATATTATCAATGGCTAGCCCAACTTCTTCTTGACTAATTTTAGACTCCAATATCTCCCTGTTTTCATTTGGAATACACGGTATAGATAGTTCGTTCAAAAACCCATTTAGTTTTGTTAAATCAGGTTCATTTTTAGTATCATATAATTTTTCATAGTAATCTCTAAAGGCTCTATTAATTTCTAAAGGATCTATAACTACCTGTCTGTTACTTATAATACTGGTAATTGGTGTTTTAATTTCCAATTGTTTAATCTGCCATGCTAATAATTTTCCTGATTTTTCACCTTGTTCATAAAAAGATTGTTTCAATCTTAGAAGACTCGAGGCAGCTCTATTCGCTGATTTTTTGTCGTATTCAGCTCTCAAAATCAGTAATTCATTCTCCAACCTTGGGTCACTTCCTGCATACACTTTTTCCTGAAGACTTTTTATTTTATGTTCCAATTTAGCTCTCTCCTCTCGAGTCTTCTTAGATTTTGATCCTGTATAACTAATAATATGTCCCCTAATAAAAGCTTTGAAAGCCTCCCACTTTACACATGCTGATGTTTGTGTAGTATTGATGTCAAAGAACTCGTCTATCTGTTTTTCTATATACTTGACAAATTCCTCATCCTGAAGCCATTTATGCTGAAATTGCCATCTACCTGATTCCTTTGTCAATTTTTTATCTACATATATTAGACAACAGGGTGCATGATCAGAAATCACGATGTTATCATAAAAGCAGTTTTGAATCTTGGACCTTAATTCTGTGGAAATCAAAAAATAATCAATACGTGAGAATGTCTTGTAGGTACTGGAATAACAAGAATAGGCTTTAACTTGTGGTTTCATTTCTCTCCATATATCTAACAATCTCAATTCTTTCATAAAATGATTAATAGTCATCCTACATCCAATGTGCGTACAATCCAGTCCTGTTGATCTATCCACACCTGGATTCAATGTACAATTAAAATCCCCTGCTATTATATGTTGCCCTGTAAGTGATGATAAGATGAGAAATAAATTAGCAAAGAACTTCTGATCATCTATATTGGGACCATATAAGTTCACAAGATTTATATTTTCTAATAGCAAAGAACCTTGAATGATTACATATCTTCCAAATTTGTCTCCAATTACATTTTTCACCTGAAAAGGAACTGATTTATGTATGAGAGTCATAACTCCCCTGGCTCGGGATGAAAATGAAGAGGTGAATACACTTCCCTGCCATCTACTCCTAATTCTTTTAACATCCTCCTCTATCAGATGAGTTTCTTGTAAAAACACAATTCTTGAACCCATGTCCTTTATTTTATTCATAACTTGTTTAAGTTTTTTTAAATTTTGTAGACCTCTGCAATTCCATGAAGTTAAATTAAGATTAACACTTTGGTCCATGATCAATAGAGAGTTTGGGATTACCTTGCAGTGTAAACATGCTCATACAGAGAAGCAAAAACATGAGTGGTTGAACATTCATCCTACAAACTACACACAAACAGATTTCCCCTTCCCACACTTGTGGCAAACCCCCCAAAATCAAAAGAAAAATTCTGTCTCCCGATATAGCCATCGACCGTTCCACACCCACGGGGAACAGCCTAAGCCACTCCTTCTTCATCCTCCCAATCACCCCAACTCTACTGCTTTTAATGACGTAACATTAACTCTCCTCTGTAGTTTTCCAACTTAACTCCAAAATTTTTAACAACTTTGTACATCATAGTTTTTTTTTTTTTTGTTTTGTTTTTGTTTTGTTTTTTTAATATATAATACAATCTATATTTTGTAAACTTACTATTTACTTCAAGTCAGTCAGATGCCTGTGCAAATGCTTAATTATTCTACCTTATATTTTGTTCATGCTTAGCTCCCACCAGTCTCTTCTTCTTCTTTGATCTTCTTGATGAACTCCTGCGCCTCCTCTGGGGTCTTGAAAATGTGGGTTCTGCCCTCATACGTGGTCAGCAGTCTCGCAGGATAGATTACACCATGACGAATCCCAAGGTTGCGCAGCTCCTTACGTACGGGATCAAACTGCTTCCTCAATTGCTGGATTCCTGTGGCCAAATCTGGGTAGAACCGCACCTGCTGGTCCTGGTGTTTAATCTCTCCTTTAGCACGTGCAGCGTTGAAGATCTTCATCCTGTCTCTGTTGCTAAGAAACTTCATAATTAAGGTCCTCGGCGGTCCCTTATCTCTCCGTGGGCCAATACGATGTGCTTTTTCCAGAACCACTGCTGATTGCAACTCCTCGCTGCCCAGCACCTCCGGAATCCACTTTTCCAGAAAGGAACATACGTCCCGACCTTCTGATTCCTCTGGAAGACCCACCAGCCTCAAATTATTCTGTCTCGACCGAGATTCCAAATCCAAAATATTATCTTCCAGAGATTTATTTTTTTTTTCCAAAGTGCGCACCTTTAATTGAAGACGGGTGACGTCATCTTCAGCACTAGCGAGACAGAGCTCCATCTGCGCCGTTCGTTCTACACAGTCACCCAATTCCTTTCTTATTCCTTCCAACGCTGTCATAATCCCATCAAATCTAGAGGAAAAGTCCGCTCTCATTGAACTCATGGCAGCCATCAGCGCATCTGCGCCTCTCCCCGCAAACATCGCACCGCCGCCAGCTTCCTCCGCCATATATGGAGTTTTGTTTGCTGCGTCACAGACCTGAAAGTCCGTTAATTTGGACTGTTTCGGCGGCTCGCTTTTTCCTTTTCCTGGTTTTCCAGCCTTAGGCTTCGCCGACATATCCTCGCCCAAATGCTGGGATACGTTCTGTCCCAAATGAGAGAGTTATTTGCCGATTTTTTTTCTCCAGGAGCAGAGCAGAGCGAGACACGTCCGTCCTACGTGGCAGCCATAACCGGAAGTCCGGGGTTTACCTTTTTAATGTAATAGGCTGCATTAACCAGAGCTAAATTCTCTTACATTCAAAAAGCAATGTTTTCAGGGCTGTTCAGATGCGTTAAGAGTAATCTACGGAATCTCCTAAACTACAGGCTATATGTAGTCTGCCGTACCAGCATTACTCTCATCTGCTTATTGTTCTCTCCTAAATTTGTTTTCTCATTTTTTCAACATCTTTTCACAAAGGTACATTTTTAAAATTTTGAATGTTTTTGGTGACAAATTTGTGACCTTTTTCATGCAGAATTGTAACTTTTTACCTAAAGCCTCTTACCTTGTGTTTTTATTCTGAAAAGGTGAAGAAATCAAAAAGCGGCACCAGATTTAAATTAAGATTAATCAGTTGTTTTAATAATCAATAGATCAGTTGACTATTACAATCCAAATTTATAATTTTCCTCCCATCTGAAGGTTATAATTACTTTCATAACTAGTTTGATACCTGTTATTTTAAAATGTTGGCCTACTAAAACTGTAGTGGTTTCTGGTTTCCAACAACATGGTGGCCTAGGAGGAAGTCAAATTCCAGGTCTGAATTTTTGTCCCAGTCCCACCCCTCAGTGCACTGTGTGTTAATGCACAGCGCTACCAGAGGGCTGACCTCCCACTGTAGCTTTCACTACTTGCAGTAGCTGTGTGTCCTAAGGGCCAGAGAAACGGAGATAGACGCTGACCCACCTGGTGTCCCATGTGCCGTGGAAGGGAATTAACTTAACCCCTTAGTGTGCTTAAGATGTGGTGGTTTATATTATTTTCTGGTAATATTTGATACAGAATTAAAAAAGTTTGAAATGCATTCTAAACTGCTCTTTATAAACTGGAGAAATAAAAGTTTTTGTTTTTACTGAATATGTTGAATATAACACTGGCTTGTGAAACTGTCCTTTATAAATTTCAAAGAAAAAAAACTGTATTCCGTGATATCATGGAGAATATCGTTATTGTGAAAATTCACAGAAATATTGTGATATCATTTTTAGGTCATATTGCCCACCCCTAGTCCACAGAACTTTCCTGCCTTCTTTGTAATTTAAAAAAGATACATTGGGCATATTAATCAGACTCCCCCCCCCCCCCCGTACAAGTTTGTTTTCTTTGTTTTGTTGTCTCTGTTTATAACTGCTTGTCATCGGCAATTTTGACTTTGTTGTCAATGAAAATAAGTTAATAATTAAAGGATATTCAAAATCTCCCTTTTCCACTTTCAAGTAATTTCTGAACAGTTGCTTTTTCAGATTCTGACTCAACAACTGGTTGTGTGATGAGTATGTATCAATTTTATACTGACTTGTAAGTATTTAACTTATAAAAAAAATAAATCATTGTTCAAGTTTAGTCTTGCAATAAATTGTTTATCATCTAAAACTCTGTATAAAGGTGAGTTAACTTAATTTTGTACCGTTTAAAAACTATATTTAACAGTCAAACTCATAAAAACTTAACTAGAATAAAGCATTTTCTTTAACAAATCCCTATCAGAACCCTGGACAGCTGCTCCAACAATAAACAGTGTTGTTCAGCACCGTGGATGGCCATCTGCTTTTTGATTGGCTGTCACTCTGTTACACCTATCATTGACTGGCCGCCACGAGCCAAAGGAGGAATTCCTCTACTAGCACTGAGCTAGAAGTGGAGGTGAACCTTAAGGTGTCAGGAAACTGCACCACTGGCTAATTTCTTATGGAGAAGGCATCTGTAACATGTGGCCACATTTATTAAGCAACAAACTACTTCAGTTAAACAAAAAGAATACGTGTTTGCATTGCAGCTGTGAAGTACCCCACATTTTCTTTGTATTCCCCCATGCTATGATTGGTGACTGTAGCAACCATGGCCTGCTACTAACATGTGATGTGCATAGTAAACACAGAAGCATTGAATAGATAGTACCATTGTCACCAGTGCATATAGATAGATAGATAGATAGATTTGTTTATTTGACAGGGACAGTGCAATAAACATAGACAATTAATCAATGACAATCAATCTGATGTGTTGCACAGAGTGTATAGCTATTAGCTAATTTGCAACTCTTGTCCCTGGATGGGCTTTAGAAAGGAGAAACAAGTAAAAAAAAAAAAAAAAAAAAAAAAAAAAAAAAAAAAAGGAAAGAAAAGGAATACACAATAACCACATACATCAATGCAAAAAACATAAATACATTATAAATGCACAATTATAAATATTATAAATATTATAAATACACACATATAACAACCTGACACACATTTGCCTATTTCAGGCCTCCCTCCCTTCGTCACTCACTATAAACAAACACATTCATTCCTTCCCTTCATTCACTCTCACCCTGCAGATGTGTGTAGTCTGACCACAGTGTACTTTAAGAGGTTCATTGTCTGAAAGGCTTTGGGAACAAAGATGTTTGAATTACAGCTGAACATCACAAATACAAGCCCAGAGTTAGATTTAGTGTGTTGGTATAAGTGGGGATCATCTGTCTGAATTCTCCACCCTTCCCTGTGGTGGCTGTGTGTAAAAAGCTCTCTAAAGATAGTTTCTGTAAAAAGTTTAGCATATTATTCTTATTAATGTACTGTACTATGCCCCACATTGTCTTAAAAAATAAGTATCTTTTGTATCTGTAGGTTGTGCAAGGATAACTGGGAATGTATTCACAGGATTTTGATTGTAGTGAGTTTAATTGGTGTTGAAGTGGATAAATTATTTCTACCTCATTTACTGCAGTTAAGGCAAGCATTTGGTTTAAAAAAATAACAAAATATAGAATATCTCAAAAGGGATTTTCCTGTTCTCCTGTTCTTTCCATGTGCATTTTTATTAGTCATACAATGCTGCAAAATGTCTGAAGCTAAAGGATGTTTGTTTCACTCTTATACAACTAATTAACCAAGCAGAGTTGCAGAGTCATTTTCTGTTGATTAATCAGTAATTCCCACCACACTGTGGTGTGTGCCAGAAATTGTCCAGCTATAAGAACAGTGGCTGTCTGACCTAATCTGTTTTGCTTCATTTTAACTTAAATATGTAGTGGTCAGTCTTTTATTATAGCTGACAAAAACAGCTACTGACCCCCCCCCCCCCCAAAAAAAGAAAAGTTTAAATCATGTGGGCATAATCTGAAACTGTCCTTCACTACTATAGTGTTTGATTTACCAATTTAAAAAAATGATTGTGTGAAATCTCCAGAAAAAAAAGCCTTACATTGGAATTTTTTTTTTAAAAGACCTTTACCCACCCCCTTCCTCTCGCATAACAAAAATGACATAACAGCCCCTTAGGACTAGTAATCTCTTTTGGAATTTAAAAAGGTTATTTCTGTGAACAAACCTAGGGGAACACTTTATCCCATTAAGATCTCCTGCTTTGGCTCTAAACACATCAACACAAGGGTTACTTTTAATTTACACCTTAGCTGACCTCACCATCACTAAGTTGTTTATGTCATAAAGACTAAAAAGAAATGGCCTAAGGCTGCGTGTCCACCAAATGTGTTTTGTTTTGTTTTTTTTCCCTGCTGTGGGCGACTGTTTTCTGTTCATTTTCTATGTAGTCTGGCAGTTACTGCGCTTGGTGCCCTCGGTGCAAAAATGCTCTCAGCAGTCAGCGTATTTTGTTGCTGCGCTCATGGTGCTGAAAGCTGAAAAAAGTTCAACTTTTGGAGCGCTGCAGTGCTCATCAGCTGAACACCTCTTTCACCAGCCGATCAGAATCAGCCTAAAAGTACACCATGATCAGTATTTAACAGCCAAAGCTTGGAGGGATGTGTATTTTCTTACCAGTTTGATGTGATTTATTCCAGTGAGTGGAGCGTTTCAGAAAAAAAAATCTTGTGAAATCCCCAGCACGCTTTGAGTGACAGGTCAAGTGGTTGCCAGGATACTGTGCAGAGTGCTTTTTTAAGAAGCGCATGAAAAGTGCTCAGGAAAACGGGTATAGAGCGTTTTTACTTTCCCTGTGGACACGCAGCCTAACTGCAGCACTTAAGTGTAAGTCAGTTGCCGCAAAGCCTGCTTTACATTTATTTTAACAGTTCATTTTAAATGTGAACTGTTGAATGTGCATGAAATGTTTTTGTGTAGTTTATTTTATCTTTTGTAATAACTCATTCGAAACTTTTGCTTGTGCATTTGCCTTTGTAATTTTCACTTGACAAACCTTAAGCAGAAGTTATGCGCCCGCGTTGACACAGAATCGATGTGTGTTCCTATTGTCGCCCGGCGTGCATGCACATCGGGGATGCAGAAGAGCTGTGATTGGTCCTCGTTGTCTCCTCCTTCACATTTCCTGGTTCTCGCCGCTGCTCCGCTCTGCCTATTCATGGAAGCACAACTTCCAAAATGAGTCGGTTAAACAGCAGTTCAAATTCAAAAGCTTATTGAGCTAGTAAGCACATACAGAACATTTTGTGGCTCGTCATTACCCCAGTAATTACACAGATTGTCAAAACAGCAGCGGCGGTGGTCACGCACACCATTTTCTCCAACTTCTCTTTTTCTCTGTGCAACGACTGTATTAAAGGTTGCTTTTTCTTAAAATTTTTTAGCTCCAACTCCATCGCAGTCTGCTCTTGTCTGTCGCTATTTCATAAACAAAAACACACAACGAACACAAATCACGCTACACATCAGCTGAAACCTGTTTTGGTAACTGAACAAAGCATTTCTGTTAAGTTATTAATGCTGTTTTATTGTTAATATAGTGTCTCTACTCTCCGGTTATTCCAGAAAGTTGTACTGCTTTTATTTTGGTGGTACAAGGAAGTTACCTGTGTTACGAGGGAGAAGGCCTTGTTGGTGTTTCTGCAATGGCAGCGTCGAATAAAGCAGAGTTCTGCTAAGTAACTGTCGTGGTTATTTTTTTTCAAGTAAAAATTGGTAGCGCAGGATGGTTTCCAACTACAGAGTACCCCGAGCTTTGATGAGAAAAAGCCTTATGAAAGTTGGAAAAATGCAGTTACACTTTATTTTTTTTAATTTAACCAGGCAGGACAGATTAAGAGCACATTCTTATTTACAACTGTGGTCTGGGGGGAAGGGGCAAGGGACAACTCACATTGATACCTTCCCAGCTGATACCAATGAACCTAACCTGCATGTTTTTGGCCCCTGTGGGAGGAAACTGGAGAAAGCCCAGAGTAAATCCACGTAGACACGGGGAGAACATGCAAACTCCACACAGAAAGATCACCGTTTGTCAGGGAGTGGGATCAAACCCGAGATCCCATGGCCAAGAGTGAGTTGCTGTGCTGCCACAGTGCTAACCACTGTGCCACCGTGCTGGTGACCAGAGTTACTGAACTCGACAAGAAGAAGCAAGCTCTCACTGTGGTTTTGGCGCTGCCTGGAACAGTGAGGGAGGCTGGGATGGAAATACTGGTAGATGACTTTAATAGAGACAGCAGTATGGAAACTTTGTTAGCAAAACTTGACAGTTTGTTCCTTAAAGAGGAAAAGAACCAGATTTATGAAGCCTATTCGCATTTTGACCAAATAAGTAGAGGCTGTGACGTGTCCATGGTGGCCTATATAATTTGAGCAATGCTAGTCACGAAAGAAAGCTTGGGATCAGTCCGCCAAGGTCTCCGTCTTTGACTGCCACCTAATCCACATAGCACCGGACCCCCATGATCCCTCCTGCAGGTGGTGAGCCCACTGGAGGGCGGACCCATGTAACTCCTTCGGGCTGAGCCCGGCCGGGTCCCATGGGTGGAAACCCAGCCACCAGACGCTAGCCTTCGAGCCCCTCCCCCAGGCCTGGCTCCAGGGTGGGGCCCCGGTAACCCCATACCGGGCGGGGTACACTGAATCCTTGATATACAATTCATGAAAGTCTGTTGGATCGTTCTTAGTCTGGCCCTTCACCCAGGACCAGTTTGTCTTGGGAGACCCTATCAGAGGCAAATTGCCCCGGACAACATAGCTCCTGGGATCACTGGGGCACGCAAACCCCCCCCCACCACGATAAGGTGATGATCCATGAGGGGGCGGTTTGCCAGGACGGTTTGCCGCTGAGTGTGAAGCGGCTGGGATGAGAATCAGCACCTCCAAGTCCGAGTCCATGGTCCTCAGCCGGAAAAAGGTGGATTGTCCTCTCCGGGTTGGGGACAGGCTCCTGCCCCAAGTGGAGGAGTTTAAGTATCTTGGGGTCTTGTTCACGAGTGAGGGGAAAATGGAGCGAGAGATCGACAGATGGATTGGAGCAGCATCTGCAGTGATGCGGACGTTGTACCGGTCTGTTGTGGTGAAGAGGGAGCTTAGTTCTAAGGCAAAGCTGTCAATTTACCAGTTAATCTACGTTCCTGCTCTCACCTATGGTCACGAGCTTTGGGTAATGACCGAAAGAACAAGATTGCGGATACAAGCGGCTGAAATGAGCTTTCTCCGTAGGATTGCTGGACTCACCCTCAGAGATAGGGTGAGGAGCTCAGTCATCCGGGAGAGGCTCAGAGTAGAACTGCTGCTCCTCCACATTGAAAGGAGTCAGTTGAGGTGGTATGGGCATCTGATTAGGATGCCTCCTGGACGCCTCCCACTTGAGGTGTTTCAGGCACGTCCCACTGGGAGGAGACCCCGGGGCAGACCCAGGACTCGGTGGAGAGACTATGTCTCCCAGCTGGTCTGGGAACGCCTTGGTATCCCCTCTGAAGAGCTGGGGAGAGGGAAGTCTGGGCTTCTCTGCTTGAACTGCTGCCTCCGCGACCCGGACCTCCGGAAAAGCGGTAGAAGATGGATGGATGGATGGATGGCTGGCTATTCACGAATGCACAAATACAAGGAGTTACCAGACACAGTTTTAGCTTTTAAGCTGCTTGACACTGCATGTTTGGATGCGAAGGATCGTCAGCTAGCACTCATGGCGTGCACAGAGCCAGCGTATTCCTCAATGAAGTCAGCTTTGAAGAGGATATTTGGTGGGAAAACGCCAGTCTCCAGCATGGGAATTAATCAAGATACAGCTTATATGAAGATCTGCAAATTGAAATTTCAGAGGAACAATGGGAATTGGCTTGTACAGAAGCTCAAACCAAATCAATAAATGCACGCCTTAAATTGATACATTTCAAATGGTTAATGCGGATGTATGTTACACCGGAGGAGTTAAATAGATATAACAAAAATATACTAGATACATGCACAAAATGCATGGAAAGTAAAGGAACCCTATTTCATTGTTTATGGGAATGTAGATTAATAAGAATGTTTTGGGAAGAGGTGAGGGTAACAATTGAAAAAATAATCTCAAAACAAATCATATTGAATCCTAAACTGTTTTTGTTGGGTCTGTACCCAGAAAAGCATAATTTTAATAAAAGTGAAAGAACATTCATAGACCTCAGTTTGCTTAATGCCAAAAAATGTATTGCACTATTATGGAAAAAGACTCATAGACCAGATGTGACTCAGTGGTTAAGACAGATGTTAACAAACCTTCCATTAGAAAGAATAACATATATACTGAAATCAAAGGAAATTGTGTTTGAGAATATATGGAGACCTTTTATTGATTATGTAAAAAATTTAAACATAACTCTTGAAGAAGAAGGTGAATGATGTTTGTGGACCTTGTAAATTCCAAACTGGTGAACATAATATGTATACTTATGTATTGGATTGTCTAGACTAAACAGAGGAGCATTGTTGAAGACTTGATTTTGTTGGTGGTTGTTGGTGTTTTTAGTGCATTTTTTTTTTTTTTGTAGTACTTTAGTGTTAGTGTTTGATTGTTTGTATCATGTTTGTTAAAAAAAAAAAAGGTTCAATAAAGATATTGTGGAAAAAAAAAAAGATACAGCTTATATGACGGAGCAGAAACGCCAGGGAGAAGTGCAGCCACAGAAGCAGCAGCTGCAGAGAGCACTGCTGCCTGGGAGTAACACACTGGATAAGTACGAGCGCAGATCAAAGTGTGCAGTCCATCAGTCAACCTTTCACTGGGCCAAGGACTGTCTCTATAAAGGTGAGCAAGTGACGTTGACTGAAGAGAGCAGCAAAGAGGAAGTAGAGGAGCGTAATATCACTTGCTTCACTAATGAGTCACCCAGTGAAGCCAGAATCTTAATGACAGTGTGTTTTGGATCAGCAGTTATAGATACTGCATGCACAAGGACTGTATGTGGACAATGGCTGAATAATTATATCACTACATTGAGTGAGCGGCAACTACATGACCTAGCTTGGTGCTCAGCGTAACTAGCTTGGTGCTCAGCATAATGAAATGGGGGAAGGAGAAGTTGTTTGTGGCAATGCCTTGCATTAATTAAGTAATTTCGTTCTACTGTACATGATTGGCTGTATGGACTGAATAATAATAGAGATGGCTTCTTCTTCTTCTAAAGAAATGACAAAAGCACAGCAATAAACAGTTTAGATTTGGTGATTGGCAAATGGTGCATTTGACAGAGAAGCTGAAAATTCCTGCTCAAGTGGGACAGACTAAATGCCATATTGAAAGTAAAGTTGTGCCAGCCAACATTCCACTGCTTTTGAGTAAGGTCAATGAAAAGAGCAGGAACAATACTTGACATGGAAAATGACAGAGCAGCAATGTTCAACAAGCCAGTGAGGGTAGAATTCACTGGTCATTATTGTGTGAATATTGTGGATGACAAAAATAAAGACACTCAACAACATGCTCATGTTTTAACTACAGAGGATGACCATTTTGAGGATGAAATCCTCATACTATCTGAAGAAATGAATCTTGCTGCAAAGTATGACATTCTGCTAAAACTTCAAAGACAGTTTGGTCATGCCTCTGCAGGCAAATTACAGAGGCTTCTGAGGAGCTCAGGTAACAAAGATGTTGAGTGTGGCTCGATTATACAGAAGATAGTCAATGAATGTGCTATATGTCAGAGATGTAGCAAAGTAAAGCCCAAGCCAGCTGTTAGCCTACCACTTGCATCACAGTACACTGAGACTGTTGCTGTTGATTTACATGAACTTCAACCAGGTGTGTGGTATCTTCACATTATTGACCAGTTCACAGGCTTTAGTGCTGGCAGTATTCTGAAGTCAAAGAAGTTATCTGAAATAGTCAGACATTTTTTTACATGCTTGGATAAGTGTGTATGGTCCACCACAGAAACTCTTAAGTGACAATGGAGGAGAGTTTAACAATTATTAGTTCAGAGATATGGCAGAAAAGTTTAACATGGAGGTCAAGACCTCGACTGCCTATAGTCCATGGAGTAATGGACTCCTAGAACGACACAATCAAATGCTCACTAAGATTATATGAAAGTTAAGGAAAGCAACTGGAACACTGCTTTGGACTGGGCCCTTATGGCAAAAACCATCATGCACAACGTTCACGGCTACAGTCGTTATCAGTTGGTCTTTGGTCAGAATCCAAACCTGCCCTCAGTGCTGACAGACCCCCAGGTTTAAAAGGCACCACTAAAAGTGAGTGGGTGGCAAGACACACATCGGCTTTATGCGCATCCAGAATGAATGAATGAAGAAGAATGTTTGGAAAGAATACGTAGAGCTCTGTAAAAGCAAGTACATCACACAGATGAGCAATATAAAGCTGGAGACAAAGTGTACTCCAAGTGGATTGATTCCTCAGAATGGAAAGGACCAGGAATCGTCATTGGCCATGATGGTGCGGTAGTGTTTGTCAGGCATGGAGGACTCTGCATCAGAGTCCATCAACTCGGATTGAAAAAGGTACTTCAAGACAACATGAACCAAAGTGACATTGAAAGTACTACAGACCCTCATTACAACATGGAGGACAGAGACAATGATCAACGGAGAGAAACAGACACTGGCATGGAAGAGGGAACGGACACTCAGGACAATAATGATGCAGAGACACTCGGTGATGAACTTAAGACTGGTAATGTAGAGACACACAGTGTGCAACAGGAAACAAATATATGTTTGAAACCAGGTCAAGCTGTGACGTACAAAGATTCAGACACAGCTATGCTGCACAAAGCTAAAGTTTTAGGACATGCAGGAAAAGCCACCAGCAGGTTTAAGAATTGGTGTAATCTAAGTCATTCTGAGCCCTGTGATGTTGCGGGTAACACAACATCCGACTTGTAAAGAGTTGAAAACCTTCAGGTACAAAACAGCATTACAGAACAGTCACATGTGAAGATGTTTTTGTATCTAAGGATGGGTCATTTGATGTGCCAAAATGTGCAGAGATTAAAAAATGGCAAGATAAGGATGTGACTGTAGAGGTCAAAGATGAGGGACAAAAGTGTAGATCCACGAGATGGGTGTGTACTCTTAAAGAGACCACTACTGGAGTTGTACTTAAAGCACATTTAAGCCTGTTTTCCACTAGCCCAGCACACCTCGGTACGGCTCGATTCACTTCAGCACGGCTCGGAATGCTTCTGTCTCCATTAGCACAGTGTTGCGGGGCAGCAGCAGATTCTCAGCGAGGCGGGGCCACACTCCCGTGATGTTATGCACCGGACTGAGTCCTTATTTACACCAGACAGAAAATGGAGGATCCAAGGATTATTGCCTTGCACGCTCTGTGGTTTTATCTCACAATTAATTTTATCTCATAATTAAGCTGCAACAACACAAGTCACTTTTGTTTTGAATTAACTGCCAAATGACCTAGAAATAATGAGCTGAAACTTGTTTTTATTCGTATTAAATAATGAGACGGTGGCACACTGGACTACACCACATCCTAGGGCATTTTGGATGTATTGAATTAAAAAAATTCATGTTTTTCACCTTCAGGTCAACGTTTGGAACAACAGTATTATTATTTTCCGTTTAGATGATGCTACACTCCTAAAGTATTGTAAATCTCTGAATTTGGAATGCCGATAGAACATTCAATTTACATATACTTGTACCTTTGACTTGGTGCTAATTTTTTATGATATTTCAATAAAAAGAACAGAAAGCGTACAAAAAGATTTCTTTTTTGGTCTAGTTAAAAATTACATTACCTTTACAATGGTTGACCCTCAGCATCATTTTGATCAGACTAGGCAATGGAATTTCTTTGTAATTATACTGTTTTATAATTCAGTGTTATAACAGACAAACCACACTTTCCAAAACAATTCCATTTTATAATATACAAAATATTAAAATAAAAAAAAACTTTGCAACACAACATTAAGGTTAATCGACATTTTATACACGCCGACCACTGAGTGCTGAGGCTCGGTAGAATGAAGGCGTCTCTGCCAGCTGTGGGTCAGGAAAGCTCGGTTGAATAATCCGGACGGGCTGTCGCGGCGGACGCGTGGGATGATTCTACAAGGAAAATGCACACAATAAAATACAGCACGAAATATATACAGAAAAGGCAATAGTTTTTAACAAGAATACATAAGCTTATTTCAGCGTATTGTTCACATGAATAATTACAATAAAAGCTTTAGTCCGCATTGTGCTGCAATAAAGCAGCGATCCATCCACAAATGAACAGCTTTTTTATTGCATAAATAAACTGAGTGTCTTACCGAATATATTTGCGAAAAAACGCACAATAAAAAAAAATTAAAACTCACCGTTAAAGGACTCCGATGTCGAGACCTCCCGGTATATTTTTTCATTCCGGGCGGCTCCGTCTAACTCGCGCTGAATACGTTCGTCTGACAATGCAGTGAACAGACACTGCAGCTCCTTACTGCTCCATGGAACACCCTTATTACGCGATGCCATTTTTGATAGAGAATAAATGAAAAATAGCACAGCAATACACTGAAAAGGAACCGCCAACAGTGGTTGCGTGCTGAGTAGGTCGTGAAGATTCTTTTTTTTTTCAAAAACTTTATTGAGAAGGTCGTGAAGATTTGGTAGAAGAGGAGGAGGAGAGGGGCGGTTACAACCTGACCAATCAGCACCGGTTACGACCTGACCAATCAGCGGCGACCAGTCTGTTAACGTCACAACACGGCACAGCTCAGCACTGCTGTACCCTGCCCTTCAGCGGGGCTGAGAATCACGGCTGTTAAACCGTGTTGGGGCTTGTGGAAAAGCGTACAAAGCGTGCTGAGCCGTCCCGTGTCGCGCTAAAGCGTGCTAGTGGAAAAGGCCCTCAAGTTGCAAGAGGGTTTGAGGAGTTGGACAGGTCTGACCTTCCAAAAGATTCCCCCACATGTGCCACTGAGTCACTGAGGTTACTTGTGGCTGTAATTTGTCAAAAACTGGTCTCTTCACTCTGTGGACATAAAATCTACATTCCTACAGAGGATGCAACTGTCAAGAGACATTTACATCAAGCGTCCACCAGAGGCTAAGTGTGATGGTACATTATGGAAGCTAAAGAAGTTGTTTGTGGTTAAGCTGATGCTTCTCTGTAGTGGTACAATAGAGTTAAAGATATTATAATGTCAATAAATAGAAAAATGTCTCAGGTTGACCCAGCTGTTTTCTATTGGCTTGATGAGGACTGTACAGTGAATGGTGTTTTTTGTTTGCCATGTTGATGATTTCATTTGTGGAGGCACAGGTAAATTCTCTAAAATGGTGATTCCACGGCTCAGAGCAGCTCTTTAGAAGGTTGACAACTTCTGTTATGTGGGTATAGATTTTGAAGCCATAGGTAGAAAAGTGCAGATACATCAGGAACATTACATCCAGTGCTTACAGCCCATACACATACTGTAGATCCATCATGAGCTGCAGAGAAAGATTCAGTCCTCAGTGAGAAAGAAATGGATCAACTTGGATCCAAAATAGGCCAAATCCTTTTGGTTGCAAGACGGAGTGAGCCTGATGTTATGTTTGATGCATGCAACTTGGCATCCAACCTAAAACATGCAACTGCGCAAAGTATTTGTGAAGCAAACGGAATCGTGTGTAAACTTAAGTCCAAGAAGGTGGTTTTTGAACTTTCAGCACTTGGGAAAAGACTGATTTGGAGTTCCCAGTTTTTAGTAATGCTTCATTTGCAAATCTTTCTGATGGAGGCACACAAGGAGGACATTTTATTGCTCTCACTGGAGAAGAAGGTAGATTCTTTCCACTTACCTGGCAGTCAAAAAGAGTGAAGAGGGTTGTGTGCAGCACACTTGCCGGTGAAACCCTGGCAATGTCCAATGGTACTGATAATGCCATTTTTCTGGCTACCCTTTACTCTGAGCTAACTACTAGTAAAGTTACAAACTGTCCACAAATAGCATGCATCACAAATAATCACTCACTAGTTGATGCATTAAAAGCCACAAAATCAGTCAGAGAAAAGACTTCGTTTGGAGATAAGTAGCATTAAAGAACTGATTCAAGCTCAAAAGGTGGAGTATGTCCTCTGGTACAACACAAAATAACAGCCTCACTAAGAAGGGTGCATCAGCTCTTCAGCTACTAAAAGCACTTAATGAAGGGCAATGGAAATGTACCTAAAAATGCAGAGTGGTGGTTTTGCCATGTATAGAAAGTTAAATGTTGTGCACGATGTTGTAACAAAAGCAAAGATTTGGTAATTATATATATGTATTTTTTTTTAAAGAGAGTGAGATTTTGTTAAATTATTAATGCTGTTTTATGTTTAATACAGTGTTTCTGCTCTCCAGTTATTCCAGGAAGTTGTAATGCTTTTATTTTGGTGGTACAAGGAAGTTACCTGTGTAACAAGGGAGAAGGCCCTGTTGGTGTTTCTGCAATGGCAGCATCAAATAAAGCAGCGTTTTGTTAAGTAACCATTGTGGTTATTTTTTTCGAGTAAACAATTTCACCCAACACACAAGAAAAAATTGCAGATCACTGTGTCTGCAATGGACGTCAGTAATGACATCAACGTGATGCGGGTGCGTAAATCCAGCTTTACCCTCAAATTGTTGGAACTGCTTGCTAATGTATTCTTTCTTAGTGTGCTCATCCCCTCTCCATTAACACACACATTTTCGAGTCTTTTGCTGCCCCAACATGACCTATTTGAAACTTGTTTCTTCTGCCAGCTACAAATTTAGTAATAAAAATTGAGTTCCTGAAATGCTTTCTTCAATTCTGTATTAACATTGTGTTTACATTTAATGCACAGAGCTACCAGAGGACTGAACCCCCCCCACTGTAGCTTTCACGATTTACAGTTGCTGTGTGGCCTAAGGTCAGTGAAACAGAGATGGGCACCGCCCCATACACCACATGGTGTCCCACATGCTGTGGAAAACAACAAATTAAACAACAAAACAACAAATTATACAACAGTTTTTTGGAAATATGGGGTTTTATTTACATTTAGAGTTTAAAGAGATGCATTTTCATAGTTGAAACAGATTTTTTAATTTGATAACATGTTTTTTCTAAAGATGCCAGAGGCAATAAATGTGAGGAGGTTTTTAAATTAAGCCTGCAGAAAACAGTATGGCTTGTAATTTGTTTTTGTGGCGTTAAATCTGTTATGGAATTATGAATAAAGTTTGTCAATTGTCATAACTGGTACTATGTTTCTATTCACAGTGGACTGCAAAGTAATTAAGGGAGGCCAGTCAGATAGGACTAGGACTCGAAACATACATCTTTCTGTGGCTTACCTCCAACCATCCTCATCAGTAATCTGTGTAAAGCATCACGTGTGAGACAACTCACTTTTCATAGTTTCACTTTCTGGCTTTCTTTGGCCAGTTCATTCTGCTTCATTAGGCTTTAGTCATTTACATGAACATTGAGCACATTTGTGTTTTTATCTCAAGAGAGCAGATGGGTGGAAATTCCTACCCTTGGTCTCATAGCACCACAGCTATTCGTAGCTACTCTCTAAGCTCCTGTATAATTTTTACAGTGGGCCTGAGCCTGTTGCACTTAAACACCAGTGCTTGGTGTCTGTGCAGGAGAGTGTGGTAAAGATGTCACCACCAGCTGTCATGCCTCAAGCTCTGCTGGGCTCACAGGCTTATACTGAGCCTTGTCTACTATATCAAAGTTGCTGATTAGAAATGAAAAGCTAAATAATCAATCTCTGCTTGGTTGCAAAAACAATTCAATTTGTTGTCCTGTTATCCTTGGCTGTTACTTAATTTATTGCACATGACTAAAATATAGATGTCCCTCCTCAACAACTGAACTAGTTTTGACTTAGTTTGCAGTCTTGGGGTCATCTGATTTTCTTTTTTTAACTTGACTATTACCAGTAATGTGAATTAAGTGTGTCTCATTAACAAAGGTGTGATCAGTCTGTATCCTAAGCCTGTTATTTGAGGAGGTAAAGTGGGTAATCAAAAATGTTTTCTTTGAGCTAAAGAACTCCTTGCCAGCGTAGATGTTCAGTCAGAAAAGAGCGTTATATGAGATTTGAGTCCCCTAATCCTCTTTGGCAAACTACTGGACACAGTTGGCTAGACTTACTCAGTGGCACTTCAACACCCATTAAACCAATATAAGTGATCAACCTAAAGTTTTGTCAGTTCAATACAGTAGTGACAGAATATTCTCTATTACTTATTTTTTACACTTCTGTGCTGAGGAAGAAAGTGATTCATCCTTTCAGAACCAAGCGGTAGATTAGATTAGATTCAACTTTATTGTCATTACACATGTATGAATACAAGGTAACGAAACACAGTTTAGCATCCAATCAGAAGTGCAAAGGACAGCAGTGCAGTATATACGGTAATTAACAGTATGTGCAATTTAAGTAAATATATGCAAATATATGCAGCAGTGCAGAAAGTTAAGAGTACTGTTATGTGCAAATAATGTACAATAAGTTAGATGGGCAGTTATGTACAGGTGAGGATGGTAAGAGATGATGGTAAGAGAGTCAGCGGGGAACTAAGTTCAGTAACGTGACAGCTGTTGGAAAGAAACTGTTCCTAAACCTGCTGGTTCTAGTCCGAAGGCTTCTGAAACGCCTTCTGGAGGGGAGAAGCTGGAACAGTCCATGAGCAGGATGGTTGGAGTCCCTAAGAATGTTGCGTGTCCGGCGCAGACATCTTTTCCTGTAGACGTCCTCTATAACTGGAAGTGGAGTCCCTGTGATGCGTTGGGCGGTTTTCACCACCCGCTGCAGCGCCTTACGGTCAGCGACAGAGCAGCTCCTATACCAGACTGTGACACAGTTGGTCAGGGTACTCTCTATCACGCAGCGGTAGAAGTTGCCCAGGATGTCAGTTGACAGATGGTTCTTCTTCAGTGTCCTCAAGAAGAAGAGGCGCTGATGGGCCTTCTTGATCAGGCTGGTGGTGTTAACTGACCAGGAAAGGTCCTCCGAGATGTGGGTCCCCAGGAATTTGAAGCTGGGGACACGTTCAACAGTTATGCCATTGATATGGATGGGGTCATGTGTCTCTCCCCTCTCCTTCCTGTAGTCCACTATGAGCTCTTTGGTTTTGCTGGTGTTAAGGAGCAGGTTATTGTCAGTGCACCAAGTAGCCAAGTGCTCAACCTCTGCCCTGTAATCTGACTCATCGTTGTCCCTGATGAGTCCAATCACCGTGGTGTCATCTGCGAACTTTATGATGGAATTGGATCCATACATAGGCCTGCAGTCATGGGTGAAGAGGGAGTAGAGGAATGGGCTGAGCACACAGCCCTGTGGTACACCAGTGTTGAGTGTGATGACGGAAGAACGGTTGGGGCCTGACCTAACATGCTGGGGTCTGTTGGTCAGAAAATCCATGATCCAGTTGCAGGTGGAGGTACTGATTCCCAGGTCCCCAAGTTTAGTGAGCAACTTGGAGGGGATAACTGTGTTGAATGCTGAGCTGAAGTCAACAAACAGCATTCTTGCGTAGGTGTTCTTGTCATCCAGGTGTGAGAGTACATAGTGCAGCGCTGTAGAAACCGCATCCTCTGTACTCCTGTTGCTCCGCTAGGCAAACTGGTGAGGGTCCAGTGTAGGGGCAGGCATTTTTTGAGCTGTGCCAAGACCAGTCGCTCAAAACACTTCATGACTATGGGCGTCAGTGCCACAGGGCGATAGTCATTTAGGCACGATGGTGTTGAATGTTTCGGCACTGGTACTATTGAAGTGGTCTTGAAGCACGCTGGTACCACGGCCTGGGCCAGGGACAGGTTGAAGATGTCTGTGAAGACCCCTGCCAGCTGCTCAGTGCATGCCCTCAGCACACGCCCAGGAATGCCGTCAGGGCCAGCAGCCTTACGTACGTTGACATGACTCAGTGCGTTACGGACGTCGGTGTGGGTGAGTGTGAGGTGGTGGAGGTCGTGAGAGGGTGGGAAATTGATGTTCTTTTCGTTATTGTCCTTGTCAAAACGAGCATAGAAGTCATTTAGCTCATTGAGAAAGGGCACAGTCATGGCTATAGGTATGGAGTTGCTGGGCTTATAATCAGAGATAGCTTGAATGCCCTGCCACATGCGTCGGGGGTCAGAGTCCCCAAAATGTTCCTCCACCTTCAGCTTGTAGCTGTGCTTGGCCTTCTTGATGCCCCTCTTCAGATCTGCCCTGGATGAACTGTAGGCCTGTGCATCACCAGATCTAAAGGCATTGTTACGTGCCTTTAGCAGAAGCCGCACTTCTCTGTTCATCCACGGCTTCTGATTTGGGTACGTGGTGATCTGTCTTTCCGTGGTGACACTGTCAATAGTGGTGTTGATATGGTCCAGGACTGAGTGGGTGTAAGAGTCGATGTTTATGTGGGAGCCACAGGTAGCCTGAGAGGTGAACATACTCCAGTCTGTGTTCCTAAACTTCTCCTGGAGTACAGAGTCAACCCCCTCTGGCCACACTTTGATGGTCCTCACTGATGGCTTCACCCGGTTGATGAGCGGTACATACTTGGGGGTAAGGAACAAGGATAAGTGATCAGACCTGCTGGTCATAATGGCATTAGTGATTGTCCTAATCTCTGTGTTTCTGCTGCTATAACTTTAGATCCACAGGGGCTAGTATCACCAAACTTCTCACAAGGCTTGAACTTTGAAGTCCCCTTACCTTAACCTACCCTTTCAGGTCAAAAGGTCAAATGCAAAGATCACAATGTCTCTTTGTACATTTTTTTTTTAATATGCCCGTCACTAGGACTATGTGATATGACGATATACAGTGATCCCTCGCTACTTCGCGCTTCACCTTTGGCGCCCTCAGTGCATCGCGGATTTTTCAAAAATATTCATCAAAAATTCAAAATTGAGAAATAATGGGCGGGCGCTAGCAGAAGGCAGGGAGACTACATTAGAACATCAGGTATCAACACGGAGAGCCGCACAACTCAAAAATCCACCTCTCTGTTCGCTGTTCTCGTGTTGGCTCGGCTCGGAAATCTCGCAAGCTGATTGGCCGAGACGTTTCACCCCGCAAGCTGATTGGCCGAGACGTTTCACCCACCTTCTCTCCCTGCCGAACGCCCATGCAGCGAAGGAAGACCGCATTCATTGCTCTTTATCGCTCGTGTTGCTTAGTCTCACCGCGTGGAACTTTTTGCTGTTCTCTTGTGCCATTTTGTGCGAAATAGTTTTCCCGTCGAGCCACTACGCCGCCTCCTGCAGCTTCTCCAGCTCTATCGGAAGCTGCCCTCGACGATGCTGCGCTTCTAGCACCTGACGATGAGGCGTCACCTGAGGAGCAGTAAAGCTCTCATTAACCTGTGCAGTAAATCATCTTCATCTTGAGTTACGTATCTTGTTATAAGAATAAAAGAGTTCTAAAAACATATTTATGTACACTTTATTTACATCTACGTATGTATGTACACTTACACACACACACGTATCATATGAGAGAGAGAGTGAGAGAATGAACGTACGTATTATTTATGGGTGACGTCATTAGGGGTGACGCTACTTCGCGGTTTTTCACTTTTCGCGATCGGTTCTGGAACCCATTAACCGCGATAAGTGAGGGATCACTGTACTGTATATTGGATGATGATATAAAAACGTGTATTATTTCATAGAATACTCTATCGTTTGTCATTATTTAAAATACACATACTGCTATTTCTTGAACAAAGCCCCTCACTCTACTTGTCAGTGCCCCGCCTCTTCCCCGCAGTGCGTGCAACGTGTGTTGCTAGGCTGGTTGCTAACTCTGAACTCCCAGTTTGGCCACATAGCCGCTGCTCCTGTTTGTCATGGATGTGTTTTCCACCGTGCCGTGTCAGAGAGGATAGTCCACTAACCTTGTTTTAATAAGAGGTAAGTGATGTTAACACTATGTCTGATTGTAAAACGGCGAATACTAAATGATGGTGCTAAGTTGTGCTAATTGGAAACGTTAGTGTATCAGACCGTTGTTTCTTTGGTCTAAATTACTGCTGAGTTTTCTTAGTTTTGTCTGAAAATTTTTTTTTATTAAAGCTGCAAAAGTGCATGATGGTGGCACATATACGCAAAATAAATAATAAAAAAATTAAAACGGGTAGGAGTAGTAAGTTGGCTCTTAATGTAATTTATTTGATTTCTAATAATTCTAATTAGTCAAGTAGTGATAATGAATAAAGTTAGTCATCACATGTATTTTATTACATTACCTTTTGTGTCCTTGATTTTCAGATCATGACCAATCTGAAATATTTTTACTAAGAAGCAAACTGGTTAAATCAGGCCAGAATAGCAGCCATCAGGCTGTGGATCTACACTTAAATTTTCATTGACTTAAACAGCTAATTTATATCTGTAGATTGCAGCGATGGGTAACTTTCTCATTTTCAGACTTTTTTTAATGTTCTCTATTTTTTGTTGGTCTTTTTTTTTTTTTTTGCTATTCTCTTCTGGCTCAGGAAATATTTAACTTATTGATGTTTACATTTTATTCATATGGTATCATTTAGAAGAAAAACCTGAAATTTATGAGAATCAAGTCTCAAATGCACATTAAAAAAAACTATTTTATAACAACACTGCAAAATTATGAGGGGAAAAGGGTGCAAGTAAAAAAAAAAAAGTAAAAAAAAAGAGATGGTCCTTTTTATGTGATTATCTAAACTGTAGAATTTACAGAAAATGTATATCGTGATATATACCATTTACGTGATATAAGACAACTTATATCGTGATATGAAATTTTTGTCATATCACACAGCCCTACCCATCACTAAAGATAGGACCCATTATGGTATGATGATTTATGTCTTTGTCTGTCCATATGAGTTGTCTAGTGAAATCTTCCCACAGCTGTCAAGCGAGGACTTTTTACACAATATTTTTACATGTTTTAAAGATGTGCATACATATTACAAGGATTTTGATTTTTGGATCATTTTTGTGAAAATTACAGACTTTAGAACTTTGTCCTTTTTTTAATTTCAGTTTCAATATGATTCATTGTTTGCCTGGCTAACTCCTACAGTTTTCAAGTTAGGATATTTTCATTTCACTCAGTGTTGGCAGTTTTTAATCCCCCGCCGGTCAAAGACTGAAGGGGGATTATGTTATGGGTCAGTTCGGCTGTCTGTCCGTCCTTTCATTTGTCCCACTTTTGTGAAATCAACTCCTCCTACAGTTTTATAATCTGATTGTTTTGAAACTTGGTATCATGGTTTGAGATACTCTGATCTTTGGGCGAAGATCGAAGGGGGATTATGTTATGGGTCAGTCCGTTCATCTGTCTGTCCATCTGTTAGTCTGTCCCACTTTTGTGAAATCAACTCCTCCTACAGTTTTGGTCTGATTGTTTTGTAACTTGGTACCATGGTTTGATATATACTTAGGATTCGCATATTTCAGTTTGGTTCTGATCGGATGATTTCTGCCTGAATTGTCACCCCTGATGTCAGTAGGCGTCTGTTGATCCCATAGAATCATGGAGTAGTGCCCAGAATATTCGGATGAGTACAGCATCTGCTGTGACTGTAGAGTTTGATGCGGGAATGACAGTCCCGGCCGCAGCACACGCAAATGAACACTGAGGCGAGTCTGTCCGCTGGTGGTAGAGTCTTTCTCGGTAGTCTCTTCTTTTCCGCCTGCCGCATCAGTTTGCTTTCAAACTACTGGAGTCCTATCCGCACTTGGTGCCTCCAGGCAGATTTGTCTGCAGCTACTGCCTGCCAGGTGTTGGTGTCAATGGCAAGTGCCTTGAGGACCCATTTGCAGGTGTCTTTGAAGCACAGCTGGGGTCTTCCTGTTGGCCTTGTTCCACATGCCAGTTCTCCATAAAGGAAATCCTTAGGGATGTGTCCGTTCTCCATGCGGGAGACATGGCCCAACCAGCACAAGCGTCTCTGTTTCAGGAGGACAAACACGGAGGGAACTCCTGCCCTCTCAAGCACTGAGCTGTTGGTGACGTGGTCTCTACATGAAACACCCAGGATGTGGAAGGTGCTAAGTCATCTCTCCTGGTAAAAACGCAGTGTCCATATTTTGCTGTTGTAAAGGAGCGTGCTCACAACACACGCCATGTAGACCTGTGCCTTAGTGTGCTCTGTCAGCTTTCTGTTTTCCCAAACGCGTTTTGTCAACCTTGCCAGTGTTGTTGCTGCCTTGCCGATGCCTCTGTTGAGTTCAGTGTCAACGGAGAGGTTGTCGGAAATTGTAGAGCCCAAATAGACAAACTCATCCAGCTCATAGTCTTTGATACTTGCAGAGGGAAGCTCATCGATGATCGCAGCATCATCTACAAAAAGGACATCTCTGAGTAGTCTCGTCTGCACTTTGGTCTTGGCTCGGAGTTGGGAGAGATTGAAGAGGTTCCCGTCAGGCCTAGTACGAAGATAGAAGCCCTCTGTGGCTGTACCAAAGGCATATTTCAGCAAGACTGAAAAGAAAATACCAAATAAGGTCGGTGCAAGGACACAGCCTCGTTTGACACCACTGACGATGTTAAATGGCTCGGCTGTTGTGTTGTCATATATGCCCCTGACCTACGACTCCAGTTTCACCTCCCTTCATAGACAGTAACTGTCTTGTGAAATCAACTCCTCCTACAGTTTTGGTCCGATTGTTTTGAAACTTGGTACCATGGTTTAATATACACTGAGGATGTGTATATTGCAGTTTGGTTCTAATCAGATGATTTTTGCAAGACTTGCAGCCCCTAACCTATAATTGTCTTGTGAAATCAACTCCTTCTACAGTTTTGTTCTGATTGTTTTGAAACTTGCTACCATGGTTTGCAATACTCTGATGATCCGCATATTGCAATTTCACTCTCATCGGCTTACCTAGAGGTCAAAGGTCATAGGTTTTCCCTAAATTTTCTAAACACAATAACTACTGAAAGAAATGATGTAGGCTTTTTTTTTTTTTTTGATTTTTGATTTTGTGTACTTTATTGATCCCCAGAGGGGAAATTGAGGGCATCCACCTGGATGGATGAAGCAGCCACGGTACGGCGCTATCCCTTAACCATTCACACACACATTCACACCTAGGGCCACTTTAGAGTGTCCAATTAACCTAACCTGCATGTTTTTGGCCTGTGGGGAGGAAACCGGAGAAATCCCGGAGTAAAGCCATGCAGATACGGGGAGAACATGCAAACTCCACACAAATCACTGTTGGTCAGGGGCTGGGATCAAACTAGGGATCCCATGGCCAAGGGTGAGTTGCTGTGCTGGTGCAGTGCTAACCACTGCGCCATCGCACTGCCTATTTTGAAATCGATATAGGAGTTGTATCTAATACACATCTTGGATGACTTAGTCATGTGGAAAAAATTAGGACACCCTGTATAAACCTGTGGGTTTTTTTAACGTATTTGGACATATGGATATTTAATATCAATGTTAAAAAGGCTGGGAGATTCACATAATACAACTAAACAATTAAAAATGAATTAAAGACTTTTTTTTCAAATTTTCTGTAAAATGTAGGTATAAAAAAATAGTGAGGAATAAATCAGGACACCCCCATCTTTTTTTTTTTTTTTTTTTTTAGGACACCCCCTCATTCATTCCCACTTGAAATGGCTAACATAAATTTTTAAAAATGCAAATAAAAACAAAAACAAGGTTAGACATAGATATGTGAACATTTCTTAATAAAGAATTGAATATTTAAAGGGGTGTCCAAATTTTTTCATGACTGTTCACCCTCACCTAACTATGGGTTTGGGGTCAAGGGGTCAAGGGATCAAAGTTCAAAGTTAACGTTGCAGTTGCACTATGGTAAATGGTACATTTACTATTACTATAAAACGAGTAAAGTTAGGGCCACCAAACCTGGTATACAGGTTCACCTTGGAATCCTGACCTCTGACTGTGGGTTTGGGGTCAAAAGCTCAAAGGTCCAGGTTAGCATTCCCTATGCCTTATTACTGTACAACAAGTAAAGTTAAGGTCACCAAGCTTGGTACACAGGTTCACCCTGTGACCCTGAAGTGTGAGTATGGTTTTGGGATTGCAGGGTCAAAGGTCAACATCAAAATGGCTTATAAACTATATCTCAACAACAAAGTAAGCTAGGGCCACCAAACTTGCTACACAGGTTCACCTTGGCATCCTGACCGCTTACTATGAGTTTGGGGTCAAAAGGTCAAGGTTAACATTCCTTATGCCTTATTACTGTACAGCGAATGAAGTTAGGGTCACCAAACTTGGTACACAGGTTCACTCTTGAGACCACAACTTCTGACTACATGTTTGGGGTCAAAAGGTCAGAGGTCAAGGTTGGCACCCCCTGTGATCTTACTATAGAATGTGTAAAGCTCTCTAGGGTCATTATACTTGCTATGCGGGTTTACCTTGGGATCCTGACCTACAACTATAGGTTGTATACGTTGTTGTATATCCATTAATGATAGGCTTATCATAATTTGGTTCTGCCACTGTAATTATATTGAAAAGTTGAAAACTGCTCTCCGTCAGTAAGTATTGGGATCTTCAAAGAAAACAGAGGTGGGAGATATTGCACTTGCCTCAGAGTCCTCTTGTTCTTTCAAGGTGTCAGTTTGCGTTTCAGAAAGGGGGGGAAAAATCAAAGAAAAGATGGAAACAAAACCAAGTTTGCTTTGAAACCTATAATGTTTTGGCAATTTGATGTGAAAATTTCGTGAAATATTCTCAAATGGTATTCAAGTTACAGCATTATATTAAACGTAGATACCCCAAGGCATAAAAATTACAGGGCTATGGAGAATACACAACATGCTTTGAATGTGAATAGGAGTAACAAAAACAACCCTTTAAAGCATCATATTGAGTTTATTCCACAGTTAAAGTATAAATTTGGGTAATAGGTGGTGAACAGGTCAATCAAGGTACCTGTGTAGTAATAATTATTGGAACCAGCTTCTTATAAGGACTACAGAGAATACAGGGGCTACGGAGACTATAATAATAATACTTCAGACTTATATAGCACTTTTCAAACACATAGTAGCTCAAGTAGGTTCATTTTGCCTTCTTTTAATTATTTATCTTTTGTTCTTATTAAAGACAAAAATAGAATAGAAAGGAGATGTCTTTACCTTCTTAACATGTTTGGACTGTACACTGCAGCCTTCATCACAAGAGTCAGCTGATTGCTGCCAGGTGACATTTATCAGCTGACTTTCGTAGGCGGGGCCAGCTCAGCAGCTCTGTCAGATCCACCGAGCCGGCCCCGCCTTCCGCCATCAGATGGTCTCTGGAGAATGTGATCCCAGGTGTGGGAAAGCATAAAGGCACCCTCATCTCAGTTCATGACACAAACGCTGGATCAAGGAGGCCATAGAAATCAGGAAGCGGGGAGAAGACACCATGAACCGAGATGAGGGGGCCTTTATGCTTTCTCACACCTGGGATCACATTCTCCAGAGACCATCTGACGGCGGAAGGTGGGACCCGCTCGGGGGATCTGACAGATCTGCTGAGCTGGCCCCACCTACGAAAGTCAGCTGATAAATGTCACCTGGCAGCAATCAGCTGACTCTTCTGACGAAGGCTGCAGTGTACAGTCGAAACATGTTAAGAAGGTAAAGACATCTCCTTTCTATTCTATTTTTGTCTTTAATAAGAACAAAAGATAAATAACTTTACAAACACACTTTTCATAGAGAAGAAGGGGGGGAAGTGTCTCGGGGTGGGGAAAAAGATTGCTTCAGTAACAGATCATGATACTTGGTACTGGCAACAATGTATCAAGCCATAAATGCACGGATCTATTATTTTAAAAAATGCACACACATATACTTTTGGGTTATCAATTAATCAGTGGCATTTTCAGTCCACTAGATGGTGTAAAGCATGCACTCAGTCGAGTGACGTCATAGCTTGTTTCGGAGACATGCAGCCAGCTTTGAAAGTTAGGGAGCAATTAGCCCAAATGTCGGGTCTGTTTTTGATTTTATAACAAAGGTGGAAGGAAAGACCTTGACATGACACACAACCCGCAAGAAGCGCTGCACGAAAAAAAGAAGAAACACTCAGAATACGGCAGGCCAGCACACATCTCGGCACAGCATTAGGAACGGCTAAGCTAAAGAGATACTGGCATGGAGCTTTTTCTCTGATCACCAAGTAAGTAAAGTTAATTTCTGAAGCATTTTTCAGAGACATAGTCACAAAGCGCTGTACAATAAAAGGAAGTTGATAGATAAAAATAATTTTAAAAATACAAAAACAAGTTAAAACACAAGATCAAAATAATTTAAAAATATCAGACATATCATTAAAAAAGCAGTTGAAACTCAACAGAAGTCCTCATTAAAAAAGTTTTCAGCTACTTTCTAAAAAGAGTCCACAGAGTCAGGTAAACATATCTGGAGTGGGAATCTATTCCAAACAGCATTGTTCACCACCCTCCCCCTGTGCAGAGACCTATCTCCACTAAAAATGAAGCCCCGAGAATACTTTATTATATGAACGAGATGTCAACAGTTTTACTTAGACATGATTTGAGGTTGAATAAGGTGAAAAAAATTTTGAAATATATGGGATCCCGTTACTCGATTATCGCGATATCGGGATTATCATTGAAATGTGATAGGATCGAATCGTGACCCAAGTATAGCGATCCGAATCGAATCATGAGATCCCTCGCGATTCCCAAGAAGTGTCAATGAATGAATGCATTGTTGAGTAGATGGGCCTTTCGTGATTTTTTTTTTTTTAAATGTTGGGAGTGAGGGGGAGCTTCTGATGGTTATAGGGAGTGAGTTCCAGAGGATAGGAGCAGCAATGGCGAAGGCCCTGTCTCCCCACGACTTGTACTTAGTCTGGAGGAGGGAGGGGGGCGTAGAAGGTTTGCATCAGTAGAGTGGAGTGTATGGGAGGGAGTGTATTGGTGGAGAAGCTCGGTGAGGTAGGGTGGGGCCAGGCTATTGAGGGCTTTGTAAGTCATGAGGAGGATTTTGTAATAGATTCTCTGGGGGCTGGAGAACCTGTGAAGCTTGTAGAGGATGGGGTGATGTGGTCACTGATACAAGTGTGGGTGAGAAGACAAGCAGCAGAGTTCTGGATGTGTTGTAGCTTGTTGAGGATTTTTGATGATAGTCCATGTAGGAGGCTGTTGCAATAGTCAAGACGGCAGGTGATAAGAGATGAGTTTCAGCAGCTGTGGGAGTGAGGGAAGGACGGAGGCGGGCAGTATTCCTTAAATGGAAAAAGGCTGCTTTGGTGATGTGTTTAACATGTTTTTCAAAAGAAATTGGTCAAAGATGGTGCCAAGGTTACGGATTTGAGGAGAGGAGGAAATTGGGGAGCCATGAATGTTGAAGGTAAAGTTGTGGGTGGATTTGAGAAGAGACTGTGGACCAATGATAATGACTTCAGATTTGTCACAGTTCAGCTGTAGAAAATTGAGTTGGAGCCATGATTTTATTTTGGCAATGCAGTTGTCAGGGTTAGGTGGGTGATAGTGCAGATGGACTTGGTAGAGAAGAGGAGCTGGATGTCATTGGCATAACAATGGAACTGGAAACCATGATGGCGGATAATGTCTCCTAGAGGGAACAGGTAGAGGGTAAAGAGGAGAGCGCTGAGAACTGATCCTTGGGGGACGCTGAAGTAGGGGAGCAGTGGTGGAGTTGCAGTTGTTGATGGAAATGAATTGTTGTCTGTCAGAGAGAGATGATCTGAATGAGTTGAGGGTAGTGCCAGTGATATTGAAGATGGTTTCCAGTCGGGTGAGAAGGATGGAGTGATTGATGGTATCAAAGGTGGAAGAAAGATATAGGAGAATGCAAATGTTAGTTTCCAGCATCAGAGGAGAGGAAGAGGCCATTTATGATTAAGAGGGCAGTTTCTGCACTGTGATGAGAGTGGAATGCAGATTGAGATGTTTCATACAGGTTATTGGCAGAAAGGTGGTCTTTGAGTTGAGAGGCTACAGCATGTTCCAATAATTTAGACAGGAAGCTTAGGTTGGAGATTGGTTGAAAATTATTAGGGATGTCAGAGTTGAGGCCAGGTTTTTTTTTTTTTTTAAATGGGGGTGACGGCGGCAATTTTGAGAGATGGTGGGACAAGGCCGGTAGACAGGAAGGAGTTTATTGTTGCAGTGATTAGAGGGGAGAGAGCAGGAAGGCATTCCTTGACAAGGTGGGAAGGGATGGGGTGCAGGTCGCAGTTTTCATTCCAGTGATGAGCTTGAAGAGGTCGGCAGAAGAGACTGGGGAGAACTTGGAGGAGGTTTGACTGGGTTGGGGGGGGGGGTGTACAGGTGCATTTCAATAAATTAGAATGTCACTGAAAAGTTGATTTAGTTTAATAATTCAGTTCAAAAAGTGAAACTCATATATAGATTCATTACACACACAGTGATATATTTCAAGTGTTTATTTCTTTTGATTTTGATGGGTATAGCTTATGAAAACCCCAAATTCAGTTTCTCAAAAAATTAGAATATTACATAAAATTAATTTTAAAAACTTGATTTTTAATGGAAATGTTGGCCGACTGAAAAGTATGTCCATGTACACATTCAATACTTGGTCAGGGCTCCTTTTGCATAATTACTACATCAATGCAGCATGGCATGGAGGCGATCAGCCTGTGTTACTGCTGAGGTGTTATGGAAGCCCAGGTTGCTTTGATAGCGGCCTTCAGCTCATCTGCATTATTGGGTTTGGTGTATTTCATCTTCCTCTTGACAATACGCCATAGATTCTCTATGGGATTTAGGTCAGAAGAGTTTGCTGGCTAATCGAGCATAGTGATACCATGGTCTTTAAACCAGGTATTTGTACTTTTGGCAGTGTGGGCAGGTGCCATGTCCTACTGGAAAAGGAAATGAGCATCTCCATAAAGCTTGTCAGCAGAGGGAAGCATGAAGTACTCTAAAATTTCCTGTTAGATGGCTGCACTGACATTGGACTTGATTAAACACAGTGGAAAAACACCAGCAGATGGCATGGCTCCACAAATCATCATTGACTGTGGAAACTTCATGCTGGACCGCAAGCAACTTGGATTCCGTGCCTGTTCACTCTTCCTCCAGATTCTGGAACCTTGATTTCTAAGTGACAGGACTTGGCACCTGATTTGGGGAGCCATGTCATCTGCTGGTGTTAGTCCACTGTGTTTTACCAAGTCCAAAGTCAGTGCAGCTGCAGCGTTTCCTCTGGCTTAAAGACCTTGGCACGGTGGCAACATATTTTTCCCCGGGGGGGGGGGGGGTGCAGTAAGTATACTGGAAATGTTAATTTTGTACTATTTATTTCTTTGTAAAATTTTACACCGTAACGTTGCTTATGGAACATACCATTTGAAGTATTGTACAACCGAGGCTTGAATATTGGGCCAGTTGGGGTCCCACCCAGACATCCTATGTTTAGACTTTTTAGTGGTGTTATCCTTCTCTCCTTCCTCTGCCTGAACACTTCCCTCTCCTTGGCTCCTCTCTTCTGTCTCGTCTTGCCCTCTCTGAGCTCTAATTCAGGTTCTCTCTCTGTCTATGGTGGTATGCAAACAGGTTAGAAAATATCAAGTGTCATGTTTTGTCCTGCAGGATTTTTTTGTCATGGTTTACATAAATGACAAAAATGTGTATTTTTTTGTATTTTTATTCTAGTGTTTCTTTTTTTTTCCATTGAGAAAGTAGGGAAGGGAAAGAAACATTCATAATAGTAATGTACTCATGCATACTTAAATTATATTATCAGGTGGGTATAGTAACCAGAAATTCTACTCATGTAAAAGCAATGCTTTGAAATTAATAATTAAAGTAGACAACCAAAAATTTCTAGCTGAGTTAAGGGTACAAAGAGCACCCACTTAAAAACTTGAGTAATGACTTCAGTCTTGAAGGTTTGAGGTTTTTCTCAAAAATTATAACAAATTTTTTTTTATAGTTTTCTACTTTTCTCTGTAAATCTAAAGTTGAAACCATGTTCCACCAATTTGTAATTTCCTCTTGTAAAATTGACTTTTCTTGTACATTTGAAACTTTATTATAAATTTGTGGATTATTTTATGATTAATTTTTGTCTGTTTTTTAAAATAAAATTAGTTTTTTTTTTTTTTTTAGATAAATTTGAAACAGACTGGTAATTTTTTTTTACTTTTTCCTTATAACGATTTACATTTTTGACCATAATTTTGCAGTCAGAACAGAACAATAATTTAACTCTGATTACAAAGAAAAATATTAATAAAATTGCATTTAATGAAATAAATTAACTTAAATGACCAAGGATGCCTTTATTTCTGTTATAATATTTCTTTATATTTATAGTTTTTTTTTTTTTTCTTTTTTTAGAAATCTCCTCACCACCCAGACAGCAGGAAAAACCTCCCTTATTTTGAAATCAAATGTTGACACGTTTAGTTTGTCTGAAGGCTGCTGACATATTAAAGTCATTGACTTCATGAATTTTGGTCATCTTTTTTTTCCCACAATATTTTTATTGAACCTTTTTACAAACATAACACAAACAAACACTAACACTAAAGTAATAAAAAATTTAAAAAAAAATATTAAAAAAACCCCACCAACAACCACTATCAAGAACAGATCTTCAACAATGCTCCTCTGTTTAGTCTAGGCAATCCATTACATAAGTATACATATTATACATTCACCAGTTTGGAATTTACAAGGTCCACACACATCATTCACCTTCTTCTTCAAAAGTTATGTTTAAATTCTTTACATAATCAATGAAAGGTCTCCATATATTCTCAAACACATTTTCCTTTGATTTCAGTATGTATGTTATTCTTTCTAATGGAAGGTTTGTTAACGTCTGTCTTTTTCCACAGTAGTGCAATACATTTTTTGGCATTAAGCAAACTGAGGTCTATGAATGCTCTTTCACTTTTATTAAAATTATGCTTTTCTGGATACAGACCCAACAAAAACAATTTAGGATTCAATATGATTTGTTTTGAAATTATTTTTTCAATTGTTACCCTCACCTCTTCCCAAAACATTCTAATTTTCCTACATTCCCACACACAATGAAATAAGGTTCCTTTACTTTCCATACATCTTGTGCACGTATCTGGTATGTTTTTGTTATATCTATTTAACTCCACCGGTGTAACATACATCCGCATTAACCATTTAAAATGTATCAATTTAAGACGTACATTTATTGATTTGGTTTGAGCTTCTGTACAAGCCAATTCCCATTGTTCCTCTGAAATTTCAATTTGCAGGTCTTCTTTCCAATAATTTAATCTTTTCTGTGAGTTTTCACTTGAAGATAGTGTCAATGAATTATAAAACTCTGAAATAATACCCTTTCTCTTACTATCTTTCGTCAAAATTTTTTCCAAGGATGAATAAATAGGTCGAGTGAGAGCATTGTTTTGATTTGATCGAATAAAGTTCCTAAGCTGAAGATATTTAAAAAAATGTGTTCTATTAAGATTAAATTTGATCCTCAGCTCTTCAAAAGACATTATGTTATCTGAACATGACAGATATAAATCTTGAATTTTTTGAATCCCTTTTAAATTCCATACTTTAAATACAGCATCCACTCTCCCTGGTTTAAAATATTGATTACCCCATATTGGGCTAAATTGTGACAGTAAGTGTGGTTCTTTTAAATATTTTGTGGTTTCACACCATATTTTGATCATATGCTTTACAAATGGATTTTTAACTTGTTTCTGTAATTTTTTTGCCGAGTCTGAGTATATGAATAAGGGAAGAGGTAAAGGTAAATTGTATGATTCCATTTCAGTCCAGTGAGGGAGATCATTTGATGAAAAATAATATGTCATAGACCTCAGTTGTGCTGACCAGTAATACAACATAAAGTTTAGACATTTCAGACCTCCACGATCAAATGGTAAATATAGTAAGGACAGACGTAATCTAGCCTTCCTGTTGTTCCATAAAAATTCCACTAACTTTTTTTTAATTCTTGAGAATAGATCTGAAGGTGGTGGTAAAGGAATGTATTGAAATAAATAAAGTATTTTAGGTAAGATATTACTTTTAAGTATATTGATTCTCCCTATCATCGACATTGGTAGTGACATCCATCTCTGAATTAACTCATTAATGTCTGTCATTAAGGCTTCATAGTTGGTACTGGCGACTAATTCTAGCTTAGGCACAATTTGAATTCCTAAATATTTAAACTGATTTACAACATTGAATTGATTTACCTCAGGAGCTGGGTGATTTCTCTGGGTCTCATTTAGCATTAATATTGAAGATTTAGTTTTATTTATTTTATATCCTGATATTTCCCCAAAATTCTTAATTAAATTCAACAAGGTCGGAATTGATTTTTTTAAGATTCGACATAAACAAAATTATGTCATCAGCATACAGGGAGATTTTATGTTCTGTTGGTCCTACTTTAATTCCATATATTTGTGGATGTAAACGTACTGCCATCGCTAAAGGTTCAATTGCCATAGTAAACAGTAAAGGTGAATGTGGGCAGCCTTGTCGACATTCTCTATTGATATTTATTGATTTTGAAATATTGCTGTTTGTTAGGATTTCTGCTGTAGCATTATTGTATATTATCTGAACCCATTTTATGAAATTATTTCCAATTCTAAACCTTTGTAAAACTTCAAAAAGAAAGGGCCATTCGACCCTATCAAAGGCCTTTTCGGCGTCCAATGATAGGAGAGCTGTATCCGGCGCTTCTTTATTAGAATAGATAATATTAAATAGTCTTCTTACATTATGGAAGCCTTGTCTTCCCTTTATAAAGCCATTCTGATCTCGGTTAATAATATTTGGTAATATTTCTTGTAGTCGTCTTACTAAAATTTTACAGATTATCTTAAGGTCAGCATTTAATAGGCTTATTGGTCTCATATTTTCACATTTATTAGAGGGTTTACCTGGTTTTGGCAACAGTATAATTAAGGCATTATTCATGTATGGTGGTAAATTACTATTTTGAAATGCTTCTAAAACCATTTCCAAAAAAGGCTTTATTAATTTATTCTTAAATTTTTTATAGAGGTCAACTGGAAGACCATCTGGTCCTGCACTTTTTCCTGGTTTCATATTATCAATGGCTAGCCCAACTTCTTCTTGACTAATTTTAGACTCCAGTATCTCCGTTTTCATTTGGAATACACGGTATAGATAATCCGTCCAAAAACCCATTTAGTTTTGTTAAGTCAGTTTCATTTTTTGTATTATATAATTTTTCATAATAATCTCTAAAGGCACTATTATTATTATTATTATTATTTATAATATAATTATATATTATATATAATTATATTATATAAAAATATATATATATTATAATTATTATATTATATTATAATATTATTCTAAAGTAACAGACTGGCTGTCCGTTACTTATAATACTGGTAATTGGTGTTTTAAATTGTAATTGTTTAATCTGCCATGCCAATAATTTTCCTGATTTTTCACCTTGTTCATAAAAAGATTGCTTCAATCTTAGAAGACTCGAGGCAGCTCTATTCGCTGATTTTTTGTCATATTCAGCTCTTAGAATCAGTAATTTGTTCTCTAACTTTGGGTCACTTCCTGCATACTCTTTTTCTTGAAGAATTTTTATTTTATGTTCCAATTGGACTCTCTCCTCTCGAGTCTTCTTAGATTTTGAACCTGTATAACTAATAATATGCCCCCTAATAAAAGCTTTGAAAGCCTCCCACTTTATACATGCTGATGTTTGTGTAGTATTGATATCAAAGAACTCATCTGTTTTTCTATGTACTTAACAAATTCCTCATCCTGAAGCCATTTATGCTGAAATTGCCACCTGCCTGGTTCCTTTGTCAATTTCTTATCTACATATATTAGACAGCAGGGTGGATGATCAGAGATCACAATATTATCATAGAAGCAGTTTTGAATCTTGAACCTTAATTCTGTGGAGATCAAAAAATAGTCAATACGTGAGAATGTCTTGTAGATATTAGAATAACAAGAATAGGCTTTAACTTGTGGTTTCATTTCTCTCCATATATCTAGCAATCTCGATTCTTTCATAAAATGCTTAATGATCATCCTGCATCCATTGTGCGCACAGTCTAGTCCTGTTGATCTATCTATACCGGGATTCAATGTACAATTAAAATCCCCTGCTATTATATGTTGCCCTGTAAGTGAAGATAAAATAAGGAATAAATTAGTAAAGAAATTTTGTTCATCTATATTGGGACCGTATAAGTTCACCAGATGTATATTTTCTAATAACAAAGATCCTTGAATGATTAGATATCTTCCAAATTTGTCTCCAATTACATTTTTCACTTGAAATGGGACTGTTTTATGTATGAGAGTCATAACTGCCCTGGCTCGGGATGAAAATGATGAGGTGAATACACTTCCTTGCCATCTTCTCCTAATTCTTTGTATATCCTCCTCTATTAGATGAGTTTCTTGTAAAAACACAATTTTTGAACCCATGTCTTTTATTTTATTCATAACTTGTTTAAGTTTTTTAAAATTTTGTAGACCTCTGCAATTCCATGAGGTTAAATTGAGATTAACGCTTTGGTCTATGATCAGTAAGGAGTTTGAGATTACCTCGCAATGTAAACATGCTCACACAGAGAAGCAAAAACATGAGTGGTTGAACATTCATCCTACAAACTACACACAAACAAATTCCCCCTTCCCACATTTGTGGTAATCCCCCCAAAATCAAAAAAAAAAATTCCGTCCCCCGCTATAGCCATTGACTGCTCTACACCCGCGAGGATCAGTCAGAACCACTCTTTCTTTCTCCTCTCAATCACCCTAACTCTACTGCTTTTAATGACGTAACATTAACTCTGTTCTGTAGTTTTCCAACTTAACTCCTAAATTTTATCGCAACTTTGTACATCATAGGTTTTTTTTTTTAACATATAATACAATCTATATTTTGTAAACTTGCTACATGCTTCAGATCAGTCAGATGCCTGTGCAAATGCTTAAATATTCTACCTTATATTTTGTTCATGCTTAGCTCCCACCAGTCTCTTCTTGGATCTTCTTGATGAGCTCCTGCGCCTCCTCAGGGGTCTTGAAGATGTGGGTTCTGCCCTTATACGTGACCAGCAGTCTTGCAGGATAAATCACTCCATGACGAATCCCAAGGTTGCGCATCTCTTTACGGGCGGGGTCAAACTGTTTCCTTAATTGTTGGATTCCTGTGGCCAAATCTGGGTAGAACCGCACCTGTTGATCCTGGTATTTACTTTCTCCTTTGGCTCGCGTCACGTTGGAGATCGTCATCCTGTCTCTGTAGCTGAGGAACGTCATAATCAGCGTCCTCGGTGATGCCTTGTTATCTCTCGGTGGGCCAATTCGGTGGGCGCTTTCTAAGACGACTGATGACTGCAGCTCCGCGTTGTTCAGCGCTTCTGGGATCCACTTTTCCAAAAAGGAACATGGATCCAGACCCTCCGTTCTCTCCGGGAGACCCACCAGCCTCAGGTTGTTCCGTCTCGACCGGGATTCTAAATCCAGAACATTATCTTCCAGACATTTATTTTTTAATTCCAATGTGCGCACCTTTAATTGTAGGCCGGAGACGTCATCCTCAGCACTGGAAATTCGGAGCTCCACCTGCGAAACTCTTTCCATACAGTCGTTTAACTCCTTTTTCATTCCTTCTATTTCTGCAGTAATCCCGTCAAGTTTAGAGGAAAAGTCTGCTCTCATTGAACTAATGGCAGCGAGCACCGCACCTGTGCCGTCGACAGTCGTCACCGCTCCTCCGCTAGCTTCCTCTGCCATATTAGGGGATTTTTCTGCTTCGTCACGGACGTGAAAGTCTGTTAACTTGGACTGTTTCGGCGATTCAGTTTTTCCTCCACCTGATTTCCCAGCCTTAGGCTTTACCGGCATGTCCTCGCCCAAACATTGGGATAGGTTTTGTTCCAATTGAGAGAGTCATTTGTCTTTTTTTTTTTTAAATTTTTTATTTATTTATTTTTTTTAAAGGAGCAGAGTAGAGTGAAGCACGTCCTTCTACGCGGCGGCCATAACCGGAAGTCCCTCATTGTCCATTTTAACGTTATCCGATTTTGTTGCCATTTAATCCATCCGTCTTTAAATATTATGGTCTAATTATTATGATTTTATTTGCTTCCTCCTTTTCCCAACCTCTTGGGCTTCTTTTAATAATTTGCTGTATGGATCCTCCTTAGGATCGCGGCATTGATAAGTTGGGGGAGGATTATCTTTTTCATTTAATAATGGTTCGATGCTCGGTTGGTTTTGATATTTATCTCTTTTTGTTGTAAGTTTTTCCGTTGACGCTAAGACTGTGCATTCATCCACATCCGGTGTGGGTTTAAAGGAATAATCTTTTTCCCCATTTCTTTAAATATTTTTCAGGATCCTTTATCTGATCTTTTTCTTTTAACCGGTTATTGTAATTTTTTACCGTTCGGCACGCAGTTTCCTCTTTTTTCTTTTGCTTAGTTTTCACTTTGTTTTTCCTGTACAGTTACCCATTTTTTTTTTTCTTATATAGTCGGGAACGTAGTCAGTCCGCTCACTGCAACACTATTACTGTCCAGTAGGTGCACTCACCTTTCGCTGAACTAGATGCTCACGCAGCTTTTAAAATGCGCTCACCTTTCGCTGGAACTAGATGCTCACGCTTTTTTTCCCCTTTTTTTATTTTTTAGAATGCGCTCACCTTTTGCTGGGACTAGATGCTCACGCTTCTGGGATGCGCTCACCTTTCGCTGGAACTAGATGCTCACGCAACCTGTATTAGGACTTCTGTAATTTCTTACAGGATCATTACCTGGTATGATCAGATAGGAAAAATATATAGGACGCCGCCTTATATTACCATTACTTAGCTAAAGCTTGACCTATCAGTCAATACACAGCACCTTTTACTTTTCTTTTACCTTTTTGAAACCTGACTCTTCAGCCGGAAAACAACACAATCGAGACTTTAACCCGAACAAAACCTTTTTTTTTTCCGTTGCAACTACTCGTCCGCGCGCTTCACTCTCTTATCGCGTTAGTCACTCGTGGTTGGGTTTAGGAGGATCTTGTAACATATTTAAGAGCGCATCCTATTTTACTTTAGTAATATGTTGGAGCGGCCTATTTCACATTAGTAATATTTTTAGGAGCGCATCCAATTTTTCATATTGAAGCGGCCTATTTTTCATTAGTAATATATTTAGGAGCGCATCCCATTTACATTAGTAACATATTGGAGCGGCCTATTTTACGTTACTCACTCAAGGCTGGATTTGGGAGGATCTTCTAACGCATGTAGTGTATACTATATCCTTTTTCTTTAATAATAATAAAAAGACGTCACTTACTTTAGGACCCTACTAGTGAGGATGACCGTCACTTAGACAGAGTCAGGAGCCAGTCTCCTCCCCGGCGTTCCCTGAAGGCGGGTTTCCAAAACTGACCGTTGGTCAGACCATACATGGGTTTGAAGACCGGGGAAGGCTTGGTTGTCCTGGCCTGTCTATGGTATTGGTCATCCGGGTCACAGCACCACGTATGTCAGGAATCTCTGAAAACACTTAGAATATGATCGTATATTAGTTCATTACCTCAATAAAGATTCGAGACTCAAGAATATTCTTTTTAAAGGCTTTACTTGTACAAGGAGCACAAACCTGGGTACAGGAAGTCAGTGCTGAAGACTGGCTTCAGTGGGCAGGCTTATATGTGAGAGACAGTTGCAATACACAAATGGTTTCAGCTGAATACATCACAGACAGAAAGGGGTGAAACAAGTCTGGTGTGGAAGATGTGTTCAATGACGAGACATGAGTGTATTCCTCAGGTTCGGCTTTATTGCAGAACACAATCATCCAACATTCTCAAAAAGCAAGAAGAGGCAGAATCATGATACACCACACTCTTATACCTCCGGGGGATTAAGAACTCAAGTCACATGGTGCTTCTGCAAACATTCAATCACAATGCAAGTCTCTGAAGATTCACCATTGTCTCTTATTCTCTGGTGTTCCGGGAAACCCCCCAGGGCCTCCTCTCTGAGACAAGGGTCCGACTTCACACCTCCTCGACGTCTCCTGTCAGCCCCCGTCGATCCAGACTCTTTGTTCCTCCAGACGTGAAGCCCCAATCCACATAAGCCATACATTTGTGGGAGATATGAACCAGACATATGTGCCACACTCTTGTGGGAAATATGAACCAAACATATGTGCCACATGACCCCCCCCAAACGCCTGCATGGGACAAACATACTCGTAAATGCATAACATAAAAGACATTACCACATAACCAACAATCAGTCCCCCAATCTCTTAGGTCTTAGCTTCCTGCCGAATCTGCTGTAGGCCGGCTTCGCTGCGTCTGCAGCGTCTCCTCGCACCTGGGGATTAGATTTGTTAGCACATCTCTGTGGGAGCTCTGGAGCATGCCTTCTCAGTGGCCTGCCCCGGCGGAGGGCTTTCGCCAACTGCACGCGTTCATCAGCCAGGACAAAAGCGGGCTTGAGTCTGTTTATGCAAATTAGCTCCCTTCTGCCCCCCAAATCTAGCAAAAAATGCTTCTCATTTTTTTCCAGCACCCTGAACGGTCCATCGTAAGGCGGACGCAGCCCTGGGCGTTGTGCATTATGTCTAACAAAAACAAACTCTGCGTTTTTCAAAGCCTCTGGCACAAAAACGCGTGGAAAACTGTGATGCACTGGGCCAGGCAGCGTGTTTGATCCTGTGCCGCTCTGCAACAGCTGAGCGGGGGGGCAGTTTGGTGCAGGATTTTCCGGAAGAAATTCCCCCGGCAAACGGAGAGGAGGTGCGAACAGTAACTCCGCTGGGGAGGCCTGCAAATTCTCCTTAGGTGCAGAACGCAACCCCAATAAAACCCATGGCAGTTTGTCCACCCAATCTGTATCCGTGAGCGATGCTGTGAGGGCTGCTTTCAATGACCTATGAAAGCGTTCACATAAACCGTTGGCCTGCGGGTTATACGCGGTAGTGCGGTGTACCTTCACCCCTAAGCTGCGGGCCATAGACGACCACAGTTCGGAAACAAATTGAGGGCCTCTGTCTGACGTTATATCCGACGGAACTCCAAAACGCGCGACCCAAGCTGTTAAAAACGCACGCGCAACCTCTCCCGCCGTTGTTGACGCCAGAGGTACCGCTTCCGGCCAACGTGTGGTGCGGTCCACCATCGTCAAAAGGTGTGTGCCCTTGAGACGAGGGAAGCGGGCCCACCAGATCAACATGCGCATGATCGAACTGCTTAGCCGGGATGTGAAAAGGCTCCAAAGGGTCCCTCGTGTACTTCTGCATCTTAGCCCTCTGGCACGCTACACAAGCTGCTGCCCATTCCTTGACCTGTTTGCGCAACCCCGGCCAGACAAATTTCTCCCCCACCATCTTGACCAATGCGCGCACCCCCGGGTGCGCCAGCGAATGGACAAAGTCAAAAACACGGCGGTGCCACGCGGCTGGAACCACGGGACGAGGCCGACCCGGGGAGACATCATATATTAAGGGGGGCATACCTATTTGCTGCATCCTTTGCTCCAGCCTTAACCCTGTTGGTCCAGACTGGAGCGCGCGCACATCCGCGTCACCAACCTGCTCCGCAGCCATGTCTGCATAATCCAAACCTACGTGGACCGGGGCTGCGCGCGCTCCCTCGTCACTGCCCTGGCCCACAGCCACCGAGTCTGCCCCCACGTGGCCTGGCGTTGCCATAGCACGTGAGAGACAGTCTGCCACTACATTGTGTTTGCCTGCGACATGCTGGATATCGGTGGTGAACTCCGATATTGCGGCTAGCTGTCTTTGTTGTCGGCCTGACCAAGGTTCTGAGATCTTGGCCATCGCAAAAGTTAACAGTTTGTGGTCCACGAAAGCGGTGAAACGACGCCCTTCCAGCCAGAACTGGAAATGGCGGATGGCCAAGTGTAGGGCTAAAAGCTCCCTGTCAAACGCGCTGTATTTACGCTCGTTATCGCGCAAGGATTTGCTAAAGAACGCGAGCGGCTGCCAGGTCCCTGCCACACACTGTTCAATGACTGCCCCCACCGCTCGGTCCAAAGCGTCGGTGGTGAGCGCCAAACTGGCTGTTGGAACCGGGTGCGCTAACAAAACGGCGCTTGCAAGGGCTGATCTGACCTGGGAGAAAGCGCGCTCCCGCTCCGGAGACCATTCGACCTTATTCGTGGGTTTTTATTTTTTTAGTGCCGCGTACAGTGGCTGCATAAGCCGCGCTGCGCTCGGAAGGAACCGGTTGTAAAAATTCCTAGAAACTCCTGCAGCGCTTTTATCGTTTGAAGTCGGGGGAAATCTGTTATTGCGCGCACTTTCTCCGGCAGGGGAACCGCTCCTTCTGGCGAAACGCGATGCCCCAAAAAATCGATTTGCGCCACCCCGAACTGGCACTTCGCTGGGTTAATTATCAACCCGTGCTCTGCCAGTCTCCGAAAAACCGCTGTGAGGTGGGTTTCGTGTTCATCCTCGGACGTGCTGGCTACCAATATGTCGTCTAAATAGACGAACACGAAAGGCAGGTCGCGTAAAACAGCATCCGTCATGCGTTGGAAAGTTTACGCGGCGCCCTTTAACCCAAACGGCATGCGCAAAAACTCAAAAAGCCCAAACGGAGTTATTACCGCGGTTTTGGGAATATCCTGCGCGCGCACGGGGACTTGATGGTAGCCACGCACCAAGTCTATTTTAGAAAAAATGCGCGCCCCCGCCAAATGAACTGAGAAATCCTGGATGTGCGGAATCGGGTAGCGGTCGTGTGCTGAGACGTTGTTCAACCTGCGGAAATCGCCACAAGGTCGCCACGAGCCATCAGCCTTTGGGGCCATGTGTAGCGGGGAAGCCCAGGGGCTGTTGGAGCGTCTAATTATGCCCAGTTTTTCCAGGTTGGCAAATTCCTCACGCGCTATTGCCAGTTTAGCTGAGTCCAAGCGCCGGGCTTTTGCAAAAACGGGCGGCCCAGTGGTGGTGATAAAATGCTCCACCCCGTGTTTGGCCACTGTCGCCGAAAACTTTGGGACCGTGAGTGCTGGAAAGTGAGTGAGCAGAGCATGAAACTTACCACCCGCAGCTGTGACGTTGGCGTGTGCAGTCGGCGGAGCCACCCGAGCTGTGCAGGGGATAGAATGAAAAGAAAGTGCATTAACCAGACGTCTATTAGCAAGATCAACCAATAAACCATGTGAGCACAAAAAATCAGCTCCTAACATGTTAAAACTGACTGCCGCTACAATAAAGGTCCACTCGAATGAACGGCCCTGTAAGGACAGAAGCATGGTCCTCTCACCGAAGGTCTTAATCGCTGAGCCATTCGCTGCTGATACTGACACCCAGGGAGCTTTAGACGGCATCAGCTGTTCCGCGTAGGTAGGCGTGACGAAACTCAGCTGGGAGCCCGTGTCCACGAGGAATTGTTTCCCCGAGTGTGCATCTGTCAGGTAAAGCAGCTTATTTTCTTCTCCGAGGGACGCAGCTGCTACCGGCCCCCGGTCTTGGCGTTTCCCTGACGCTTGAAGCGGCACGGTGGGAGACATCTGTGTGCCCTCTCCGCAAAACGGCGGTGGTAGAAACACAGGCCGTCTTCAGCCAGCTCCGCGTCGCCTGACGCCTGTCGCCACCGTCGTCGGTTCGTCTGGCGCCGCCACCACTGGCTCCAAACCATCTCCGGGCGCCGTCCTCTGCTCAGCTGCCGCAGCTGAAACCGCACTCCGCTTGTGGGCGTCGACGAGTCGCTGCGCCTCCTTGCCGAGCCCATGGTAGTCCCGCTTGGCCAATCGGGGTGAGTCTGCCAGGGTCACTCTCACTGCTGGCGGCAGAGTCCGGAGGAAAAGGTGGGCGAAAATAAATTTGCCATCCTCGGAGTCTTTCAGTCTCAGCATCTTCACCATCAGGTCTGCCGGTCTGTCGTTCTCCGACTCCGTCAACTCTAGGAGCCCCTCTGCTCGCTGTTGCACCGAGGGGGTGAAATGGCTGATCACCGCCTCCTTCAATGCGCCGTACTTGTCGGTGTCCGGTGGGTGGTTAACCAGGTCTTCCACCCTCTGGACCGTGTGACTGTCCAGCTTCGCCACCACATGGTAGAACCTCGTTTCATCCTTTGAGATTCTCCGGAGGTTGAACTGCGCCTCGACCGCGCTAAACCAGGAGCGCGGGCTGTGCCGCCAGAAATCGGGCAGCCGGAGCGTGGAGGCAGCCATCAGGCCGGCCTCTGATGAGCTCCGCTCGGGAGAATTCTCTCTGCTCATTCTTTGTCGTGGGTCACCAGTGTGGAAGATGTGTTCAATGACGAGACATGAGTGTATTCCTCAGGTTCGGCTTTATTGCAGAACACAATCATCCAACATTCTCAAAAAGCAAGAAAAGGCAGAATCATGATACATCACACTCTTATACCTCCGGGGGATTAAGAACTCAAGTCACATGGTGCTTCTGCAAACATTCAATCACAATGCAAGTCTCTGAAGATTCATCATTGTCTCTTATTCTCTGGTGTTCCGGGAAACCCCCCAGGGCCTCCTCTCTGAGACAAGGGTCCGACTTCACACCTCCTCGACATCTCCTGTCGGCCCCCGTCGATCCAGACTCTTTGTTCCTCCAGACGTGAAGCCCCAATCCACATAAGCCATACATTTGTGGGAGATATGAACCAGACATATGTGCCACACTCTTGTGGGAAATATGAACCAAACATACAGTATGTGCCACACTGGCACATTATTAGCAGTGTTGACAGAGTTCGTTAATCCGGTCTTCAAAGAACAAAGGGGGCCCTGCTCCCTTTCTCGCTCCGCAGGGGGCTCTTTGTATCCTCTTGCTCTACAGGGGGCTTCCTGTACCTTTCCGGCAGAACTGGCTTCCTGCATTCAGTCTTAGTGTTAATCCAGAGGAACACGCTTCTCCGGTACTTTTCCACACTTCTACACTTGTATAAGGCTTAGACATAAAAAATGATAACATATGTGTACATTTTTCTGACAGAGCCCTTTGGGTCCTTCGCTCCCTGACAGCTCGGGTGTTTCACACACATACACATCCGCACTTCATTCATTCCCATTAACACGTTTTGGGGTTTTGTTCAATACAAGGCACGAAACCACTCCTGCACGTGGGTTTTTCATTCACTAAGTGGCTTCTGGCCATGTAGTGCAGACATAAATGGCTCCCGGACATTTAGCAATGGTCGTTGTAGTTGTGTGCTCAGGCTTTCTCATCAGGCACCTCTCTAGGCAGCCGCTGAAGGAGCTCAGTTTAGAGCTAGCGTTTTTAGCTGTTGCTTTGTCACTGCTGCTGGAGAATAAAAACGGCACGCCTGCTCGTGCAAGAAAAAAAGAGAACTTGCCAGTCTCATAACTTAATACTGTAGTGACTGGTGAAATATATCCTAAGCAATTCGTCAGTCCCCCTGCCTTTCCCTTAATATGAAGGCTGCATTTGAATTCTGACCACATCTCTTAGCTAAGCGACTCTTCCATTATGGCTCCCGTTTCCAGCGGGTTAAAACCATGATAATAAAGGCTTATCTTATCTTATCTTATCTTATCTTATAAACGCCAGTGCTTACATACCTCTTGTGATTTTTTTCCATGTTTAAAGCACTTTAATAAACTCATGTTTTTGTCGGACAGTCACGCTTAGCGAGACGCTGCCTGCTGACTGACTGGAAAACTCGTGTGAGCAGGGTGCTTCTAAACTCCGCGCGGATGATGGCCACGCGCGTTGTTCGTGTGTGCGCTTCCGGAAAGTCATTGCTTCATATATTTTTATTAATAAAATCATATCGGCTTGGCATGGTGGTACGATTTCTGGCGAGGCGGCCCGCCACGGAGAAATGTTACCAGAGGAAACCCTGAGCTGTCTACCATGACATTTTAGAGCACTTCATGCTTCCCTCTGCTGACAAGGTTTATGGAGATGCTGATTTCATTTTCCAGTAGAACTTGGCACCTGCCCACACTGCTGCCAAAAGTACCAGAGCCTGGTTTAATGACCATGGTATCACCATATTTTACTGACCATCAAACTCTCCTGACCTAAACCCCATACAGAATCTATGAAGTATCGTCAATAGGGAGATGAGACACTAGGTCCAACAATGCAGATGAGCTGAAGGCCGCTATCAAAGCAACGTGGGCCTTCGTAACACCTCAGCAGTAACGCAGGCTGATCACCTTCATGCCATGCCACAGTGATGCAGTATTAATACATACAAAAGGAGCCCTGACCAAGTATTGAGTGTGTGCGTGGAAATGCTTTGTCGGCCAACATTTCTATTAAAAAAAAATCAATTTTTTAAAATTGATCTTATGTAATATTCTAATTTTTTGAGAAACTGATTTTCGAGTTTTCATGAGCTGCAAGCCAAAACGATCAAAATAAAAAAAAAAAACCACACTTGAAGTACAGTGGGGCAAAAAAGTATTTAGTCAGCCACCAATTGTGCAAGTTCTCCCGCTTAAAAGATGAGAGAGGTCTCCAATTTTCATCATAGGTATACCTCAACTATGAGAGACAAAATGAGAAAAAAATCCAGAAAATCACATTGAAGGATTTTTAATGAATTAATTGGTAAATTCCTCAGTAAAATAAGTATTTGGTCACCTACAAACAAGCAAGATTTCTGGCTCTCACAGACCTGTAACAACTTCTTTAAGAGGCTTCTCTGTCCTCCACTCGTTACCTGTATTAATGGCACCTATTTGAACTCGTTATCAGTATAAAAGACACCTGTCCACAACCTCAAACAGTCAGACTCCAAACTCCACTATGGCCAAGACCAAAGAGCTGTCAAAGGACACCAGAAACAAAATAGTAGACCTGCACCAGGCTGGGAAGACTGAATCTGCAATGGGTAAGCAGCTTGGTGTGAAGAAATCAACTGTGGGAGCAATTATTAGAAAATGGAAGACATACAAGACCACTGATAATCTCCCTTGATCTGGGGCTCCACGCAAGATCTCACCCCGTGGGGTCAAAATTATCACGAGAACGGTGAGCAAAAGTCCCAGAACCACACAGGGGGACCTAGTGAATGACATGCAAAGAGCTGGGACAAAAGTAACAAAGGCTACATCAGAAACACACTACGCCGCCAGGGACTCAAACAATGCAGTGCCAGACGTGTCCCCCTGCTTAAGCCAGTACATGTCCAGGCCCGTCTGAAGTTTGCTAGAGAGCATTTGGATGATTCAGAAGAGGATTGGGAGAATGTCACATGGTCAGATGAAACCAAAATAGAACTTTTTGGTAAAAACTCAACTTGTCGTGTTTGGAGGAGAAAGAACACCATACCTACTGTGAAGCATGGGTGTGGAAACATCATACTTTGGGGCTGTTTTTCTGCAAAGGGACCAGGACAACTGATCCGTGTAAAGGAAAGAATGAATGGGGCCATGTATCGTGAGATTTTGAGTGAAAACCTCCTTCCACCAGCAAGGGCATTGAAGATGAAACGTGGCTGGGTCTTTCAGCATGACAATGATCCCAAACACACCGCCCGGGCAACGAAGGAGTGGCTTCGTAAGAAGCATTTCAAGGTCCTGGAGTGGCCTAGCCAGTCTCCAGATCTCAACCCCATAGAAAATCTTTGGAGGGAGTTGACAGTCTGTGTTGCCCAGCAACAGCCCCAAAACATCACTGCTCTAGAGGAGATCTGCATGGAGGAATGGGCCAAAATACCAGCAACGGTGTGTGAAAACCTTGTGAAGACTTACAGAAAACGTTTGACCTCTGTCATTGCCAGCAAAGGGTATATAACAAAGTATTGAGAAGAACTTTTGTTATTGACCAAATACTTATTTTACCGAGGAATTTACCAATTAATTCATTAAAAATCCTTCAATGTGATTTTCTGGATTTTTTTTTTCTCATTTTGTCTCTGATAGTTGAGGTATACCTGTGATGAAAATTGGAAACCTCTCTCATCTTTTAAGTGGGAGAACTTGCACAACTGGTGGCTGACTAAATACTTTTTTGCCCCTGTGTGTGTGTGTGTGTGTGTGTGTGTGTGTGTGTGTGTGTGTGTGTGTGTGTGTGTGTGTGTGTGTGTGTGTGTATCTTGTTATCATCAAATAAGATTACTACGATATGAAATTTTGGTCATATCGCACAGCCCTACCCTGAAAGAAAAGTTGCTGTCTATATTGTAGGGGGTTAAATGATTTTCTGATATTTTCTGTAAATTTGTTCCACTTTGATTTGTAAATTGTTTGCTTTCCGTAAACTCATTGAAATTACATGGTTATTACTTTTATTACGGATCTAGAATATATTGAGTCATGAATATGTTATCTATTTTTTTTTTTTGTTGCTAGTGCGTAAGTAGCATACCTTCAACGTCGATCATGACGATGGACAAGGGGTGGGCACTATGGCCTAAAAAATATTGCAATATTTCTGTGAATTTCACAATAACAATATCTTTTGTCATATTGCAGAATACAGTTTTTTTTCTTTCACATTTATGCAAAAAGGACCGTTTCACAGGCCAGCGATTTTACCGTCAACATATTCAGAAAAAATAAACTATTTCTCCAGTATATAAACAGCAGCTCAGATTTGGTTTAAAATATTTTTTTGTTCTGTATCAACTATTACAAGAAAATAATGTAAACCGTTACATCTTAAGTGCACACAGATGTTGGGTTTTATGCTCAATAACTTTACCTGCACTATTACTCTTTGTTCCAAGGTTGTCATAGCCAGGAGCGGCACTGGAGTTAAGCTCCCAGTGCTTATAAAATGCTCCTTATGGCGTGCGTCTCGAAAAGCCTCTGACAACTAAGTCCAACTCCTGGCCTGCCCGTGTGTTTAGTCTCTAAGCCCGGCGGAACTGCTTTTACTAATAGGAGAAGGGGCGAGGGCGGATCTCTGGCGCCTTAAAACCAGATGCTTTGGGTAGATGGTGGCTCGTCAACCTGGGACGGTAGCCCATCTAGGGGAAGGTAAACCCTGATTTCAAACCTCCGCTGCTTTGCGGCACACCCGGTCACGGGAAAGGCTTCGGGAGTCAACCCTGAGGAAAAATCCAGAGTCAGAGTCCCTAAGGCAGTTCTCTGTTGTGCTCAACATCGTTCTGGCAGCTCCTGCGACGGCGCTGGTGCCAAACTGTAGCAGCCCTGCTGTTCCTTTGGATTCATCAGTGACGTGGAGAGAGGGGACATGCTGCATGGGCAACATCTTGTTCCTGCCCAGGCTTGAATCCTACCAACGCCCCATGCTGGAAGGTAGAACACCGGATCACTGGAGAGGATACTCCAGCTTTGCCTTTGGCGTAGACAAAACACGGGGAATGACAGTTACTGGTTATAAGCCACCGCTCAATTGGCGTAGAGCGCGGCGCCAGGGGTTGTTCCCGACGGTGGGAGGGATCATCGGATCTCACTGGACAGCTACCGCCCGCCTCAAGCTGGGCAGCCCCCAGCCAATAAGGTGTTGTCCCGCCACAGCCTGCTTTCCTCATTGGGTGCATGGGCATGAGGAGAAGTCCGAACGGCAGGCTGAGAACGTTTGCACCAGGCAAGACAAAAAAACAAGAGAGACCAACTCTAAAACTGGGAACTTGGAACGTCCGCACTATGATGACAGGACTCGCTGCTAACCTCAAGGACATCAACAACACCAGGAAGACTGCCATCATCAATAATAAGCTGAAGAGACTGGAAGTGGATATCGCCACTCTCCAGGAAACACGGTTGGCTTACGCAGACACACTGAGAGAGAAGGACTACACGTTCTACTGGCAGGGAAAGAGCAGTGACGAACACAGGGAACACTGAGTGGGCTTCGCAGTGAAGAACACCTTGCTGAAGATGGTGGAACCGGGCAACAATGGCTCTGCACGACTCCTCACCCTCCGCCTGAACAACACTCAAGGCCCAGTCACCCTCGTCAGTGTGTATGCCCCAACACTGACAGCCACACCAGAGGCAAAAGACAAGTTCTACGAGAATCTCGCAACAACTGTCAGGATCATCCCCAACTCTGAACAACTCATTCTCCTTGGAGACTTCAATGCCAGAGTGGGTGCTGACCACGACTCCTGGCCCTCCTGTCTTGGACCATTTGGCGTGGGCAGAATGAACGACAACAGACAGCGACTGCTTGAGTTCTGCACTTATCATGATCTGTGCATCACAAACTCGTTCTTCAAGACCAAGCCCCAATACAAGGTTTCCTGGCGACATCCGCGCTCAAAGCACTGGCACCAGCTGGACCTGATCCTGACCAGGCGCACCTCAGTGAAGAACGTGCTAATCACCCGTTCGTTCCAGAGTGCAGATTGCGACACAGACCATTCATTGGTGTGTTGCAAGGTCAAGCTGCAGCTGAAGAAATTCCATCGTGCTAGACAGCCTGGAAAGGCACGGATTGACACCAGCAAGATGGCCCAACCAGAACTTGAGTGGTTTGCCTCCACCTTTGAGAAGGAACTTGGTGTACCACAAGAAGGAGAATCTGCAAAGCAGAAGTGGGAAGAGCTGCGAAACACCATCCACCGCACAGCCTTGGCTACCTTTAGGAGGAAGACCTCGAAGTCACAGGACTGGTTTGATGCCAAGTTGACCGAGATGACCCCCGTCATTGAAGCCAAGCGCTCAGCTCTTGCCGAGTACAAGAAGTACCCAAACGAGAAGAATCTCCAGATTCTCAGGGCTGTGAGAAGCAAAGTTCAGCAGACTGCTCGGCGCTGTGCCAACGAGTACTGGACTCAGCTCAGCCAAGACATTCAAACCGCTGCCATAACAGGGAACATCCGTGGTATGTACAATGGCATCAAGAAAGCACTTGGTCCGGCTCAGAGCAAGACGGCCCCCCTCAAATCCTCCACTGGGGAGATGATCACAGAAAAGAACAAGCAGATGGAGAGATGGGTGGAGCACTACTCCAGACAGAACACTGTGACATCGTCAGCCCTTGATGCCATCGATTACCTGCCATCCATGGACAAACTTGACGCCGAGCAAACCATCGACGAACTCAGCAAGGCCATTGATAGCTTGGCCGCTGGCAAGGCACCCGGCAACGACGGCATACCCCCCGACCTGATCAAGCACTGCAAGACTGCCCTACTGCTGCCATTGCTTGACATCCTCTGCCAGTGCTGGAAGAAAGGTGCCGTACCACAGGACATGAGGGACGCCAAGATCATCACCCTCTACAAAAACAAAGGGGAGAGAAGCGACTGCAACAACTACAGGGGCATCTCCCTCCTCAGTGTTGTTGGCAAAGTCTACGCACGAGTTGTTCTCGTTCGTCTACAGAAGCTTGCCGAACGTGTCTACCCCGAGTCTCAGTGTGGCTTCTGCGCTGAGCGATTGACGGTAGACATGATATTCTCCATCCGCCAACTCCAGGAGAAATGCAGAGAACAGAACATGCCCCTATACGTCGCCTTCATCGACCTCACCAAAGCGTTCGATCTGGTCAGCAGAGAGGGCCTTTTCAAGATCCTGCCAAAGATAGGATGCCCACCAAAGTTGCAAAGCCTCATCAAATCGTTTCACACCAACATGCAGGGGATAGTGCAGCACGACGGCAACATCTCAGAGCCATTCAACATACGCAGTGGAGTGAAACAGGGCTGTGTACTTGCGCCAACCCTCTTTGGGATTTTCTTTGCTATGCTCCTGAGGCATGCCTTCAGCACAGCAACAGAGGGAATCTACCTGCACACAAGATCTGACGGCAGGCTTTTCAACCTCACCCGCCTGAAAGCCAGAGCCAAAGTACGCGAGGCTCTAATCAGAGACATGCTGTTTGCAGACGACGCTGCAGTCGCGACCCACACACAGCAGGAGCTTCAGACCCTGATGGACCGCTTCTCCCAGGCATGCAAGGACTTTGGGCTTACCATCAGCCTGAAGAAGACTAACGTCTTGGCGCAAGGCACGGAAGCACCACCAACCATCACCATCGACCACGAGCTGGAGGTCGTGAATCAGTTCATGTACCTGGGGTCCACAATCAGCAGCAACCTCTCCCTTGATACAGAGATCAACAAGAGGATTGGAAAATCAGCCTCCACACTCGCTCGCCTCAACACACGAGTGTGGGAGAATCACAAACTCTCTGTCAAGATGAAGATGGCAGTGTACAACGCCTGCATCATCAGCACACTGCTCTATGGGAGTGAGACGTGGACAACATACGCCCGGCAGGAAAAGAGACTGAACTCCTTCCACTTGTGCTGCATTCGCCGCATCTTGGACATATCCTGGCAGGACAAAGTGCCCAACACAGAAGTTCTGTCCCACGCCGGCCTTCCCTCCATGTTCACTCTACTCAGGCAGCGCAGGCTCTGCTGGCTAGGCCACGTTCACCATATGGAGGATGGCAGAATCCCCAAAGACATCCTCTACAGAGAATTGGCGACTGGCAGGAGAGACGTTGGCCGCCCACAGCTGCGCTTTAGAGACGTCTGCAAGAGAGACATGAAGGCCCTGGAGATCAACACAGAGCGCTGGGAGGACCTTGCAACGGACCGCTCCAAATGGAGAGGCACCCTGACCAGACAGCTCAAGGCGGGTGAAGAGAGACTGACTGCTGCAGCAGATGAAAAAAGGACCCGCAGGAAGAACCACCACAGTTCCAGCAGCACGGAGACCACCCACAAGTGCGACCTGTGTGACAGGGACTGCCATTCGCACATCGGCCTGTTCAGCCACAGGCAGTGCTGTTCCAGCAGAGTAGACATTTAGGATTCTCTTCCATGGTCATCATAGACCGACGGAGGCCGACGAACTCTTGTTGTACAGACCTCTCCTTTTTGGCTCTCGTTGCACTGAAAGAATGTTTTGTTTTTTCTCTTTGGATGGTTGAATAAAATCAAGATGAAGCAGCCAAAATGGAACAAAAATACAACTACAGACACTTCGAGTGGCACATTGTTGGATGTTAATACCACTTCAGCGGTGTTGACGTGCGGGAAAAAATGCAGGCAGATTATCTACATTGCTGCACCATTTTTATTTTTTTTATTTTTTTTTAACATGGCAGCAGTCTGAAACTCAACTGGATGCAGACGCTCCGACTTCATAGTGGAAGCTTCCCACACGTTTGTTTTGCTGTTTCTATTACAATGCGTAACTTCCGTTGGCAGTGGAATGGTGTGATGTCATCACACAACAGATCCCAAATAATGCAATTTAGAACTGGTCTGGACCTGATACAGATTTGAGGTGACAAAGGTAAAAAAAAAACAAAAAAAAACAAGGTTGTATGGTCTCTTAATATAATTTAACATTTATGACTGGTATATAATTGCTGTTAGCATCAGGCTCACCAAACTTGGTACAGGGATTGAATTTCAGTTCCCCTTAACCCCTACCTAGATCTTGAGTCAAAAGGTCCTAGGTCAAGGTCACAGAGTTGTCTGCACTCTAACTCAAGAACAAAGAAAGTACCAAGACACCAAACTTGATCCATAACTAGACCTTGGGAACTGCACCTACAGTGGCAAAAATAAGTATTGAACACGTCAACATTTTTCTCTTTAAACATATTTCTCATGGAGTCATTAACCTGAGATTTTCACCAGATATCAGTAACAACCCAAATAATCCATACAAACAAAGAAACCAAAACGTTATATCTAATAAAGTGGAATGACACAGGGAATAAGTGTTGAACGCACTTGGTGAAATTCATTTAATATTTAGTAGAAAAGTCTTTGTTGGTAATAACAGCTTCCAGATGCCTCCTGTATGGAGAAACTAGGTGCAGGCATTGCTCGGAGTGATTTTAGCCTATTCTTCTACACAGACTGTCTTCAGATCTTGAAGGTTCCATGGGTGTCTTCTCTGAACTCTGATCTTCAGTTTGTTCCATAGATTTTCAGTTGGATTCAGGTCAAGTGACTGACTGGGCTTTTCTAGCAGCTTTATTTTCCTTCTCTGGAGCTAGATGAGAGTTTACGACTACTGGTCAGAGGGTCAGGGGTTTGATTCCCGCTTCGTCTGCATGTCAAAGTGTCCTTGAGCAAGACACTGAACCCCCAGTTGCTCCTGGTGGGTCAGGCCAGTGCCAGTGCATGGCAGCTCTGCCGCCATCATTTTGTGAATGTGTGTGTGTGAATGGGTGGATAGCAAGATCTGTAGAGCGCTTTGGTCATCTCGAGATGAGAAAGTGCTATATAAGTAAACGCCATTTACCATTTCCTTGGCTGTGTGTTCGGGATCATTGTCTTAATGAAATGTCCATCCTTGTTTCATCTTCAGCATGTTGGCAGATGGCAACAGCTTCTTATCAAGAATGTCTCTGTACATTTGTCCCTTCATCTGTCCTTCAATTATATGAAGTCCACCTGTACCATGTGCTAAAAAACACCCCCACACCATGATGGGATGTGGAGTTCCATTTCTCCTCCAAACATGCTTTGTCTTGTAGCATCCAAAAAGTTCAATTTCAATCTCATCTGACCAGACTATATTCTTCCAGTATTTTACGGTCTTGCTCAAATGTTGTGCATCAAACTTAAAACGAGCTTCAGTGTCCTTTTTCTTCAGCAATGGAGTCTTGCGAGATGAGCGGGCATAGAGCCCATGTTGGTTGAATGCATTACTTATTGTTTTCTTTGAAACGGCAGTACCTGCTAACTCCAGGGGCCTCATGTATAAAGGGTTGCACATCTTTCATACTAAAAGATGGCATACTCACAAAATCTGAGAAGTATGTGCGCACAGAAATTTTCAAATTTATAAACCTGTGTGCATGCCTGATTCTCCTTTCCTTTTCTTTATACATCCCACCTCACTTTGAAAACCAGCGCACGTGCACAATCTCTACTCCACCTCGGTTCCTCCCACTAATGATGATGTAAATTAAGAAAAATGCCCCTTCTGTCACTCTTCTGTCAAACAGTGATCATCAATCCTGTGGGAAAGCAAAACATAAAAAAATAACTGAGTGTGACACTGAGGTGTTGATAAGAGGTGGAGGTCAGAAAAAATATTTTTTGTTCTGACCCTCCAGAATCAACAATAAACAATAAATGACAGTTCATTCATTTTTTTTTTATTTCTATGGGATCATAACAAGACAAAAAAAAGGAAAGCGAAAAAGACAACCTATTTCAGACAGAAAGGGTATAGGCTGAAGCAACAGCTTCACCAGAGCAATCACTAGAGAAGACTGTGACGTCCTTTACAGATGCACTACATTTGCTCAATCTGTGCTATCAGTGAGGGGCACCAAGATCTGGAATAACATACCACCCGCAGTCAGAGAATGTACCACACTAAACACTTTTAAGACGCATTGTAAAAATTGGCTTTTAAACAACCAAAACTGTACCCATAACTAGTGGTTGCTCTGCGGCATACGCATATATATATATATACGCACCCGTGCGTCACACACATATGTCCCGCCTCTTGTTTGTTGCTATCTTTTGTTGCTGTGAGGTGCCTGGGGGCATGTGTGTGTACACATAGGTAGTACTTCACTTGTGTGACATTTGAATGTCTTGTTTTGTAACACCTTAACTCTTGAACTTTAGTATGTCCACTTTGTATTGTTTTATTCTTCGTGTGTATGATTGTGTGTTTTTGTGACCTGCCGGGGGACTACAGATGCAAATTAGCAGTATTGCGAAATCTGGCATACTTACATTTGTATTAATGTTCATTATTATGTATTGTCCTTTTCAAATAAACATTAAACTTAAATTTAAACAGCTTGTGCTTACCCCTCAGTCAATGCAGCTGGCTCAGACTGAAATAAAATAAAATGGTCTGGCATTAAAGTTGAAGTCTATAGATGGATCACTACTCAATGACAGTGTGACTGGGGGAGGGGGCGGGGGTGCTGACACACAGAAAAAAATGCTTTTAAAGAAAGCCCTCGGTAATCTGCATAGACAGACATGATGTTACTAAGTAAAATAAGTAAATAAAGTACATAAATACCATTGAATACCACTCCAGTCTTACAGCTGAATTTGTACCAATTACAAACCAAATCTGTGTCAGAATCCAAATTACGCATGACAGCCAGGAAGAAGCTGTTTATTTCCAGATTATAATCTCCAAACAGAGATATTTTAGACTATGGAAAAATCTCTTCACTTCGATACAGCTGCAAATGTCACCGGTCCAGCTATCGGGGTTCACCTGCAGGGATTCGTAATCCAGCTGCCTCGGCATGTATTGCGCTGGAGCTGGGGCTCGATTAGAGTGCCTTTTGCCAAACAGAATTCCTCCCAGGAGAGAGGGATTTGTGTGCATTGCCTCGTGAGTCAACTGTATAATCTCCGGTAAATTTTATTATCTCTGTCATATTTACAGAAATGGGCTCCAGTTTACAGTGGCGCTGGTTTTGGACCATGAATGAGGCAGGTTATATCTGAGGGAAATTAGTCATTATTCATCGCTCAATAAGCCGAGTTATGGAGATAAATCGCATAATAATAATAATAATAAAAATAATCATGTTTTTCAACCACTAATTCTTAGACAAATCATTTTAACTGAAGTAGAAATGTTATATTAACACTTTTTGTGAGTTTCAGCTGTTTTGTAGTTTAACAGACCGACCTGATAGAGTCAAACAGAATTTTGCGGCGAGCCCACAACTTCTCAGGGCAGGTGAATACGTTGCCCGCAGATTCTCACGTCACGTTTGTCTTTATACATCCCACTGTGTATGTGAAAATCTGTGTACGCCATGTTTTTGTGCATGCGCACCATTTATACTCGAGGCCCCTGGTCTTTCTGGAGCTCTCCACAAGTTGTCTTTGGCTCTTAGATAACTCTTCCGATAATTATTTTGACTCCTTTGTCAGAAATCTTGTGAGGAGCTCCTGGTTGTGGCTGGTTTATGGTAAAATGATGTTCTTTCCGCTTCCGAATGATGGCTCCAACAGTGCTCACTGGAACATTCAGCAGTTTAAGACCCCGTCACAGCTTGACGATTTAGGCAGTGTTTGCCAAACGTATAAAAATTTGTCTAAAATGCTGGCATACTCTGAAATTTTCTCTTTTGGCCGTATGCATCGCATATTTCTAGCAAGTTGGACGTATACATAACGTATTAATAACTTGTATAGAATAGTTCCGTAACTTCTAAATAACTTAAACCAACTAATGCTTAGCGTGTTGCCGACATTCACAACTTATGCGCAACATTAGTCTAACTTTTGCATAACTCGTGCATAGCTTATCCTAACTTCGACATAGTGTGGTCATGCCAAACTGCTGTTGCCTCCTGATCCATGAATCATAGGTGTGCGAGAGATCATCTCTGTTCAACCGAGATGATTCTCTCCTCCAAAGACCACCGGTGGTGGTGGTGGTGGGGGGGGGGGGGGACCGACCTGGCATAGCTGTCAGGTCAGTCACGCCACCTAAAACTGCTGATGTGACACGTCAGGAACGTCAGTTGTCACAACCTGGCTCAAAGGCACGTGAACTGATGCCGATAAAAATGTTTATTTTCAATAAAGTGTTTAAAAAAAAAAACAAGATAATGCATGGAGTGTGCTTTTGCCTGGAGCCACAGCCAAGGGACAGAAAAGTGGGATTTATCATGGAAACAGCTGAGTTCTGTGCATCGGGCAATCAGCTGATTGGATCTATCTCCTCCGGTGTTCTGACATTTTGGCTTATCTATCAAAACAGCACTGGACAGCTGATGGTACAGATTACAGTCAAAGGTTAAAAAAAAAAAAAAAAAAAACATAGCAAGGAGGGCTAAACAGCGATTTGGATCTTTATCCTGTAGCTTGAAAGTACTCAGACACATTCCCGACAGGTCCTGTTGTACAAAAAAGTACATGTGTTCAGCGCTCTGTGTGTGTGTATGCGCTGCATTCAGCAGCTGAGCTCTGTATGGGTTTTTCCTGTGAACCAACGCTGCAACTCCACCATTATAGGGTAGCTGTAACTTAGAAACCCATTCAGTAAGTTACACATAGGTTTAAAGAGCATTACTCATATGTTACAAATAAGTTTTGGGTACGCTAGACATTTATCTCAACATATTTTGACTTATGTGTAACTTGTGAGTCGCTTGCAAGTAACTTGTGTGAACGAAGGCATAACTTCCCTACAACTTATGCCCTGCTTATGTGGGATGTATTAGTCATACGCTGGCTACGTTGAAAATTTTCAGAAGCGCTCACCATACTAACGCCATATACCAGCATGCTTCAGCGTTCTCCAGCGTGCTCTCAACTTATACAAAGCTTGCCTATAACTGATTCGACATACGCCAGCGTATTCTCCAAATTTTTCATACATTTGGCAAACACTGCTTCAATCGTCTAGGTGTGACAGGGCCTTTAGAAATGTGCTTGTAACCAATGCCAGTGTTATGTTTTGCAACAATAAGGTTGCGAAGTTCTAGAGAGAGCTCTTTGCTTCTACCCATCATTAGGGATGAGAATCCTCCGCGGATCCGAGGAATTCCTCGGATTTGATCATGTCTAGGGTCATTCTCGTGAATCGTCTAAATTCGAGGAGAAAATTTTAGGGGGGGGGGGGTCTGGCAGCGAGTCGTATTTTCGATCGGCTGTGAAAATCCACTGCGCAGAACGCGCTACCCAGCGAGATCAGTAATGTAATGTAACAAGGCCACTGATTGGCTGATACTTATTGAAGCAACCAATCGGCGATGTTGTTAGATTTCCTATGTCATATCCGGATAACACGCGGAGCAAAATGCAAGTGGCGGACGGTTCAATCAGTTCATTCAACTGAGTTTTCCCGATTTTGTCAAAATGGTGAACCTAAAACTCACGAAAGACAACAAAGCAAGAATTTTAGAAATCGACAAAGGGATAAAGAACAAGTTTCGTTGGGAATGGCTTGAAAAAACTGTGTCAATGACTGTAAAGATCGGTAAAAATACCGAAGTTGTGGTTGAAAAAATGGCCGACTTCATAGCGAAATGCGAAGTACCAGGGAAAGCCCAGTGTGTTTATTGCAACGATTTCTTGAGTTATGGATCTCGTGGTTGTGCTGCCTTAGTTGAGCACTGTTCAAAACAGAAACATCTCAAAATCGTGGCTACAAGGAGATCAAACTACTCACTCGGTGCTGCGTTCAAAACGATCGATGGACACGGTCAAACTCAGATGCCAGTCAATCAAAGTTCATCACAGTCGCCCCCGATTACAGCAATTAGTGATCGGAAGACACATTCCGAGGTAAGATCTTTTTTTCTCTTTTAAGTAATGTACTTGAGAATTTTTGCGTAATGAATTTGTTATGAAATAGCATGTGTAAGTTGTGATGGCATGCCTGTTTTGAAACACTAATTGCATTTGAATGCTGATTATCGATTGTTATGTTATTACATATTTTCTCACAATTTGAATTTTGAATATAATTTATCATTTTTTGTTCACTAGGAGGAGTTACATAATGCATGTGTAAGTTTTTTGGTCATGTGGTGATGGGTTGCCTTTCCTAAGATATCTTTGCTTTTATTAGTAAACATAATTTCTTTATGGTCATTGCATAAAAATATTAAACATCTTTTAGGTTTTACTTACTTTCTTAGATTATCTTTCAAATATTAACTTGTTGAACTCTGTTGAACTTCCCTAAAAACGCCTAAAAATAAAATGCCCAAAGTAAATCAAAAGCTGTTCTTCAACCCTTTGCAGCATCTTCATGGGGTTGGTCTCATTTAAAAGAAAATACTCTGAATTTTTTGGCAAAACAGTCATAATCTCTCTAAGTGCTCCTGCCACTGAGTAACAGGAAAGTTCACCTGGGTGTTTTTTAGATACAGATGCTTGCAAATAACATACAGCTGTCAGATACTGGCTGGAAAACACAACAGAAATGTAGAACCAAGTGTTTTCAAGCTCAGGTCAAAATTTTGTAAAAATACCACAAAAAATGAATATATATTACACAGCTTTTTTCTGAGGTTGTAACAAAGCTGTGTCTGTACTGGAAGACCGGAAATACAGCTTCTTTTTTTTTCAGTGCGCACTGAGATGCAGAGACGTGACCGCCTGCTGAATTCACAAGAGTTCAAGGGGTTAAAATATACTGATATGCAACTTTTTTATATTCCTAGTAACACTAACAAATGCACACATTAATAAATCAAAATGTTTGCAGAATGTCAGTATATTTTAATAAATGGGTGATGGACTTGGTGATGGAATTTTGTTAATATTTATAATTTATTTTACTTGGTTAAATTATTTTGTCTGTTCTAGAACTATGTAAATGTAATTCTGTGTCAGTTCTAAACATATTAGATAGTAGTAAAATATAATTTAGTATTATTACATCAACACACTATTCAGATATCATAAATTTAATACATACAGTGGGGCAAAAAAGTATTTAGTCAGCCACCAATTGTGCAAGTTCTCCCACTTAAAAGATGAGAGAGGTCTCCAATTTTCATCATAGGTATACCTCAACTATGAGAGACAAAATGGAAAAAAAAAAAATCCAGAAAATCGCATTGAAGGATTTTTAATGAATTAATTAAGTTCCTCAGTAAAATAAGTATTTGGTCACCTACAAACAAGCAAGATTTCTGGCTCTCACAGACCTGTAACTTCTTCTTTAAGCGGCTCCTCTGTCCTCCACTCGTTACCTGTATTAATGGCACCTGTTTGAACTCGTTATCAGTATAAAAGACACCTGTCCACAACCTCAAACAGTGAGACTCCAAACTCCACTATGGCCAAGACCAAAGAGCTGTCAAAGGACACCAGAAACAAAATAGTAGACCTGCACCAGGCTGGGAAGACTGAATCTGCAACAGGTAAGCAGCTTGGTGTGAAGAAATCAACTGTGAGAGCAATTATTAGAAAATGGAAGACATACAAGACCACCGATAATCTCCCTCAATCTGGGGCTCCACGCAAGATCTCAACCCGTGGGGTCAAAATGATGACGAGAACGGTGAGCAAAAATCCCAGAACCACACAGGGGGACCTAGTAAATGACCTGCAGAGAGCTGGGACCAAAGTAACAAAGGCTACATCAGAAACACACTACGCCGCCAGGGACTCAAATCTTGCAGTGCCAGACGTGTCCCCCTGCTTAAGCCAGTACATGTCCAGGCCCGTCTGAAGTTTGCAAGAGAGCATTTGGATGATCCAGAAGAGGATTGGGAGAATGTCATATGGTCAGATGAAACCAAAATAGAACTTTTTGGTAAAAACTCAACTTGTCGTGTTTGAAGGAGAAAGAACACCATACCTACTGTGAAGCACGGGGGTGGAAACATCATACTTTGGGGCTGTTTTTCTGCAAAGGGACCAGGACGACTGATCCGTGTAAAGGAAAGAATGAATGGGGCCATGTATCGTGAGATTTTGAGTGAAAACCTCCTTCCACCAGCAAGGGCACTGAAGATGAAACATGGCTGGGTCTTTCAGCATGACAATGATCCCAAACATACTGCCCGGGCAACGAAGGAGTGGCTTCGTAAGAAGCATTTCAAGGTCCTGGAGTGGCCTAGCCAGTCTCCAGATCTCAACCCCATAGAAAATCTTTGGAGGGTGTTGAAAGTCTGTGTTGCCCAGCGACAGCCCCAAAACATCGTTGCTCTAGAGGAGATCTGCATGGAGGAATGGGCCAAAATACCAGCAACAGTGTGTGAAAACCTTGTGAAAACTTACAGAAAACGTTTGACCTCTGTCATTGCCAACAAAGGGTATATAAAGTATTGAGATGAACTTTTGTTATTGACCAAATACTTATTTTACCGAGGAATTTACCAATTAATTCATTAAAAATCCTTCAATGTGATTTTCTGGATTTTTTTTTCTCGTTTTGTCTCTCATAGTTGAAGTATACCTATGATGAAAATTGGAGACCTCTCTCATCTTTTAAGTGGGAGAACTTGCACAATTGGTGGCTGACTAAATACTTTTTTACCCCACTGTATGTACTGTGTTTAACTTTATTTTGTGGTTGAAAAAATGGCCGACTTCATAGCGAAATGCAAAGTACCAGGGAAAGTGACACTGAATCAAAACAGTATTGAACATGATTACACATGTGATGCAGCAGCAGATTAAAAAGATAAACTATAAATGCATTTGTACTTACTTCTAACTTTAAATATAAGACCACATTTGAGCATTCTAAAACACCAGATTTTGTTAGCTTGGGGGCCTACGTCCCCCAAGACCCCCGGCTAAGTTTCCTCTTTTTTTTCCAAAACCCCATTCTCATCCCTGCATCATGAGTTCTTTGTGGTGTGACAATCTGATATTCACAGACCTTTTTAGAGGCTATCAATCAGAACTTAATCAGCTGAAATTAATTTGCACTGATATGGGATGGGATAGCTTCCTTAATTTTGATGGATTTCCACTGGTTTCTTGGCTTTCTATGCCTTTTTGCACCTCTTTTTTTCTTAATGTGTTCAATACTTATTCCCTGTGTCATTCCACGTTATTAAATATAACTTGTCTTGTGAACACAGTTGCCTTGATTTCTTTGCATTTTTGGATTACTTGGGTTGTTACTGATATCTGGTGAAAATCTCAGGTTCATGGCTCCATCAGAAATATGTTTAATGAGAAAATGTTGACGTGTTCAATACTAATTTTCCCCGCTTTGTAGCTAATGTAAAAAGGTCCAGGTCAACCAGCATGGACATGCAAAATATGAGTGATGCATATGCTTATATTATTATATACACTACCGTTCAAAAGTTTGGGGTCACTTAGAAATTTCCTTATTTTTGAAAGAAAAGCACTTTTTTTCAATGAAGATAACTTTAAACTAATCAGAAATACACTCTATACATTGCTAATGTGGTAAATGACTATTCTAGCTGCAAATGTCTGGTTTTTGGTGCAATATCTACATAGGTGTATAGAGGCCCATTTCCAGCAACTATCACTCCAGTGTTCTAATGGTACAATGTATTTGCTCATTGCGTCAGAAGGCTAATGGATGATTAGAAAACCCTTGTACAATCATGTTAGGTCTGCAATGCTGTAATTGCTGCAAATGGAGGATTCTTTGACGAAAGCAAAGTTTGAAGGAAAAAATTATTATTTCAAATACAAATCATTATTTCTAACCTTGTCAATGTCTTGACTATATTTTCTATTCATTTTACAACTCATGGTGGTAAATAAGTGTGACTTTTCATGGAAAACACAAAATAATTGTCTGGGTGACCCCAAACTTTTGAACGGTAGTGTATGTCTGCTCATATCTTTTAAAAATGAGCGGGGGAAAGGGGGGGGAGCTTTTCAGAGCTGTTGCTAGAGAATGCAAAGGAGAGATGTGAGTCTGCATGTCTGAGTGCAAGTCAAGTTGTTTTACTGTCCTAGTGTGCCAGTGGATTGACTCTTGCATGATGTTCAGCCTTCTTTAGTCCTCTCTAATGAGACTGAATGATGGATACATATTTTGCTGTAGATCTCCCCCACTCTCTTCTTGTCTGAAATATGATACTGTGTCACCCTGAGTGTCACTGTGACATTTTGCACAACGTGGGGTACTTTAGATGTATTGCATGGATGTAACACTGAAATGAGGATAATGGCAGCTGGCACAGGTGCTGGTCAAAGCCTCCTGCAGTCACGACTGATGGGACACAATTCAGCTGCAGGCAGTCTGCTGGCTCATGGCTTGCCTTGCACCAGCTTTTGTTACAGCAGCGGAAGCACTGCAGTAGTCATCTGTCATTAAGGATGGATGAAGAGGGTGGCCACGTAAATTGTCATTACTACCTTCACCTTGGCAACAAGGATTTATTTCCTATGATCACAAAAACCCTCATTATTGAGATGTCTAAACAAACAGAATAAGTTGTGGCTGTAGCTAGGTGTCTCACAGTGATCTCTATTTTAACAGTTCTTGGGTGGATCAATAATGACGTAGAACTGTGCATCAAGATTTTTATTACAATGTTAAAGTTATATTAACCCCTTGCACTCTGGTCAATTTCCCTAAAAACGCCAAAAAATAACATACCCAAAGTAAATCAAAAGCTGTTCTTCAACCCTTTGCAACATCTTCATGGGGTTGGTCTCATTTAAAAGAAAACACTTTGAATTTTTGGCAAAACAGTCATAATGTCTCTAAGTGCTCCTGCCACTGAGTAACAGTCATCTAAACATACTGAACTTGAAGAAAATAAATTTCGCCTGGGTGTTTTTTTGGATACAAATGCTTGCAAATAACACACCGCTGTCAGATCCGGGCTGGAAAATGCAACAGAAATGTAGAACCAAGTGTTATCCAGCTGAGGTCAAAATTTTGTAACAATACCACAAAAAATGAATATATTACACAGCTTTTTTCTTAGGTTGTTCCCAGGCGTTTTTGAACTGTGCCAAATTGTGCCAAATGGCACAGTTTGGAAAAACGTCTAACTTTTGAATGATTCAATATCGAAGCTTCATCTTGGGCTCTAATGAAAGGTGAAGGGCTCTGTGTGTGTGTGTGTGTGTGGAGGGGGGGTTGTTTATTCATTCATGAATGAATGAATGAACAAACAAGCCCCTCGCACACAAAGAAGCATGCCACGTAAAAAATGTGTGGCTTTTTTTTTTACAAGAAAAAATAACCTACAGTGCAATAAAAATTATACTAAAATATCTGTAATGTAGAAGATAACAACTCTCCCCCCCGCTACAGAGGACGGACATCGTTCATCGACACATGACGGACCACGGCCGTGCGCCGCGGTCTACTACGCACAGTTGTACTAAAATATCTGCAATAATATCTGCAATCCGCTACAGAAGAGTAGCGGGGGGCGGGGGGGCGCGTTCACGGTCCGGACGCGGCGCATGGACTGGACACGGTCCGTGCGCCGCGTCCAGACCGGAGCGGTCCGGGTCCGTCACGTTGCGATGACGCACAGTTGTAATTTACAGATCGGTCAAAAGTCATTTTGATTACAATTTTCAGGGATAAAGAATAATTTAGCTTATAACACTTACCTGTCCACAACAGCAGTGTCGCTGGCGAAATTCTCTTCCTCATTGTCAGACGAACATGACGCTGGTCCGCTTGTTACGGACTCGTGGTTCTGGTCACGCGACCCGGTCAAACATAATTCCATTATTGCGGTTTTGCGCTTCCATGATTACGGTTTTGGCGAACGATTTTTCAAAACAAATAAGAACAGTAGTGAGAAAAAAAGACTGGCGAACGCGTGTGTGTCACCCAGCGGCTTACACAAAACAGATTTTAGGCAAGGGACGCACGCTTTCGAACTTCTGTGCTCTAATTGGCTCGCTGTATTCGCAACCGTTGGTAGGCGGGTCCTTCTTGCTAGGTTTTCAGTCATTGGTTCTTCAAGGTTTCAGAAACCCAATTCAAGGCTCTTATTAGTCGAATGAGAGGTCAATCACATCTAAACCAATCAAAGCACTCCTTTGGCTTTCTGTTCGCGGCTGTGTCTGTAGTGGAAGAACGGAAACACAGCTTTTTTTTTTTTTTTTTTTTTTCAGTGCGCACTAGAACGCACAGTGTGCGTCCTAGGACGCAGAGACGTGACCGCCCGCGGTACACCGGAGTGCAAGAGGTTAAAGGTTTTAGTTGAATGATTTCAGTGTATTTAATGTTTTGTGAGTAAAAGTAAGGGATAAGAGTAATAGGTGCACCCTGAAGGGAAAGGTTTATTTTCTTTTTATGACAAATTTTATAACACAGTAAGTAGACCGGCTTTAGCTGTCTGGAATTAGTCAATGTTATCGACAAGTTGTTTGATTTCAAATCAGTTTCACAGTTGTTTCAAAATCTTCATGTTGTTAATCAGCTTCTTGCTAATGAAGGATCATGATGAAGCTAAGTTAATGAGGGGAAGAAGAAAATTGTTATTAGTAGCAAGAAAATGTGGGCAAGAATCAGCCAGACGGTGTGTAATTTAGCTGACATAATTAGGACTAATGCTGAAACACTATGAATACATTTAGCCCCTTTTTGTTTATTGCAGTGGTTCAGCGATCCCAGTTATAGTAAGGACCTTTGGACTTGGAGTATTGTGAAGCAATACCACTGCTTAGGACCATTATATTTTAATCTGGGCTTTGCTACTGCTTATTCCTGTTTTACAGTGGGGAAAAAAGAGAACAGTCAGGCATATGTGGCGACGCTATAGATATTGGTCGTACTCTCACTGGTGCTGTTTGCCTTGTTCCATGCGATGGTGACATGGCACTCTAAGCAGGGGCCAGTGCCAGTCAGCACCGGCCGTACTCGCATTGTATTTTTTTTTTGCACATTCCCGCTTCTTATCACGCGCAGGCAGTGTGTGCAGTGTTTCCTCTGGCTTAAGGACTTTGGCATGGTGGCAAGCTATTTTTTTTTTTTGGCTGGGGGGTTGGGGGTGGTGGTGGTGACACTTGTTAAAATGAGAAAACATGACACTCAAAGGCAAAAAAAACCCCACATTCATAATACTGTAGTAATTTACTTATGCATATTTAAATTATATGAACAGAGGTGGGTATAGTAACCAGAAATTGTACTCATGTAGAAGCAGTGTAGTCTTATGAAGTTACTAATTAAAAGTAAACACCCCAAAATTACTAGTTGAGCTGTGTGAGTACAAAAGCGCACACTTAAAAAAATACTTGAGTAATGACTTAAGTCTTGAAGGCTTGAGGTTTTTCTCCTAAATTTATACCCATTTTCTTGTATTTTCTTTTTTCTCTGTAAATTTGTTTTTACCTAAATTTGCAACCATTTTCCTCAAATTTGTAATTTCCTCTCGTAAAATTGACTTTTCTTGTACATTTGAGACTTTATTATAAACTTGTGGATTATTTTTGTCTATTTTTCTATTTTTTTATTGACTGTCCAACAGAAACATGAGTTTATTAAAGTACTTTAAACGCGGAAAAAAAAAATCATACAGATGTGGACAAAATTGTTGGTACCCCTCTGTTAATGAAAGAAAAACCCACAATGGTCACAGAAATAACTTGAATCTGACAAAAGTGGTAATAAATAAAAATTCTATGAAAATTAACCAATGAAAATCAGACAATGCTTTTGAATTGTGGTTCAACACAATTATTTTAAAAAAAAACAAACTCATGAAACAGGCCTGGACAAAAATGATGGTACCCCTAGAAAAGATTGAAAATAATGTGACCATAGGGACATGTTCAACCAAGATGTGTCCCCTAATTAACATCACAGGTGTTTACAACTTGTAATCAGTCAGTTGACCTATTTAAAGGGTGACAAGTAGTCACTGTGCTGTTTATTGACATGGTGTGTACCACACTAAACATGGACCAGAGGAAGCAAAGGAGAGAGTTGTCTCAGGAGATTAGAAAGAAAATTATAGACAAGCATGTTAAAGGTAAAGGCTATAAGACCATCTCCAAGCAGCTTGATGTTCCTGTGACTACAGTTGCACATATTCAGAAATTTAAGATCCACGGGACTGTAGCCAACCTCCCTGGACGTGGCCGCAGGAGGAGATGGATAATACGAATGGTAACAAAAGAGCCCAGAACAACCTCTAAACACATTCATGGTGAACTCCAAGGTCAAGGTACATCAGTGTCAGATCACACCATCCGTCGTTGTTTGAGCCAAAGTGGACTTCATGGGAGACGACCAAGGAGGACACCACTGTTTAAAACAAATCAAAATAAAGCCAGACTGGAATTTGCCAAACTGCATGTTGACAAGCCACAAAGCTTCTGGGAGAATGTCCTATGGACAGATGAGACAAAACTGAACTTTTTGGCGAGGCACATCAGCTCTATGTTCACAAACGCAAAAATGAAGCATACCAAGAAAAGAACACTGTCCCTACTGTGAAACATGGAGGAGGTTCTGTTATGTTTTGGGGCTGCTTTGCTGCATCTGGCACAGGGTGTCTTGAATCTGTGCAGGGTACAATGAAATCTCAAGACTATCAAGGTATTCTAGAGAGAAATGTGCTGCCCAGTGATAGACAGCTTGGTCTCAGTCGCAGGTCATGGGTCTTGCAACAGGATAGTGACCCAAAACACACAGCTAAAAACACCCAAGAATGGCTAAGAGCGAAACATCGGACTATTCTAAAGTGGCCTTCTATGAGCCCTGATCTAAATCTTATTGAACATCTGTGGAAGGAGCTGAAACATGCCGTCTGGAGAAGGCACCCTTCAAACCTGAGACAACTGGAGCAGTTTGCTCATGAGGAGTGGGCCAGAATACCTTCTGAGAGGTGCAGAAGTCTAATCGACAGTTACAGAAATCGTTTGATTGCAGTGATTGCCTCAAAAGGTTGTGCAACAAAATATTAAAGTTAAGGGTACCATCATTTTTGTCCAGGCCTGTTTCATGAGTTTGTTTTTTAAAATAATTCTGTTGAACCACAATTCAAAAGCATTGTCTGATTTTCAATGGTTAATTTTCATAGAATTTTTATTTATTACCACTTTTGTCAGATTCAAGTTATTTCTGTGACCATTGTGGGTTTTTCTTTCATTAATAGAGGGGTACCAACAATTTTGTCCACATCTGTAAGAGGTATGTAAGCACTGGCGTTTATCATGGTTTTAACCCGCTGGAAACGGGAGCCATAATGGTAGAGTTGCTTAGCTAAGAGATGTGGTTAGAATTCAAATGCAGCCGGCTTCATATGAAGAGAAAGGCAAGGGACTGATGAATTGCTGAGGATATACGTGTATTTCACCAGCCACTACAGTATTAAGTTATGAGACTGGCAATTTCTCTTTTCTCACACGAGCAGGTGTGCCGTTTTTATTCTCCAGCAGCAGTGACAAAGCAACAGCTAAAAACGCTAGCTCTAAACTGAGGTCCTTCAGTGGCTGCCTAGAGAGGTGCCTGATGAGAAAGCCTGAGTGCACAACTATAACTGCCTAAACAGATCATTCTGTACATAAACACATATTGTGGTGAATTATGTCTTTAGAGTCTGCTACAGTTCCCTATTATGTACCTGGCAGGTAAAGATGACCGAAATTCACGAAGTCAGTGACTTTAATCTGTCAGCAGCCTTCAGACAAACTAAACGTGCTAACATCTGATTTCAAAATAAGGGAGGTTTTTCCTGCTGTCTGGGTGGTGAGAAGATTTCTAAAAAAAAACCCTATAATTATAAAGACATATTATAACAGAAATAACAGCATCATTGGTCATTAAGATAATTTATTTCATTAAATACAATTTTATTAATATTTTTTCTTTGTAATCCGAGTTAAATTATTGTTCTGTTCTGACTGCAAAATTATGGTCAAAAATGTAAATTGTTATAAGGAAAAAGTAAAAAAAAAAAAAAAATTACCACAGTCTGTTTCAAATTTATCTAAAAAACAAAACAAAACAGTAATTTTATTAAAAAAAAACAGACAAAAATTAGTCATAAAATAATCCACAAATTTATAATAAAGTTTCAAATGTACAAGAAAAGTCAGTTTTACAAGAGGAAATTACAAATTGGAGGAACATGGTTTCAACTTTAGATTTACAGAGAAAAGTAGAAAACTATAAGAAAATTGTTATAAATTTTTGAGAAAAACCTCAAACCTTCAAGACTGAAGTCATTACTCAAGTTTTTAAGTGGGTGCTCTTTGTACCCTTAACTCAGTTAGAAATTTTGGGTTGCCTACTTTTCGACAATATTTTTTATTAAACCTTTGTTTTTTTTTTTTTGTTTTTTTTTTTTGCAAACATGGCACAAACAATCAGACACTAACACAAAAGTAATTTAAAAATTAAAAAGAACAATAACAAAAAAATAAATAAAAATTGTGTAATAAAACCAACAACAACCATTAACAAACACAAGTCAACAACAATGCTCCTCTGTTTAGTCTAGGTCTATTACATAAGAATACATAATTTACATTCAACAGCTTGGAATTTGCAAGGTCCACACATCATTCACCTTCTTCTTCAGATGTTATGTTTAAATTCTTTACATAATCAATGAAAGGTCTCCATATATTCTCAAACACATTTTCCTTTGATTTCAGTATATATGTTATTCTTTCTAGTGGAATGTTTGTTAACATTTGTCTTAACCACTGAGTCACATCTGGTCTATGAATCTTTTTCCACAGTAGTGCAATACATTTTTTGGCATTAAGCAAACTGAGGTCTATGAATGCTCTTTCACTCTTATTAAAGTTATGTTTTTCTGGATACAGACCCAGCAAAAACAGTTTAGGGTTCAATGTGATTTGTTTTGAAATTATTTTTTCAATTGTTACCCTCACCTCTTCCCAAAACATTCTGATTTTTCTACATTCCCATAAACAGTGAAATAGGGTTCCTTTATTTTCCATACATTTTGTGCATGTATCTGGTATGTTTTTGTTATATCTATTTAATTCCACTTGTGTAACATACATCCGCATTAACCATTTAAAATGTATCAGTTTAAGACGTACATTTATTGATTTGGTTTGAGCTCCTGCACAAGCCATTTCCCATTGTTCCTCTGAAATTTCAATTTGCAGGTCCTCTTTACAGTAATTCATTTTTTTCTGTGAGTTTTCACTTGAGAATAGTGTCAGTGAGTTGTAAAACTCTGAAATAATACCCTTTCTCTTACCATCTTTCATCAAATTTTTTTCCAAAAATGAATAAGTAGGTCGGGTGAGAGCATTATTTTGATTTGATCAAATAAAACTTCTAAGCTGAAGATATTTAAAAAAGTGTGTTCTATTAAGATTGAATTTAATCCTCAGTTCTTCAAAAAACATTGTTATCTGAGCGTGACAAATATAAGTCTTGAATCTTTTGAATCCCTTTTAAATTCCATATTTTAAATACAGTATCCACTCTCCCTGGTGTAAAATATTGATTACCCCATATTGGGCTAAATTGTGACAGCGAGTGTGGTTCTTTTAAATACTTTTTGGTTTCACACCATATTTTGATCATGTGCTTTACAATTGGATTTTTAACCTCTTGCGCTCCGTTGTACTGCGGACGGGCAAGTCTCTGCGTCCTAGAGCGCATGAGGGCGCTCTCGTGCGCTCTAGGATGCATCATGGAGATTGTGATGTAGGTGGTGGATGGCGTCCAAGTGCGCACTTAAAATAAAAGCTGCAGACACAGCCGCGAACAGATTAGTTCATCTGATTGACCTCTCATTCGACTAATAAGAGCCTTGAATTGGGTTTCTGAAACCTTGAAGAACCAATGAATGAAAACCTAGGAAGGAGGACCCGCCTACTGTGAATGCAGGAGCCAATTGAAACACAGAAGTTCGGGCTGGGTGAAGAGAGACTTACTGCTGCCACAGAAGAAAAAAAAAAAGGATGCAGGAAGAACCTGCTGCAGACCCAGCAGCACGGAGGCCACCCACAAGTGCAACCTGCACTCATTCCAGCAGAATAGACGTTTAGGATTCTCTTCCGTCATCATAGACCGACGGAGGCCGACGACAAAGGTCGTAAATCATTCGCCAAAACCGCAATAATGGAATTATGTTTTGACTGGGATCCACGAGCGGACCAGCGTCGCGTCCGTCTGACAATGGGGAAGAGAAGTTCGCCAGGACAATGTGGCTGTGAAGAGGTAAGGTGTTATAAGCTAAATTATTATTTATCCTTGAAAATTGTAATCAAAAAATGACTTTTGACCGATCGGTAAATTACAACTGCACGGCGCACGAAGTACGAAGTGCATGCGCCGCGTTACACGGTTCTTTGCCGCCTCTGAACCGTGAACGCCCCCCCCCCCCCCCCCCCCGCTGCTACGATTTTGTAGCGGGGGGTGGGGGGAGCCGCGGTGACAGCGTTGCTGTGGAAACATGCCACATCCGAGTGTAATCCGTCATGTAGCGAGGGCCGATCTCCGTCCTCTGTAGCGGGGGGGTGGGGGGACAAACCCCCCCCCCACGCACACACACACACACAGACACAACCCTGAATGTGACCTTTCATTTGAGCCCAAGATGAAGCTTCTATGTTGAATCATTCAAAAGTTGGACGTTTTTCCAAACTGTGCCATTTGGCACAATTTGGCACAGTTCCAAAACGCCTGGGAACAGCCTGAGAACAAAGCTGTGTAATATATTCATTTTTTGTGGTATTGTTACAAAAGTTGGACCTCAGCTGGATAACACTTGGTTCTACATTTCTGTTGCATTTTCCAGCCCGGATCTGAAGCTGTGTGTTATTTGCAAGCATTTGTATCCAAAAAAAACACCCAGGCCAAATTTATTTTGTTCAAGTTCACTATGTTTAGATGACTGTAACTCAGTGGCCGGAGCACTTAGAGAGACCATGTTTTTTTTTTTTTTTGCCAAAAAATTCTTCTTTTAAATGAGACCAACCCCATGAAGATGCTGCAAAGGGTTGAAGAACAGCTTTCGATTTACTTTGGGCACATTTTTTTGGGGGTGCGTTTTTAGGAAAATTGACCAGAGTGCAAGGGGTTAACTTGTTTCTGTAGTTTTTTAGCCGAATCTGAGTATATGAATAAGGGAAGAGGTAAAGGTAAATTGTATGATTCCATTTCAGTCCATTGAGGAAGATCATTTGATGAATAATAATGTCATAGACCTCAGTTGTGCTGACCAGTAATATAACATCAAGTTTGGACATTTCAGACCTCCACGATCAAATGGTAAATATAGTATGGACAGACGTAATCTAGCCTTCCTATTGTTCCATATAAATTCCACTAACTTTTTTTTTTAATTCTTGAGAATAGATCTGAAGGTGGTGGTAAAGGAATGTTTTGAAATAAAGTGTTTTTGGTAAGATATTACTTTTAAGTATATTAATTCTCCTGAACATCGACATTGGTAGTGGCATCTATCTCTCAAGTAACTCATTAATATCTGTCATTAAGGCTTCATAGTTGGCATTGACAACTGATTCTAGCTTAGGCAAAATTTTAATTCCTAAATATTTAAACTGATTTACAACATTGAATTGGTTTACCTCAGGAGCTGGATGATTTCTCTGGGTCTCATTTAGCATTAATATTGAAGATTTTGTTTTGTTTATTTTATATCCTGATATATCCCCAAAGTTCTTTATTAAATTTAACAAGGTCGGAATTGATTTTTTAAAATTCGACATAAACAAAATTATGTCATCGGCATACAGGGAGATTTTATGTTCTGTTGGTCCTACTTTAATTCCATATATTTGTGGACGTAAACGTACTGCCATCGCTAAAGGTTCAGTTGCCATAGTAAACAATAAGGGTGAAAGTGGACAGCCTTGTCGACATCTTCTATTGATTTTTATTGATTTTGAGATATTGCTGTTTGTTAGGATTTCTGCTGTAGCATTATTGTATATTATCTGAACCCATTTTATGAAATTATTTCCAAGTCCAAACCTTTGTAGGACTTCAAAAAAATAGGGCCATTCGACCCTATCAAAGGCCTTTTCGGCATCCAATGATAGGAGCGCTGTATCCGGTGCTTCTTTATTGGAATAAATATTAAATAGTCTTCTTACATTATGGAAGCCTTGTCTTCCATAAAGCCATTCTGATCTCGGTTGATATTTGGTAATATTTCTTGTAGTCGTTTTGCTAAAATTTTACAGATTATTTTAAGATCAGCATTTAATAGGCTTATTGGTCTCATGTTTTCACATTTATTAGGGGGTTTACCTGGTTTTGGCAACAGTATAATTAAGGCATTATTCATGTATGGTGGTAAATTACCATTTTGAAATGCTTCTAAAACCATTTCCAACAGTGGTTTTATTAATTTATTCTTAAATTTTTTATAGAGGTCAACTGGAAGACCATCTGGTCCTGCTCTTTTCCCTGATTTCATATTATCGATGGCTTGCCCAACTTCTTCTTGACTAATTTTCGACTCCAGTATCTCCGTTTTCATTTGGAATACATGGTATAGATAATCGACCCAAAAACCAATTTAGTTTTGTTAAGTCAGTTTCATTTTTTGTATCATATAGTTTTCCATAATAATCTCTAAAGGCACTATTAATTTCTAAAGGATCTATAACTACCTGTCCATTACTTATAATACTGGTAATTGGTGTTTTAGATTCTAATTGTTTAATCTGCCATGAAAATAATTTTCCTGATTTTTCACCTTGCTCATAAAAAGTTTGCTTCAATCTTAGAAGACTCGAGGCAGCTCTATTCGCTGATTTTTTTTTTTTTTTTGTCATATTCAGCTCTCATAATCAGTAATTCGTTCTCTAACTGTGTGTTACTTCCTGCATACACCTTTTCTTGAAGGATTTTTATTTTACGTTCCAATTGGACTCTCTCCTCTCGGGTCTTCTTAGATTTTGAACCTGTATAATTAATAATATGCCCCCTAATAAAAGCTTTGAAAGCCTCCCACTTTATACATGCTGTTGTGTGTGTAGTATTGATTTCAAAGATCTCATCTATCTGTTTTTTTATGTACTTAACAAATTCCTCATCCTGAAGCCATTTATGTTGAAAATGCCACCTATCTGGGTCCTTTGTCAATTTCTTATCTACATATGCTAGACAGCAGGGTGCATGATCAGAGATCACAATATTATCATAGAAACAGTTTTGAATCTTGGACCTTAATTCTGTAGAGATCAAAAAATAGTCAATACGTGAGAATGTCTTATAGGTATTAGAATAACAAGAATAGGCTTTAACTTGTGGTTTCATTTCTCTCCATATATCTAGCAATCTCAATTCTTTCATAAAATGATTAATGGTCATCCTACATCCATTGTGCGTACAGTCCAGTCCTGTTGATCTATCTATACTGGGATTCAATGTACAATTAAAATCCCCTGCTATTATATGTTGCCCTGTAAGTGATGATAAAGTGAGGAATAAATTAACAAAGAAGTTTTGATCATCAATATTGGGGCCGTATAAGTTCACCAGATTTATATTTTCTAATAACAAAGATCCTTGGATGATTAGATAACTTCCAAATCTGTCTCTAATTACATTTTTTGTTTGAAATGGGACTGTTTTATGTATGAGAATCATAACTCCCCTAGCTCGGGATGAAAATGATGAGGTGAACACATTACCTTGCCATCTTCTCCTAATTCTTTTTACATCCTCCTCTAATAGATGAGTTTCTTGTAAAAAATACAGTTTTTGAATCTATGTCTTTTATTTTATTCATAACTTGTTTAAGTTTTTTAAGATTTTGTCGACCTCTGCAATTCCATGAAGTTAAATTAAGATTAACACTTTGATCTATGATCAATAAGGAGTTTGAGATTACCTTGAAATATGAACATACTCTTACAGAGAAGCAAAAACATGGATGATAGAACATTCATCCTACAAACTAAACAAAAACAAATTCCCTTTCCCCACATTCGTGGTAATCCCCCCAAAATCAAAAAATTCCATCTCCCATTATAGCTAGTGACTGTTCCACACCTGCGAGGATCAGTCAAACCACTCTCTCCTTCTCCTCTCACTCACCCTGACTCTACTACTATTCTTATAACATTAACTCTCTTCTGTAGTTTTTCAACATAACTTCAAAGTTTTTTGCAACTTTGTACATCATAGCTCTTTTTTTTTTTAATACAGTCTGTATTTTGTAGACATGTTATATGTTTCAGATCAATCAGATGTCTGTACATATGCTTAAAAGTTCTACCTTTGTCATGTTCATGCTTAGCTCCCACCAGTCTCCTTTTGGATCTGCTTGATGAGCTCCTGCGCCTCTTGAGGGGTCTTGAAGGTGTGGGTTCTCCCCTTATATGTGACCAGCAGTCTTGCCGGATGAATCACTCTGTGACGAATCCCGAGGTTGCGCAGCTCTTTGCGGGCGGGGTCGAACTGCCTCCTTAATTGTTGAATTCCTGTTGCCAAATCTGGGTAGAACCGCACCTGTTGATCCTGCTTTTAATTTCCCCTTTAGCTCGCGCCGCATTGGTGACTGTCATCTTGTCTCTGTAGTTGAGGAACTTTATAATAAGCGTCCTCGGTGGCGTCTTATTATCTCTCGGTGGGCCGATTCGGTGAGCTCTCTCTAAAACAACCGATGACGTGCAGATCCGCGTTGTTCAGCGCTTCTGGAATCCACTTTTCCAAAAAGGAACCTGGGTCCCGTCCCTCCGCTCCCTCCGGGAGGCCCACCAGCCTCAAATTATTCCGTCGCGAGTGGGATTCCAAGTCTAGGACGTTATCTTCCAGTCGTTTCCATTTTAATTCCAGTGTTTGCACCTTAGATTGTAGGCTGGTGACGTTATCTTCAGCGCTTGAAATTCGGAGCTCCGCCTGTGATACTCGCTCTATACAGTCGTTTATTTCCTTTCTCATTCCTTCTATCGCTGCTATAATCCCATCAAATTTAGACGAAAACTCTGTTCTCATGGAGTTGATGGCAGTGAGCACTGCGTTTGTCCCCTCTTCAGCAGTTCCCGCTCCGCCGCTTGCTCCCTCCTCTGCCATTGTCTCTGGAGTTTTTTCTGTTTCGCCTCGAGCGTGGAAGTCTGTTAGCTTGGGTTGTTTTGTCGAGTTACCTTTTCTTCCACCTAATTTCCCAACCTTGGGCTTTACCATATCCGCGCCAAAATGCTGGGATGGGTTTTTGTTCCAATTAAGAGAGTTTTAGTAAACTTTTTATTTTTAGGAGCAGAGCAGTGTGAAACACGTCTTCCTACGTGGCCGCCATAACCGGAAATCCGGGTTGCCTACTTTTAATTATTAATTTAAAAGCACTGCTTTTACATGAGTAGAATTTCTGGTTACTATACCCACCTGATGATATAATTTAAGTATGCATGAATACATTACTATTATGAATGTTTCTTTCCCTTCCCTACTTTCTCAATGGAAAAAAAGAAACACCAGAATAAAAATACAAAAATACACACATTTTTTGTCATTTATGTAAACCATGACAAAAAAATCTTGCAGGACAAAACATGACACTTGATATTTTCTAACCTGTTTGTATACCACCATAGGCAGAGAGAGAACCTGAAATAGACAGAGCTCAGAGAGGGCAAGATAGGCACTTTTCCACTAGCCAAGCTCACCTTGCCACGTCTCGATTCGCAACATGGTTCGGCCTCGGTTGTGTCTCCATAGCAGCCGGGTAAAGCGGGGTTAAGCTGGGGTGGGTGGGATTTTTTTTTACAGCAAGGCGGCGCCACACTCCCGTGACGTAAAACACGCGGCCCAAGCAAAACATAACACATGCATCATGGCGGCTGTACAAGGCGACTCCTCGGTCTGTGGCTTTTTTCACCGTAAATGCCAAAAAGGACCGCCAGTCAAGGGTACAGGCAGCGAGACGAAACACTCTGGAATAGTTCTGCAGCTTCTGGGAGAGCCGAAGACGTGAGGATACAAACTAGGTCATATATGACGGTAAGCTAATGTTGCTAATGCTAGTTTGCTATAAGTACGTCGTACTACACTGTAATGTCTGCAAGTTATCGCTGTTAGGTACTAAAATATGTACGCTGTGTGTGTGTTTCAGATGGCTCTGTTGTGGGGAAATTACCACTTCAAACGTTCGGTCTGGGCGTTCAACACAGCCTGTCACTGATGTCACCCCAGCTTCACAAACGATCAGTGGTTGTAGAGCTTAAGAATGTCTGTAGAAACGTTTATTTCCTGTGCAAAAAATTGCTCTGATCTGCATGAAAATCATGGAGAGACTGTTGAGACATCATGGATGTACCTGCTGCAGCAGCACTGAGTCTGAGGTGGTGTCATAGCAAAAAATGATCAGCTGACACAACTTGATCGCCATGTTAATAACTATATTAGCCACAAAATATACAGTGGGGCAAAAAAGTATTTAGTCAGCCACCAAAAGAAGGATTTTTAATGAATTAATTGGTAAATTCCTCGGTAAAATAAGTATTTGGTCAATAACAATAGTTCATCTCAATACTTTGTTATATACCCTTTGTTGGCAATGACAGAGGTCAAACGTTTTCTGTAAGTCTTTACAAGGTTTTCACACACTGTTGCTGGTATTTTGGCCCATTCCTCCATGCAGATCTCCTCTAGAGCAGTGATGTTTTGGGGCTATCGCTGGGCAACACGGACTTTCAACCCCCTCCAAAGATTTTCTATGGGGTTGAGATCTGGAGACTGGCTAGGCCACTCCAGGACCTTGAAATGCTTCTTACGAAGCCACTCCTTCATTGCCCGGGTGGTGTGTTTGGGATCATTGTCATGCTGAAAGACCCAGCCACGTTTCATCTTCAATGCCCTTACTGATGGAAGGATGTTTTCACTCAAAATCTCACAATACATGGCCCCATTCATTCTTTCTTTTACACGGATCAGTCGTCCTGGTCCCTTTGCAGAAAAACAGCCCCAAAGCATGATGTTTCCACCCCCATGCTTTACAGTAGGTATGGTGTTCTTTCTCCTCCAAACATGACAAGTTGAGTTTTTACCAAAAAGTTCTATTTTGGTTTCATCTGACCATATGACATTCTCCCAATCCTCTTCTGGATCATCCAAATGCTCTCTAGCAAACTTCAGCCGGGCCTGGACGTGTACTGGCTTAAGCAGGGGGACACGTCTGGCACTGCAGGATTTGAGTCCCTGGCGGCGTAGTGTGTTACTGATGGTAGCCTTTGTTACTTTGGTCCCAGCTCTCTGCAGGTCATTCACTAGGCCCCCCCGTGTGGTTCTGGGATTTTTGCTCACCGTTCTCGTGATCATTTTGACCCTACAGGGTGAGATCTTGTGTGGAGCCCCAGATCGAGGGAGATTATCAGTGGTCTTGTATGTCTTCCATTTTCTAATAATTGCTCCCACAGCTGATTTCTTCACACCAAGCTGCTTACCCATTGCAGATTTAGTCTTCCCAGCCTGGTGCAGGTCTACAATTTTGTTTCTGGTGTCCTTTGACAGCTCTTTGGTCTTGGCCATAGTGGAGTTTGGAGTCTGACAGTTTGAAGTTGTGGACAGGTGTCTTTTATACTGATAACGAGTTCAAACAGGTGCCATTAATACACGTAACGTGTGGAGGACAGAGGAGCCTCTTAAAGAAGAAGTTACATGTCTGTGAGAGCCAGAAATCTTGCTTGTTTGTAGGTGACCAAATACTTATTTTACCGAGGAATTTACCAATTAATTCATTAAAAATCCTTCAATGTGATTTTCTGGATTTTTTTCCCCCTCATTTTGTCTCTCATAGTTGAAGTATACCTATGATGAAAATTGGAGACCTCTCTCATCTTTTAAGTGGGAGAACTTGCACAATTGGTGGCTGACTAAATACTTTTTTGCCCTACTGTATATTCAAAAAGTAAACAGTACTGAGTTACGTATAATAAGATATATTTGACAGTTATGATGCATTTTAGGCGAAAACAAACTTGGTCTAGGATTAAAACAATTAAAATAATGCAGTCACAAGGTTACATGGAAAATACTTGATTTACTAGATACATGTCCTGTAGAAATATATATTCTCTGAATCACCAATGTACTATACATGCATTCATGTAGTATTGCACTGGGAATTGCACTGACAATAAACCTCTGAAGTTTTTACAGATGTCTCTTTTTTTATGTGTGAAGGTTACCACCATGTGGCACAAATTAAATACTAAAAAATTGGAAAAGCTGTCTAAGAACAATCCAGCAGTTTGAGAAATCACTTTTGGTTTGGTGTAAGTCTGTCAACAGAATTATGAACCATAAAGCAGTTTGTGTTAAAATGTTAAATCCCATTAAACCCTAATCCGGGGGCTTCCAATCATGTGTCATGGGGGGTCAAGACCCTGCAGGTTCTCTCTTCTACCCAGTCTCTTCAGCAGGTGTTCTCACTGATCAGCAGTCAGTGGAAGAAGTTCACTGGAATCTGCTGTTGAAGACACTGTTTGGAGGTAAAGCCTGCAGGGTCTTGGCTCTCCATGGGACATGATTAGACACCCCCACCCAGACCCATTATGATGAAGAGCAGATGCTAGTATGACCCAGAATTCCTCCATATACTGGTACTGTCACTAAAGTATGCAGGGTCTTCTGCGGTGGCACATCCAACAATATAGTCTTCAGTTAATAAAATAATTGTTTTGGTTACTTTTTTCTTAAAAATGAGCCATTATTTTCAAGGTAAAAATCCTTTGTACAGTTTACTCTTTTCCCACTGGTGTCTTAACAGACAAAATAGAAAATCATGATGCAAACACATAAGTCACTAAATTGTTTATTACAATCAGCAGCAAATTCCAGATTATTCAGAATGTGCAAAATTCAAACTGGAAAAAAAAAAAATGAAACTGGAATGGGTCACACACGCCAGCCACGCTGCCTCACTGAGAAGCAACTGGATCGGCCCCTCGTACTGGTCCTGGTTCAGCAGATCTTCAGCCTGCATCTCTGTAAATAGTGAGGCAAGGTCCAGTTGGGGGTGGACAGTTTCCCTCTTGCCTAGACAAAAGACAAATGGGTGGTGGTTAATTAAAGCAAGTTTAAAACATATTTGGGAAATACACTTGTTGCTAAAAGCCAGTGGTGGAATGTGAGTGAATGAATGAATGAATCTTTATTTCGGATTGATTAAAAATAAAGATTAAAAGAAAGTAGAATAATATAACAAAGGGGAAAAAATCTAACAAGGTCAAATTAAACAATAACTCCTCTGATTATACAGTTCAACATAGGTTATCTGAAATGGGTGATGGCTGAAACTGCAGCTTATATTGCCCACCATATTCCATCCAAGAATTCAAAAGAAAAACAAAACAGGAGGGATTACAATTTGAATGTGACAATAAAGTACTTTGTTGTTGTATTTAACCACAATTTTCATGTAGCTGCGCTTCAGTAGATTTTACAAGGGCTGGGTTACATTTAAAATCATCTGTTTTTATTGTGGCCTCAGCAATCAGAATGAATTAATACATTCACTTGAATGGAATATAGTACTTTAACTGAAGGTGTGCATCACCGAGTATGGAGTCGCTCAGTCAAAATATGAAGTTTTTATCAATAAAAGTTTGTCTTGTCTGTAAAAGTGTCTCTTCTTGCCCTGGCTTCATGTGTGGGCGGTGTTTTGTACTTGCATTGCTAAAATATAAAAGGAAGCACTACAATGGGTCTCAAATATTTGTAATGTGTCCTGTTACTGCATGAGTTTTTTGATGATAGACTATAAACTACACATATAAAGTAAATTATATTGACGACTGAACATTTCACATTCGCCAAACCATACAGTTATGAACATAACTCACAAAGGATCACACAAGTGATCTGACAAAAAAATAAATACATTAACAAGCGGTTTATTTTACAGTTGATGTGCCAGTCATTTTCAATTATTCTGTAATTAATATTCACACAATCAAATAAATCTCAGTTCAGTCCCTTTTATATTAAGTGGAAATTGTGCTACTTTGGTTTTGACACTTTACCTATAAAAGCAAAGGGTTTCAGTACATTCCACAGTGGCGAGGTCCGTTGTGGGGCGGCTGCTTTCCTCCTGCCTAGATGAACAACAGAAATGGATGGTGGTTAGGTTCAAGCAAGTTCAACACTTATACAGGCACATCTCAAAAAATAGAATACCATGAAAAAATTCAATATTTTTGTCACTCATTTCAGAAAGTGAAACCCATATATAGATTCATTACAGGGACAGTGATATATTGAAAGTGTTTATTTTAATATTGATGATTACGGCTACAGCCCATATTAACCAACACCTCGGCGGCCAACATTTATATTTAAAAACTATTTTTTAAAGTTAATTTTATGTAATATTCTAATTTTTTGCCAAATTGAATTTGGGGTTTTCAGGGTCTGTAAGCCGTAATCATCAAAATTAAAATAAATAAACGCTTGAAATATATCACTGTCTGTGTAATGAATCTTTCTAATATACAGATTTCTCTTTCTGAAATGAGTGACAAAAAATATTGAAGTTTTTCATGACATTCTAATTTTTGGAGATGTACCTGTATTAGGGAAATACACCACTGAAAGTCAGTGGTGAGATGTGACAAAAATGCTTCGTTTCCCTGACAAGCACTGCAGGATCCACAGAATAGGTGTGTGGGTCTATTCTGACTCTTTAGAAAATTATATGAATGACTTTATAAATCACTGGTTTGAAAAAGCACTTTTAATATGTCGAGATTTTGGCTCCTGTGGTCCACTTCACCTGTATCCACAATATAAACACTGAGGGAGGCTAACCCCTGGCATGTGGAAACGCATTCTAGCATTAAATTGCACACAATTTAATGTGCAGCACCAAAGTGCAATATGTACACAAACCAGGACTTTAACCAGGATTAACATATTTCATCGTTTTGCTCTCGAAAAAAAAAATCTGCCAACTTTTGTAGTTGATAATTTGTTTGAAATGCAGGCACAGAAACTTAACCCTGTCTCATCATTGGCCAAGGCCACTGCATCAGGAACAGCCAGTCAAAGAGCTCTAGATTTGTGGAACAAAAAATTGTGAGGGGGAAAATGCACATTCACAGGAAAAAAAATATAGGACAAGTCAGCTGCAGCTATCGGGATTGCTTGGCAACCTTCGGTTGACTTGTCAATAGCGACGTTATAGTGTCTTATACGTGCTCATATATGAGCAAACATTTTCATTCATTCTGTTCTACAGACCACCTCTTCCAGCCATTCCAAAGCTAGGGGCAATCACATTGACAGAGATTCCATACTTTAGGGGTCAAACCTCAGTCAGCACAGAACTGCCACTTCAGTGAGAGTACGCCTGGTTTTTGGCCCCATAAAATCTGATTCCGTGTTGGCCATTTTCCCCAAACGGCTTACTATTTTTGATGCCATTGGAACAAAATCTCTCTCTCTCTATTTTTTTTTTATTTTTTTTTTTTGCCTAAAACTTTTGTTTGTGGCAGAAATTTCAATCCAGTGGTAAATTTTTGGCATGTTTTCTGGTGAAAGCTATAGTATACTTTTAAGATTGTTCAAGGTTTTTTTTTAACACAAATATTACAGTGATGTCATTTCAGTGGAACTAATATTCAAGGCTCCTTTTTTCTTACCTACATCGCACAGGCTAAGCTAATCATTAATTTTCAAAGTAAGATTTTAATATTGAGCCTCCTATATTGCATTTAGAATTTGAATGTCTTTTCAACTGCCCAAATAAATAGTGTACAATATAAATTTTATATTGTGGGGGCCACACATATGTGACCTATTTTGTGACTCACATTTTAGATCAGAACAAAGGCAGAGCTTCCTTGGAGATAACAGGAAGCGGCAAGGATGTTAGCTTTGGTATGCAGAGCTTGAGACTGCGGGGTGTTATTAGAGGATTAAGGAGAAGATGCATTGTAGACTGTGGGGGTGAGATCAGAGAGAGGAGATGCATTGTTACTGCCGATTATAATGCAATGTGATTTGTGATGCATGTGACTTGTGAACTGTGAAGAGTCCTGGTATTTAAGGACAAGAGTTCCCTGTAATGTTCTCTTTCTTCTTTGCAATGTTGGTGAATGTGAATAAAGATGACTTGAGAGAAACCGGTCTCGTCCTTCCCACATTACCACACTGGTGACCCAAGACGAGCATGCAGCGAGAGGAGATTTCCCCCGGGCCAGCCTCGTCAGGAGCCCCCAGCCAAGCGAATGCCGCTACAGTCCAGCTACCGGACTTCTGGCAGAACAATCCGCGCTCCTGGTTCAATGCGATTGAGGCAGTTCAACCTCCGGGGGATATCGGTAGACACCACAAAATTCTACCACGTGGTCGCAAAACTGGACAACAACACGGCCCAGCATGTGGAGAGCCTGATCGACCAGCCGCCGGACAGCGACAAATACAGCGTGTTGAAGGCTGCACTCATCCGGCACTTCACCCCCTCGGTTGAGGAGCGAACAGAGAGGCTCCTGGCGCTTACTGAGTTGGAAAGTGACATGCCCGGGAACCTTATGGAGAAGTTGTTGAGGTTGAAAGGCTCAGATGACGACCACTTCATCTTCACCCACCTCTTCCTCAGGACCCTACCGTCAGCGACGAGAGCGACCCTGACCAGTTCGCCGTTGTTGGCCCAGCGGGACTACCGCGCGCTGGCCCGGGAGGCGCAGCGAATTGCCAACGCCAGCAGACAGCGCGCGGCCACGGCTGCAGCAGCGGAACTCGGCGCGACGACCGCAGATGGCAGGGGGCCAGGGGCAGCAGTAGCAGACCCACCGACGACGGCGGCGGCGAGAGCCAGGGAACTCGGAGGAGACGTCCTTTGTTTCTACCATCGCCGTTTCGCAGAGAGGGCACGCAAGTGTGTACCACCGTGCCAGTTTGAGCGTTCGGGAAACGCCAAGACCGGGGGGTCGGTAGCAGCCGCGGCCCTCGGGGAGGAGAACAAGCTGCTCTACTTGTTGGACGCACGCTCGGGGAGGCAGTTCCTCCTGGACACAGGCTCCCAGTTGAGTTTCATCACACCTTCCTACGCGGACAGACTAGCAGGTTCCAGAGGTCCCGGGGTGACAGCAGCGAACGGCTCGGAGATTAAGACCTTTGGTGAGAAGACTTTGCTTCTGTCTCTACACGGCCGTACATTTGAGTGGACTTTTGTTGTAGCAGCAGTGAATTTCAATATGTTGGGGGCTGATTTTTTGTGCTCACATGGTTTGTTGGTTGATCTCGCCAACAGGCGCCTGGTTAATGCACTTTCTTTTGATTCTATCCCCTCTACAGCGCGAATGGCCCCGCCAACAGCACAAGCCAATGTCACAGCTGCAAGCGGTAAGTTCCACACACTGCTCACGCAGTTCCCAGCACTCACGGTCCCCACATTTTCGGCAACAGTCGCTAAGCACGGGGTGGAGCATTTTATTACCACTACCGGACCTCCCGTTTTTGCAAAAGCTCGGCGCTTGGACGCAGTTAAACTGGCCATAGCGCGCGAGGAGTTTGCCAACCTGGAGAGGTTGGGCATTATCAGGCGTTCAAACAGTCCGTGGGCTTCCCCGCTACACATGGTCCCGAAAGTGGACGGATCATGGCGACCTTGCGGGGATTTCCGCAGGTTAAACAACGCTACAGCGCACGACCGCTACCCAATCCCGCATATCCAAGATTTTTCCGTTCATTTGGCAGGGGCTTGTGTTTTTTCTAAGATAGATTTGGTCCGCGGTTACCACCAAGTCCCAGTGCGCGCTGAGGACATACCCAAAACAGTGGTAATAACTCCGTTTGGCCTATTCGAGTTTTTACGCATGCCATTCGGACTTAAAGGGGCTGCACAGACGTTCCAACGCATGATGGACGCGGTGCTTCGCAATCTCCCTTTCGTGTTCGTCTACTTGGACGATATTTTGGTAGCCAGCGCGTCCGAAGACGAACACGAAAAACACCTGGCCACAGTTTTCCGAAGGTTGGGAGATCACGGGTTAATAATCAACCCAGCGAAGTGTCAGTTCGGGGTGGCGCAGATTGATTTTTTTTAGGACACCGCGTCTCCCCCGAAGGAGCAGTTCCGCTTCCTGACAAAGTGCGCGCGGTGGCAAATTTTCCCCGGCCGCAGACGGTCAGGGCGTTACAGGAGTTTTTGGGAATGGTGAATTTTTATAACTGTTTTCTCCCCCGCGCGGCGCAACTCATGCAGCCGCTGTATGCCGCGCTCAAAAAAAAAGAAACCCGCGGATAAGGTCGAGTGGTCCCTGGAGCGGGACCAAGCGTTCTCGGAGGTGAAAGCAGCCTTGACAAAGGCTGCGTTGTTGGCACACCCAGACCCAACGGCCCGCATAGCACTCACCACTGACGCGTCAGATGTGGCCATAGGGGCGGTCGTGGAGCAACATGTAGCTGGGGTTTGGCAGCCCCTCGCCTTTTTCAGCAGGACCTTGTGCCATAGCGAACGTAAATACAGCACGTTCGACAGGGAGCTGCTGGCTCTCCATTTGGCCATCCGCCACTTTCAGTTCTGGCTAGAAGGATGCTCTTTCACCGCGTTCGTTGACCACAAACCGCTAACATTTGCGATGGCCAAGGTTTCCGAACCGTGGTTAGGCCGGCAGCAGAGACAGCTGGCCGCGATATCAGAGTTTACCAGTGATATTCATCATGTGGCGGGCAAACTGAATGTAGTGGCAGATTGCCTCTCGCGCGCCTTGGCGGCCCCAGTCAGCGTAGGAGTAGATTACGCAGCCATGGCCGCGGAGCAGGTTAGTGACACGGATGTGCACGCGCTCCAGTCTGGACCAACAGGGTTAAGGCTGGAGAGCAGGGTGCTGCAAGACGGTATGCCCCCCCCTAATCTGCGATGTCTCCACTGGACGGCTGCGTCCAGTAGTACTGGCCGCGTGGCGCCGCCGCGTTTTTGACTCGATTCATTCTTTGGCGCACTCGGAAGTGCACGCGTCGGTCAAAATGGTAGGGGAGAAATTTGTGTGGCCGATTCTTCGCAAACAAGTTAAGGAGTGGGCAGCAGCCTGCACGGCGTGTCAACGAGCCAAAGTACACAGGCACACGAGGGCTCCTTTGGAGCCGTTTCACATTCTGGCCAAGAGGTTCGATCACGTTCATGTGGACCTTGTGGGACCCCTCCCGCCGTCGCAGGGGTGCACACACCTTCTGACAATGGTGGACCGCACCACGCGCTGGCCTGAAGTAGTTCCGCTGGCATCAATCACGGCCGAGGAGGTAGCACGCTCATTTTTAACAGCTTGGGTGGCGCGTTTCGGAGTTCCGTCGGACATTACGTCCGACAGAGGCCCTCAATTTGTGTCCGAACTTTGGTCGACTATGGCCCGCAGCCTGGGTGTCACAATTCACCGCACAACCGCGCACAATCCGCAGGCTAACGGGTTATGCGAACGTTTTCATAGGTCATTGAAAGCGGCTCTCAGAGCGTCACTGACGGATGCAAATTGGGTAGACAAGTTACCGTGGATTTTATTGGGGTTGCGTTCTGCGCCTAAAGAGGACTTAGAAGCCTCCCCAGCGGAGCTCCTGTTTGCGTAACCACTTCGGCTGCCTGGGGAGTTTCTCCCAGATAACCCGGCGCCAGACACCTCCCCGTTGCAGCTGTTGCAGAGTAACATAGAATCAAGCATGCTGCCTGGCCCCGTGCACCACAGTTTTCCGTGCGTTTTTGTGCCTAAAGCGTTGAACGCAGAGTTTGTTTTTGTCAGACATGATGCACATCGACCCCCGTTGCGACCACCTTATGACGGGCCGTTCAGAGTGCTGGAAACGGGACAAGCAGTTTTTGCTAGATTTGGGGGGTAGGAAAGAAAAAGTTGGCATAAACAGACTCAAACCCGCTTTTGTGGTGGCGGATGAGCAAGTGCTGTTGGCAAGGGCCCCGCGGCGAGGTAGACCCCCACGGGGGGCTTCACAGAGTAATGCTTCCCCAGAACTCCCGCAGGGACTGACAAAGGGTTTCCACCCCCAGACGGCAAACCCCCAGCGTGACATCGCAGCGGAGACGTTGAATCCCAGCTACAGCAGATACGGCAGGAGATTGAACCCTAGACAGCTTGCGGACTGATGTGTATTGATTCTATCACGGCATGCATGTTGTTATTCTCTTGTTTGTCTAAAATGTTGGGGGGGCTGGTGTGGGGGCCACACATATGTGACCTATTTTGTGACTCACATTTTAGATCAGAACAAAGGCAGAGCTTCCTTGGAGATAACGGGAAGCGGCAAGGATGTTAGCTTTGGTATGCAGAGCTTGAGACTGCGGGGTGTTATTAGAGGATTAAGGAGAAGATGCATTGTAGACTGTGGGGGTGAGATCAGAGAGAGGAGATGCATTGTTACTGCCGATTATAATGCAGTGTGATTTGTGATGCATGTGACTTGTGAACTGTGAAGAGTCCTGGTATTTAAGGACGAGAGTTCCCTGTAATGTTCTCTTTCTTCTTTGCAATGTTGGTGAATGTGAATAAAGATGACTTGAGAGAAACCTGTCTCGTCCTTCCCACATTCCCACAATATAGTATTTGTGGTTTGAGTTTTAGTCACACTCCCTAGCTTTACTTGAAGAGTCATAAGCATTGTTGACTATTTCAGTACCTGTCTGCAGAAAGGCTAAACTGTTTATATAAAATCAGTAAGCTCCTTTAACTCTTAAAGCTTTGAGCAAGAAAGTGCAAATCCTCAGGCCAGTTTGCAGGGCCAGGAGCCTTCATGATAAATAAAGGTGCTTTGTTACTAAATGCAAAGTATACAATTGAGACATGTACTGATTTTTAGGAACTTGATTAATTAATTATATGTATTAATTACATCTGCTAAGTTATTTGGTACATTCCGTGCCTGATGATGATTTATCTGTTTCATGTTGTCCATATTTGTGTTGCTCTGAGACATTAAATCTAATGGAGTCGGCACACAGAGCAGGTAGAGTAGCCAGAAATTGTACACAAGTAAAAGCAACATTGCATCATGATATTGAGTAGAAGAGTAGCCCCCCAAAATTTCTTAAGATTAACAAGAAATCTTGTTAATTTTGCTGCACGGTGGCGCAGTGGTTTAGCACTGTGGCAGCACAGTTTTACCCTCGGCCGGGGGATTGCGGGGATCATGAGATCGTGGGTTCGATCCCAGCCCCCGACCAACAGTGAGCTGTGTGGAGTTTGCATGTTCTCCCCGTGTTGCGCGGGTTTACTCCGGGATTTCTCCGGTTTCCTCCCGCACACCAAAAACATGTAGGTTTAGGGCGCTCGCGCACGCAGCGACCAGCAGCCGGTGGCTTGTCACCAGACTGCAAACCAAGTCTACCTACGGGTACAAATAAGTAACCAAAAAAAAAAAAAAAAGTATCTACTAGAAATATTAGTTGAGTAGTAATAGCTTTACTCTCACCAGTGAGTTTTTCCTTGTAAATTTGTGAATTTTATCTTTTGAATTTTAGACATTGTTCTCCTAACTCAGGGGTGTCCAACCATGTGCCATGGAGAGCCAAGACCCTGCAGGTTTTACCTCCAACCAGTGTCTTCAACAGCAGATTTCTGTGAACTTCTTCCCACTGATTGCTGATAAGTGAAAACACCTGCTGAAGAGACTGGGTAGAAGAGAAAACCTGCAGGGTCTTGGCTCTCCATGGCACATGGTTGGACACCCCTGTCCTAACTCTTTACTTTAAATTTACTATTTTTTCTTTAATATTTGTGACTTTTTTTTAACATAAATGTAATCTTTTTTTCTTGTTCATTTGCAACTTTTTTAAATCAGAAATTTGTAGTTCCTTTCTTCCCAGCCACAAGGGGTGCTCAAGCCAGTGTACTCCGATTGCTGGTCCCAAATCTGGGTAAATGGGGAGGGTTGTGTCAGGAAGGACATCCGATGTAAAACCTTTGCTAAATCAAACATGCGGATCATGACGAATGAGACTTTGATACCGGATTGGTCAAGGCCCGGATTAACGATGACTGCCGCTGCTGCTGTTAACTGACGTTTTCCAGTCGGTCAGCAAACAGTGTCTCGCTAAGTGTGATTGTCCAGCAAAAACATGAGTTTGTTAAAGTGCTTTAAACGTGGGAAAAAATCATTAGAGGTATGTAAGAACTGGAGGAGTTTATCATGGTTTTAACCTGCTGGAAACGGGAGCAATAATGTAAGAGTCGCTTAGCTAAGAGATGTGGTTAGAATTCACATGCAGCCGGCTTCATATGAAGGGAAAGGCAAGGGGGACTGATGAATTGCTGAGGATATATTTCACCAGCTACTACAGTATTAAGTTATGTTCTGTAGGAATTGCAGGAATGAGGAGACTGGCAATTTCTCTCTTTTCTCGCTCGAGCAGGCGTGCCGTTTTTATTCTCCAGTGGTAGTGACAAAAAGCAGCAGCTAAAAATGCTAGCTCGCTTCACTCTAAACTGAAGTCCTTCAGCGGCTGCCTAGAGAGGTGCCTGATGAGAAAGCCTGAGAGCACAACTATAACTGCCTAAACAGATCATTCTGTACATGAACACACATTGTGGTGAATTATGTCTTTAGAGTCTGCTACAGTTCCCTATTATGTACCTAGCAGGTTAAGATGACCGAAATTCACAAAGTCAATGACTTTAATCTGTCAGCAGCCTTCAGACAAAGTAAACGTGCCAACATTTGATTTCAAAATAAGGGAGGTTTTTCCTGTTGTCTGGGGGGTGAGGAGATTTCCAAAAAAACAAATATAAACAAAGAAATAGTATAACAGAAATAACGGCATCCTTGGTCATTTAAGTTAATTTATTTAATTGACTACAATTTTATTAATATTTTTTCTTTGTAATCAGAGTTACATTATTGTTCTGTTCTAACTGCAAAGTTATGGTCAAAAATGTAAATTGTTATAAGGAAAAAGTAAAAAAAAATTACCACAGTCTTTCAAATTTATCTAAAAAAAAAAAACCCAGTAATTTTATTTTTTAAAAAACAGACAAAAATTAGTCATAAAATAATCCACAAATTTATAATAAAGTTTCAAATGTACAAGAAAAGTCAATTTTACAAGAGGAAATTACAAATTGGTGGAACATGGTTTCAACTTTAGATTTACAGAGAAAAGTAGAAAACTATAAGAAAATTGTTATAAATTTTTGAGAAAAACCTCAAACTTCAAGACTGAAGTCATTACTCAAGTTTTTAAGTGGGTGCTTTTTGTACCCTTAACTAGAAATTTTTGGTTGTCTACTTTTAATTATTAATTTCAAAGCACTGCTTTTACATGAGTAGAAGTTCTGGTTACTATACCCACCTGATCATATAATTTAAGTATGCATGAGTACATTACTATTATGAATGTTTCTTTCCCTTCCCTACTCTCTCAATGGAAAAAAAGAAACACTAGAATAAAAATACAAAAAAATACACATATTTTTGTCATTTATGTAAACCATGACAAAATAATCCTGCAGGACAAAACATGACACTTGATATTTTCTAACCTGTTTATATACCACCATAGACAGAGAGACAACCTGGATTAGACAGGGCTCAGAGAGGGCAAGATGAGACAGAAGAGAGGAGCCAAGGAGAGGGAAGTGTTCAGGCAGAGGAAGGAGAGAAGGATAACACCAGTAAAAAGTCCAAACACAGGATGTCTGGGTAGGACCCCAACTGGCCCAATATTCAAGCCTCGGTTGTACAATACTTCAAATGGTAAGTTCCATATGCAATGTTACTGTGTAAAATTTTAAAAAGAAATAAATAGTATAAAATTAACATATTCTGGTGTGTTTAATCCCCCCCCCCCCCCAAGGAAAAAATATGTTGCCACCGCGCCAAGGTCTTTAAGCCAGAGGAAACACTGGGACTTTAATGGACATGTAGGGAACAGAGGTGATGAGGAGGTTCTGGGTAGGCATGGTCTTAAAGTGTACCTGTGGTGGTCGTGAAGACGCATTTGACTTGAAAACATTATGAAAAAGTATTTCTTATTTTGGTAAATAATTTTTGCCAGCCATATACCACCAGACATATATTCAAATAGGACCTTGGCCATGGGCAGCCAATGAAAACTGTGGGCGCAGCCATGACACATGCGGATGTGACGTCACTTTGTTGATACTCAACAGTCAATGCTCCGCCTGTATGAGAGACTAGGGTGCTGTTGTGAGTGTTTTTATTCTATTATGGCTGAATTGTCGGACTCTGAGGAAGAATTTGTCCAACATGGCTACAGGTTTGAGCCAGAAAGGTCTTCTGAGGGTTAAAGTGACGAAGTGGTCCTCACACACAACGCAATTTCGTCTGAAATTATTTGTCTGTGCCCTGTTTCCGCTCCGATCTTCTGACAAGGTGAGCTGGGTTTGGGTACACAAACTGCTGCTCTGTATATAGTTGTAGAATCAGCTTCCGTGTTGTGGCAGTTACGAGATCAAATGAGACAAGCAGCTGAATTTAAGCATTTATTTATTTTCTACTCGTTTCAGTTCAGCATTTAATATGAACCCTGAGTTTGAAATAAACGTTTGAATTTTGGTCCTCATAAAACGCAACGCACTGTCTGCTGCTATTTATAGCAGCGACAGAAGAGCCGAATTAATCTGCCGTTTTGCGGCTGTTAACGACCTCAGATCAGACAAGATGACCCGCCGAATTTAAGCATTTATTTATTTATTTTCTACTCGTTTCAGTTCTGCATTTAATATGAACCCAGAGTTTGAAATAAACGTTTGAATTTTGGTCCTCATAAAACGCAACGCACTGTCTGCCGCTATTTATAGCAGCGACAGAAGAGCCGAATTAATCTGCCGTTTTGTGGCTGTTAACGACCTCAGATCAGATAATAGGACCCGCCGAATTTAAGCATTTATTTATTTTCTACTCGTTTCAGTTCTGCATTTAATATGAACCCTGAGTTTGAAATAAACGTTTGAATTTTGGTCCTCATAAAACGCAACGCGCTGTCTGCCGCTATTTATAGCGGCGACGGAAGAGCCGAAATAATCTGCCGTTTTGCGGCTGTTAACGACCTCAGATCAGACAATAGGACCCGCCGAATTTAAGCATTTATTTATTTATTTTCTACTCGTTTCAGTTCTGCATTTAATATGAACCCTGAGTTTGAAATAAACGTTTGAATTTGAATTAGAATATCCCAAAAGCCGCTGCACATCCGGGTACTCGAGGCTCAGCCAATACTGATCCAGATCACGGTAGCCACGAAATTACGTCACAGGAAGCATCCTGGAAGTCCATGTAGAGGCAAATATGGCTGCGAACATGTTTTGCTGGCATACCTGAACAAGCACATCAGCAATGGATTTATATCAAATTGCCTTAAACTTGAATTTTACCTTGAAATTGAACTAGAAAGTGAGCCAGGGGCTCAATATAATATCTTTTTTTGCACGACCACCACAGGTACACTTTAAGGAGAGAAATGTGGAAGGACAGATGGTTGTGGATTTTGCTAAAAGGATGGAAATGGCTGCGGTGAACACATACTTAAAGAAGAGAGAGCAACATCGGGTGACTTACAAGAGTGGAGGAAGGTGTACACAGGTGGACTACATCTTATGGAGAAGGAGAAATCTAAAAGAGATGGGAGAATGTAGCTAGACGGCATCGGATTGTAGTCTGTAGGTTGACTTTGGAAAGTAAGAAGAGTAAGAGAGTGAAGGCAGAGCCAAAGATTACGTGGGGGAAGTTAGAGAAGGAAGAAGGTCGCACAGAGTTCAGGAAGGAGTTGATACAGGCTCTGGGTGGTCGGGAAGAATTACCAGATGACTGGGAAGGTACAGCAAAAGTATTGAGGGAAACGAGTAGAAAGGTATGTGGTGTATCCTCTGAACAGAGGAACGAAGACGAGGAGATTTGGTGGTGGAATGAGGAGGTATAGGAAAGTATTCAAAGAAAGAGGTTAGCAAAGAAAAAGTGAGATCGTTAGGGAGATGAAGAATGTTAGACAGGAGTATTTGGAATCTCGGCACATGGCAAAGACAGGTGGCAAAGGAAAAGGCATATAGTGAGTTGAATGAGAGGCTGGACACAAAGGAAAGAGAAAAGGACTTGTATTGATTGGCTAGTCCAGGGGTGTCAAATCATGTACCATGGAGGGCCAAGACCCTGCAGGTTTTCTCTTCTACCCAGTCTCTTCAGCAGGTGTTTTCACTTATCAGCAATCAGTGGAAGAAATTCAGTGGAATCTGCTGTTGAAGACACTGGTTGGAAGTAAAGCTTGCAGGGTCTTGGCCCTCCATGGCACATGATTGGACACCCCTGGGCCAGACGGAGAGATCAAGCTTGAAAGGATGGACAGCAAGTTAGGTTGATGAAGGACAGAAATGGTAATGTACTAACAAGTGACGAGAGTGTGTTGAGAATGTAATGTACTTTATTTATATAGCCCTTTAAAACAATCCGTAGGTGACCAAAGTGCTTTACAGAAAATTAAACGGCATTAAAAACACACACACAGCATTAAAAACAAATAACATAAACAAAGAAATAAGAATAAATACCTGAAAATAAAAATAAGAATAAAATAAAAACAAATGCCAAGACAAATATCACCACTACTGAGTATTAAAAGCCATCCTAAACAAATATGTTTTAAGTTCTGATTTAAAAAGGGCCAGGTCAGAGATAGCACGTAGGTCAGGGGGGAGATTATTCCAGAGCCTGGGGGCGACAACAGAAAAGGCTCGGTCACCCCAGTGTTTATACTGTAACGTCGGGGCCATTTTAAGGGAGCCAGGGATTTCCCAGCATGCTTTGCCAGTTTGAAACGTTACTGTGTGTGTTAAATGTGTTACTTCTGAGTTATACTGCTGTGTCATTATAACTGCATTATAATGACCCAGCAGTGTTTAGCAGGATTAGGGCAAGATGTACCATGTGTGTGTAACCATGATTGAAACGGAGGTCTGGGAGAATGACCTCCACTCCACTCTGTAGCACAGAAGCAGGTTGGGGGTCGGGGTGTGTGTAAAATAAATCTGGTTGATCACAGCCATCTGCTCTATTGTCTTTTTGTGTGAACCCCTGCAAACGTCACACTGGTGTCAGGAGTGGGATATGGAGCGAGATGAGGATCCAGGCGGAGGTACAGCGGCCGGAGCGATTCATCGCTCAGCCGGGAACGGAGTGTAGAGCTGAGACGCCGGCCCCTGGAGAGCTTCGCTGCGATGGACGGAGCAGAGCAAACCAGCCCCGTTTCCCGCCCTTTTCAGGGCAGGACGGGCTGGCGATTCCAGAGCAATTAGGAGCGGCAATCTACCGGGAGATGACCGTCCCATCCATCCAGCAGCGGGCCAAGATTCCCCGCTACAACGGCGAGAACCTGTTGGATGACCGCCTGGCCCAGGTCGAGTTGGCTGCCGCGCTGATCATCAGAGGAAACCACCGTGCTGAGAGCGAGTGGAGGAGGAGCTACGGCAGATCACAGCAGCGCGTGCACGAAGGAAACAGCCGTGGCGACGCGAGGAAGGACGGCTTCCGCTGCACAGTGCCAGGGTACATGGCCTGGTACCGCCCCGCACACAGCACACGACAAACTGGCCCCTCGCCGACGCTAAATTAGAGCGAGGTGGCATGGACGGGGAAAAAGCCGCCTCCTGCAGATGCTTCCCCCGGCAGATGACGTCACAGAGGCGCAGGAGCGACGCAGCGGAGCGAGCAGGACGAAGATGCGGCCACTTTCCAGGCGCGGCAAGGGCTGGATGCATGGACGCGGGCCAGCGGCCGCCTGGGACAACTGGCAGCGGTGGGAGTCGGCCGGAGCGGGCCTGGGACTCCCGCTGCCAGGGAAGGGACTGTGCGTGGTCCTACAGAGGCTGTCAGATGTGTCCATCCGCCCGCTGATGGCCAAACCGGAACCCTACCCCAACCAGATGCTCTGACCGAGACTCAGATGGCCCGTGCATGCCGCCCTGGCACCGGGCTGACTCGTGTTGGATTTCTGAAAGTGGACTTTGAATTTTCTGGGGACAGAAACCAGTCCAGGGGGGGGCAGTGTAACGTCGGGGCCATTTTAAGGGAGCCAGGGATTTCCCAGCATGCTTTGCCAGTTTGAAACGTTACTGTGTGTGTTAAATGTGTTACTTCTGAGTTATACTGCTGTGTCATTATAACTGCATTATAATGACCCAGCAGTGTTTAGCAGGATTAGGGCAAGATGTACCATGTGTGTGTAACCATGATTGAAACGGAGGTCTGGGAGAATGACCTCCACTCCACTCTGTAGCACAGAAGCAGGTTGGGGGTCGGGGTGTGTGTAAAATAAATCTGGTTGATCACAGCCATCTGCTCTATTGTCTTTTTGTGTGAACCCCTGCAAACGTCACAATACTTTGACCTGGGCACATCCAGCACAAGCTGATTGGATGACCTCAAAGCCCTGCCTTGGTCACGGACAGTCAAAATCTCAGACAGATAAACCAGAGCAAGGCCATTAAGAGCTTTAAAAACAAAAAGCAAAAGTTTAAAATTAATTCTAAAATGGACTGGAAGTCAATGAAGTGACAAAAGGATCGGAGTAATGTGCTCTCGCCTAGTTGTGTTGGTCAAAAGACGAGCCGCCGCATTTTGCACAAGAGGTGCCAACATAAAGTGCGTTGCAGTAATCAAGTCGAGAAATGATTAAAGCATGGATGGCCATCTCAAGATGATGACGGCTCAGGAAAGGTTTGGCTTTGGATAACAGACGTAATTGATAAAAGCTCATCTTGACTACATTGTCAACCTGTTTATCAAATTTTAAATGGTTGTCAAAAATCACCCCCAAATTTTTGACAGCTGAACTGAGCCTTAAAGAGAGGGTACCAAAGCCAGCCATTACAGTATCCCCAAACATAATACGTTCTGTTTTTTCTTCATTTAAGTGGAGAAAATTTTGGCTTAACCACAACCTTAACCACAAGTGATGCAGTCCGATAGAACACTTTGTGAGTTTGTTTGTTCTGGGTTCAAAGGTAAATAAAGCTGCAAATCGTCCACATAACAGTGGAAAGACATGCTGTGCCTGGCTATTATTGACCCGAGTGGCAGCATATATAATGAAAACAGAATAGGGCCAAGGATAGAACCCTGTGGGACCCCGCAGGAGAGAGAGGCACGAGAAGAAGACGTGTCACCAATCATTACAGAAAAGGTTCTGTTGAGAAGGTGGAAGGAGTACTTTGAGGAACTGATGAATGAAGGAAATGAGAGGGAGGGGAGGGTGGATGAAGGAAAGATGGTGAACAAGGAAGTCCAGAGACTTCAGAGAAGAGAGTGCAGGCAGGGTGCAGTGGGCGGAGACTAGTGTCAGGGGTGATTTGTGACAGAAAGATAACAGCTAGAGTGAAAGGGAAGATTTGCAAGACGATAGTGAGACCTGCTATGATTTATGTTTTGGAAACAGTAGTGCTGACAAAAAGACGGGAGGTGGAGGTGGCATTGTTGAAGATGCTGATTCTCATTGGGAGTGACTAGGATGGACAGTTTTAGGAATGAGTATATCGGGGACAGCTCGGGTTGAGTGGTTTGGAGACAATAAGAGAGGCAAGGTTGAGATGGTTTGGACATGTGCAGAGGAGGGATAGTGGAGATATTGGACAAAGGATGTTGAAGATGGAGCTGCCAGGCAGGAGGAAAAGAGGAATACCACAGAAGATTGATGGATGGATTGAAAGAGGATACGGAGAGGGTTGGTGTTGTAGAGGAAGATGATCCGCTGTGGCAACCCCGAGGGAGGGAGAGGGAGAAGGGTCGTGTGAAAAAATTAGGACACCCCATTAAATATTCAGTTCTTCATTAAGAAAAGTTCACATATCTATGTCTAACCTTGTTTTTGTTTTTATTTGCATTTTTTAACATTTGTTTTAGCCATTTTAAGTGGGAATGAATGTGGGGGGGGGTGCTAAAAAAGATGAGGAGTGTCCTAATTTTTTTCCTCACTATTTGTTTAGAATTACATTTTACAGAAAATTGGAAAAAAAGTCTTTAATTCATTTTTAATTGTTTAGTTGTATTACATGAATTTCCCAGTATTTTTAACAATGATGTTAAATATCTATATGTCCAAATATGTTAAAAACAAGCTTATACAGGGTGTCTTAATTTTTTTCACCACTGTATACGTGTGGGTGTGTGCGTGTGTGTGCGCACGCAGTAGTGTAAAAAAGTGTTTGCCCCCGTCCTGATTTCTCATTTTTTTTGTATGTCACACTTCAATGTTTCAGATCAGCAAACAAATTTAAATATTAGACAAAGATAACACAAGTAAACACAAAATGCAGTTTTTAAATGAAGGTGTTTATTATTAAGGGGGGGGGGGAATCCAAACCTACAGACGTGGACAAAATTGTTGGTACCCCTCTGTTAATGAAAGAAAAACCCACAATGGTCACAGAAATAACTTGAATCTGACAAAAGTGGTAATAAATAAAACTTCTATGAAAATTAACCATTGAAAATCAGACAATGCTTTTGAATTGTGGTTCAACGGAGTTATTTTAAAAAAACAAACTCATGAAACAGGCCTGGACAAAAATGATGGTACCCTTAACTTAATATTTTGTTGCACAACCTTTTGAGGCAATCATTGCAATCGAACAATTTCTGTAACTGTCAGTGAGACTTCTGCACCTCTCAGCAGGTATTCTGGCCCACTCCTCATGAGCAAACTGCTCCAGTTGTCTCAGGTCTGAAGGGTGCCTTCTTCAGACGGCATGTTTCAGCTCCTTCCACAGATGTTCAATAGCATTTAGATCAGGGCTTATAGAAGGCCGTTTTAGAATAGTCCAATGATTTCGCTCTTAGCCATTCTTGGGTGTTTTTAGCTGTGTGTTTTGGGTCATTATCCTGTTGCAAGACCCATGACCTGCGACTGAGACCAAGCTGTCTGACACTGGGCAGCACATTTCTCTCTAGAATACCTTGATAGTCTTGAGATTTCATTGTACCCTGCACAGATTTAAGACACTCTGTGCCAGATGCAGCAAAGCAGCCTTAGAACATAACAGAACCTCCTCCATGTTTCACAGTAGGGACAGTGTTCTTTTCTTGGTATGATTCATTTTTGCGTCTGTGAACATAGAGCTGATGTGCCTTGCCAAAAAGTTCAGTTTTGTCTCGTCTGTCCATAGGACATTCTCCCAGAAGCTTTGTGGCTTGTCAACATGTAGTTTGGCAAATTCCAGTCTGGCTTTATTATGATTTGTTTTCAACAGTGGTGTCCTCCTTGGTCGTCTCCCATGAAATCCACTTTGGCTCAAACAACGACGGATGGTGCGATCTGACACTGATGTACCTTGACCTTGGAGTTCACCATGAATATGTTTAGAGGTTGTTCTGGGCTCTTTTGTTACCATTCGTATTATCCGTCTCCTCCTGCGGCCACGTCCAGGGAGGTTGGCTACAGTTCCGTGGATCTTAAATTTCTGAATAATATGTGCAACTGTAGTCACAGGAACATCAAGCTGCTTGGAGATGGTCTTATAGCCTTTACCTTTAACATGCTTGTCTATAATTTTCTTTCTAATCTCCTGAGACAACTCTCTCCTTTGCTTCCTCTGGTCCATGTTTAGTGTGGTACACACCATGTCAACAAACAGCACAGTGACTACTTGTCACCCTTTAAATAGGCCGACTGACTGATTACAAGTTTGTAGACACCTGTGATGTTAATTAGAGGACACATCTTGGTTGAACATGTCCCTATGGTCACATTATTTTTAATCTTTTCTAGGGGTACCATCATTTTTGTCCAGGCCTGTTTGAGTTTGTTTTGTAAAATAATTGTGTTGAACCACAATTCAAAAGCATTGTCTGATTTTCATTGGTTAATTTTCATAGAATTTTTATTTATTACCACTTTTGTCAGATTCAAGTTATTTCTGTGACCATTGTAGATTTTTCTTTCATTAATAGAGGGGTACCAACAATTTTATCCACATCTGTACATGGCTCTGTGTGAAAAAGTGATTGCCCCCTAAACCTTGTAACTGGTTGGGCCATCCTTAGCAGCAACAACTGCAATCAAGCATTTGTGATAACTGGCAATGAGTCTTTTACAGCACTGTGGAGGAATTTTGGCCTACTCATCTTTGCAGAATTGTTGTAATTCAGCCGCACTGGAGAGTTTTCGAGCATGAACCGCCTTTTTAAGGTCATGCCACAGCATCTCAATTGGATTCAGGTCAGGACTTTGACTAGGCCATTCCAAAGTCTTCATTTTGTTTTTCTTAAGCCATTCAGAGGTAGACTTGCTGGTGTGTTTTGGATCATTGTCCTGCTGCAGAACCCAAGTGCGCTTCAGTTTGAGGTCACAAATAGATGGCTGGATATTGTCCTTCAGGATTTCTTGGTAGACAGCAGAATTCGTGGTTCCATTTACCACAGCAAATCTTCCAGGTCCTGAAGCAGCAAAACAGCCCCAGACCATCATACTACCACCACCATATTTTACTGTTGGTATGATGTTCCTTTTCTGAAGCCAGATGTAATGGGACACACACTTTACAAAAAGTTCAACTTTTGTCTCGTCAGTCCACAGAGTATTTTTCCAAAAGTCTTGGATCATCAAGATGTTTTCTGGCCACACTGAGATGAGCCTTTGTTCTTTTTGCTCAGCAGTGGTTTTCGTCTTTGAACTCTGCCATGCAGGCCATTTTTGCCCAGTCTCTTTCTTATGGTAGAACTATGAATACTGACCTTATCTGAGGCAAGTGAGGCCTGCAGTTCTTTGGATGCTGTTGTGGGGTCTTTTGTGACCTCTTGGATGAGTTGTTGCTGCGCTCTTGGGGTAATTTTGGTCAGTCGGCCATTCCTGAGAAGGTTCACCACTGTTCCATGTTTTCGCCATTTGTGGATTATGGCTCTCACTGTGGTTTGCTGGAGTCCCAAAGCTTTAGAAATGGCTTTATAACCTTTTCCAGACTGATAGATCTCAATTACTTTATTTCTCATTTGTTCCCAAATTTTTTTGGATTGCAGAATGATGTCTAGCTTTTTAAGGATCTTTTGGTCTACTTCACTTTGTCAGGCAGGTCCTATTTAAGAGATTTCTTGATTGAGAACAGGTGTAGCAGTAATCAGGCCTGGGTATGGCTAGAGGAATTGAACTCAGCTTTCCAAAGATATCCGGCTGCACGGTGGCGCAGTGGTTTAGCACTGTGGCAGCACAGTTTTACCCTCGGCCGGGGGATCGCGGGGATCATGAGATCGTGGGTTCGATCCCAGCCCCCGACCAACAGTGAGCTGTGTGGAGTTTGCATGTTCTCCCCGTGTTGCGCGGGTTTACTCCGGGATTTCTCCGGTTTCCTCCCGCACACCAAAAACATGTAGGTTTAGGGCGCTCGCGCACGCAGCGACCAGCAGCCGGTGGCTTGTCACCAGACTGCAAACCAAGTCTACCTACGGGTACAAATAAGTAACAAAAAAAAAAAAAAAAAAGAGATGATAAACCACAGTTAATTTATGGTTTACGTGGGGGAGGGGGGCACAATCACTTTCTCACACAGGGCCATGTAGGTTTGGATTTTTCCCCCCCTTAATAATCAACACCTTTGTATAAAAATTGCATTTTGAGTTTACTTGTGTTATCTTTGTCTAACATTTAAATTTGTTTGATGATCTGAAACATTTAAGTGTGACAAACAAAAAAATGAGAAATCAGGAAGGGGCAAACACTTTATTCACACCACTGTTTGTGTGTGTGTACTGTATGACTATATACAGTTGTGTTCAAAATAATAGCAGTGTGTTGAAAAATGTGATTAAACGTCAAAATTCTTCAAATAAATTGTATTTTAATGAACACAAATGCACTGGGGACACTGCACACTCTATTTCAAAGTAAGAAAATTGGAAAAAGTAATTGAATTTGATAATATTTTACAGAAAGTCAAGAAATATAATGTTCAAAAAAATAGCAGTGTTGACATCTGTCTTTAGTGTGTTTGGGGTCATTGTCTTGTTGAAACGCCCATTTCAAAGGCATTTCCTCTTCAGCATACGGCAACATGACTTCTTCCAGTATTCTGATGTACTCAAACCTATCCATGATCCCTGGTATGCAATAAATAGGACCAACACCATAGTACGAGAAACATCCCCATATCATGATGCTTGCACCACCATGTTTCACCGTCTTCACTGTGTACTGTGGCTTGAATTCAGTGTTTGCAGGACGTCTGACAAACTGTCTGTGGCCCTTAGACCCAAAAAGAACAATCTTACTCATCAGTCCACAAAATATTACGCCATTTCTTTTTAAGCCAGTCAATGCAAATTGTAACCGCTTCAGCACGTCTTTTTTTTAACGATGGGACTTTGCGGGGGCTTCTTGCTGGTAGCTTGGCTTCACATAGACGTCATCTGATTGTTACAGTACTCGCAGGCAACTTTAGATCTTCTCTGAACCTCCTGGAGCTGATCATTGGCTGAGCCTTTGGCAGTTTGGTTATTCTCCGATCCATTCGAATAGTCGTTTTTCTTTTTTTTCCTCGCCTTTCTGGTTTTGGCTGCCATTTTAAAGCGTTTGATATCATTTTAGCTGAACAGCCTATCATTTTCTGCACTTCTTTATAGGTTTTCCCCTCTTTTATTAATTTCTTAATCAAAGAACGCTCTTCTTCTGAACAGTGTCTTGAACGACCCATTTTACTCTGTTTTTCAAGGACAAATGTACAGCCAGCATATGCAGCGTCAGTTGCCTTGATCCTTAAATAAGGGCCACCTGTTTAACACCTATTTTTTTTCACAGAATCAATGACCTCACTAAGTGAACTCAGCACTGCTATTTTTTTGAACACGCCCCTTTCAGTTAATGATTCAGTTTCACAGAATCGGCAGCATGCACGTCATGCCTCTTGGTTCTGTTGGTTTTCTATACCTTTACTAAACCTTCTAGAAACTTGCTTGCAGTGTAGAAGTTGAAATTCTTACAAAAACAGTGATTTATCTTGCTAGTGATGTGGGACTGCTATTATTTGGAACACAACTGTACATATACAGTATATGTGTGTGTGTGTGTGTATATATATATATATATATATATATACAGTATGTGTGTATATATACTGTATGTATATATGTGTGTATGTGTGTGCGCGTGTGTGGTGTTGGACGATTCAAATTTTTAGTAGTACACAAGTTAATCACGTACTTTTCCATACAGATACAGTTTACCTTAAGTCAGTAATTTTTCAAGTTTGTCATACCATTATGAACATGGGAGTGGATAAATATGATTGCTGTCTTTACCTGCAGGTTTATTAAAGCTTTCAACATATCCAAAATGACAAAAACTATCCAGAATATTCTCCAGAAAATTCTCAAAAGTAGACTGCCTATGCAACCAACGGAATGCCAGGGCTTATTTGCTGTTACTGCAACACAACTCAGCATCCAACTAATCAGCAGCCACAAATGGAGTTTGTTCTTTCTCCTATTGCAAACATCCACAATTTTTTAGCAGATTAACACAAAACCATGGAGCTTGTGTGTTCCAACAGACACAATGTCCCTTTTAGCAGAAAAATTGCAACATAAACAACTATCTTGCCTGTGATGACACCCCACTGTGCTGCAAAAATGGCGTGGGAGTGAATAGATGTTACGAACACAGCTTGAAAATTTTTTTAGACTGGTACTCACCAACAGTTGGACCCAAAGCTATGAGGATGAAAACAGGCGAATTTCTGTCTGTGTCAGTTGCTGGAGGTCAGCTACAACCTAGCATGTAGCTACTAGCCAGCTAGCCAGCTTCCACAGAAGAAGAACAACCCAACATCCAGGTGAAGTTTTGGAGGAGGCTGTAACAATTATCCAGGTGAGAGCGCCGACAGATAACGTTGTAAACTTAAACATGACCGCACTTGGGGATTTCAATCCAGCTTGTTTGACTTCGCAGTGTCTACATGGTGCGCACATTGTCTTTGGCCAGAATGGCTTTGGTACGGAGAGCCGCTAGACCAAAAAGTACTGTTTGCGCTTTCTGCCGTTAACTGCCGTTAACCGCGATCACAAAATTTGTCGCTGTTAAGGGGGGACAAAGCGTTAACGGGCAATTAACTTGATAACGCCAACACCACTGGGCTTCTCTTCTTGGACTGCTACTTCCGTGACCTGAATCCCCCAAAAAGAGGTCAAAGATGGATGGATGTATAGACCCAGAGTAGAAAAACAGTCACTTTAAATCTGATGAAGGGGGAGAGCTTGACTTGCATTCATTTCAAATCAGTGAAATCAGGATAAAGAGTTGACCCAAATGTCATTTTCTTCTTCTTCATTGATCCCTTGGCAGGATCAGTGCACACAAAGCTCCAGGTCCTGACAACATACAGTCATGTGAAAAAATTAGCACACACTGTGTAAGCCTGTGTTGTTGTTGTTGTTTTTTAACATATTTGGACATATGGATATTTAATATCAATGTTAAAAATACTGGGAGATTCATGTAATACAATTAAACAATTAAAAATGAATTAAATATTTTTTTTTCCAAATTTTCTGTAAAATGTAATTCTAAACAAATAGTGAGGAATAAATTAGGACACCCCCCATCTTTTTAGGATACCCCCACATTCATTCCCACTTAAAATGGCTCAAATAAATGTTCAAAATGCAAATAAAAACAAAAACAAGGCTAGACATAGATATGTGAACATTTCTTAATAAAGAACTGAATATTTAAAGGGGTATCCAAATTTTTTCACATGACTACCTGGTTGCGTACTGAGAGCCTGTGCAGAGGAACCGTGTCTTCACAGATATCTTCAACATCTCACTGAGACAGACTTTTGTTCCCACATGCTTCAAAGCCACCACCATCATTCCAGTCCCCAAGAAGTTGTCTCCCTCCGGCTACAATGACTACCGTCCGGTTGCACTCACTCCCATCATCACGAAGTGCTTTGAGCAGGTGGTCATGCAGCACATCAGGTCTGCCCTGCCCTCCTCCCTGGACCCGTTCCAGTTGGCATACCGGTCCAATCACCCGATGAGGCCATCTCTACTGCCCTCCGCTCAGCCCTCACATACCTGGACATAAAGGACTCCTACGTCAGAATGCTGTTCATCGACTTTAGTTCGGCATTCAACTACAGTCATCCCCCAACAGCTCATTTACAAACTGGACCAGCTGGGGCTCAACACTTCACTGTGTAACTAGCTGTTGGACTTCCTGACAGGGAGACTGCAGGCAGTATGGGTTGGCAGTTACACATCCAGCACCATCACTCTGAACACAGGGGCACCCCAAAGATGTGTGCTCAGCCTCCAACTCTTCACTCTGCTGACCCATGACTGTACACGACACGCAGCTCCAACCTCTTCATCAAGTTTGTGGAAGACACAACTGTGGTGGGTCTCATCAACAGCGGAGACGAGACAAACTACAGGAGTGACGTGAGCCGCTTAGCCATGTGGTGCGGATACAGCAATCTCTCTCTGAACGTGGGGAAGACTTGTTGTGGACTTCAGAAGAACGCACACCCAGCATGCTCCCCTGACCATCAGTGGTGTTGCTGTGAAGAGGGTGGGCAGCACTAAGTTCCTGGGTGTACACATTAGAGGACCTCTCCTGGACCACCAACACTGTATCACTGGCCAAGAAAGCTTGGCAGCATCTCTACTTCCTCCGCAAACTGAGAAGAGCCAAAGCCCCAGCCCCCATCATGTGTACCTTCTACAAAGGCACCATCAAGAGCATCCTGACCAGCTGCATCACCGTGTGGTACGGCGCCTGCACCGTGTCCTGCCACAAGATCCTCCAGTGCGTAGTGAGAACAGCTGAGAAGATTGTTGGTGCCTCTCTTCCCTCCCTTGAGGCCATCTACAGCAGCTGCCTCACCAGCAATGGACTGCTCTCTTTGCACTACATGTCACTTTAACCCTCTATGTGCCCTGATATGTGCCTTAAGCCACTACATGCTGTCTTAAATTTTATATTTAGTTATTTTGCACACCCTTAGTATTTTTAGTTAGCTTCTGGTTGGGGGTTGGTTTTCTTTGCACTGATGTTTGATGTTTAATGTTTGATGTTAGATGTGCTTTATATCCATATTTCAGTTTACCTTGCTGCACCGTGGGTCTCAGAGTAATGTAATTTCAATTCTCTGTATGTACTGAACATATGGCAGAATTGACAATAAAGATGACTTTGACTTTTTCTTTTGGCTGTTCCCTTTAGGGGTCACCACAGTGGATTCTGTTTCCATCTCACCCTGTCCTTGCATCCTCTTCTGTAACACCAACTCGCTCCATGTCCTTCGTCACTACATCCATGGATCTCTTCTCTGTGGTCTTCTTCTTTTCCTGTTGCCTGGCAGCTTCATCCTTTTCTCTCTCTGCCTCCAAGCACCTCCCCCAGTCAAATGCACTTAATAAAAGTTAAATTCTTTAAAATGTATTTGAATAAATAGTGTTTTGCAGTTAAACTACTCATGATAGTACAATTTTGAGAAAAGTTACTTGAATAAATGTACTTGAGTAAATGATCTAGTCACTACCCACCTCTGACAGTGGGTGACAGCAATGTGAAATACAGGTTAAAAGTTTGCTTCCTATTTGAGATTGAGAGATTGAGATTCAACTTTATTGTCATTACACATGTATGAATACAAGGTAACGAAACGTGACTTGGCATTTGGGCACGCTCTGCAGAGCGCATCTAAGGCCGGGGCAGCCGCTAGGCGCCAGTCAGCATTTAGCATCATAATACATTTCTCTGTTGCTACTGTGCTGCTTCACACTCTATGTATTGCATCCAAATGGGGCACTTGCATATTATGTAACTGTGCATGCATGCATTTGATTCACGCTTAGAATTATAAATGTAATTTGATGAGTCACATTTTAGACCTCTCAATCCTCAGTTGGTATAATAAAAGTATGTGTTAATGCTTGTGTCATTGAAGTGACATTCTTTTAACTGAAGTGTGTTTATCTTGCCATACAGTGAACAACACCTTTTGAGTCTACATGTGGCTTGTGAATTATACAGAAACCCCAATGTCTGCCAAAGTGGAAAACACAAGTCAGGAGCACATGGATATGTGTATGGGGAGTTTGATTGTCTATTGGGAAACTCCCTGCATTGGGGGTTATTTATATTAGGTAAAATGGCAGGATTCCTGACCAATAAAAGCAGAGATAATGTTATGACGGGAGGGAGAAGAAGGGAGGCATAACATGGTGAGAAAAGGAGCAAAACATCTGCAGTGCTCACTGGTTAAATATTCTTTAACTTTTTCTGCCTCATTCCTGTCTTTTGCTCTTTTAGAGTCATATTTTCCAGTAACTGTCACACCATGTGGCGCTCCTGTGCAACAAAGAACTGGGATAACCCAGCCTAATTTAGGCAGCCCACCCTTCCATTGCTCGCCTCAGTTGAAAGCGTTCTCCGCAGAACTGAATTATTCATGGGCTTCAGAAGAGTGCAGTGAAAATCCCCACCCCCCCACACACTTAGACACAAACCTCACATTCTCACACACGCATGCATTGTTTTATCTGCATGTCAGTAATCAACACATTGCATCACAGTGCAGTTTGTTTTGACTGTTTTATTTATTCATTTGAGGTTGTTTGATTAATAAGGTTGTACACAATGAGGTTGTGTTCAGTGCTTTCCACTATCAGTGTCATCCATCCCTGCAAGGGGTGGGGTCTTGCTTTTCTTGCTGCTGCTCAGTGTTGAGTCTGTGTTATGTAAGTCGTTGGTATGATGTTGGGAAAAATTAAATAAAATCTCAGGAAAAATAAGAGAGTGCTCATAAAGCAAGAGGCTACCAGAGGGGAATGAGCATGGAAGAGGAAGCGGTTACTGAAGATGTTTTTTATGCACGTGCTGTTGTGGGAAGACGAAGGGAGCGGTTGGTGTAAGGGGTGCAGAGGAAGAGATAGATTGCAGATGTGGGGGGAGGGAAGTGTTAAAGGTAGAGGGTGAGAATGATGTCATGTTTTTTGTCTGGGTTCACTCCCCTTGAAATTGATGTAATTTATGTTTTTCTAAACAAATTAAAACTAACAGCTGATTTGTCACTTTAAAAGATGTTTTTTAGCTATCATGTAAATGCACAATATTGAGGTCAAAAATTCCGTCTCACTCAGTTTTCTTGCCCACTTACTAAAGCATACTGGATGTATGAATTTAAACTTTGCAGGCATATGATGGGCTCTCCCATCTGGTGGCTCTCGTAAAGCAATTATAGTGTACTGTATGTAGTTATTCAGAGTAGGGACTTAATATTCATAATTCTTCTGTCATTTCCTATAGGACCGTAAGCTGTCAAAAATGGAACGCCAGCGCTTTAAAGAGGAGGCAGAGATGTTAAAGGGTCTTCAACATCCCAACATTGTCCGTTTCTATGATTTCTGGGAGTCCCTTCTCAAAGGAAAGAAGTGCATCGTTTTGGTAACAGAACTTATGACATCAGGAACACTAAAAACGTGAGCAAGCCAACTTTTTACCCATTAGGTCTCAGACAAGTAGAATATTTAAGAAAAAGTAAGGGGGGATTTTTCACTTTAGTTTGATTTTGCTACTAACATAATAATGTTTCCCTGTAATTCTTATAGCTATCTGAAGAGGTTTAAGGTGATGAAGCCCAAGGTGCTGAGGAGCTGGTGCAGGCAAATCTTGAAAGGCCTCCACTTTCTCCACACCAGGACACCTCCCATAATCCACAGAGATCTCAAATGTGACAACATCTTTATTACGGGTCCTACAGGGTCAGTGAAGATTGGGGATTTGGGATTGGCAACACTTAAGGCTGCTTCCTTTGCCAAGAGTGTGATCGGTAAGAGACATTGCCATGCATCATTTGGTAGGTTTATGTTTCTTACAGTGAATAAGTGCTATCATTTTTATTGGCTGTCTTCTTTCTTTCACTGCAGGAACTCCTGAGTTCATGGCTCCAGAGATGTATGAGGAGCACTATGATGAGGCGGTGGATGTCTATGCATTTGGGATGTGCATGCTGGAGATGGCCACCTCAGAATATCCCTATTCCGAGTGTCAGAATGCTGCTCAGATTTACCGTAAAGTTACTAGTGTAAGTATTGCTGTGCAGCCTGTAGACGTTTGCCTGTAAACGCATAACTGGAGAAGAATAGAATTTGTCTGTGCATTCAGTTCCACTGACACAGACCTACATCTAACGTGGACCAAAAAATCCAAACCAAAACTGCATGTAAACTAGTCACTTTGCTTATATAATTTCCTTGTGTAAAAACATTTACAACTGTGTTAGTAGATTAATTTATTTAGTTTTAATGGTCTCTAGAAATTGTTAGCGCCAAGAAAAGATTGTTTAAGAAAAAGTTTGTTTTACTGACATTTGGTGGTGGTGGTGGGGTGAATAGAGGCGCTTTTCCACTAGCCCAGCCCAGCCCCGATTGAAAACCCGACTCTACTCACTTTGGTTCGGTTCAGCCTCAGTTGCTTTTCAACTACTGCTGGCACACCTGCTGTGGGTGGGATTTGTTGAACAGCAGGCGGCGCCACACCCTCGTGACGTGAAACACGCGACCGAATCCTCCACAACAAACAAAATGGCTGATGACGAGGAGAGAAGGAAGGAGGAAGGAGAGAGGAATGACTGTGACATGAAACTGGTTAAATCTATGGTGCTGACTTGTGCTCTGCACAATCTGTGTGAGAGTCATGGAGACACGTTTGACACTACATTGGATGATGCAGTAGATGAACCAGTGGTGGCAGCGGCACAGAGAGCAGAGGGGCAGGGTGGTGATATTGTAGCGAACTCAATATAAGCACCCTACTTGGCTTGACAAGTGGGTTGACCCTATTGGCAACACAGGTAGAGTGCGGGACTCCGGAGCGGGAGGCATGAGTTCGAACCTACCGGTGGGACGTCGCCATGTCGAGCTGCACGTTACAATACAATACGAGATGCTGTGATGCAATACTTGTCTATTTCGTCCACATTTATGTGCATACATATTTCAAAAATGTTTTTTGTAAATAAAATGTTGTGCATGGTCCATCTACCTGTCCTCTTGTTCATAACGCTTATCTGTTAAGAAGGTGCGAAGCCATCAGCCTAATGATGAGTCCACACTTCTGTTGTGATAATTGCTCACGCTGAGCGCTCTGACAGCCCCGCTGTGGGGGTCACACACGACTGTGTTCCTCCCCACACTCTCAATTTTTTTTCCCGTATATTTTTCTCTTTGGCGTACAGAAATGGCAATACGCCCGTATTTGCTAAAATTGCATTTTCCCCGTATTAAAATACGGCAAAACCGTATCACTTGACAGGTATGTAATTACATGCAGAAACACCGCACAGGCCATCTTCACAAAAATCCAGCTCGACAAGCCACTTTTGCTTAGGTGGAAATGCAAATTGAACTATAAATCATGTGCTGATACATGTCATATTTTCCCATGTGAAGGTCTCCCACTTTTACTTACAAATTGATTTTAAATTTTTGGGAAAAGGGAATATAAATTTTGCACTTGTTGGTAACAACAGTTGTGTGCAACAAAAACACAGTTGTGTATCCTTGTCCGATTTGTCTACTGTTATTAGTGCCAAATTTTTGCTAGATTCCTTCTTAATTTATTAAATTTTGACTGGTGATGCAACATTCAACTTACACGTACTTACCTTTATCAGTGTCTACAAGTTCAAGCACACCTGTACAACTGCTTATAACCTAAAAAATGTACCCGTTCAAGAGAAATGGATTCAGCATTGCAAATTTGTGTAAAATTTAAAAAAAAACTACCAAGACATTATGTTTCGTTGTGTTGTTAAAAATTAAATTACCATTAGAAGGCTATACACCTGACCTGATGAACAGCAGCATGTGGAGTGAACAGAGAATGGAATGTGTATGTAATTATTGGCTTTTCTCATACGGTGTCATAACAGATAAACCAGACTTTTGATGCAAACAATACAATTTTATTCCAGAAGCAAAATTTACAAACAAAAAAACAGACTGGGCAATGACATCTCTGCGAGCTCTTCCCTTCGTAACGCAGCGTCCTGCTCCAGGGCTTCACGCGCATCTGCCCGCACATCTGCGGCCACCTGTCGCAAATGCTGCATGTACTCCTGATTCTTGCCGCTGGTCATGTTGCCGTTCCAAGAGCCGCATCTCTTCGTCATGCATGTTGACCATTGCTAATGTAAGGTCAGCGATGGGAGTTGTCTGTTTTCGTCTTGCCTAGATGGAAAGACAGAAAGGCATGGTCGTTAAAGCTGGATCACTACATATATTATGGAATTACACAGGTGAAAGTCTGTGGTGGAATGTCACTATTATATTATGCTTCATTGCTGTATATAAGCTGAACTGTCATGTTGCTGCCCCTCAGTAGAGCAGATTTTGCAACACGCAGGGTGCTGTCTTCGGCTGCAGCCCCCCTGCAAAACTAAAAAGGATTAAGATTAAGAATATGGATGGATGGATGGATGGGTAATGTTTAAACTAGTTGCTTGTAGTGTGGCCGCAGAAATCTGAATGGGTTAATACAGTCAGCTGACGCGAAGCATTTCAATGAAGCATGTTGATTTCAACGGCAGTTCATGCACTTTGTTTGTCTAAAACAGGAGTTACAACAGCACCAATCACCACACCTAAAAATGGTTGTGGAACACCGATAAGTGAAGACCAAAGAATAACCTTTTTGTACATTTAAAAAGACATTTTCAATTAATTAATATGCAGCTACAGGAAATTGCATTAATCAATTTGGGACATAACTTGTTAGCCCCCCTGCGACCTGTAAAGGATTAGGCGGTAGAAGATGGATGGATGGATTTTCGACCCTGGTTTCCACTGGACCTGTTTCAACCAAAAAAAAGATTGTGGTTATTGTGCCTTACCGGCACTTGAACGTGATCCAGATGGAGCTGGTGATGTGGAGTCGATCCAGCTGGCGCTCCGGCAGACGCAGACGCAGCACCAGGAGAGTCCGGTGTGTCCATCATGTCCACTGAGGTGGACCCCTGTGATATGAAATGCGGTTCTAGAAAGAAAATGCACGCAATTTAAAACTTAACACCAAAGTGCAACATGCACACAACACTCTCAAGTTTTTAACCGGAATACAATAAGCGTAATTCAGCGTTTTATTCGCGCTAATACTTAACACAAAGCAAGCGTGAATCTGCAGTTGGCTGCAAAACAATACGCAAGCCTCAGTAACAACCATTACCCACAATCTAACAACCTTCCTATTTCTTAAAAACAGTGAGCTTGGCACAGAAAGGATAAAGTGGCGAAAAGATGCGCAATATCAAAACAACACTCACCATCCACGGTTTCCAAGGCCGTGACCGTGACAGTGGCCGTGTCGAGCCCAATGTCTCTCAGCGAACCACTTCCACTCCTTCCGATCCGCTCAACTTCGAGCAATGTGGTCCTTCACTGCTCGGTAATCGCTTTTCAGCTTTTTCAGCTTCTCCCGACACTGTTTGGCAGTACGGATGTGCCCTTGGGAAGCCATCTGCTCGAACACCTGCATTTCAAGTAGATCCGTCCAACTCGCGCTGGATGCGATCGTCGCCTAATATAGAAAGAAAATTGCGCACCTCCTAATATATAATATTAGGAGTATATTATTATATAAGTATATTATACAGTATATTAATATAATATACCGTATTAAAGGGGCGCACTGTGTTCACTGGCTGAACAATTACAAATGGCGGTCGTGGAGTAAATTCAGCAGAAAAAGTCGCTGCCATACTCAGCCCTACTCAGCCCGGTTAGACCCTGCCCTGGATCAGGTACGAAAAAAGTACCTGCTAACCGGTGCTGGGGCTGATGGAAAAGCACCTAAAGCGGGCTGAGTGGTGCGGTGTAGGGCTAAGTGAGGCTAGTGGAAAAGGGCCTTAGGTGAAACCACCACCAAGCTGAGGGGGTGGCACCCAGCCATAGGGAGGTGGTTTCTTGGTGATGCCAAGAAAGGAGACTTTTTGATTTTCACCATTTGAAAAGAATAAATGAATTAATGAATGAAATTTTCTCCTTTCTGGGGTGCTTTCAGATGGGCTAGGGACACATTTTATTGTTGGAAAACCATGGAAAGATCAATTTTGCATAATAGGTGACCTTAAAAATACAGTTATTAATCCTGTTTGGGTGGGGTTGCCAAACAGTTATCAGTAGAGGAAAAACAATCTTAAAGATTGTGAAAGGTCTAAAATAACCTGAACCGTAAAATGCTTGAAATAATCAAATAAATAGAAGGGGGCTTTATTAATAGCTCATTTGTTCTCACCAGCATTGCATATATAAGCAAAGCTATTTTTAGCAAATTATGCCACTCTCAAAAAAGCACTGTTTTTAGCAAAATATTTTTAATAATTCAAGTATGTGGATGTGCTTCATAAACTTGCACAAATGGGTCAGAATTGTTTTTAGCCCTTTTGTAATGTTAAGGGTGGGAGTTATTTTTATGTGGTCTCTTTCAGGGAGATGGATCTCTACTTGGGTGGAGAATGTAATGAGCCATATGGAGTCACAGGGGCTTTAGTGGATGCTTTCAGAATGTATTCCTCTCTATTCACCCTAATGTTATCAAAGCACATTACAAACTGTTTTCACATTTAGTGTTGACTGCTATGATAGATTTCCTCATTTGATGAAGACTAATGATGTACCTTTGTCGAGACTGTTCATTCAACAAGATGACTCTTTAACCTGCTGTTAAAGAAACCTTCGTGTCTATAATGATAATTCAGTAGCACATCCATGCAGCTGTCTTTAGATACTTTTATTTGCATTATGTGTTACGGAAGATGGCCCTGCAGTTACCACTGTAGGATATTAATAGTTTGATAAGAGTCGTACATCTCTGCACTCCCTGAATAGGATTCAGTTACATAATTGATGAAAATATTAATACAAGAGATTAATGTACTTGAACGACTGTACGTGAATATCTTTTTTTTCAGGAATGCTCTGACATGATCGTACAGTGTGCGTGTCATATATATGAGACATGATTTTAAATTAAAACTTAAGATTAAGACGAGTTGTTTAAACTCTTTTAAAGATGAAAGGTTTTTATGCTGTTTGAATCTTGCTGTAGTCCTTGCACTAACATGACATGAGTATGAAAGAATAGCTATGGGGTGGAGTAACAAAACATTCCCACAATTTTTTCCTTAAATTTTTCTTTTTCAGTACTTCTTGTCAACACAGTACATTTTGGTGCTATGCCCACAATCTTTTGTTTATGTTTCCATTTCCTCAGGGGGTGAAGCCAGCCAGCTACAACAAGGTTATGGATCCTGAAATTAAGGAGATCATTGGGGAGTGTATCTGCCAGAAGAAAGAGGAACGGTGAGTGATTGTCCATTGTAGAGCCAGCAGGGCCCACATGGTGACTTCTCATGTTTGAAGCTCAGTATTCCTGTGGTACTAACAGTTGTGCTTTCCACAGCACTGCAGTCTGTCATTTATGTTGCTAATGTACAATTAGTTACCTGGCAGCACAGATAAAGGATGACCATGTATGATGTAATTATTAGTGAGACTACTTGAATGAAATGGCTTCAGTATCATTAAAACAGATTTGTGCCAAAGCTAACTACAAGTACAATATTACCAAATGCTTGACGTCACCAGCAATTGGCAGGACTGTATATGATGCTCTGATGTACATTTTTGCAGGTACACCATCAAGGACCTGTTAAACCATGCTTTCTTTGCTGAGGACACAGGTGTGAGGGTGGAACTCGCTGAGGAGGACGATGGAAAAAAGGCCTCAATAGCCCTAAAACTGTGGGTGGAGGACCACAAGAAGTTAAAAGGGAAACACAAGGAGACTGGTGCCATTGAATTCATGTTTGACTTGGAAAAGGAGGTCCCCGAGGTTGTGGCACAAGAAATGGTCAGTGAATAATTCGGCAAGTACAGTAGTTGGAAATTATTTGTGTTTTCAGATAAATCTGGTTTTGGCTTACAGTGAGCATCCTAATTTAATGACTGAAGGCCTTTGGAATCATTTGCATTTATTTAGTAATCCTTATGCCCTATTGGAACTTTGTGTAGTTGAGGGTGCATTTTTTTTTTTATTTTTTTTTTTTTAGATAATTTTGGCTGTGATTGTTCCCCTAGCCATGAAAATTGGTATGAAAGTGTCTTTTTCCATGTATTTTTTTTCGGGGGGTGCTCATTCATATCTCCTGTATTTTGACTGTAAGATGTTTTTTACGTTGAGAATGTTAACTACAAGACTTGTACCATTGACTTCCATTATAACCACGCTTTTTGACACCCCCCAAAAATTAAAGAGAAAAACAGTTTTGCTTGTCATTCCCATTTCTCTGCAGCAAACTTGAAGTTCTGTAAAAATAGTCAATCACAAAATTGCCCCATTTTAGCCCCTCCCCCACTCAGGACTGGATTAAGGAGGTTGTGGTCCCCTGGGCTAGAGCAATTTTTGGGGTTCTCCCACATATTTATGGGAGTATGATATGCAAAATGGTTACATGCACGGTAATAAACCATTTATAATTGGATTTCTGGAGTTATCTGATTATTAAAATAGTCATGTAAAAACAATAATCGGATAAAAGGCAATTATTGTGTTACATAAAGTGAAATTACATTAACACACATAGTTTATTGTCCAATAATCTATTTATTCAATGCATGTAAACATGCCAAATCTGATAACCATTATCTGATTATTCCTAGTTACCAGATTATTGTGGCCATATAGCCGAGGTCACTGATGAATCAGCTTGACCTTCAAGATCCTAAATTACTAAGGCAGTGGCTATGGATACAGAACCCTACCCATAGAATTCTTGTTACAGATACAGCTTGAATCTGATTGGCCAGTACATTCTATTAATGCATATCTTAAAAGCAGCAGGCTACAGGTACGGAAATTTGAGCATTTATCCATCCATCCATCCATCCATCCATCTTCTACCGCTTTTCCGGAGGTCCAGAAATCTGAGCATTTATTTGTTTCAAAATTTTAATCAATATCTTACTACATTTTTAACCTTTCCCACTCCGAAATCCAAAGGCTAACCTCTTAATTTTAAGTCTAAATTTCATCTCATAGTAAAATGGTTTGCACAAGGTGCCGATGGCAAGATGCAAACCAACAAACAAACAACAGCCGAGAATTCTCTGGAAAGACTAAAGGTGGCAGAATCTGCTTCTACATAAACGAAGGTTGGTGTACTGATATCACAGTGTTGAAGAAGTTTTGTAGCCCTAACCTAGAGTCACTGTTCATAAACTGTAAACCCTTTTATTCACCGCGAGAGTTCTCCTCGTTTATTCTGGTCAGAATTTACATCCCGCCTGTTGCTTGTACAACGGAGGCCCTGCAGCACCTCGCTGACCAGATAGCAGATGTGGAGGAAAAACATCCAGACTCTCTGCTTATCATTCTGGGTGATTTCAATAGAGCTAATCTCACAAATAAACTTCCTAAATACAGACAGCATATTAAATGTCCCACCAGGGACACAAATACACTCGACCACTGTTACACAGTTTTAAGAAACACCTATCATGCTGTCCCTCGTGCAGCTCTGGGTTTTTCTGACCACTGTCTGCTTCATCTTATTCCAACATACAGACAGAAACTAAAAACTTCCAAGTCTGTTGTAAGGACTGTGAAGAAATGGACTGAGGAATCAAAGCTGGAGTTACAAGCCTGCGTTGACTGCACAGATTGGAGTGTTTTTGAAGATTCAGCCATTAACCTAAATGAACTCACTGACACTGTGACATCATACATCAGTTTCTGTGAAGACGTGTGTGCAGACCAAGACCTTCTGCGCATACAACAACAATAAACCCTGGTTCACTCCTAAACTCAAGCAACTACGTCAGACCAAGGAGGAGGCCTACAGGACTGGTGACTGGACTCTGTACAAGCGGGCCAGAAACATGCTGACGAAGGAGACCAGGCTTGCTAAGAGGAGCTACAGTGAGAAGTTACAACAAAACTTCTCAGCCAACAACTCTGCTTCTGTTTGGAGAGGCCTGCAGAATATCACCAACTACAGGAGACCATCCCCCCACCCTGTGGAAAACCTCCAGCTGGCTAACGACCTCAACAGTTTTTACTGTAGGTTTGAAAAGAGCCCACAGTTCTCACCTCCCACCCACACAAAAGGATTATCTGCAGCCCCAGGAACTCCATCCCTCCTCCACTCTGACCTCCCACCAGCACTAACAGTCTGCGAAGAGGAGGTGCGCCGGGTCTTCCGGAGACAAAAGATCAAGAAGGCTGCAGGACCTGATGGTGTGTCTCCGTCCTGCCTGAGAGTCTGCTCCAACGAGTTGGCCCCCATCTTCACCCGGATCTTTAAAAGATCACTGGAGCTGTGTGAAGTGCCTTCCTGCTTCAAACGCTCCATCATCATTCCAGTTCCCAAGAAACCCTCTGTTACAGGATTAAACGACTACAGAGCTGTTGCCTTGACCTCTGTGGTCATGAAATCCTTGGAGAGATTGGTGCTGAACCACCTGAAGGTCGTCACAGGCTTCCTGATGGACCCACTGCAGTTTGCCTACCGGTCAAACAGGTCAGTGGACGATGCAGTGAATATGGGACTGCATTACATCCTGCAACACCTCGACTCCACAGGGACGTACGCCAGGATCCTGTTTGTCGACTTCAGCTCGGCGTTCAACACCATCATCCCAAGCATCCTTCATCAGAAACTCCTCCAGCTCAAGGTGCCCCCCTCCACCTGCCAGTGGATCTCCAGCTTTCTGACTGACAGGTGGCAACAGGTGAAGCTAGGGAGAATTACATCCAGCTCCCGAAAAATTAGTACTGGCGCCCCCCAAGGGTGTGTCCTTTCCCTACTGCTCTTCTCCCTCTGCTCCAACGGCTGCACCTCAGAGGACCCTTCGGTGAAGCTCCTGAAGTTTGCGGACGACACCACAGTCATCGGTTTGATCTGGGATGGTGATGAGTCTGCATACAGGCGGAAGGTGGAGCAGCTGATCCTCTGGTGCGGCCGGAACCATCTTGAACTTAACCCAGCCAAAATGGTGGAGATGACTGTGGATTTCAGGTGACACCCTCCTTCATTCCCCCCACTCACCATCCTCAACAGCACAGTGTCCACTGTGGACTCCTTCAAGTTTCTGGGTACCACGATCTCCCGGAACCTGAAGTGGTCCTCCCAGATAGACACTGTCCGGAAAAAGGCCCAGCAGAGGTTGTTTTTTCTGCGTCAGCTCAAGAAGTTTGATTTGCCTCAGGAGCTGCTGGTTGTCTTCTACACCGCCATCATCCAATCTGTCCTCTGCTTTTCCATCACTGTCTGGTTTGGATCTGCCACTAAACAGGACAAGACCAGACTGCAGCGGATCATTAAGTTTGCGGAGAGGATCATTGGTACCGACCTACCCTCTATTGAGAACTTATATTGGTCCATAACCAGGAAACGGGCGGGAAACATCTCTGCTGACCCATCACACCCCGGCCACAAACTCTTTGAACTCCTACCTTCTGGTCGTCGTTACAGATCACTGAAGGCCAAAACCACCCCTCACAGGAACAGTTTCTTTCCTCAAGCCATCACTCTGATGAACTCCTAACATTCACCTAGTCCTACCTGTTGCTGTACTCATGACTTTTCATTCATTCTTACATTGCACATAACTCTCACACTGCATTTTACTCCATTCACATTATATTACTGAATCTGAGTTCACATTGAAAATACTGTATGACTGTATATTTTTACCTCCGCCAGGCCGAAAAGGCCAGGAAGAGGTTATGTTTTTGCCAGGGTTTGTGCGTTTGTCTGTTTGTCTGTCTGTCTGTTGGTTAGCAAGATAACTCAAAAAGTCTTGGACGGATTTCCATGAAACTTTCAGGCGTTGTTGGAAATGCTACAAGGAAGAACTGATTAAATTTTGGGGATGATCCGCATCACCGTCTGCATACAGGAATTTTTTAAAGCATTTTTCCACACTGTGACATATGGCCATTTCCAACATGTGCGCAGGTGCAATGGACGGCGCTGGGCGTCGTGTCTGACCAACACAAACTCCGCCTTCTTCAACGTTTTAGCCACAAAAGCATGCGGAAAACACTGGTGGCCTGGGACCGCCAGCCATAGGCGCTGCGCACATTGCGCTGGTTATTGTGTCTGACCAACACAAACTCCGCGTTCTTCAACGTTTTAGGCACAAAAGCACGCGGAAAACACTGCTGGCCTGGCCCCGCCAGCGTGCGTGTTTTTGCGCCACGCTGCAAAACCTGACACGGACACCTGTCCGCCGCCCGATTATTTGCCACAAATTCCCCGCCCAGCTATAGGCGCTGCGTAAAAACGACCTCTCTGCCGGGGAAAATTCTACATTCTGTTTTGCCGCGGAGCGCAACCCCAATATAATATAAAACCCACGGCAACCTGTCTAAGCAATCTGCATCCGTCAGTGGAGGAGATGGACACACCAACACTTCAGTTTATTACCTCCGCCAAGGAGGCAATGCTTTTATAACCGTAAAACGGGGCTATAAGGGACGGCGGGGTAATATGGGACACTTTTCTAAATGTAATTCTGCTTTTTTAATTTTGCTTCTGCCTAGATTTGATGAAGGATTCATGGATATTTGACAATAACAACACAACTCAGCGTCCTGCTCAAAATAAAAAAAGCAGAATTACATTTAAAACATTTCCCAGAAAAGTGTCCCTTATCAACCCGCCGTCCCTTATAGCCCTGTTTTACACTACTTAACCACTAATCCTATCACTATCACATTGATTGTCATTCATTAATTGTCTGTTTATTGCACTGTCCATGTCAAATAAACAAATAATCATTGTGAATCCAATTGCTAGTCATATCTTTTCATGCTCAGGGAATCTGAAAACGTACACACAAACACTGTATGGGGGGAACTGTGCCGCTTGGCGGAGGTCTGCGCTCTCCGAGTGCTTTTCTAGTTTCATATTTTTGCCAAGTGTGGATAGTCTGAGTAAATAACTGCATATATTCCTGTATATATTTGCATCCTTTTATAGAAATGTGGACAGACTGTAATTTACTGTACATACTCTGTTGTCATTGAAATCTTATTTAAATCTTACACCTGAACAACGAGAGCAAGTTTTAGCCAAAGTCAAATTCCTTGTATGTGTTGTGCATACTTGGCCAATAAAGCTGATTCTGAACAACCTTCTGAACGCAGGCCCAACGTACTATCTACCTAGGCCACAGCAACAGTTGGCTTGGAGCTGATCTGAAAAGGTTTTGTGGGATTCTCAACTCTTCTGTACCAATAGACATTTTGTATAGGGGTACAGCTTCCGTAGCCACTGCAGATTACTAAAGTGAATGACTACAAAGTTCAAGGTTTAGCTTGAATAGCAGAAAAATATAGTACCAACAAATATCTTGTATCAACCCACAACTTTAATTATGACCATGAAAAAACACTTAGCCGGTGTTTTCTGTTAAAGGGTTAAATATTAATATTTCAAGCCAAAACAGAATTTTTCACTACACAGAGGAAATAAAAACTGTTGCCAGACCAGTCTGCCCTACTGGGAAAACAGCTGCTCTTCTCCACGACCCAGGAGAGGAGCAGGTTTTGTGCACACAAACCCGATATTCATTATCTAATGATGACAGTTTTTACAATGTTAACCTCCTTCACAGTCATTGTTTTAAAAGAATGATTCAAAATGAAAATATCCCAACAGTTGTTTTGAATTAAATCTACAATTTTACATTCACCACAGCAGATTAATACAACTCTGGCCGAGATGAACAATAATATAACTAAAGGAAATTTTACAATTCGTGGACAAAGAGACTGGCATCATCTCTGAATTGTAGCGGACAGCTCTCACCCGTGGCCAAGCAAGGCTGTGAAGTTAAAAAGCTCCTTTAAAGTTCGTAAAAGTTGTGTGCGCTGGATTAAAAAAAAAAACCAAAACTGCTCACGAATGTAATTTCACAACATTTGGATTAATTTCTCCGATTTTTCAAAATGTCTGTAAAAGTCGGTCCAAACGCTATAGTGTGAACCCAACTTAGTGAGGGGAAAAAAATCGCTGTATATGTGGCAGACAAAACAATACAAACAGCCGTGGAGAGAGAAAACAGAAGCCACTGTCTTGAAACATACTCACCATTTGGAAGTTTATGATTGAAACGACACTTGGAGAAAAATGTTTCTGCTGTTTGTAAAAACATTCAGATGCTCTGATATCAGCGTCCTTATTCTGGCAGCTCTTCGGTCCTTTACTGGATCAGTATTCCCGGTATGTATAACTGACAGATCTTCAGACAGCGGCTCCGCCGGTGTGTCCTGTGTTAGCATTTGTAATGCTAACAGTTTGAAAAACATCTTGTTGTGACTGTAAAGTTGACACTGTCTGGCTGTATCGTAATTTTAAAAAATTCTGTCAATTTAGGAGTCTTTGTTTTTTTTTTTTTTAAACTTCCTTCTCACGTTCCTGTTTTTCTTTTTTCCCTTTTGGATGCCGCTATCGTACATTAATTCATTCATTCGTCCACGGGTTCACTACCAGCCCATGTCCAACCTTAATCAGGTCAAATGTCAACTCTTAACCAATTAAATTAAGCAAGCGGGACAGACGTACACCTCAACAAATAAAAAGTTGATACACTAAAACAAACCCTCCAATAAACGCTGGACATGGCAGAATTGGCAAAAAAAAAAAAAAAAAGTATTTCTTTTGGGGCCCCAAACAAGCCGGGGCTCCTGCCCCGGTAAGCCCTCTTGATAATCCAGGGCAGCCTCCACTGACCTCTGTGGTGACCCTTTACAACAAATTGACATCCTTGTGGATTTCACGGCTGCAAACCAGTTCAAAAAAGTTTTTTCAACTAAAATGGTTTTGATGTGTAGTTAGTGATCATCTCTTTTATTCAGAATGGTTGAATTGAAAAACTATTTTCCTTGGGTGTGTCTGTGTGTCAAATCAGACACTGAAATCCTTATGTAAAAATACGCAATTTTGTAAACTTGTAAAAAGCCATAAAACCATTATTTATTCCTTGGCTATGGCAGGAGAAAATCAGGATTTTCATCATGTTTTGCATTCATTTTGAAGGAAATGCCTCAAATTTTATGTTTTTACCAATATCTAGTTGATTTATGCATTTTATATGGTTTCCTACTGAGGAACAAGCATGCCTCATGACACAAACAAAAAAAAAACAGGAATTTTCATAATTTCTGTCAAATTTCAGGATTACAGGCCCCTGTGACAAAAAATCTTTTAAAAAAATGGCATATTTGTTCTGATATGGTTAGTAAGGACTGTTACCTGCATATTCATGACAAAATATGATTTTTTTTTGTGTATGTATTTGTATGTGTCATCAGATAATTGGGCTGCAAATCCATACCCCCTCTATTTCTCACTCACTCACTCACTCACTCACTCACTCTCTCTCTCTCTCTCTCTCTCTCTCTCACACACACACACACACACACACACACACACACACACACACACACACACACACACACACACACACACACAGGACATTTCAGAGCAAGTGGCTGTCTTTCTGATTCATGTCTCTGAAGTCCATCCATCCACTACTTAGAAATAGAAGATCGTCAAGAATGTCCAGCTTGTGGAGAGAGCAGTCCAAGCAAAGAAAGCCAGACTGCCATCCAATTCACCTAGCACCATGAATCCCCATGGTTCCTCCTTTAGGTGATGAGCCCACTGGAGGGTGGGCCCTTCTAGCTTGTTGGGTACCCTGAATGCTTGTAGTTACTTTTTCATAGAGCTCTACTGGATTGCTCTTGGTCTGACCCTTCAGACAGGACCTGTTTGCCTTGGAAGATCCTACCAGGGGCAAGTTGCAGTGGACAACATATCTCCTGGGATCAATGGGGTAAACAACTTCCTTCACCACAATAAGGTGGCGAGCCATGGAGGAGGTTTCTGAAGCCAATAAATCAAAAAGATGTTCCATCCCCTCATCACACAAGATAAGAACATGACCAAGTGTCTCATAACAGTTTTAGTCCATCAAATTGCATGGTGCAAAAATGTAAGCTAGGTTGAGAAGGCAGGAGTTTTGTTTATGCAAGTGCAGCTGCTCTAAGGGCGCTTTCACACTTAACAGGCTTTAGTTCATTTCAGTCAAACTGGAGTTTGTTTTCTCCGCTAGTGCGGTTTGTTTTGTCTGGTGAGAACACAGTATTTGCACTCAGGTGTGCACCAAAACAACTGTGCCGAGACTGCCTGAAAGAGGTGGTCTCGATTCGAATCAACTGGCGACCTCTGGTGCGGTCCTGCACGTGAGAAAGGAGCTGTACTAAAACAGGACCAGCAGCAAATGATAAAACCTTTTGTGCCACTGTACATACCTGATGGATCTTCGAAAATATCTGTGGCTGAGCATGTTACGGTTCTGGAGGATGAATGAACAGTAACATGTTATTTTCCTTCTGTAGCCGCTCTTCATTTTCAAACTGTACGATTTGCCAAAAGTGGTATATGCACATAATGTAATAAACGATAACGAGGGCGAGGATTATGCTAGATTACACTACGATTTGTATTATTTCCTCCCTAGAAATGCATAAATGCACAGTAGTCATCCTACGTCCTCCATTTATCTTTCCTGTCTTTGCGGCAAAAAAATCTGACCAATAAGAATAGGTTCTGACATACTGTAAGTCTCAGGATTTAACGTGATGGAATTTAGTCCACTTTAATTTTTATCCCCCACTGGACAAAGCCCAAAGGGGTTGAAGCTCTGCTGACTATATCATGCAAAAATCTCATTTTAGTAAGGCATCGGTGTGTATGGTGTAGCCATAGCAACATGAAAGTTTTCACTCCAGAGGACCCGGATCACTGCCAGAGGTCACATGACTGCAAAACCTGAATATGATCAAAGCTGACAGCTAAAGAGTTAATTTTTTTTAATGGGGATTCATTAAATCATAAAGATCAAACAAGAACCCCTTCACAAAAAAAATTGAAAAAAAGTTTGGAAAAAATATTGATCTTTCATAATTTTATTATCCATCCATCTTCTTCCGCTTAATCCTTTTCGGGTCGCAGGGGGCTGGAGCCTATCCAAGCATCTTTGGGCGAGAGGCAGGGTACACCCTGGACAGATCGCCAGTCCATCGCAAGGCCAACACAGAGAGACAGACAACCATGTAATGTCCCAGTTTGGGATCAGTAAAGTACATCTGTCTATTACAGTTTAAAGTTCAAAATACAAATCTTGTAATTAACAGTCCCTAAACAGGGCATAAGGATTAAGATTGCTTGGTAGTTAAATAGCTGTTATAACTTTACTTGCCTTTGGGCCTGTTGTGTTCTAGCTATGTTCAGGCACTGCTCATTTTTTTCCATTATCATGGAAAAGCCGATTGTTGATGACTTATTCTTCCAGGAATACAGAGATCATAGTTTCCCTTTGTTTTCTTGTGTTTACATGGTTCTCTCCAATGTGCTGATCACATAAGGTGTTTGGAGACCTAGTAATAATGGGAAAATACTGGAGTAGGAAAACGATAAGTTCCTCTATGTGGGAGTTATCTTAATTCTCCTATTTAGCTTATCTTTCATCTAGCATTCATCCACACCAAAAATAACCTCAATATGGGCATTGGTTTAGGACTATTAGGATGATTTCCAGTGTGAAATGTAAACATTGTCATAGTAAGGTTTTGTTTAGCCTAAAACAAGTTTTGAGAGAAAAATAACACTTCCTGTGATAAAAGGAGGAGACAGTATTTTCATTGTTTTGTGTAAGTTGAGGCAAATTTACTGTTAAATTTAATTTATCCTATCCACAAGCGGAGAGTAGTATATTTTACAGATGATACAAGTACACCTGATAAAAAGCAGCCAACATCAGTGGAATCTTTTTCACATTATATCCCGTATGACAGGAAAATAGCCTGGTGGACGGTCGTTGCAGATGCAGTTGTTTTGCATCTCTCATATGTTACCCATATGCTGAAAACTTCTGTTTATTAGCTCACCAAAAGCAAAAACACAGTGCACCACATATCCGCCACTTCTGCTGTGAACTTTTACAGAGTCAATTTATTAGTCATTTGTAGTTTGTTTTCAAGAAGGGGGAAAATCAAGTAAAACTAAAAATGTTTAAAACATTTCTTCATAATGTCTTGGGAGTATAGAGGGAATACATTGGAACAGACCTCTTAGCAGTTACAGTACAGTTACCATAGTTACACAAGCTGCCACATGTGTTTTGAGTGGCAAACACATATTGGAGCTTTAGTTTGTATGCAGCAAAACATAAAAATTACACAAAATATTTAGTCACAGCAGTACAAAAAGTGCCTTTTTCACTTTAGATGTCAGTACCACACTGTTTACTTGACTGTAATGATGTGTGGATAAAAGCACACGTTAGTGAAGAACTGGTTCTGGGCCTGTAATTATTTATTTATCTATTTTTTGTCAATTAAAAGATGGAATGATGAGATTAGCTCTCCATAATGCAAGCAGGTACTTTGTATACTCCTGCAACTAAATACCATGTGTTTTTTGTTTTACTGCATAAACCCTATTGCTGCCACTCACTGTTTTGTAACTGCCATGAGTTTTACTCAGTGACATCATGTGCATACCTTCTATACCTTTTTATTATCCCCCTTTGGTCTTCGCCCAAAGGGATTGAAGACCAAAGGGGGATAATGTTATGGGACCATCCATCAGTCTGTCTGTCCCACTTTTGTGAAATCAACTCCTTCAGTTTTGTTCCGATTGTTTTGAAATTTGGTACCAAGGTTTGCCTCAGATCAGATGATTTCTGCAGGAGTTGTAGACTTATGATGTCCTGTTCACCTCAGTTAATAGGCAGTAATTGTCTTGTGAAATCAATTCCTCCTACAGTTTTGTTCCGAATGTTTTGAAACTTGGAACCAGAGTTTGATATACAGTACACTGATGATGTGCATATTCCCATTTGGCCCAGATTGGATGATTTTTGCAGGAATTGTAGAACTTGAGGTCCATGTCAGAGATCAGTTTTTCCCTAAATCTTGTAAATGCAATAACTACTGAAAGAAATGATGTATACTTTTCAAGACTATACCACAGTTCTCTCTCAGACAAATCTTGGATGGCTTACACTCTGACCTCTGACTATGAGTTTGGGGTCAAAGGTCAACATTAATATTCCCTTTGCACTGTTACTACAGAAGAAGCAAAGCTAGGATAACCAAACTTGGTACACAGGTTCACCCTGAGATCTTAACCTCTGACTGTGGGTTTGGTGTCAGAAGGCCAAAAGTCAACGTTAATGTCATAGTAACTGTATTTCAATAGCAAAGAAAGCTGGAGTCACCAAACTTGCTGCACATGGTCACCTTGGGATCCTGACCTACAGCTATGGGTTGTATACAGCTATTTTTTGTTGTACATTTATAGATGATAACCATACTTTACCATAATTTGGTTGTGCCCCCGTTAATTATATGGAAAAGTTGAAAACTGCTCTCCTTAAGTGACATATTGGGATCTTCAGAGAAAACAAGCAGAGGATATTGCACTTGCCTCAGAGTGCGCTCGTTAAATGTTGGCACAGGCTTAGTTTTTGACTTACAGCATCTAAAGGCATAACTTTTGATTTGATTCTTATTTGCCCTCCTCCTCCCCCTGGCAAAAAAAATGCATCCTATACAGTACATAATTGCCAGGAAATGCCTGGCCAGCTGTTTGTAAAGTGGCAGTAATGGTGAGAACTACCTGTAGTAATTTACTCAGTAGTAGCAATAATTACCGTGTCTGTGTACTTTGAACCAACCACTGAGTCATCTGGATATTTGCTCTTTGTTTTTACAAAATAACAAATTTAACTTCAACACATAAGAACTCTGTCAGCAAATAGCACCGCTCCTGCTCATCTTTAGCTTTTCTTCACTTTAAGTTATTTAACATTATCTGAAACTAGTACATACCTGTGCATGCCCGTAGAAACCAAGTATAAGCAAGTATTTCTGCATGCCCGCAGAAAGCAGGTGTAAGCAAGCACGGCACCACACGTTCAGTGATGCCTACCTTTGATCTTTGATGATGTCATAGAGAGTCCTATGATCTTTTAGCGAGTCCTATGATCATGACACACACACACACACACAGATATTTCTTGAATTATATATAGAGTGATGTGCAAATCAAGGAGGGGAAAAGGGCAATATGATGACCAAAACTGTGATGTTTGCCAGACACAAAATTGAGGTGGTTAGCAGACAACTGGGAGTGTAGCGGCCATCAATGCTAATGACAAACGAAGTCTGGAGGATCTTACCCATGTTCAGACAGAACACCAGTGATTGGTAAAAGGAAAGGAGGGTGTGTGTTTGTAAACAGAGATAACGAAAGTGTGTGCATGTCAACAGGAATTTCCTCCACCTCAGTAAGGCCATGTTTAATGGTAGCTAAAACCTAACCCTAGGCTCATTAATAGCAGAGTAAACTACAGATTAATGGTCACTAGTTTTTCAGCCGTCATAAATAAAGTTGTCACGTATGTGATAAATAAATTTACAGGCTTTTTCACAGTATTAACTATCATAAGCTAAACAGCTCACCATAATAGCTGAATTATTTTTGATTTTTCAAATCAAAGATTAATTTCTCCCTGCTAGCCATATAGACATATATTTTCCTCCTCTTCAGAGGCTGAACTACAACAGATTTTCAAAACTGTCCTGTGACCAGGGGGCCTGTTGGTTCCTCAGGCTATTGTTTTTGAGGAGGAACTGACAACTTTAAAGTTGTTCTAAGATATAGATGACCATATTATTATTACCTCTGCCAAGGAAGGAGGTAATGTTTTTAGTGGCGTCTGTTGGTTTGTCTGTCTTAGCAACATAACTCAAAGTTATGAACGGATTTTGATGAAATTTTCAGGAAGGGTGTGTAATGGCACGGGGAACAGATGATTAGATTTTGGTGATGATCTGAGAGTGCATACCTCCATCAAGGGCTTTGTTTGTATTTGTGCAGCAGGATTGCACAAAAACTACTGGATGGATTTGGATGAAATTTTCACTAGAGGTGGTTCTTGGGCTACAGAGGAAGCCATTACATTTTGGTGATGATCTGAGAATGCATACCTAAGCCAAGGCTCTTATCTTCTCAGTGTGTTAGCAGCAATACTCCAAAACTAATGGACAGACTGTGATGCAATTTTCACCAGAAGTGGCTCTAGGCCGACACACAAACCCTTTACATTTTGGAGATGATCCATGAGGGATGGAAGGAGCCTTGGCAGAGGTATGCACTCTCTGAGTGCTTTTCTAGTTTGTAATATCTGTTTATGGAATCATTTCTCAACATTTTAGTTAGTAGTTTAGCTCCTCACCCTTAGAGATAGGGTGAGGAGCTCAGTCATCTGGGAGCGGCTCAGAATAGAACTGCTGCCCCTCCACATCGAAAGGAGCCAGCTGAGGTGGTTTGTGCATCTGATCAGGATGCCTCCTGGACGCCACCCACTTCAGGTGTTTTGGGCACGTCCCACTGGGAGGAGACCCCGGGGCAGACCCAGGACACGCTGGAGAGGCTGTTTCCCAGCTGTTCTGGGGACACCTTGGTATCCTCTTAGATGAGCTGGAGCAGGTGGCTGGGGAGAGAGAAGGCTGGGCTTCTCTGCTTGAACTGGACCTCCGGAAAAGCAGCAGGAGATGGATGGATGGATGGTTTGTTACCTGGAAATTGCTCTTAATGGACAATCATGTAGTTCACACACTTAAAAACTGTAATTGATTTGGCAGCCGTAGTCCTATCATATACAGTACATACAGTAAAATGGTGTATAAAGTGCATATTTGTACAGTAGTTTTCTCAAATAATTGGGTATATCCTTGTACGCCACATGTAAGTAAAGGAGTAAAATACATTGGAGTGAAATGATTCAGGTGCTTGTTTTTAAAAATGAACTAAAATGCAGATAAAGGGAATGGTCCTCCAGTGCTCTGTACCCCTTTTTTGTTTCTTTCTTTTCCTGCCATTTCTCTCTTCTTTACATACCTCCTTCTTAATGCACACTGTCATCTATCACATGCTCAATGCTAAAAATATCCTGGAAGTCGCACTTTTTTTTTTTTTTTTTTTTTTTTGGTCAGGTGGAATCTGGCTTCTTCCATGAGAGTGATGCTAAGACTGTGGGAAAGTCGATCAGAGACCGTGTGGCATTGATCAAATGGAGAAGAGAGAGAACTGTATCTGCTGCAGCCACTATGGATCTAGGTGAAGGAGGACACATAATCCAGATGACACCATCTCAGGGGATCTCTGCTGAGGCTTCATATACAGGACAGCCCATTTTACTGGAACCAGAAGAACCAGAGGCAGACCAGTACAACAGACTGAATAACCTTCCAGCCAGTGCCACTTCAGTGACATGTAGGAGATCCTGTTCCCATCTATGTGAAAAGACATGAACCTAATCTTTGACTTTTTATGAATGCATAATTTATGTTTCTGCAGCAGACAGCACACTTGACAGTGGCATGGGCTCCACTGTGTACTCAGACTCCCACAGCAGCCAGCAGAGTGTCCTCTACCAGTCCCTGCATGAGCCTATTACTATGACAACACAGCAGGTCTGTATCCGGAGTTTACACACCCTTACAGAACATGTACATTTAGATCTATTTAAGTACATCCACTGCTCCTTGTCCCAAAGAATGGCATTTTTTAACCTTTCAGAAGACTCATTTGTATGCACATTTTTGGACATTTGCTCATCTGTCCTTAACACACTGATCCACAATGCACTACATGCAAATGTAGTATCCATGCATACATGTCCCTGCAATGTTCATTTGTTCTCAGTTCATCATGTAATTTTGTTTCTTTTCTGGTTATACTGAGTAACATGTGCTTTGCTTTTGGGTTGTTCTTGACCAGTGCCCGAGCAGTAGACATTTTCTGACAGATAATCCTCAGGCCTGTGAAAAGGATGAAGTGTGGGGGACAGTGCTGAGCCCAGGGCTTGGGACCCAATTTGGTACAGCGCGCCGGAGGGGAAGTGCCCCCGTTATTGACATTCAAAGGGCAAACCACATTGCTCAACTGCATGGCCTGATTCAGTCTCGGCGATCAATGAGTCCCACCCCAGCTGTACCAGAGGACCACTCAGAACTCTGTTCCACTGAGCTTCACTCAGAGGCTGAAGATGCTTTTTTCTCCCAGAACGCTCTACCTGCATTGCTGGTCCCATCTATTCCTGAGTATCGCCGCTTTACTAATACGACAACCAGACCTCCATCAGAAGGCACTAGTGACAACTTAACGCTGCCAGTGTCAAGTGGACGCAGGCATTCCGATCTAAGTAGTCTTACAAGTCTGTCTTCTCATCACAGTCATCACTTGAAAAATAGAGGACCTGTGTGCCAGGCCTGCCTTTCTTTACTTTTGTTGCCTACACGTCACGTCCCGTTATCTGGTAGAACAATGAACAGCCCAGCTTATGGACAGCCAAAAGGTGTGAGTAATTATTCCAATTTCTCACAGCTACAGCAATCCCTTTTTAATATAATCACCCAAAAAGGAGCCCCTTACCACACTGCACAAGCCCACGCCTCTCTGATGGACTCAGCTGTTCACAGGCCCACTGGCAGTTATGACGATGGTGGCCCAAAGAGTCAGTTCCAGATTAGCAGCTTGTTTGGGGACACAGATCATCTCCAGGAGCTTGAAGACAGATACATTTTCGAAGAGCAGCAGGTTACCAGAGCTGTGGGAGTGGTAGGTCATGGTGACAACTTGCTTTAGCTTCCCATTATGGGGCCAACTGCTGCTTAACAGACTTCTTGCTTGTTGGAGGTACAGCATTATTCTGCATGGAGCTGATCTCCTGCTCATTAAATAGTGCTGCTTAGAGCTAACAGTCTTCTTAGATGCCAGAAGTGTAGTGCTTCCAGGGGGACACTCGTGCAGCTTCTAACAGACCATTTACCTGTTGATTATTAACCTTAAACCTTCCCTTCAACAACTGACTTATATTTTAATGTTTCTCTTCCTGTTTTAATGGTCTGTTCCAACAGCTGTCTTCCTGTATAGTTTGGCATGGTTGGATATTTTTTTCTGTCAATTGCAAAGGGGCAGATGTCTGAAGTCTATCCTCTTTGTCCCTTGTAACATTTCTCCCTTGTGTCCTTATTTTAATTCACACCTGTTAGCAACTCCTGATTGTTGAAACAGATGTTTCATTATTTTATTTTTATTCCCTATCCTCTCATTATGCTTGTATCATATGTAGCTTTTGTTGGATTTAATGTCTGAAATATTTCTCCCAAGAAGTACTGATGTATTTCTCTTTTGTGTCCTCAGGCCAGTTCCACAAGTTACCAAAATCAGCCATCTGTCCAGGGTTTGCCCTCCTCCAGCGTAGTGGTGCACACACCACCGCAGTACCTCCAGCCTGAACAGACCTACTCAGCTGCTTTATACGGTGGTCAACCCAGTGCAACAACACCTGCTCCAGATAGTCTATGTTCAGTCAACATCCAGCATGCAATCAGTGCTGCTAGCTATCCACCTCAAAGTGGGCAACAAACTCAAGCTGCAGCAGGTATTGCATCATCTATACCACAACATGTTGCGCCAAGCTACCAAACATCAGGTCAAGAAATGGCAGCAAAGTCTTTGATATTTCCCATGCAAATCCAGCAAACCTCCCAGAATCCTATGGCTCCAGCTCAAGAGCAGACTCAGTCTGCACCAGGATATTCAACATCACTGCAGCATCAGACTGCACCAACAACCCTGCCAACGCAAAGTTCGCCTTTTCAATGTGTAATCACATCTATGGAAGGCACAGCGCAGTGTCAGTCAGTACAAGCTCCTAGTGCACAAGAGCAGGCCAGGACAACAGCGAAATTGCCCAGTCAGCAGCCTAGCCAGAGTTCCTCCACACCAGCACTTTACAGTCGGCAAATATCCACTCAGCAAAAGCATCAACAGCCCTCACCACAAAATACCCTATCAAGTATACAGGAAACACAAAATGTCAGGCAGTCTTGTATTCAGCCACATCTCCACCAAAATCAAGATGATGTGCATTCCATACACCAGCAAATGGCACAACAGCCAACACTTCAGTCTCAAAGTCTTTACTGTCCTACACAAGTACAGACCCCAACTGTACAGCAGTGTACTCAAAAAGCCTTGCAGACAGCAGCTCCACTACAAGGCCAGGATGTCCCCCAGTCTCAGCCCCATCCTGCAGCGACCCCAATTATACAGGTAGCTGGCAAACAACAAACCTACTCTGCTGCAAGTCTCCCAGATGCTGCCTCCCAGAGCCACGCACATTCTTCCCTCCATCAGACATCTGCGGCTCAGAATCAGTATCTAGTGACTCCTCAGAGCCTTCCAGCCTCTTTCCAGCAAAGCCAGACTGTGCATTCCACCCAGCAGGTGAATGTATAATGAATCATTACACACTACATTCCAGTAAGATTTCATGCTTTTGTTACGTATATCATATGAATTTTGTTACTCTTTTGGTGAGTTGTTGGAGGCATGTGATCATGAAGCTAATCTTATTTTAAATAATTTTTCTTGGCTTTACACACGACCTATGGAGAGATGGACAGTAATTAATATATTTAGCATTTTTATTTGGTAATTTTGTTTTGATCACATTTTGGTGTATGGTTTTGATTTGGTACACCTGAACTGAAAGCATTTGTGTTTGTGGACAGTAGCTGAATGAAAACCAGTCCAATAAACAGACGTTTCCTGCCAAAAAGTACATAATGGAAACTGTAATGAAAACAATAACATTGGGTTTAGCCAGCCCTCTGAGGCTTGCTCAGGTTTTGCTCTTATTGATCCCAGGCACAGGAAGAGGATTTTCATCATTAGGTATTCGATCAAAATTGATCACAGGAACTATAGTTTAAAGTTCCTAATAAACCACTAACAGATTTCTGTTTTTACAAATTTACATATTATGTAAATGAGTCATTAACTTATGAAAAATATAAGAAATGGAAAAACTCCATAAGACCACTGGGAATAACATCAGAACCATTTTAGGGTCATTTTTTAATTCAGACACTGGTGTATTGGTGACCTATAGCTTAAAACGTTATTTGAAAACACTAACAATGAATGTGAACTAATTTCTACTTTAAACTGCACTATCCCTGAAGTTTCTTCTTCTTTGTTTTCATTCTGCAGAGCATCTCTACTGGTCATAGCATTTTACAACCTGTGACAGATGGACAGAGTCATGGGATGAATCTCAACCCATCAGCTTCTAATGTGCCAAGTCAGACCTTTCCTCCCCAACAGTCAACTGTCCAACAGCAACTCCAACCTTTACAGATTTCTGCCTCCGTTCCATTGTCGCACCAATCTCAGGTACTCTGTCTCAGCACTGTTCAGCTTATTTAGATGATACCTTTTTCCTTTTGCCAGGGTTGTTGTACAGATTTTTGGCCGACATGTTTAAAGTGTATCTCAATAAATTAGAATGTCATCAAGAAGTTCACTTATTTTGGTAATTCAAGTCAAAAAGGGAAATTCATATGTAGATTCATGACACCCACAAGTGATATATTTCAAGCATTTATTTCTTTTAATTTTGATGATAATGGCTTACAGCTATTGAAAACTCAAAATTCAGTTTCTCAGAAAATTAGAATACCACATAAGAATGATAAGGAAAAAAAATTTAATAGGAATGTTGGCCTACTGAAAAGTATGTCCATTTGCACACTCAATACTTGGTTGGGGCTCCTTTTGCATGAATTACTGCATGAATGCGGCGTAGCATGAAGGCGATCAGCCCGAGGTACTGCTGAGGTGTTATGGAAGCCCAGGTTGCTTTGATACCAGCTTTAAGCTCATCTGCATCGTTGGGTCTGGTGTCTCTCTTATCTTCTTGACCTAAATCCCATAGATTATCTATGGGGTTTAGGTCAGGTCAGTTTGCTGGCCAATAAAGCATAGTGATACCATGGTCATTAAACCTGGTTTTGGTACTTTTGGCAGTGTGGGCAGGTGTCAAGTCCTGCTGGAAAGTGAAATCAATATCTCCATGAAGCTTGTCAGCAGAGGGAAGCATGAAGTGCTCAAAGATTTCCTGGTAGACACCTGCAGGGACTTTGGATTTGTTAAAACACTGGACAAACGCCAGCAGATGACATGGCTCCCCAATTTATCAGTGACTGTGGAAACTTCACACTGGACCTCAAACAGCTTTGATTCTGTGCCTCTCCACTCTTTCTCCAGACTCTGGGACTGATTTCCACATGACAGGACTTGGCACTTGATTTGGGGAGCCATGTCATCTGCTTGTGTTGGTCCACTGTGTTTTACCAAGTCCATAGTCAGCACAGCCATCCGCCAGGAAATTTATAGAGCACTTCATGCAGTAATTCATGCAAAACAAGCCCTGACAAAGTATTGTGTGTACATGGACATACGTTTCAGTTGGCCAACATTTCTATTAAAAATAGATTTTTCTTAATGGTTCTGTGTAATAATCTAATTTTCTGAGAAACTAAATTTTGGGTTTTCATTAGCTATAATCCAAAATCATTAAAATTAAAAGAAATAAATTCTTGAAATATATCACTTCTGTGTGTAATGAATCTATACAATATAAGTTTCACTTTTTAAAATGAATTACTGAAATAAATTATATATTGAGATGCACCTGTATGTACTATAAAGACAAATCTTTGTTGTGCTTTGTTCATATTGGGAAAAAAATGACAGTACAGCCATGAAACAAATTGTTTTGATTCATCCCATGTTAAGTTTTTTTCCCCACTAGACTTTGATTTTCCTTCTGTTTCTTCCTTATTCTTTCCTCTTAGTTTCCGTCACAGTTTCCCACAGTCCAGGTGATGACAGCTGTGCTTGACTCTGAATCTCCCTACCCTCATTCTTGCACTGCTCCTCCTTCTTCAGTCTCTTCTCATAATCCAATATTCCTTTCTCCTGGACATGCACTCCCTGTAACCCCGTCAGTCTCTCCTCTTTCACCACTTAAAATTGAAAATGCTTTAGTTTCACCGATCCAAGGGTCCCTTTTACCTCCCCCATCACCTGTGCTAGGTAAAGGAGAACCCACATCCCCACATCTCACCCCTAGATCTGTGGCATCTCATCCACTGCCTACAATACTCAACACTTACCCCATACATGCACACACTGTTCCATGCCAGAACACAGACCCTACCACAAATGGCAGTGCACAGCTTCTGATGCAGGTAATTTTGGTGCACGGACATTTATTAAAATGTGAATTGACTTTTGGGTATTTTCTGTATGAACACAAAACTGTTTAGTTTTTTTTTTTTAAAAATATATACAGGATAAAATGAATGGGTGAATGAAGTCTTGCTGTTACAGGATATATGTTGTTTTATATAGTAATTGTAGAAAATATTTTGATAACTCCTCTACAAATAATAGTAAAATATATCTCATTCCTTTTTATTGTTTATTTTTTTTATACCGGGTTCCTCAACAGGCCCATTCTGATCTTACACCCTGTGTTCAGCCACCCCAACCTTTTCAGTTCACACAACCTGCTGTGCACAACGGGGCAGACATGGGCTCAACAGCTATGGTTTCCCACCTGGGCAAGCTAAACTCATGCCAGCTGCCCCCACAGGCTCAGTCCCAGAGTCGCATTCAAAGCCAAATTCCTCCACTGCAGTCCTCAGACCCTCAGACAGCATCTTCTGAGTCTGCCAGTTCCAGTGTGACTCAGCAGAAACAATCAGGAACTGCGGCAGGAATTGCAGGTCATGGTCCAACAGAGTCCACCATGGAGGTGAGGACACTCATTCATGCTGTCACAGTGCTCTCACTGGTTTATGTATATTCCTGTCTACTGACATATATTATCATGATACTATACTGTATATGTTGTGATTAATGACTGTCAGAATGCTATATAACAATAAAATAAAACCGGAATGGTGGCCTAGAGGTAGAGCATCCGCCCCACAACCAGGAGGTCGGGGTTCAAGTCCCGGCCGGGTCATGCCAAAGACCATATAAAAATGGAACTTCCTGCCGTCCAGCTTGGTGCTCAGCAAAAATGGAACGGAGGAGGGAAATGTGGGCTGCAGTGGCTCAGGTGGTAGAGCGGGTCGTCCAATAACCAGAGGTTTGGCGGTTCGAATCCCGCTCTCCCCAGCCATCCTGCCATTGTGTCCCTGGGCAAGACACTTTACCCACCTTGCCTCCAGTGTCCATGACACTGGGTATGAATGTGTATAAATGTTTGGTAGTAGTCAGAGAGGCCGTTAATGCAGATTGGCAGCCACGTTTCTGTCATTCTGCCCCAGGGCAGCTGTGGCTACAGTAGTAGCTTACCACCATCAATGTCTGTTTGGAATGAATGAATAATGGACTCACTGTAAACACTTTGAGATGTCACTTGACATGTAAAGTGCCATATAAATCTAATCTATTATTATTATTACTATAAAATACTAGGTATAGGTACTCTATTATTTTATTATTTTGTGTTCAGGATCAAGCTGCAGAGAAACGCACTGGAGGACACAGCTGTGACAGGTACCGGCTTATTTCAGCTGATCCAACTTTACAGGAGACCAGTTACTGATGATGATTCTGTGAAACATACACTTCATAAAAGTAAGATTAGCCAATTCCTTAATGATGAGTAGTGGCAAATTAGTCCTGGATGAAGGGCCAGAGAGAGTGCAAGGATTAATTCCATAAAATCAGTGCTTCACAAGGGGACTTCCTATAACACAAACCAGAATCTTGAATGGATTAGGAATGCTGGGGCATGAAGATAGACTTTTAGCAGAGGTTGTTTCTGTGTGTCTTGCTGCCAGGTCCTAGCCCATGGGGCCTGAGCAAGCCACATGGGGCCATCCTCCTGTGGGTCCACCACCTACAGCAGGAGCTATAAGGATCCATCACTTTGGGGATGGGGAAGGAGTTGAAGGCAGAGCCTTTGGGTAGTATCTCACTGGGCTGTGCCAACCTGTGACTAGCTGGAGACTTTTTTTAAAAATTGCAACAAATACACAAAATTGCAAAAAAAATTATTAGTATATTAAATCTTGAATTTATAATTTATTTTTTGGGGGGTGGGTGGGGGTTGCTGGTGTGGTAGCTATAGAGTTTTTGCGTAGGCTCATAAAATTCACGTGACTCGCGGGGGTAAACATAAACACGCCGTAGGTGCCGCCATCTTGGATGGCAAGAGCAGCAGTTGCACTGTGACAACCCAGGCGTAACTTGTACTGTTTAGCGATCAGAATGAGTGAGGAGAACACACAGTCACAGTCTGACATAATAACATCCCTATCATCCTCTTCAACAACTGACACTGTGGCCTCTGACACTGTGTCTGCGATGTCTGTGTCAGATTCAGTGGAGTCATTGTCAGCAGTCATAACAGCAGACAAGTGTTTTTAATCTTGCTCCCGTGCGCTCCTCTGGTGTGCCGAAATGCCTCAGTTGAACGGAGGTGGCGGGTGTGGGGTAACCCCCACAGCCACGGACAAGCAGAACGCACAGCTGGAGCAATTAGCAGAACAATGACTGCCAGTAATCTGCTCAGCGGGGATGATTTGGGGGCAAACGATGAGATGATATCTTTCAAAGACGAAGGGGGGCAGGAGGAAAAGATATCGGAAAACGTGTCAGCGGAAGGGGATGTGGATGATGTGAAGTCCTCGCTGGTGAACGAGTCGGAAAACAACAGCAGCTCGTCAGACTCGGAGGTGAGTGAAGCACGCTGCGTGTTTTTTTTTTTTTTAAAGGCTCTCCACGTACTTAAAACGTACCTGATTTTATGCACATTTACAATATTTTTCTCCCCTTTCATGTGTGCATTGTCCTTTGTAGCAAGCAGAGAGGCGCCCCCAAACCAGACCCGACTCAGAAAGTGTTTTTTTTTTTTTTTTTTTTTTTACTTATTTGTACCCGTAGGTAGATTTGGTTTGCAGTCTGGTGACAAGCTGCTGGTCGCTGCGTGCGCGAGCGCCCTAAACCTACATGTTTTTGGCATGCGGGAGGAAACCGGAGAAATTCTGGAGTAAACCCACGCAACACGGCGAGAACATGCAAACTCCACACAGCTCACTGTTGGTCGGGGGCTGTGATCGAGCCCACGGTCTCATGATCCCCGCGATCCCCCGGCCGAGGGTAAACTGTGCTGCCACAGTGCTAAACCACTGCGCCACCGTGCAGCCCGTTATGAGAAAGCGAGAGATTACGTCAGTGAAGGTAATTATTCAAAAATCCAACTTTTTTTTTTTTTTTTTTTTTTTTTCATTTCACACCGGCCATTTAATTCCCCGCTTATCCCCTTATCAGGGGGAACAACAGGAGTACACCATTTTGGCGAGTTTGTAGGTACACGTGAGCTATGTGGTTTGTTTCACCCTGCTGCTGCTGTTGTTTCTTGCCATCCAATATGGCGGCACACTCTAACGGGCCAGTGCGGCACGCCCCCTGACGTCATACTCAAAAACTCTATAGTTGTGAAAAACACCACATTAAATATTCAGTTCTTTATTAAGAAATGTAAACATATCTATGTCTAACTTTGTTTTTATTTGCATTTTTTAACATTTATTTTAGCTATTTTAAGTATGTGGGTGTGTCCTAAAAAAGATGGACGGGGATGTCCTAATTTATTCTTCACCATTTGTTTAGAATTACATTTTACAGAAAATCTGAAAAAAGTCTTTAATTCATTTTTAATTGTTTAGTTGTATTACATGAATCTCCCAGTATTTTTAACATTGTTATTAAATATCCATATGTCCAAATATGTTAAAAACACACAGGCTTATACAGGGTGTCTTAATTTTTTCACATGACTGCACTATCAATAATGACTATGAACAGGAGTATAATGTTTGGTGTGCGGTGATCTTATTGGGTCATTCCGGGGAAGCAGAAAGGAGCTAATGCAATGGTGCAACATCCATCGTCCAATCATCCATTCACATTTCAAGGAAATGGCTACTTCTCCTAGGCATTTGCCCCGATGGTCACCAAATTTGCTCACAATGATCCTCAGGTGGGTCTGCATCCAGGTTGTGGTCAAAGTCAAAGGACAGGAGAGCTAGGCACTTACATCTTCAGTGTCCTTGAAAAGTTGATTTATTTCAGGAATTCTGTTCAAAAATTGAAACTCACATATTGTATAGATTCATTACACACAGAGTGATATATGCCGTGTTTCTTTTAATTTTGATGATTATGGCTTACAGCTCATGAAAACCCCAAATTCAGTTTCTCAAAAAATTAGAATATTGTGAAAAAGTTCAATATTGTAGACTCATGGTGTCACATTCTAATCAGCTAATTAACTTCAAACACCTGCAAAGATTTCCCGAGCCTTTAAATGGTCTCTGATTCAGTAGTCTACACAATCATGGGGAAGACTGCTTACTTGACAGTTGTCCAGAAGACTGTCATTGACGCCCTCCACAAGGATGGTAAGCCACAAAAGGTCATTGCTAAAGAAGCTGGCTGTCCACACGGTGTTGTATCCTCTTCTCTCTATATATATAAAAGGGATTCTGCGGTGTGGGTATGTGCGTATGTATGTGGCAAACTTTGTCCCCCTACTAACTCAGAAGCCACTTGACCATGGGCTCTCATCTCTTGCATGGTGTTGCTACAGTACCTGAAGAGTGCAACTGACAAGGTTTCACTGACTGCTTCACCGAAAATTGATAATTTTCCACTTAAAAACACAATAATAATCTGGATATTTTGCCATCAACATCCACTGTACCATGTCTCCCCCTGGAGGCAACTGCACCCCAAGACTTCCAATTCCCCACACTGCAAGATACACTCTTATTAATCTTTTGCAGGATGATGCCACAGTACTTGACATGGTTTCATTGTTTTAGTTTATTTGTCAGAGACCACGTACAGAAAAACATTAAACACAGGGTAAAGATGCTCTGTACCAGATTATAGTCTCCTCACTAATTTCTGTCTGTAGTCCCTGACCGCTTGACCATAAAACGGGTCAAAGGTGACATTTTTTAACCGACCTTTACCGGTGGAGGTGTACACTGGGGGAAAATCAAGTGCACCTGACACAGTCAGCAGAGTTTAGGATCCGCGGGTCTGTCTCCACAATACAGACGGTGTGGACAGATGGGGAGCTGGATGTGTTCATGCATTACCAAAACAGCTTTCTGTTGTGTCCAGTTACTTCTGTTCAAATTGTGCCAAGAGTGGAGAACAACTGCTAATGCAATCAGTATGCACACTCACTTCCGTCATGTAATTTAACAGTGTAATTATTACCATTAGGAGGAGTCATACAAATGTTCTGTGTTTGCCAACTTCCTCAATATTCTTTTGAATTCGGACTGTTGTTTATCCCACTTGCTTTGTAAGTGCAGGAAATATTAACAGCAAACTGATGGAAAGTGTGAATTATAGTGGATTAAAAATGTTTGTAAAAAAGGTGTACCCTGCCTCTCGCCCAAAGATGCTGGAATAGGCTCCAGCCCCCCCCCCCCCCCCCGCAACCTGAAAAAAAGGATTAAGCGGAAGAAGATGAATGAATGAATGTAAAAAAGGTTTGAAAATTTCTTTTCCTGGGTCTAAGATGGCGGCGTGTGTGAACGCAGTGGGTGGATGCTCCGGACTACTGTTCATTTTTGTGTCTTTTCTGCCTTTTTCTATGCTCCTTCTGTGACAGACTAATTAACATACAATGGCCAGGAACTTATAGGCATCAGTCGCCAACTCACCTTCGACATCTCCAGTGCTCATTGCAGTAATTTCCACCACATCCCTGACGAGATCGCCAGACCTTTGGGTGCTCCGTGGTTCGTTATGTCCCACAAACGGCGTAGACAATGGGAGAGGAAGCAGAAACGAGGCTGCAGGGCTGACCTTTGTGCCCAGCTGTGCAAACTTTGCTCTAAACCACCGTTACCTTCAATTTTCCTCACCAACGCGAGATCCCTCGCCAGCAAAATGGACGAGCTGCACATGGAGATCGCCCATAATCGCTACGTGCGGGACTGTTGTATTCTAATTGTTACCGAGTCACGGCTGAATGAACGCATCTTGGCTGCCGCTGTGGAATTACCTAGCCAAACTACACACCGTTCTGACCACAACACTGATTCTGGTAAGGGAAGGGGGGGGAGGGCTCTGTGCTTATGTGCTTCAGATTTGGTGTAAAAACAGCAGAATAATTCACAGCCACTGTTCACCGGACTTAGAGGCCATGTCCTTCCTGTGTAAGCCTTTTTATCTGCCCCGCGAGCTAACAGCAGTAATTTTTACAGCCGTTTACATTTCTCCTGATGCTAGCGTTAGCTTAGCATTCACTCACCTCCAGCACATTGTCAGCAGGCAGCAAAGCGATCACCCCGACACAGTCCACATTATTGCAGGGGATTTGAACAAAGCATGCTTAAAGACTGTTCTCCCCAAATTCTACCAACATGTTAAGTGTCCCACAAGAGGGGAAAGGACACTGGATCACGTTTATAGCAACAATAAGCATGCGTACAGAGCCACCCCCCTCCCCCACCTTGGACAATCAGACCATCTCTCCCTGTTTCTGATTCCTGCCTACACCCCCCTTAGGAAGAGCCCCCCCCGCCCCCCCCCCCCAACCAAGCAAACAGTTAAAACCTGGCCTGAAAACGCTCTTCTCCAGCTACAAGACTGCTTTGCCTGCACTGATTGGAGCATCTTTGAACAGCAGGACCTGGACTCCTACAATGAATCTGTCCTTTTCTACATCAGATGCTGTGTAGAAAATGTGACGGTCACCAAACACATCCGGGTATTTCCAAACCGCAAACCCTGGATGATCAGTGAAGTCCAGGCTCTGATCAGGGCCTGCAACTCAGCCTTCAGACAAAGGGACAGCTCTCTGTACAGCACTGCCAGAGCTAACCTGAGGAGAGGCTTAAAACTTGCTAAAAATGCCTATAGGAGGAAGGTGGAGGGCTTCCTCACAGACAACAACCCCCGACAGATGTGGAGAGGCATCCAGGCCCTCACCAGCTACAGGGGCCAGGACCCCCCAACATCAGACAGCAGCCTCACTCTGGCAAAGGAGCTTAACAGCTTCTTTGCCCGGTTTGAGCACACCTCCTCCCCCAAAACCTGCCCCCCTCCCCTCTCTCCCCCTTCCCCTCTCCCCTCTCTACAGGTGCACAAGGTGAGGAGGCAGCTGAGAGCAGTGAACCCTCCTCGCAGAGCTGCTGGCCTAGACCAGTGATTTTCAACCTATGTGCCGCGGCACACTAGTGTGCCGTGAGAGATCGTTAGGTGTGCCGTGGGAAATTATCCAATTTAACCTAATTACTCAAGTGAGTGGCTATGTTTACATGGACACAAGTAACCGGATTAAAAGCCTGATCGGAATAAAAATGCTTCATGTAAACATGGCAATCTGAATATTCTAACCCGATCACGCTCATTCGGATCAAAATTTCATTCCGATTGAGAGGGGTTGGTTATGCCGATTGTTAATCCAAATGGTGTGCATGAAAACACTTATTCCGAGCACAGGGCAGAAAATGTTTACTGCGCATGTCTGTACACCAGCTGCACGTCGACGTGACGTATTTCCGCCTTAGCAGCAGCTAGCGGAAAACATAGCGGGAGTAAAACAAAACTGGTCTGTATCGTCCTACTGTCTCCCTCTGTTCATCATATGCAGAAGTATGTACTTGTAGCTTCATTACGGAGACCAGCAGAAGCAAAAGTACAGTCTGAATAACACAATACAGGTCCATTTCGACACGAAGCGGGGCTTGCTAACACCGGAAGTTGCTTCTTCTTCTACTATTTTTTGAATGTCAAAATGTCGACCTCCGCATGTCAAAATGATTTATTCCGTTCAAACCTGTGACACATGAAAATGAAATGTTAATACTGCTGCACTGTGCCAGGTGATTGGCACACATTTGAAAACTCGAGAAGTTATTTTATTTCTCTTCAGACTTCACACAATGCCTTGACTGGGTTAGGAACCCATACAGCTCAGCATCAGTTGTTGGAAACGACATGACTTTACAGGAGCAAGAGGAACTCATTGAACTGAAACAAGATCATGGTTTAAAGCTAAACTTTGCTGATCTTCCTTTGGACAGTTTTTGGTTGACTGCTGCCAAGGAGTTCCCCATTCTGGCCAACAAAGCTATTTCAACATTGCTCCCATTTTCCACAGCATATCTGTGTGAGCTGAGCTTTTCGAGCTTGACTGTGATAAAAACTAAAAACAGAGAGAGACTGAGAGCTGTTGAGGAAGAGCTCCGTGTGTGTCTTTCTTCCATTCCTGCCAGGGTATCAGCTTTGTGTTCATCTAAACAGGCCCAGGGTTCACACTGAGTATAAATACCTTTAGAAACTGTATTGCTAACTATATTTTATTATTTTTACTGTTGGAGTGTCATTTTGTGTCATTTTGGTTGGTGGTGTGCCCCAGGATTTTGTCAATGTAAAAAATGTGCCGTGGCTTAAAAAAGGTTGAAAAACACTGGCCTAGACAGCATCTGAGGAGCGGTGATCAAAGCATGTGCAGACCAGCTGGCAGGGATTCTCACCAAGTTGTTCAACCTCTCCCTGACGCATGACACTCCTGCCTCAAGGGCTCCACCATCATCCCCATCCCCCAAAAGGCCGCAATTAACAGCCTGAATGACTACAGACCCATAGCACTCATATCGGTAGCCATGAAATGTTTTGAGCGACTGGTGTCCCAGCACATCAGGGACTGTCTTCCCCCCCATCAGTTTGCCTACAGGGAGAACCGGTCTACAGAAGATGCCATTACCACCACTGTCCACAGAGCGCTGAGCCTCCTGAAGAACCCAAGGAGCTATGTGAGGATGCTCTTTGTGGACTACAGCTCAGCTTTTAACACCATCATCCCAGACATCCTGATCAACGAACTGCACCTCCTCCAGATCCCCCCCACCTGCTCTGCTCCTGGATAAAGAACTTTCTCGCCAACCGCCCACAGTCAGACTTGGCCCCCCACCACTCCTCCACACTGTCCCTCCTGCTTCCCCCAAGGCTGCATGCTAAGCCCTCTACTGTACTTCCTGTACACCTTTGACTGCATTCCAACCCACCCAACCACCGTCATCGTGAAATACGCGGACAACACCACCTTGGTTGGGTTCATCATCAACGATGATGAGAAGGCATACAGGACAGAGGTAGAGAATCGGCTGCTGTGGTGCCAAGCAAACAACCTGAAACTGAATGTCCAAAAAAACCCAAAGAACTCATTCTGGACTTAAGGAAGAACAGACAGGACCACCACCACCCTTTCATAAATGGCGACCACATGGAAAATGTCCCCGCCTTCAGGTTCCTGGACACCCACATCTCCTCTGGCCTCTCCTGGACTGTCAACAACAAGGCTCTGGTGAAGAAAGCCCAGCAGCAGCTACACTTCCTCTGTGTCCTGAGGAAGCACAACTTGGACCAGAAGCTGCTGCTGGCTTTCTATCGCTGCTCAGTGGAGAGCATGCTCACCTACTGTCTGGGTGTGTGGTACGCCGGCTCCACAGCTGAGAACAGGAAGGCTGTGCAGAGTGTCATCGCCACCGCCCAAAAAATTATCAGCAGCCCTCTTGCCCTTGCTGGAAGATATCTCTAGAGAACTCCTGTCTCAGAAGGATCAAGGCTGTCACAGGAGACCCCTCGCATCCCCACCACCACCTGTTTGACCTGCTTCCCTCTGAACGATGGTTCAGATCGATCAGGTCCCACACCTTCAGACTGACAGTTTCTTCTCCTGGGCCATCCGAACTGCAAATAGTCAGAGGCCCCACCCCTCTCCCTCTGATCGCTCACATGCACAGAACTGAGGACCTTTTAATTATCACTATAACTCACCTGTCTTTGCACTCCGCACTTTTATGTATATTGACCCATCCGTGAAATCACTACCATACATATTTTCCATAATCCTTGGGCCATTTTACTCAATTGTGTGTTCTGCACTCCGCATTCTTATGTACATAGTTCTGCCCGCGAAGCCACTACCGTACCTGTGCCAATGGGCTGTGTTATTTTTACTTTTATTTTTACTTCAGTCAGATGGTTAACTGTGTGTTCTGTAACTGTTTTATTTCAATTCTTCTCGCTTACTTTATTGCACAGTAGCCTGATGGAGCACCCACAGTTTTGTTGTGCTGTACAACTGTAGAATGACAATAAAGCCTGTTCTATTCTATTCTTTTTTTTTTTTGAATATCCATCCATCACCAAAACCTTAAAATGGACCAAAAAACACCACTACAAAAAATTCTCTTCTAACAAAAACATTAAAAAGCTGGATCAGTGTCCACATCTGCAGAAAAAAATAAACCATTACACAGAGCAAAAATTTAACTAGCATCCCTATGAACATTACAAATTTACATGAGAAAGTAGATTTGAGGAAAAAAATAAGTTTGACAGTTTTTAATTTACAAGAAAAAGAAAGCTAATTGGAGAAAAAAACCTGCAAGTTTATGAGAGAAGTTTCAACTCTATAGGAAAAGTTGCAAATTTACAAAAAAAGTCAAATTTGAGGAAAAAATGTTGCACATTTATAACAGACACAAATGTAAAGGGAGAAAGTCACATTTTTGAGATAAAAGCAGCAAATTTACAAGAAATAGGCAATTTCGGAAAAAAATAATTTCACTTAGGTGAAACAGTAGTAACTAGAAAAGCACTCGGAGAGCGCAGACCTCTGCCAAGTGCCACAGTTCCCCCCCATACAGTGTTTGTGTGTACGTTTTCAGATTCCTTGACCATGAAAACATATGACTAGCAATTGGATTGACAATGATAGGATTAGTGCTGTGCTAACCACAGCACGGTGGTGCAGTGGTTAGCACTGTTGCCTTACAGCTAGAAGGTTCCTGGTTCAAATCCCCAGGCTGGCAGGGGTTGGAACCTTTCTGTGTGGAGTTTGCATGTTCTCCCTGTGCTGCGTGGGTTTACTCCGGGGGCTCCGGTTTCCTCCCACAATCCAAAGACATGCATGTTAGGTTAATTGGCTGTTCTAAATTGTCCCTAGATATGTTTCCTATAGGCCCTTAGAATAGAGGGTTGGTACTAGTGAAAGCACTTTGAGTGGTCTTTGTGACTAGAAAAGCGCTATATAAGTGCAGGTTAGTTAGTTAGTTAGTTAGTGGTTCAGTGGTTATTCACGAAAATGGCATTTTCCGTAATGGCAGTTTTCTTCTGGACGGTGATCCGGATCACCACCAAAATGTAATCATCTGTAGGATACCCCATTTCTGACAATCTGTGAAAATTTCATGAAAATCCGTCCATAACTTTTTGAGTTATCTTGCTAACAAACAGACAAACCAACGCTGATGATCACATAACCTCCTTGGCGGAGGTTTGTGTGTACGTTTTCAGATTCCTTGACCATGAAAACATATGACTAGCAATTGGATTGACAATGATAGGATTAGTGGTTCAGTAGTTATTCACGAAAATGGCATTTTCTGTAATGGCGGCCACAGTTCCCCCCATACAGTGTTTGTGTGTACGTTTTCAGATTCCTTGACCATGAAAACATATGACTAGCAATTGGATTGACAATGATAGGATTAGTGGTTCAGTAGTTATTCACGAAAATGGCATTTTCTGTAATGGCGGCCACAGTTCCCCCCATACAGTGTTTGTGTGTACGTTTTCAGATTCCTTGACCATGAAAACATATGACTAGCAATTGGATTGACAATGATAGGATTAGTGGTTCAGTGGTTATTCACGAAAATGGCATTTTCCGTAATGGCGGTTTTGTTCTGGACAGTGATCCGGATCACCACCAAAATGTAATCATCTGTAGGATACCCCATTTCTGACAATCTGTGAAAATTTCATGAAAATCCGTCCATAACTTTTTGAGTTATCTTGCTAACAAACAGACAGACAGACAGACAGACAAACCAACGCTGATGATCACATAACCTCCTTGGCGGAGGTAAAAATTAAAGGACATACAAGAGTAAAACACGACCTGAAGAATAAAGTGATGCATTAAGTAAATGAGGTAAATAAATGTAAATTATGCCTACATGCGATTATAAGATAAGATAAGATAAGATAAGCCTTTATTAGTCCCACAACGGGGAAATTCCAGGATTGCAACAGCACAGGGATAGCAACACTCAGAGCAACAATCAGAAGGCAAGAAAAAAAACAAGCAAGCAAGAGCAGCTAATAAACATATGTACGTATTACTATAAAATATATATATATACACACACACACAGACACACAGTGCAGAGCATTGTAGCTGGATGGAATAAATATATGAATATATGAACACACAGTGCAGAGCATTGTAGCTAGATGGAATAAATATGTAAATATATAAACACCCACAGTACGGAGCATTGCAGCTAGGTGGAATAAATATGCAAGTATATAAACACACACAGTGCGGAGCAATGTAGCTAGATGGAATAATATGTAGATATATAAATATATAAACACCCACAGTACGGAGCATTGTAGCTAGATGGAATAAATATGCAAATATATAAACACACACAGTGCAGAGCATTGTTGCTAGATGGAATGAAACAGCATAACCGTCTACTTAGTTATCCTACATGGTATGATTATGTGCCCATACATATTCTCACCCTCCATAGCGACCGGTATGTTCCTAGTTGTATGCCGGAGAGGACCATTGTGTAAGTCTATTGCATCTTTTGCATTCAAAAAACTATTAGTTTGTTACGTCTTTTTGCTATCTCTGCGAGCAGCCCTGCTTAGGTTGTACAGTCTGACAGCCGTTGGTAGGAAGGACCTACGAAACCTCTCGGTTGTGCACCTGGGATGATGTAGTCTGCTGCTAAATGAGCTCCTCAGTGCATTCAGTATGTCCTGCATAGGGTGGAACTCGGACTCCAGCAGAGATGACAGTTTAGCCACCGTCCTTCTCTCTCCTATCTCCTCCATCGGATCAAGGCGCTGCCCCAGGACAGAGTTAGCTTTCTTAATCAGTTTGTTCAGTCTCTTCCTATCGGCTGCAGTAATGCCACTGCCCCAGCAGACCACTCCAAAAGTGATGGCTGATGCCACCACCGTGTCATAGAATGACTTCAGCAGCGCCCCTTGTACACCAAAAGACCTGAGTCTCCTCAGCAGGAACAGCCTGCGCTGTCCCTTCTTGTAGAGTGCATCAGTATTGTGTGACCAGTCTAGTTTATTGTTCAGATGAATACCCAGGTACTTATAGGATGTCACCATCTCGATGTCTGTTCCCTGTATATTTACTGGTACTGTGAGGGGCTGCCCATGCCTGCGGCAGTCCACCACCAGCTCCTTAGTTTTCCTCGCGTTGATCTGGAGGCAGTTCCGATGGCACCAGTCCACGAAGTCCTGGATAAGCCCTCTGTACTCAGCTTCATCTCCATTGGAGATGAGGCCAACGATCGCAGAGTCATCAGAGAACTTCTGTAGATGGCAGTGTGTTGTGTTGTGTGAGAAGTCCGCAGTATAAAGAGTGAACAGGAAGGGAGCCAGCACCGTTCCCTGGGGGGCCCCCGTGCTACTGATGATCGTGTCGGACACACAGTCCCGGGTTCTCACAAACTGAGGCCGGTTCGTGAGGTAGTCCAGGATCCATGATGACAGGTGCTGGTCCACCCCTGCGCGCAGCAGCTTGTCCTTCAGGATCATCGGTTGGATGGTGTTGAAAGCACTGGAGAAGTCAAAGAACATGATCCTCACCATATTCCCGGGCTTCTCCAGGTGGGACAGAGAACGGTGAAGGAGGAAGATCACCGCATCCTCCACCCCAATGCCATGCTGGTAGGCGAACTGGAGTGGATCCATCGCTGGTTCCACCAGGGGGCGGAGGTGAGCAAGGAGCAGTCTCTCCAGGGTCTTCATCAAGTGGGACGTCAAGGCCACCGGTCTGTAGCTGTTCAGGTCTTTGGGGTGGGAAGTTTTTGGTACAGGTACCACACAAGATGTTTTCCACAGCTGTGGTACCCTCCCCAGTTTCAGGCTCATGTTGAAGATATACGTCACAATCCCACACAGCTGGTCTGCACAGGACTTGAGGAGCTTTGCGCTGATGCCGTCCGGTCCCGGCGCCTTCCTCGCCTTGATCTTCCTCAGCTCCGTCCTCACCTGGGTCCTGGTCAGGGTCAGGATGGGGGGCTGTGTGTTGGGAGTGGGGGGGTGTTGGTAGAGTGGGGAGTGGGCAGCAGGACTTGATTTCTTTAGAGGCAGCAGTGGTTGTTGTGCAGTCAGGGGGGAGGGCGGTTGGTCAAATCTATTGAAAAACAGATTCAGGTTGTTCGCCCACTCCCTGCCCCCTGTGGCCTGGGGGGAGGTATTCTGGAGCCCCGAGATGGTTTTGAGGTTTCTCCAGACCCCGCTGATGTCGCTCTGTTGCAGCTTGTCCTCCATCTTCTTCCTGAAGCTGTCCTTGCCTTCTCTGATCTTTCTCCTCAGCTCCCTCTGTACGGACTTCAGCATCTCCCTGTTCCCCGACCTGAAGATCCTCTTCTTCTCTCTCAGAAGTGTTTTTATCTCAGGGTTGATCCAGGGTTTGTTGTTTGAGTGACGCCGTATGGTCTTGGTGGGAACGGATTTGTCCACACAGAAGCTGAGGTAGCCCGTGAAGGTGTGAATGAGGCCATCGATGTCCTCACCATGTGGATCGCAGAGCTGCTTCCAGGCGGTGGCTTCAAAACAGCCCTTTAGGGTGTCCATTGTCTCCTCAGACCATAACTCCACAGTGTGCATGGCCGGAGGTTGTCTGTGCACTAGGGGTTTGTACACCGGCCGGAGATGAACCAAGTTGTGATCCGATCTCCCGAGTGGGGGTAGTTGTGATGAGGTGTACGCCTCCTTAGTGTTTGCGTAGAATAAATCCAGTGTTTTATTGTCTCTAGTGTGGCATGTGACATACTGGGTGAACGTGGGTAGAATGGGAGACAGTGAAACATGGTTGAAATCGCCTGAGATGAGGAGAAGAGCATCTGGGTGTTCTGTCTGCAGCCTGCTGGTTACTGAATGGATGACGTCACGTGCTGTCCCAGCGTTCGCCGTCGGATTTGCATAAACAACAATGCAGATCACGTGTGAGTGTTCTCTCGGGAGATATGTAGGCCTCATGCTAACAGCTAGCAACTCAATGTCTTTGCTGCAGTGTCGTTGTTTAACAGTGATATGTCCCGGTCTGCACCAGTTGTTGTTAACATACATGATCACTCCACCGCCCCTAGCCTTGCCACTGTCTGGTGTTCGGTCAGCTCGTATCATGTGAAAACCCTCCAGCTCAATGTTAGCATCTGCTGCTAGTTCAGTTAGCCACGTCTCAGTAAACAAAAGGAGAGAGCACTCCCTGTATGTGCTATCATAACGGGAGATAGCCGCTAGCTCATCTAACTTTCCCAGTATCGACCGTACATTTCCCATGACAACAGATGGAAGGGAGGGTCTGTACCTTATATTTTTTGTCCTCCGCCTTACTCCAGCCCGGCAGCCGCGGCGTTTTCGCCTCAGTTCACTCGGTATGTCGAGTTTTTCCAATGGGACCGGGTGGCGGTTGAATGCTAGCAGCTGTTCTCTGCTGTATCGTATCCTGCTATAGACAGTGGCTCCGTCCACCGGCTCAGGAGACATTTAGGACGATCTGTGTGTCCGTGATATAAGTGGGGTGAAAAAAAAAAGTGATCAAAAGAGAGAGGAAGGGAAAAAAAACTCGGAATCGAGCCGCTGTTGCAAAAGGCAGCCGACTGGTGTGGCGCCGAGAGGAGGTGCATTTTATTTTGTGCAATAAAAAAAACTAATGAAAAAAATTAAAACTTTTTTAATGCTTTGTATGCCCTTCACAGTGTAGGAATGCTGGAGCAATAAATCTCCCTGAATGCTACAAATAAACAACACATCACTCTGTTTAACATGCTTTTTAAACATCTGGATTTTAATGGGACACATGCCAGGCTCTTATTTGTGGACTTTTCCTCCGCCTTTAATACAATCCAACCTCATATCTTAGTTGAAAGGCTCCTGCAACAATTTGATTTGAGCAATAATCTGGTGGGTTGGATTCTGGATTTCTTAACCAACAGAACGCAGAGAGTAAGGGTCAATGGTATATTGTCTGACCTAAAGTGCTCTTCTACTGGCTCTCCTCAGGGGTGTGTGTTGTCACCACTACTCTTCATCCTGTACACAAACATGTGTCGGAGCAGACATGACAACAGACACATTATAAAGTATGCTGATGACTCAGTTATTGTCAGTCTCCTCCAGGATGGTGAGAGTGGCCACGGCCCAGTAGTTGATGATTTTGTTCACTGGTGTGAGGATTCCTACCTGCAGCTGAATACGACAAAAACTAAAGACATGATTATTGACTTTAGGAGGAAAACTCCCAGGCACAAAGTCACCGTACTAAAAGGCCAGACCACCGAATGTGTACAATTCTACAACCATCTTGGGACGATTATTTAAACTTTGAAGAGAACTGTGAAAGGGTGTGCAAAAAGGGTCAGCAACATTTGCATTGCTTGAGAAAACTTGCACGCTTCCAAATTGACCGAACCATAATGACAATGTTTTATCAGGCTTTTATTGAATCTGTTTTATCCTTTTCTTTAGTGTCATGGTTTGGTCAGATAAAACTGAAACAGAGGAAATCCTTGGATCAGGTAGTTAGATGGTCCAGTCGTTTGCTTGGTGAGTCACAGCTGAGCCTGACATCCCTGTACACCAGACAAGTACAGAGGATGGCTACCTCCATTTTAAATGATGACGCCCACCCTTTGCACTGCAACTTTCAGCTTCTTCCCTCATGACGGAGGTTTGCTGTCCCAAAAAGTAAAACCCAGCGCTACAAAAACAGCTTTGTTCCTGCTGCTGTCAAAGAGTTGAACAAGCTGTAACAATATATTGCACATAATTTAGGTACCTATTTATTAACTCCATTTTATATTTACTTATTTTTGTAGGATGTTACTTGGGTTCTAAATATTTCATTGGGTTTTAGACCTTTGAGTTTTTAACCTCTTTGACTAGTTTTTAACTTTTAATATGACCCTTCTCTCTTACCTCTGGTTTTTCTCCTATCTCTTTCTTTTTATACCCTGATTGATGGAGCCTTGAGTATTCTTATCATGTTTATAGTCAGCTTCATGTGTGCCTGTGTTTGTGTCTATGTTGAATGTAATTTGTGGCTTGTAAATATGGATGTCACCAGACTGCAAAACAAATCTACCTATGGGTACAAATAAAGTAACCTGAACATTACAGACATTTGGAAACATCAGCTTTTTAAGTCATGCTGACACACGACATTATGTAATGTCGACATGTTGTCACGGTGTGTAGTTACATTTTTGGAGACACACATCAGGTCAGCATAAACAAATTCATTGCAGCCCAGCTGAACCTCTGGGAGGAGCAGAGGTTGGTCAGCAGGTTCTTCACATCACCGTTGTAGTATCATCAGGACTAAAGACTGCATGTCTTATTCATCGGGTATTGCTGCTTGTCCAAGCATATTAATGGAAAGTTAAGTGGAAGGAAAAAGTGAAATATTACTCTGTGTATTGAATCTATAACTAGAAAAGCACTCGGGACTTCCGGTTATGGCTGCCACGTAGGACGGACGTGTCTCGCTCTGCTCTGCTCCTGGAGAAAAAAATCGGCAAATAACTCTCTCATTTGGGACAGAACGTATCCCAGCATTTGGGCGAGGATATGTCGGCGAAGCCTAAGGCTGGAAAACCAGGAAAAGGAAAAAGCGAGCCGCCGAAACAGTCCAAATTAACGGACTTTCAGGTCTGTGACGCAGCAAACAAAACTCCATATATGGCGGAGGAGGCTGGCGGCGGTGCGATTTCTGCGGGGAATGGCGCAGATGCGCTGATGGCTGCCATGAGTTCAATGAGAGCGGACTTTTCCTCTAGATTTGATGGGATTATGACAGCGTTGGAAGGAATAAGAAAGGAATTGGGTGACTGTGTAGAACGAACGGCGCAGATGGAGCTCCGTCTCGCTAGTGCTGAAGATGACGTCACCCGTCTTCAATTAAAGGTGCGCACTTTGGAAAAAAAAAATAAATCTCTGGAAGATAATATTTTGGATTTGGAATCTCGGTCGAGACAGAATAATTTGAGGCTGGTGGGTCTTCCAGAGGAATCAGAAGGTCGAGACGTATGTTCCTTTCTGGAAAAGTGGATTCCGGAGGTGCTGGGCAGCGAGGAGTTGCAATCAGCAGTGGTTCTGGAAAAAGCACATCGTATTGGCCCACGGAGAGACAAGGGACCGCCGAGGACCTTAATTATGAAGTTTCTTAGCAACAGAGACAGGATGAAGATCTTCAACGCTGCACGTGCTAAAGGAGAGATTAAACACCAGGACCAGCAGGTGCGGTTCTACCCAGATTTGGCCACAGGAATCCAGCAATTGAGGAAGCAGTTTGATCCCGTACGTAAGGAGCTGCGCAACCTTGGGACTCGTCATGGTGTAATCTATCCTGCGAGACTGCTGACCACGTATGAGGGCAGAACCCACATCTTCAAGACCCCAGAGGAGGCGCAGGAGTTCATCAAGAAGATCAAAGAAGAAGAAGAGACTGGTGGGAGCTAAGCATGAACAAAATATAAGGTAGAATAATTAAGCATTTGCACAGGCATCTGACTGACTTGAAGTAAATAGTAAGTTTACAAAATATAGATTGTATTATATATTAAAAAAACAAAACAAAAAAAAAACAAAAAAAAAAAACAAAAAAAACTACGATGTACAAAGTTGTTAAAAATTTTGGAGTTAAGTTGGAAAACTACAGAGGAGAGTTAATGTTACGTCATTAAAAGCAGTAGAGTTAGGGTGATTGGGAGGATGAAGAAGGAGTGGCTTAGGCTGTTCCCCGTGGGTGTGGAACGGTCGATGGCTATATCGGGAGACAGAATTTTTCTTTTGATTTTGGGGGGTTTGCCACAAGTGTGGGAAGGGGAAATTTGTTTGTGTGTAGTTTGTAGGATGAATGTTCAACCACTCATGTTTTTGCTTCTCTGTATGAGCATGTTTACACTGCAAGGTAATCCCAAACTCTCTATTGATCATGGACCAAAGTGTTAATCTTAATTTAACTTCATGGAATTGCAGAGGTCTACAAAATTTAAAAAAACTTAAACAAGTTATGAATAAAATAAAGGACATGGGTTCAAGAATTGTGTTTTTACAAGAAACTCATCTGATAGAGGAGGATGTTAAAAGAATTAGGAGTAGATGGCAGGGAAGTGTATTCACCTCTTCATTTTCATCCCGAGCCAGGGGAGTTATGACTCTCATACATAAATCAGTTCCTTTTCAAGTGAAAAATGTAATTGGAGACAAATTTGGAAGATATGTAATCATTCAAGGTTCTTTGCTATTAGAAAATATAAATCTTGTGAACTTATATGGTCCCAATATAGATGATCAGAAGTTCTTTGCTAATTTATTTCTCATCTTATCATCACTTACAGGGCAACATATAATAGCAGGGGATTTTAATTGTACATTGAATCCAGGTGTGGATAGATCAACAGGACTGGATTGTACGCACATTGGATGTAGGATGACTATTAATCATTTTTTGAAAGAATTGAGATTGTTAGATATATGGAGAGAAATGAAACCACAAGTTAAAGCCTATTCTTGTTATTCCAGTACCTACAAGACATTCTCACGTATTGATTATTTTTTGATTTCCACAGAATTAAGGTCCAAGATTCAAAACTGCTTTTATGATAACATCGTGATCTCTGATCATGCACCCTGTTGTCTAATATATGTAGATAAAAAATTGACAAAGGAATCAGGTAGATGGCAATTTCAGCATAAATGGCTTCAGGATGAGGAATTTGTCAAGTATATAGAAAAACAGATAGACGAGTTCTTTGACATCAATACTACACAAACATCAGCATGTGTAAAGTGGGAGGCTTTCAAAGCTTTTATTAGGGGACATATTATTAGTTATACAGGATCAAAATCTAAGAAGACTCGAGAGGAGAGAGCTAAATTGGAACATAAAATAAAAAATCTTCAGGAAAAAGTGTATGCAGGAAGTGACCCAAGGTTGGAGAATGAATTACTGATTTTGAGAGCTGAATACGACAAAAAATCAGCGAATAGAGCTGCCTCGAGTCTTCTAAGATTGAAACAATCTTTTTATGAACAAGGTGAAAAATCAGGAAAATTATTAGCATGGCAGATTAAACAATTGGAAATTAAAACACCAATTACCAGTATTATAAGTAACGGACAGGTAGTTATAGATCCTTTAGAAATTAATAGAGCCTTTAGAGATTACTATGAAAAATTATATGATACCAAAAATGAACCTGATTTAACAAAACTAAATGGGTTTTTGAACGAACTATCTATACCGTGTATTCCAAATGAAAACAGGGAGATATTGGAGTCTAAAATTAGTCAAGAAGAAGTTGGGCTAGCCATTGATAATATGAAATCAGGAAAAAGTGCAGGACCAGATGGTCTTCCAGTTGACCTTTATAAAAAATTTAAGAATAAATTAATAAAACCTTTTTTGGAAATGGTTTTAGAAGCATTTCAAAATAATAATTTACCATCATACATAAATAATGCCTTAATTATACTGCTGCCAAAACCAGGTAAGCCCTCTAATAAATGTGAAAATATGAGACCAATAAGCCTATTAAACGCCGACCTTAAGATAATCTGTAAAATTTTAGCAAGACGAATACAAGAAATTTTACCAAATATTATTAATCGAGATCAGAATGGCTTTATAAAGGGTAGACAAGGCTTCCATAATGTAAGAAGACTATTTAATATTATTTATTTTAATAAAGAAGCACCGGATACAGCTCTCCTATCATTGGACGCCGAAAAGGCCTTTGATAGAGTTGAATGGCCCTTTCTTTTTGAAGTCCTACAAAGGTTTGGACTTGGAAATAATTTCATAAAATGGGTTCAAATAATATACAATAATGCTACAGCAGAAATCCTAACAAATAACAATATTTCAAAACCAATAAAAATCAATAGAGGATGTCGACAAGGCTGTCCACTTTCACCTTTACTGTTTACTATGGCAATTGAACCTTTAGCGATAGCGATACGTTTACATTCACAAATATATGGAATTAAAGTTGGACCAACAGAACATAAAATCTCCCTGTACGCCGATGATATAATTTTGTTTATGTCGAATCTAAAAAAATCAATTCCAACCTTGTTGAATTTAATAAAGAATTTTGGGGAAATATCAGGATATAAAATAAATAAAACTAAATCTTCAATATTAATGCTAAATGAGACCCAGAGAAATTACCCAGCCCCTGAGGTAAATCAATTCAAAGTTGTAAATCAGTTTAAATATTTAGGAATCCAAATTATGCCTAAGCTAGAATCAGTCGCCAGTGTCAACTATGAAGCCTTAATGTCAGATATCAGTGAGTTAACTCAGAGATGGATGTCACTACCAATGTCGATGATCGGGAGAATCAATATACTTAAAAGTAATATTTTACCTAAAATACTTTATTTATTTCAATACATTCCCTTATCACCACCTTTAGATCTATTCTCAAGAATAAAAAAAAAGTTAGTGGAATTTATATGGAACAACAGGAGGGCTAGATTACGTCTGTCTTTATTATATTTACCATTTGATCATGGAGGTCTGAAATGTCCAAATTTTATGTTGTATTATTGGTCGGCACAACTGAGGTCTATGACATATTATTTTTCATCAAATGATCTCCCTCACTGGACTGAAATGGAATCATACAATTTACCTTTACCTCTTCCCATATTCATATACTCAGATTCGGCAAAAAAATTACAAAAACAAGTTAAAAATCCATTTGTAAAGCATATGATCAAAATATGGTGTGAAGCTAAAAACTATTTAAAAGAACCACAGTTATTGTCACAATTTAGTCCAATATGGGGTAATCAATATTTTAAACCAGGGAGAGCGGACGCTGTATTTAAAGTATGGAATTTAAAAGGGATACAAAAGATTCAGGATTTATATTTGCCATGTGCAGACAACATAATGTCTTTTGAAGAGCTGAGGATCAAATTTAATCTCAATAGAACACATTTTTTTAAATATCTTCAACTTAGAAACTTTATTCGATCAAATCAAAATAAAGCTCTCACTCGACCTATTTATTCATCCATCCATCCATCTTCTACCGCTTTTCCGGAGGTCCGGGTCGCGGAGGCAGCAGTTCAAGCAGAGAAGCCCAGACTTCCCTCTCCCCAGCCACCTGCTCCAGCTCTTCAGAGGGGATACCAAGGCGTTCCCAGACTAGCTGGGAGACATAGTCTCTCCACCGAGTCCTGGGTCTGCCCCGGGGTCTCCTCCCAGTGGGACGTGCCTGAAACACCTCAAGTGGGAGGCGTCCAGGAGGCATCCTAATCAGATGCCCATACCACCTCAACTGACTCCTTTCAATGTGGAGGAGCAGCGGTTCTACTCTGAGCCTCTCCCGGATGACTGAGCTCCTCACCCTATCTCTGAGGGTGAGTCCAGCAATCCTACGGAGAAAGCTCATTTCAGCCGCTTGTATCCGCGATCTCGTTCTTTCGGTCATTACCCAAAGCTCGTGACCATAGGTGAGAGTAGGAACGTAGATTGACTGGTAAATCGACAGCTTTGCCTTAGAACTAAGCTCCCTCTTCACCACAACAGACCGGTACAACGTCCGCATCACTGCAGATGCTGCTCCAATCCGTCTGTCGATCTCTCGCTCCATTTTCCCCTCACTCGTGAACAAGACCCCAAGATACTTAAACTCCTCCACTTGGGGCAGGAGCCTGTCCCCAACCCGGAGAGGACAATCCACCTTTTTCCGGCTGAGGACCATGGACTCGGACTTGGAGGTGCTGATTCTCATCCCAGCCGCTTCACACTCAGCGGCAAACCGTCCCAGCAAGAGCTGTAGGTCATTGCTGGATGAAGCCAACAGGACAACATCATCTGCAAACAACAGAGATGAGATCCTGTGGTCACCAAGCATGACACCCTCCATTCCCTGGCTGCGCCTAGAAATCCTGTCCATAAAAATTATGAACAGGACCGGTGACAAAGGGCAGCCCTGGCGGAGTCCAACTCTCACTGGGAATGACTCCGACCGAGTGTTGGCAATGCGAACTAAACTCTCACAACGGTCGTACAGAGACCGAATAGCTCGTAACAACAAGCCCGATACCCCATACTCCCGAAGCACCCCCCACAAAAATCCACGAGGGACGCGGTCAAATGCCTTCTCCAAGTCCACAAAACACATGTAAACTGGTTGGGCAAACTCCCACGAACCCTCAAGAATTCTCGAGAGGGTAAAGAGCTGGTCCGATGTGCCACGGCCAGGACGAAAACCACATTGCTCCTCCTGAATCCGAGGTTCGACCAACGGCCGGACTCTCCTCTCCAGTACCTTGGCATAGACCTTCCCAGGGAGGCTGAGGAGTGTGATCCCTCTAAAGTTGGAGCACACCCTCCGGTCCCCTTTTTTGAAGAGAGGAACCACCACCCCGGTTTGCCATGCCAAAGGCACTGCCCCCGACCTCCACGCAATGTTGCAGAGGCGTGTCAACCATGACAACCCAACAACATCCAGGGCCTTGAGGTACTCGGGGCGAATCTCGTCCACCCCCGGGGCCCGGCCACCAAGGAGATTTTTAACCACCTTGGCGACCTCAGCCCCTGTGATAGGCGAGTCATCCCCCTCGTCCCCAAACCCTGCTTCCTCTGTGGAAGGCGTATCAGTGGGATTGAGGAGATCCTCGAAGTATTCCTTCCACTGCCCGACGATATCCCCAGTTGAAGTCAACAGTGTCCCATCCGCACCATACACAGTGTGGACGGGGAGCTGCTTTCCCCTCCTGAGCCGCCGAACAGTTTGCCAGAATCTCTTTGAAGCCGACCGAAAGTCTTGTTCCATGGCCTCACCGAACTCCTCCCATACCCGGGTTTTTGCTTCAGCAACCACCCGAGCTGCACTCCGCTTGGCCTGCCGGTACACCTCAGCTGCTTCGGGAGTCCCACAAGCCAACCAAGCTTGATAGGACTCCTTCTTCAGCTTAATGGCCCCCCTCACCACTGGTGTCCACCACTTGGTTCGGGGGTTGCCACCACGAGATGCACCGACCACCTTGCGGCCGCAGCTCTGGGCTGCCGCTTCAACAACAGAGGTGGAGAACATGGCCCATTCAGACTCCATGTCTCCAGACTCCCTCGGAATGTGGTTGAAGTTCTTCCGGAGGTGGGAGTTGAAGACCTCCCGGACAGGGGCCTCAGCCAGACGCTCCCAGCACACCCTCACTATACGTTTGGGTCTACCAGGTCTGAATGGCTTCCTCCCCTGCCATCGGATCCAACTCACCACCAGGTGGTGATCAGTTGACAGCTCTGCACCTCTCTTTACTCGGGTGTCCAAGACATACGGTCGCAGGTCTGATGACACGATAACAAAATCGATCATCGACCTGCGGCCTAGGGTGTCCTGGTGCCAGGTGCACATATGGACACCCTTATGCTTGAACATGGTGTTCGTTATAGACAGACTGTGGTTAGCACAGAAGTCCAATAACTGAACACCACTCGGGTTCAGATCGGGCAGGCCGTTCCTCCCAATCACCCCCCTCCAGGTTTCACTGTCGTTGCCCACGTGCGCATTGAAGTCCCCCAGTAGGACAATGGAGTCTCCAGGAGGAGCACCCTCCAGCACCCCAGTCACAGACTCCAAAAAGGGTGGGTACTCTGAAACATCATTTGGTGCATAGGCACAAATGATGGTCAGGACCCGTTTCCCAACCCGAAGGCGCAGGGAAGCAACCCTTTCGTCCACCGGGGAAAACTCCAATATAGAGGCAGCAAGGTGGGGCGATACAAGAATACCCACCCCTGCTCGTCGCCTCTCGCCCGGGGCAACTCCAGAAAAGGCCAAGCTCCAGCCCCTCTCCAGGAGACTGGTTCCGGAACCGGAGCTGTGTGTTGAGGTGAGGCCGACTATATCTAGCCGGTATCGCTCAATCTCGTACACCAGCTCAGGCTCCTTCCCCACCAGAGAGGTGACATTCCACGTACCAAAAGCCAGTTTAGAAAGCTTGGGATCAGTCCGCCAAGGTCTCCGCCTTTGACTGCCACCTAATCCACATAGCACCGGACTTCCATGATCCCTCCTGCAGGTGGTGAACCTACTGGAGGGCGGACCCATGTAACTCCTTCGGGCTGAGCCCGGCCGGGTCCCATGGGTGGAAACCCGGCCACCAGACGCTAGCCTTCGAGCCCCTCCCCCAGGCCTGGCTCCAGGGTGGGGCCCCGGTAACCCCATACCGGGCGGGGTACACTGAATCCTTGATATACAATTTATCATGAGAGTCTGTTGGATCGTTCTTCGTCTGGCCCTTCACCCAGGACCAGTTTGTCTTGGGAGACCCTATCAGAGGCAAATTGCCCCGGACAACATAGCTCCTGGGATCACTGGGGCACGCAAACCCCCCCACCACGATAAGGTGACGATCCATGAGGGGGACCTATTTATTCATCCTTGGAAAAAATGATGATGAAAGATAGTAAAAGAAAGGGTATTATTTCAGAGTTTTATAACTCATTGACACTATCTTCAAGTGAAAATTCACTGAAAAGATTAAACTACTGGAAAGAAGATCTGCAAATTGAAATTTCAGAGGAACAATGGGAATTGGCTTGTACAGAAGCTCAAACCAAATCAATAAATGCACGCCTTAAATTGATACATTTCAAATGGTTAATGCGGATGTATGTTACACCGGAGGAGTTAAATAGATATAACAAAAATATACCAGATACATGCACAAAATGCATGGAAAGTAAAGGAACCCTATTTCATTGTTTATGGGAATGTAGATTAATAAGAATGTTTTGGGAAGAGGTGAGGGTAACAATTGAAAAAATAATCTCAAAACAAATCATATTGAATCCTAAACTGTTTTTGTTGGGTCTGTACCCAGAAAAGCATAATTTTAATAAAAGTGAAAGAACATTCATAGACCTCAGTTTGCTTAATGCCAAAAAATGTATTGCACTATTATGGAAAAAGACTCATAGACCAGATGTGACTCAGTGGTTAAGACAGATGTTAACAAACCTTCCATTAGAAAGAATAACATATATACTAAAATCAAAGGAAATTGTGTTTGAGAATATATGGAGACCTTTTATTGATTATGTAAAAAATTTAAACATAACTCTTGAAGAAGAAGGTGAATGATGTGTGTGGACCTTGTAAATTCCAAACTGGTGAACATAATATGTATACTTATGTATTGGATTGTCTAGACTAAACAGAGGAGCATTGTTGAAGACTTGATTTTGTTGGTGGTTGTTGGTGTTTTTAGTGCATTTTTTTTTTTTGTAGTACTTTAGTGTTAGTGTTTGATTGTTTGTATCATGTTTGTTAAAAAAAAAAAAAAAGGTTCAATAAAGATATTGTGGAAAAAAAAAAGAAAAGCACTCGGAGAGCGCAGACCTCCGCCAAGCGCCACAGTTCCCCCCCATACAGTGTTTGTGTATACGTTTTCAGATTCCTTGACCACAAAAACATATGACTAGCAATTGGATTGACAATGATAGGATTAGTGGTTCAGTAAGTTATTCACGAAAATGACATTTTCCGTAATGGCGGCCACAGTTCCCCCCATACAGTGTTTGTGTGTACGTTTTCAGATTCCTTGACCACGAAAACATATGACTAGCAATTGGATTGACAATGATGGGATTAGTGGTTCAGTAGTTATTCACGAAAATGGCATTTTCCGTAATGGCGGCCACAGTTCCCCCCCATACAGTGTTTGTGTGTACGTTTTCAGATTCCTTGACCATGAAAACATATGACTAGCAATTGGATTGACAATGATAGGATTAGTGGTTCAGTGGTTATTCACGAAAATGGCATTTTCCGTAATGGCGGTTTTGTTCTGGATGGTGATCCGGATCACCACCAAAATGTAATCATCTGTAGGATACCCCATTTCTGACAATCTGTGAAAATTTCATGAAAATCCATCCATAACTTTTTGAGTTATCTTGCTAACAGACAGACAGACAGACAGACAAGCCAACGCTGATGATCACATAACCTCCTTGGCGGAGGTAATGAGATTTTTGAATTGAATTACTGAAATAAATCATCTTTTCAATGGCATTCTAATTTATCGAGATGCGTCTGTATGCGATTTTAGAAAAAACAATAATCCTTCTAGGCAATTGTCCTAATACTCAACAAACTGACACACAATGATCCTCAGGTTTATCTGCATCCAAGCTGTGCTCAAAGTCAATGTGAAAAGTCAGAAGATCTGAGCAGTCTTGGGATGATTTCATCAGGCCAGAATGAGCTGCTCCATCACTGACAGTGTGGTTATAGTTATGTAATTTGCACCACAGGTTAAAAAATATTTGGAAAAGGTACTTTGATTTTAAATGGCTTATTGTTCTTTATCCTTTTCATGCTGTGTTTTTATCCCCCGCTGGTCAAAGAGTTATGGGCCCTGACTTATGATCTCCTATTTTACCTCCGGTAATAGACACCAACTGTTTTATGAAATCAACTCCCCCTACAGTTTTGTTATCCCCTGCCAGTCGAAGCCCAAAGGGACTCCTTTGGGCTTTGACCAGTGGGGGATTATTTTATGGGTTAGTCTGTCCATCTGTCCCACTTTTGTGAAATCAACTCCTCCTACAGTTTTGGTCCAATTGTTTTGAAACTTGGCACCATGGTTTGAGATACACTGAGGATATGCATATTGCAGTTTGGTTCTGATCGAATGATTTTTGCGGGAATTGTAGCCCCTGACCTATGACTTCCTGTTTCACCTCACTTCATAGGCAGTAAAACTGGATTCATGCTGCATTTCCTCTCTGGTCCACTTTTATCTGCGTCTGCTTTGGATGAGACCGGCACACACGTGGCTCTGTATATACTTCACTTTTCTTTCGTCTACCAGGCCAAGCGGTTGACACACGCACACAACTGTTATTTGTAGTTTCACCCCAGTCCTATGGGTAGCGCTAACATGCCAATTTTGTTCACCGGCTATAAACGAGAGAGCGATGCACATTTTTTTTGTAGCAACAACAATGGCACTGTTTCAAGGAAAAGGAGGAATTACCGTTTTTCAGTGCTCTTGTCCGCTCGAGCTGCTGCTGCTGCAAAATGATTCATGCATGTTTATTCTCATCTTCCTCTTGCTTTTTGTCCTCTTCATCTACGTTGACTTTGTATGCTGTGTTGGTAGTGCCACTTTGTGAATGAAAAGTTCAGTCTTGCGCATGTGCTGTCAATGTAGTCATGCTGCGCAGTCACAAAATTTGGGCTGCATGTGGACGTCCATGGAGAGGCTTTGTAGACGTCCAGGGACTAAAGACGATGAATTTTGTCACACAAGCCTCGCGGTCGAGCAGACACAGACAGTGGAGGCGCAGCATGAATCCAGCTCAACTGTCTTGTAAAATCAAATCCTTTTTACAGTTTTGTTCTGATTGCTTTGAAACTTGGTACCATGGTTTGAGATACTCTGATGTGCATATTGCAATTTCACTCTCATTGGATGACCTTGAGGTCAGAGGTTAGATTTTTTTCCCTAAATCTTCTAAACACAATAACAACTGAAAGAAAAGATGTAGGCTTTTCAAATTAATACAGGAGTTGTATCTGATACACATCTTGGATGACTTACACCCTCACCTAACTATGGGTTTGAGGTCAAGGGGTCAGAGGTCAAAGTTCAAAGTTAACATTGCAGTTGCACTATGGTAAATGCTACATTTACCATTAGTATAAAATGAGTAAAGCTAGGGCCATCAAACCTGGTATATAGGTTCACCTTGGAATCCTGACCTCTGACTATGGGTTTGGGGTCAAAAGGTCAAGGTTGCCATTCCTTATGCCTTATTACTGTACAACACATAAAGCTGGGGCCACCAAACCTGGTACACAGTTTCACCTTGGAATCCTGACCTCTGACTATGGGTTTGGGGTCAAAAGGTCAAGGTTAGCATTCCATTTGCACTATCACTATAAAACGAGTACAGCTAGGATCACCAAATCTGGTATAGATTTGGGGTCAAAAGGTCAAAGGTCAAGGTTAACATTCCTTATGCCTTATTACTGTACGAGTAAAGTTAGGGTCACCAAACTTGGTACACAGGTTCACCTTGGGATCTTGGCCTCACACTATGGGTTTGAGGTTGAAAGGTCATAGGTCAAGGTTTACATTCCTTATGTCTTATTACTGTACAATGAATGAAGTTGGGGTCACCAAACTTGGTACACAGGTTCACCCTGTGACCCTGAAGTGTGACTGTGGTTTTGGGATTGCAAGGTCAAAGGTCAACATCAAAATGCCTTATGAAGTATATCTCAACAACAAAGAAAGCTAGGGTCACCAAACCTGGTACACAGGTTCACTCTGAGACCATAACCTCTGACTACTGGTTTGGGATCAAAAGGTCAAAGGTCAAGGTTGGCACTCCTTATGATCGCTTACTATAGAACATGTAAAGCTCTCTAGGGTCACCAGACTTGCTACATGGGTTCACCTTGGGATCCTGCCCTACAACTATGGGTTGTATACTTTGTTGTATATTCGTAGATGATGGGTTTATGATAATTTGATTCTGCCACAGTGGTTTTGGGATTGCCAAAACCACTCTTTCAAAAGTTGAAAACTGCTCTCTGTCAGTAAGTATTGGATCAATAAAGAAAATGAAGGCAGGGGATATTGCACACACCTCAGAGTGCTCTTGTTCCAAATGTTTTGAATGTGGTATCAGGATTTGATATACACAAATGATCCGCATATTGCAATTTGACTCTGATCTGATGACGTTTGCATGAATGAAACTTTGAGATCAAGGTCAGAGGTCAGTTTTTCCCTAAATACCGTGAACGTGATAACCATTCAAAGAAATGATGTAGGCCTTTCAAGTCAATACCATAGGTGTTTCTAAGACAAATCTTGGATGGCTTACACCCTGATGTGACTATGGGTTTTGGGGTCAAAGGCCACAGTTAACATTCCATTTGCACTATTACTATAGAACGAGTAAAGCTAGGGCCACCAAATTTGGTACCCTGTAAGTTCCTTGAGATGTCATTTGACATGTAACGCGCCATATAAATCTAATCCATTATTATTATTATTATTATTATTACCACCCATAAACTCCCCGTGACCCTGAACTGTGACTATGGGTTTGGGGGTCGAAAGGTCAAGGTTGGCATTACCTATTACTATAGAATGAGTAAAGCTAGGGTCACCAAACTTTGTACACAGTTTCACCCTGGGATCCTGAAGTCTGACTAGGTTTTTTTTTTTTTTTTTGATGGCAAGGTCAAATGTCATTGTCAAAAGGGTATATAAACTATATCTCAACAACAAAGAACACTAGGGTCACCAAACTTGGTACACTGGTTCACCCTGAGACCATGACTTCTGACTATGGATTTGGACTCAAAAGATTAAAGGTCAAGGTTAGTATTACCTATGCCCTCTTACAATAGAATGTGTAAAGCTCTCTAGGGTCACCAAAACACAGGTTCATCCAGCATCAGCGTCAGGCAGGAGGTCAGACCGTGAGTCTGAAGAAAGACAACATGCACAGATCGCAGTTAGAGCTGATATTCTGGTGCCGGGGTCAGCCACCTCCACCATGAAAACAGATATTTTCAGCTATTCGTGGTTGAAAACTTGAGCACAGAGTGACATAATGTATTAAAAATGTGTTAAAAAGAAATGATTTGCAGATTCTCACCCTCATTTGTTCTGATAAATTTGCAATGTTTTGTTTAACTTTGCAATATTTTTATGTCTTAAATGTCCAAAGATGAACACATAAATGAATAAATTAAAATGATACATTTATGACCACCTTTTCCACAGAAATTTACAGCTTTTGCCTCATTTGTGTGTTGCTTATTTCACAGGTTCACCTTAGGATCCTGACCTACAACTATAAGTTGTATATTCATGGATGATAGGCTTATCATCATTTGGTTCTGCCCCAGTAATTACATGGAAAAGTTGAAAACTGCTCTCCTTCAGTAATATATTGGGAGCTTCAAAGAAAACGGAGGCAGGGTATATTTCATTTACCTCAGAGTGCTCTTGTTAAATGGGGAGATTAATTTGGTTGTACTGTTTCGTAACTTGCAAAATCGCAGTAAAAACAAAGTTGAAAATAAATTGTGATTAAAATTTTGATCATGATTCTGATTCTTACTTGAGGTTAATAGACTGTTCTTGGTGCAGGACCAGAGGATCTTGTCTTTGCTTCTTGCAGATAACATGATCCTGTGTATTTGATTAAACAATACTTTCAACTTAAACCGGGACGATTTGCAGCTGAAAGTGAAGCAGTTAGGATGAGAATTAGCACCTCCTAGTCTGAGGCCACTGTTTTCAGCCACAAGTATTTGTATTTGGTAAATAATACAGTGTGTAGCTTAGTATAACTATCTTTCATGTCCAAAACCAGTGTCAACTCTGATGCTACATCAGGAAAAGAAATGAGTGATGGTTATGAAGGAACACATGGAAGTCGAGGTGATGGAAAAGTCCGTAAACACCACCGCAGGTCTTCACGCACTCGTTCTCGTCAAGAGAAGATTAGCAGACCAAAGCTCAGCATCCTAAATGTGGGTAACCAAAAGATATTCTAGCAGAGAAATGTTTCTCTAAGCTCATGTTAATCAATCCAAGATTAAACAAGTTGTGCATGTTGTTTGTTCTTGTTACAGGTGTGTAACACAGGGGATAAGATGGTGGAATGTCAGCTAGAGACTCATAACCATAAAATGGTGACTTTCAAATTTGACCTGGATGGTGATGCTCCAGAGGAGATTGCTACATACATGGTATGGTGGAAACAAAGATGTGGCCAGTTCAGCTGATGTGAAGGTTTTTCCTTTGTCTTGTCACCTGTGGGTAGCCACTTCCTTTTTGTTTGTTCTCACTTTAACTGCAGAAAAACCTTTTTGCTTCCTGCTTTTATTGTTTAATCCCATCTAAATCAATTTGGACCATGGTTAACATCACTGCTGGAGTTTAATCAAGCGATGTGACATTATCTTTTCTAATCCAAAATGATTCAGAGTATCATTTCTAATTAAACCTTAAAACATACTGTAATAATCATAGTCTGTATTCAGCCTTATCCATATTCTTCTGCCAGCCCCTTGCTTCTTTTTATCAGAATCTTTTTAAATTTTCTGGAACTGTTCTTTGGGTCAAGGTATGGACACAACATAATTTTTCATGGCCTTAACAAAATCTTACTTCTTTATATCTCAGGCTTTCAATTTGTCGTGGTCTGTCTGCTGCCATCGACTGCGGCATTATCACTATTGAGCAGACATGGCAATTCATCAATGAGTTTGTTCTTCACTGTATCTTCTGAAGTCTCAGTTGACCTTGAAAGGACGTGGACATTAATAAACACATAAACTTGCTTGTGCATCAGGTTTTTTAAACCCTAAACCTATGACCATGTGTTAATTTTATTCTTTCTTCAGGTGGAAAATGATTTCATTCTGCAGTTGGAGAAAGATATCTTCATTGAACAGCTGAAAGACATTGTTGACAAAGCCGAAGACATGCTGAGTGAGGACACAGAGGGTGAGAGAAACTCTGACCAGGGATTCAGCCCCAAACGGAATGAAGGAACCAGCTTAGTGGGAACAGAGGTGAGAAAGGAACTGTTGACAATTTATTGCTGCAGTGGTGCAATCTGTCTGCAATGTCCATGTCTGAGAAGCACTCTCAGGATGACTTTGCAGCCCTGCCAACAAGCTTTGCCAAAAATACCAAGCTTGCTGATGTGACATTTTGATCTAACTGAATTTATTGCGCTTAACTTTTTTGGCTTCCTTTTAAAGCCTGATCTATTAAACCTATGCATGTACATCCACTTTATGTGGTAATCTTTCCTTCCCTTTAAAGGCTTCAGCACCCAGCACCCCACAGCTAGTGTACCAACAAAATGGTAAGGCTTCTGACCACCTAACCCTGTGTTGTCATTAGTTTCTAGTTCAACCCAATGCCAAGTGTAATTTAGAATTTCTTTGAATTACTGTGGCCTGTGGTACCTTTTAACTCTTCTACTGAACACATTTTAAAGTAAATTTAACTATTTACCTAAATTTACAAGAATTGTCCAATTAAACATTTGACTGATAGTTTGTTTTGCTTGTCAATTTAATATTTTTTTGTAATGAAATTTGTTAACTTTGAAAATCATTGTGAATAGTTTGGAGTGTTGCATTTGCGATTATATGTATTTCTGTCTCTGTCACTGATAGTTCTCCACACAGGCAAGCGCTGGTTTATTATCTGCCCAGTGGCTGAGACACCTGTGCTAGACAAGGAAAATACATCAGATATGTCCACAGCCAAGGGTATGCCACACACTCAAGAACACAGATCATTAATTATTTTATCTGCATAATAGTACATATTCAACCAATATTCTGTATATTTAAGGTATATTAGTATTTTCAAATGAATGTGGTATTTTTTTCTTAGTTAGCTGTGTTGTTACTGAAGATCCTGCAGGTGCATTAATGTGCATCTGTATGGCTCATCCACTGGGGTCAGTTATATAACAATGCTTCTGCAGTGGTTCTAGGCAAAAATACAGGGCTGGATTTATATTCCAGCTGACAGAGCCTGATGGGGCAAGATGCACAGTGATGTAACATTCCAGCACAGGACCCAATTCTTCTCCTTTGTAGCCTTGACTGTCTAAGTCCCAATCTGCCCCCCACCAATTAACTTCAGTCTCATTATTATTTTTATTTATTTGTTTATTTATTTTTACAGAATCTGAAAAGTCTGGCTCATCATCATTTAGGCCCAGCAGCAACACAGCTCCAGTGAATCATCCTGTTGCATCTTTGTCTTCCCAAGGCTCCTCCTCCTCTCTATCCACTGCAGATCAGTCCTCAGTTCAACCTCCAGACCAAATTAGTGACAAATCTCTGATCCAGCAGGCACAACCGGCTGTAACAAAACATGCCCCAGCTACTGGTGGCATTGTTCACCGAAATTCACTTCCCTCAGAAGAACATTGCATCTCTGCTGTCTCTGTGGTAACTGATATACCATGTTGTGCCCTTGTACCACCCGTGTCTCTGGACGTGAATGGCATCGATAAAGGTGCAGCAGGTGGCTTGGTGTCATCTCAGGCGAATCAGCCAAATCAGAAGCCCAGCCCTACTGGAGAACTACCCCCTCAGCTTGGCTCCCATCAGTCTGTGGTACTCCAGCAACCCTTCGCCACACCCATGCAGGCTGGTACGGTGACATCACAGCCGCAGAGTCCAGCACATCTGACTTCTCAGAACTCTCAGTTGCCAAGCCACCAGCAAAGTGGAGGGCCAGGAGAGTCGGACAGTGAGGGACCACGCAGGGTAGAGTTTGTTGACCGCACCATAAAGACTTTGGATGAGAAGCTGAGGAACCTCTTATACCAGGAGCACCCTCCATCCCAGCATCCCAGCACAACTTCAGACCCCCAGGCCTCCAACACAGAAGGAGTTGGCTCTCCTCCAGTCTCAGATGGCCAGAGCACTGAGGGGGCACTTGTAAAGAAAAAGAGTGAACCACTGGTAAGAGTACTTGTGTGTTGTAAAATGTGAACACATTCAGACATTGGTTAGAAGCTAATTCTATTAATAGCAGATTAATCAAAAATTATTTGAAACAGATAATTAGGCCTGGTACACATGACAGTGTTTTCGTTTAGACCCAGAGAAACATCTGCGTGCACACAACACATCACAGAAGCAACCACATGTGCACAAGGATCCACTGAAGGTGTGAAAATTGCTGTTGTAACTAACAGATGACAAGTTGAAGTTTTACTAGGGACTTTGGATCATAACTATAAATGCCAGATTCCATCTGCAAGAAATGTTTACATTTATTTTTTTTAAGCTGAAAGAATGAGGGAGTCATGAATAAATAAATAGGCTAAATAAATAAATAACCTATATAACTGCAGGCAGTGGTGGAGGTGACAGTCAGTGAGCAGCAGTACGGTTTCATGCCAAGAAAGCATACTACAGATGCAGTGTTTGATCTAAGAGTGTTGATGGAGAAGTATAGAGAAGCTCAGAAGGAGTTGCACTGTGTCTTTGTGGATCTAGAGAAAGCATATGATAGGGAGCCAAGAGAGGAAGTGTGGTACTGTATGAGGAAGTCAGGAGTGGCAGAGAAGTATGTGAGGGTGGTGCAGGACATGTATGAGGACAGCGAGACTTTGGTGAGGTGTGCTATAGGAGTGACAGAGGGGTTTAAAGTGGGGTGGGGTTACATAAGGGATCGGCTCTGAGCCCCTTCTTGTTTGCATGGTGATGGACAGGCTGACAGATGAGGTCAGGCAGGAGTCTCTGTGGACCATGATGCTCGCAGACAACATTGTGATCTGCATAGAGAGTAGGGAGCAGGTGGAAGAGAACCTGGAGAAGTGGCGGTATGCTCTGGAGAGAAGAGAAATGAAAATCAGTTGAAGCAAGACAGAATACGTGAGTGTGAATAAGAGGGAGGCAGGTGCAATGGGGAAGATGGAAGGAGTAGCGGTAGTGAAAGTAGATGAGTTTAAATGGCTGGGGTCAGCCATCCAAAGCAATGGAAAATGCACAAGAGAAGTGAAGAAGAGAGTGCAGGCAGGGTGGAGTGGGTGGAGATGAGTGTTGGGGTGATTTGTGAAAGAAAGGTAGCAGCAAGACTGAAAGGGAAGATTTACAAGACGATAGTGAGACCTGCTATGATGTTTGGTTTGGAGACGGTGGCGCTGACAAAAACACAGGAGGTGGAGCTAAAGGTGGCAGAGTTGAAGATGCTAAGATTTTCATTGGGAGTGAATAGGAGGGACAAGATTAGAAATGAGTATATCAGAGGGACAGCTCTCGTTGAGCGATTTGGAGACAAAGTAAGAGAGGCAAGGCTGAGATGGTTTGGACATGTGCAGAGGAGGGATAATGGATATATTGGACAAAGGATGTTGAAGATGGAGCTGCCAGGCAGGAGGAAAAAAGGAAGACCACAGAAGATTCATGGATGCAGTGAAGGAGGACATGGAGGGTTGGTGTTACAGAGAAAGATGCAAGGGATAGGGTGAGATGGAGACAGATGATCCGCTGTGGCGACTCCTTAAAGGGAGAAGCCGAAAGAAGAATAATTGCAGGCAATAAAAAAAAATCAGACTTACTGACAGCTGGTTTGGATGTTTGATAAGGAGTCTGCAGTCATAACTTTTGCAAAAGCATTCATTACAAGTCAGAAAAAATTGATATGTCAGCTGCAGCCAACATCACATCATTTGCACAGCAACGCAAAACTGGATTTGAAATATCGGTTGCTCCACAGTGATTTATCGTTCAGCAAAAGTAGGCATCCTCCTTGGTAATAATTTTGATGATTGATTTTTTTATATAAGGCTGCATCTGTTGTGTTTTTTAAAGCATGTTACAGAAACTGTTTTTCTAGACTAACCTTTTTCTACCTAATCTTAACTATAAACACAATGGGCTTGAAGTTTAATCACAGAGCTTGTATTTCTGAGAAATGCAGAAATACAAAGTCTGTCTTTGTATTTCTCTGTGAGAAATAAATGCTCCTTGGTGTGTGAAGTGGCTGAAATCTGTTGTAAATTGGGGCTCTAACATCCTGTTGCTGTTTATTTCTGTGCACATGGACGCGCAAAATAAACGCTGAGAAAACCTCTCCACTCTAGAGACTGGTTTCAAATCTCTACACTTTCACACCTCCAAATACCCAGTATAGTATGCATGGACAACTAAACTGCAGACCAACTTCCACAGTTTGGGGTAGAAACGTTATTGTGTGCATGGCCCCTTAGACACTAGAACCAAGGTGATTTTGTTCAAGTCGGTTATTTCATTTTTCCCCCCACTTTCTTTGTTTATGCATTGTCCACTTGTATACAATATGTGGATCTAAATAAATGCTTTAAATTCATAATGAAGTAATAGTGCATGAATATTGACTGAATATTGTAATTCGTGACTGAATAACAGAGCAACAATCTGATACAAGCTGGTATGTAATGTATTGATTAAGTCTGTCTGTAAAAGAGCTGCAGCATCAGCTCCTGTTTAATTTACCTCTTTTTCTTCAGATTTATCCTGCTAAAAACAAAACTGCTCGTTAGACTAGCAGACGATCAGTTGCAGTGATGTAGCACTGCATTATTAGCAATAGCTGCTTCTGCTCCACATTATGGCATTTTTTAAAAAATCATGAACTGAACGCTGCATTTTTAAAATAATGAACCAGTGCTTTGGCTTTCAAAGCCTTCACAATCACAGCTAGATATTTCCTGTAATTTGTGTTTTCATCCACAGAGAATGGGATTTCAAAGTAAATTTGAAGTAATATTTATAAACAACTTATAAGTAATTTCAAAATCTACTGATAAATTATTTATTAGGCACACCTCTGTATGTCTCTACAAATAAGTAATGGAAAAATAAGAAAGAAATCTCAAAAAACAAAACTGTAGTAAATTTTAGCTTATCGTAATGTTGATTGGTGGTCATATCACCTAGCCCTCATAACAGTATCAGATTGTTTTGTGCTGCTGATTTATTGTGATTTATCATTACTCCATAATTCAGCCTGCCCTGTTACTTTCAGTGAGCGGGCTACCAGAAATTAGAGGTTGTAACAGAAATGGACACTTGAGATAATTCAAATGATTGCATCGTCCTACATTTTTTTGTTTGTTTTTCTTAGCCCCAGATTCCAGAGGGCACAGATGGTGTGGGTGTGTTAAGCAACTCTGCAAAGGAAGGTAGAACACCGCTTTTATGTAATATCCATTTCAATGTACTACATAATAATTTGGAAATGATTTCATTTGAAATTAAATTATTTGAAACATCTTTTTCAGTTGGATTAGTGTTGAACAAAATAGATGTGACTGCCAGCTCCAGTTCCTGTAGCGCCAAAAGCCGTTTTCAAGTAAGAAGGAAGAATGTTCATTTTAAATATGGCCCTTCAACATTGTAGTAGTTAATCATTTTTATTAAACGTTTGTTTTAATCATGGATTTCTCATCTTGTAGATAATCCCAACCCCACCGGATGTCATTTGTTGTTTGGAAAAGAGCAAGAAAAACTGCACCAGCTGCAGTTCCCCAGCACCGTCTAGTGGATCTGGGGGGTCTCACAGCCAGATCCAGAGCATAGACAGGAGTGAGAAGGCCTGTGTGGCTATCTGTGGGTCCTCTGTAAAAACTGGAAATGCTAATGAGACTGCAGAAACATTGAGACCTCACTGTAGTAACCGTTACTCTGCCCCGCCAAACTTCTACCAGACAACCCCCATTTCAAGTCCTGACAACACCCCATCCCATATCCCACGGGCTCAGACTATTGACACTCCAATCCATCGCCACCATCACCACTTCTGCTCTGATTCGGCTGATGAAGATAGCAGCAGTATTGCCCTTCCTCCTCCTCACCCTGCTCCCCCAGCTCACACCCTGTCTGAGCACAGTGGAAGTGACCTCATGAAGAGGGCAGTTGCCTTCCTGCGGCGGTCCGGTCGAAGCAAAAGTGAACAGAGTTCTGATTCACCGAGCCGTCTACCCATGGCAATGGATGGTCACACTCCCCCTTCTGCAGGACATGCCCACTCATCGTACATCAGCAGTGACAATGACTCTGAGTTTGAAGATGCAGATATGAGGAAAGAACTACAGAAATTAAGAGAAAAGTAAAGTAACTTACACTTGCATGCACACACAGTTAACACTTGTGTTGTGAATTCTGTCAGGTTTTAGTGTATTTTACCATATTATGATAACTGGGACATACTGTACTTGGATTTCTCATGTATTCACTTCCCATTGTCTGAACTGACTGGAGTTTCTACAGATTGAAAATTGGCTGCAGGTAAACATTTGGCTTAGAAATAAAGCTAGGGAAAAATGCGTGTGAATTCATCTTAAAATTATTCAATCCCCACTGCAAATTATGTTTAATTTACAAACTTTAAGCTGGCTACAAAAAAACAAAACGGATCAACAAAGATAAAATTAAATAGTTTTACAGTTAAACTACCTGAATCCTTCCATCAGATTGTGTGGTTCCATTTACTGTTCTCAGTACTGTAGTTTCAATTAAAAAATTATGAAAAAAAAACAAAACATCCTGAATAGCATAAGTTTAATCTTAAAGGTTTTGGTAATTGAGAAATGGTTGGATGTAATGTCATGAAAGGTGTTCAATCTTGCTAACATTAAGCAGAATTTGATATACAGTATGTTTATATACCTGAGCACTGTCACTTGTAAAACAACTCCACACCGTGGAAAAGAAGATACACTACTTAGCACTACCTTTCGCTGTAAAGCTAGATTTATACAACGCTGCTACAACGGTGTCGATGCAATAGCAACACAATATCCCCCTGCGTTGCCCAACATGCACCTCTCCTGAGATGGAGAGGTGCATGTTGGCGGGAACCGCAGGTTCTATGATTGGTCCACTTTGTCTCCTCCTTCACATTTCCTGGTTCTTGTCTCAGCTCCACTCTACTTGTTCACTATGACACTACTTCCAAAGCAAGTGGGATAAACAACGATCCAAATTCAAAAGAATGTTGAGGACGTTAAGCAGAGAGAGCATTTGTATGGCTCATCCTAACCCCAGTAATTACATAGATTGTCAAATGATGGCAGCAATGGTGGTCGGACGAACCGTAATATCTTTTTTTCTGTTGCAGTGACTGTCTGAACAGTTGCCTTTTTTAACATTTATTTTAAGCTCCAACTCATCACAATTTTCTCTTGCCTGTTGTTATTTAATAAAACCACATGACGAACACAAATCACTCTACACATTGGCAGAAACCCATTTTGGCAACGGAGCAATGCATTTAAGCTGGCACACTAGAAAAAATTGCTTATCATTGCTTTGCCGACATATGTTGGCAATGGTGTCGACGTGAAGTGGGTGCAACTTAACAGACACATAACTCTGACGTTATAACATGAGACTGACTGTTGGTGTTAGTAATGATTATTTGAACACCTCTGAAGTGCAGTGGTGCACATCTTAACATCCTGCTGCTGCTATACTGTTATACCATCATTGCTGGAATGCCTATTGTCCAATTAGATTTCTTGATTGTTATAAAATAGTTGATAATTAAGGACAGTATTAAATATATTAATTACTCTTGTACATTACTGTGGTTTATCTGATTTATCATGTTCTTAATTAGTTATTACAACTTTTTTTAATTGATACTTTCATCTGTCAGATACACATATTGGGCATTGCTGCTGAGATCTTGATACCGCTACAATACATCCTTGCGTGGTCATATTGGACATGTTCAGTAATATTTTGTGCTAGTGGGTGGGATGCTGCTCATTCACATGGCTGGAAAGTTGCCATCTTGGCTGAATATTTCAGTGACCAAAAAAATCCATTGAAATATTCTTGAGAATATTCTTGTATAACTGTTGTGTGAATGGTGATGGTAGTTTCAGTATAATAATTGTAGCTTCAGTAAAGTAGTTGGGTTTAGTGGAGAGAGTGATTAAAGTCAGATGCCAGTGGCATTTCAGAAATGTGTGAAGCTAATTTCTCTCTGATCTCTCCCTCCGCCTCCTCTGTAGACACATGAAGGAGATTTCAGACCTGCAGGCATTCCAGAGGAGTGAGATTGAGTGTCTGTACAAGGAGCTGGGAAAAACTCTGCCCCCCAACGTCAGCCTACTCCATGCTGCACCTCCAACTGGTCGTAGGCGCAGGGCAAGCAAACACAAGCTGAAAGCTGGAAAACTGCTCAACCCTATGGTGCAGCAGCTCAAAAACAATCTTAATACCACTAGTGCTGAGAGAAAAGGTATATGGTTAGATGAGTTGGTGTGTACTTGATGTGCATATAGCACATGTGGTCTGTAGACTGAGGTGCAGAGAACCTGCAGGTGTTTATATATTTACATATTTATTCCACCTAGCTGCAATGCTCCGTACTGTGGGTGTTTATATATCTACATATTTATTCCATCTAGCTACAATGCTCCGCACTGTGTGTTTATATACTCATATATTTATCCCATCCAGCTACACTGCTCTGCACTGTGTGTCTGTGTGTGTATATATATATATATTTATAGTAATATGTACATATGTATATTAGCTGCTCTTGCTTGCTTGCTTTTTTTTCTTGCCTTCTGATTGTTGCTCTGAGTGTTGCTATCCCTGTGCTGTTGCAATCCTGGAATTTCCCCGTTGTGGGACTAATAAAGGCTTATCTTATCTTATCTTATCTTATCTTACCAAAGGAGTGCATGATTCACTATGACTCATCCTTTTTTTTTCCTTTCAAAGGTGAGAGTCCTGCCAGTTCTTCTAGCTCCCCAGCTAAAAGTTCTGTTCTGTCAGATGGCTCTGCTCACTCCAGCTGTAGCTCCAGCTCCAGCAATCAGGCAGGCATCGCTCCAGAGCAGGTCCACACCCAGCAGCCCTGCTCCTTGAAGGGATCCTTCTCCTCAGACGACATCTATGCTGGGCTGCAGGGTGACAGAAGGGCTATCCCAGATGGCCCTGGCCAAGGTACTAATTATAGGTTCACACACACTGCGGATACACAAATGGAGCATGTACTCCAGCATTTAGGGCCATATTCATTACCATTAATGTCATATCCCTTTAACTATGGAGGGGCAGTTACTACAACTAATATATAGGTGCATCTCAACAAATTGGTGTATCATCAAAAAGTTAATTATGCCTTGGTGAAAACGGAGCCATACAGTAATCAGTCAGTGTATGTGTGTGTGTGGTTGTACCTGTCTGTCTGTTACCAGCTTTTCAGCTCGCCTGGTCAAAATTAAGTGCAACTAAAGGCTTGTTTCATTGTATGGCCATATTTTCTCGACTTTTAATTTGCCAGAATTTCAAGATAAGGCTTTGTTTTCGAAATAAACACAAATTTAACTCACCTTTACTGTCAATGGAGCCGGTGAAAAAGATATTGTAATAACTATGCCGGGCCACTAGAGGCGGCAGTGCGACTTTTTTACAGCACATGGATGACTTCCTGTCACAGTCGCTCTCCAGCAAAACTGATATAAAATAGCGGTCACTGGAAAAAAAAAAAAAAAAAACGTGCTCAGCAACTACACCATTGATTCATCACATTGATTGTTTTCACACGGGTTTTGCCGTTTAGTTTTACAGAGGAAGGACAGGGTATTTTCTTCCTGGAGTTTTCAGTTCATCACTAAAAACTACAAGTCCTAACATTCCTTGCCTCAAAAACGTGGCAGACCACTGCAGCAGACAACTGTGCAGAGTAAGTTTTGTGCTTAAATTATGCAGCGATTTCATTATTAAAACAAAAAAAACCTCGTACAACGACAAGATTCTTAAAGCTTAGGTTACGTCACTTTTTGGTTAAATTAATTTAACCTGTTAAACTGTTTTCTGTAAAGTTCAGCTGATTTTTTTTTAAGTCTTAATACTGATGTCAGTATTATAAAACCACCACGGTGTGACATGCTTCATTCACTCACTTTAAAATGATTCACTCACTACACCAAGCAATTTATTAAACTGAGGAGAAACGTAACGTGTATTTTTATATACACTACTCACAAAAAGTTAGGGATATTTGGCTTTCGGGTGAAATGTATGATAAATGTTAAAATTTCATGCTACAATGATATATCATGAAAGTAGGGCATTTGAATGAATGAATGAATGAATGAAAAGGTTTATTGTCAATACTACCATACGTGCAATACATACAGGAGAATTGAAATTTGACTTGATATTGGGCGCGCCCGTAAGCGCATCCCATAGCCGCGGCAGCCCGAAGGCGCCAGTCGAACAGGAGGGTAAAGAGGGCAAGGGTCAGGGTCAGGGAAGACACGATAGGCAGAGAGAAAAAAACATAGTTATCAGAATAACGCTCGTATAAGCTCATATAAGCTCAAATGAGCCAAATTATGATTACACAGAAAAAAAACCCTCTATGCACAATTAGCAGACAATAGATCACACATTACAAAGAGTTGAGAGAGACAGTATGTGTGTATTTGTGTCAGTGTACATGTATCAGTCATGTGATGTTGTATGCAGTGTGTAGTGTAGGTGTGTCATTGCTAGTGAACAGCAGAGGGCACCCTCTGGCAACGGATAGATATTATTCAGTCATGTGTTCTATAGTCCAGACACATGGTAACGCTGTCCTTGGAGCTCGGTCTGCTGAAACAACAGCAATTGTCGATTGTTTGGGTTAGCCGCTTCTTCAGCCTTATCTTCATTGAGGAGGAATGTAAACAGGGCACCAAAAAAAACAAGGTCAAATCTGCACAGTGCACTCAGAGAATAGAATTTTCCTCTCTCATGCGATTCTGTGCTTCTTAATTTCCATACAGGCTTAAAAAACATTCTCTGGAGAGCACTAGCGACTTCAAGATGTATTCCACCATCTGAGTCAATTACTATTCAGTTCACCATGCCGCCTCGTGCACTCCCCAACTGGTTGAATTGGTGAAGGAGCTTGCCTGGGTCCGCATTTTGAACAGCTCTCCACCTTCCTCAATTTCTGAAACATCAGGAAACTCCAAAGCCAAAAATAGAAGTCCTGTGGTCATAGCCAATAGATGTCTTCTGCATCTCCAGTCGAATCATACAGACACATAAATTCCAATGTCCATGAGTCTTCCCCTTGGGTTCCCCCTGACCCGATCTTCTTCTTTTAAAGTGGTGACAATCGCATATAAGCCGCTTTTCCAGATCCATAATTTCCGTTTGGATTAAGATTCAGCCAAAAGAAGAGCGAAAAAACAGACATCGCAAGCAGGGAATAGTGTCAGGGAGGAGAAGAGGAGAGGAGAGAAGAAGCGTCTGCTCTCTCTGAAAACCGGAAGTTAGTAGAAGCTTAAGTATGCTTAAGCATACTTGGAAGTATGCTTAAGTAGAAGCATGCAATGGTGATTTCCTCATCTCAAGCAATTTATTGAAACAAAAGCCAACAACAGAGGTGGGTATACCACAACTAAAAATGTCAATGTCTCGATAACTTGTCATGTGCCCTTGAGCATCAATTACAGCTTGACAATAACATCTCGTGCTGTTCACAAGTCGACTTATTGTTTGCTGAGGTGTGGCATTCCACTCTTTTTGACGGGTGGCCCTCAGGTCATTGAGGTTGTGGGGTACAGGGTTATGACCCTCTACACAGTGACTCAGCTGATCCCATAGGTTTTCTATGGGATTCTGGTCTGGAGAAAGTGCAGGCCACTCCATTGGAGGTACTCCAGCAGCCGTTCCCTAATGATGTGACCTTGATGAACTGGAGCATTGTCGTCCATGAAGATGAAATTAGGCCTGTGTTGTTCATAAAGGGGCACAATGACTGGATTAATGATGTTATTCAGGTAGTATTGGCTTGTCACTGTACCATTCACAAGGTGTAGGGCAGTTCTGTATTGACTAGACACACCCTGCCCAGACTGTAACACCACCACCACCACCAAAAGCTCGTCTGGTGACAACAGTGGCTGATGCATAGCGCTCTCCTTGATGTCTCCAACATCGTTGGCGGCCATCATTTCTGCTCAACGTGAATCTGCTTTTATCAGAGAATAGCACTGAGGCCCATTGGTCCCTTGTCCAGCATAAATGGTCTGACGTGACACTTGGGTGCCTCTCACCTCCCTTAAATGTGGCTGGAGTTGAGTGGCATTCATCATTTGGTTCCGCAGGGCACTGTTCACAATGACGCGGTCATCAGCATGTGATGTTGCCAAAGGACATCCACTTCTGTGACTCTTCCAGTCTCTCTGCATATCAGTTGCAACCTGCTGATCACACTCTGTGACACTCTAAAGCTGGATTCATGCTGCACCTCTGCTGTCCGTGTACGTGCAACCGGAAACCTCGTGTGATGAAATTTATGTCATCGTCTCCAGTCCGCTAGTGTCCAGAGTGCTCGACTGCAGATGACCACGTGCAGCCCAAATTTTGTGATCACGCCGCCAGCCCACAACCTGAATGTGTTGACAGCGCATGCGCAAGACTGAACGTCCCATTCACAAGGTGGCGATATCGACACAGCATACAAAGACAAAGTAGACGAAGAAGACAACGAGGAGGTGGAAGACGAGAATAAACATACTTTTTGGAATTCTGACGCAGACTATAATAACAGCAGCTCCTCTTCCTCTCGGTGATGGTTGAACAACGTCATTGTTGTTGATGTGCGTTGCTCTCGCGTTTCTTCGTTGGGGAAAATCCTGGCATGTCAGCACATTGGTGCTACCTATAGGGTGGGAGTGAAACTACAAATGATGGTTGTGCGCATACGTCAACCGCTTGGCCTGGGTAGATGAAAAAAATGAGCATGTACAGCGCTGCGTGTGCACCGGGCTCGTCCAAAGCACACATGGACTAGAGGGGAAATGCAGCATGAATAAGGTTTAAGCTCAGTGGCCACTTCCCTCTGAGAACATCCTGTTTGAAGCCTCTCAGTGGTGAGGTACTGATGATCAGTTGTTAGGTGTCGTCTTGTCTCACAATGTCAAAATGTGAACAGCGTGATGAAGAGGACTGTTTAAATACTAATTCTAATTGAACCAGAAAATTTATTGGTTGATTCATGGATCAAACACCTGTTGTGAATTTTGCTGTTAAGCACGTTGTTGGAGAGCAGCAAGTTATGCAAAAAGTACTGAAACATTGAACAGTTTGACATATGCATTCAAAAGTTTAGAGAAAGTCAAATTAAGTTTACCTGTAAAGGTTATAGTGCATTTTAGGTTCATCCTGAAATTTCACCCGAAAGCCAAATATCCTTAACTTTTTGTAAGTAGTGTATATCACATCTGTAACAATAGTTACATTTTTATATTGTTTTACTTTCCTCTTGGTCTCTCTGAGGGCTACGGTGGTGAAAATCAGGGTCATCAATCAGAGCAGCTGTGAGGATAACAGGCTGGAAGCTAAATAAGAATATTGCATGTTTACTGTTTATACCAGAAACTGCTACTGTATTTCTATAAATTAACATTTGGAAAGACAGTTTTTTGCAACATTGTTTAAGAAACTCTCAATATTCATTACACACAAGTGTGAAACATTCCAAACTGTTCTGATTTAATATTCATAATTATGCTTTTACTTTTGGAAATTTTGATATGTTTCCCTGCTGTTGCATGCCACCGTGTAACTACACATGCATTCAGTTAATAAAATCTGTTACTCCAGCTTTTTTCTTTGTGCTCTTAATTTTATTCTTGTGCTTCTGTATTTTTATGCCTCTGTGCAATGGCAACGTAGGCATACGGTAATCACTCCATGTGTCTCTGTCTGTTAGCAGCTTTTCAGCTCACCCGCTCAAAATCAGCTGGAACTAAAGGCTTTTTATCATTGTATCGACATATTTTCCTGACTTTTAATTTGCCGCTATTTCCAGATAAGGCTTTTTTTTTTAAAAAATAAACACAAATTTAACTCACCTTTACCATCAATGCAGCTGTTAAAAAAGGTATTGTAACAACTACGCTGGGGCACTACAAGTGGCAGTGTGACTTTTTTACAGTCCCCCAAGCTACCATGCCACAGGCACCAAGGCATCAGCACCTCTGTGCTTTCATTTATTGCAGTAATTAAATTCAAAAAGTGAAACTCGTACTGTATATTGTATGGATTCATTACACACAGAGTGATATATTTCAAGTGTTTGTTTCTTTTAATTTTGCTGCTTATGGCTTACAGCTAATGAAAACCCAAAATTCAGTTTCTCAAAAAATTAGAATATTATATATGATCAATTTCAAAAACTGAATTTTTAATAGAAATGTTGGCCTACTGAAAAGTATACACACTCAATACTTGGTCAGGGCTCCTTTTGCATGAATTACTGCATCAATGATGAGATGAGATTCAACTTTATTGTCATTACATATGTATGAATACAAGGTAACGAAACGTGACTTGGCATTTGGGCACGCTCTGCAGAGCGCATCCAAGGCCGGGGCAGCCGCTAGGCGCCAGTCATAAAGAAGAAAGGAAAAAAAAAAGAAAAGAGAGGATATGACACAATAGGCGAGAGAAAAAAACATGTTTTATCAAATTGACGCTTAATGAGTAAGCGAAATTTTGATTGCAGGCAAAAAAAACCTCAATGCATATTTAGCAGACATTTAGTAGACAAATCACACGCAGAAGGAGAGCAGTGTGTGTATATCGTATGCATGTAGTGTTGTATGCATTGTGTAATGTAAATGTAACAGTTGTTAGTGAGCAGCAGAGGGCGCCTCCTGGCAGTGGATAGATGTTATAATCATGTGACTTATAAACAAGTCCAGAGTCTGTCTCTCTCTCTCGCTCTCTTGCTTGCAGAAGGCACATGGGCATTGTCCTCGGGGGTCCAATCCGCTGACGACAAACAACTGATTGTTGATTGTTTGGGTAGACATGAGCCGATCCTTCCACTTATCTCAGTCAGGAGGAATGTAAACACGGGGCAAACAAGGTCAAATCAAATCATCACAGTGCACTCAGAGAATAGAATTTGTCCTCATCCGTGTAGTTCTGTGCTTTCATTATATATGCAGGCTTAAACTGTTTTTCCATAGAGAGCACAGGGCTTCAGATGTATTCCTTCATTGAATCACTGTCATTCAGTTCACCGTTGCCGCTACTCGTGCCCTCCCCAACTGGTCGAATTTGATGAAGGAGCTTGCTGGGTCCGCTTGAACAGCTCTCTCACTTTCCTTCAATTTCTGATGCATCAGGGAACTCCACAGCCAAAAATAGAAGTCCTGAGATCATAACCAATAATGTTTCCATAGACGCATGAATTCCAATGTCCATGAGTCTCCTCGTAGGTTCCAATTCTTGGGCTCCCCCTTGGCCCAATTCTTGTTGAAAAAATAGTGACAATAGCACATTTAAGCCGCTTCCAAATCCATAATTTCCGTTTAGATTAAGATTCAGCAGAAGAAGAGCGACTAAACACAGACAAAAACACAACATTGCAAAAGCTGGGAATAGATCAGGAAGGCAGGGGAGGAGGGAAGAAAAATGCGACTGCTCTCTCTCAAGGCAAGATGGAAAAAAGACACACACACACACAATGCAGTGTGTCATGGAGGTGATCAGCCTGTGGTACTGCTGAGGTGTTATGGAAGCCCAGGTTGCTTTGATAGCGGCTTTCAGCTCGTCTGCATTGTTGGGTCTGGTGTCTCTCATCTTCCTCATGACAGTACTCCATAGATTCTCTGTGGGGTTTAGGTCAGGTGAGTTTGCTGGGTAATCAAGCAGAGTGATACCATGGTCAGTAAACCAGGTATTGGTACTTTTGGGCAGTGTGGGCAGCTGTGAAGTCCTGCTGGAAATGAAATCATCTCCATACTTGTCAGCAGAGGGAAGCATAACGTGCTCTATAAATTTTCTGGTGGACGGCTGTGCTGACTATGGATTTGGTAAATAACAGTGGACCAACACAAGCAGATGACATGATTCCCCAAATCATCACTGACTGTGGAAACTTCACACTGGACCTCAAGCAACTTGGATTCTGTGCCTCTCCACTCTTCCTCCAGACTCTGGGACTGTGCTATCCATGACATGACATAACATGACAGGACTTAGCACTTGATTTGGAGTATTGTCATGAGGAAGATGAGACACCAGACCCAACAATGCAGACAAGCTGAAAGCCACCATCAAAGCAACCTGGGCTTCCATAATACCTCAGCAGTGCCACAGGCTGATCGCCTCCATGCCACGCTGCATCGATGCAGTAATTCATGCAAAAGAAGCCCCGACCAAGTACTGAGTGTGTACATGGGTATGCTTTTCAATAGGCCAACATTTCTATTAAAAATCCACTTTTGTTAATTAATCTTCTGTAAGCCGCTAGCCGCTGTCAGGCTAGTGGCACAGGACATTAAAGACAGTAAACATCCATAACCCATTCATACGCTGGACAGACACCCCTTCACTGACCCTCCGTCACATACACACAGCTGTCCACCCGTCCCTCACAAACATGCACATCCAATACAGTCCTCCTGTCCTTTCCCACACATACACATAACTTTCCATCCATTCCATAATACTGTGTGCAATAGCAAAACTACCTCTACACCACCTACTGCATGTGCAATAAATTAAAAATCTCAGGACATTTCTATCTCTTAGTATTGCTGTTATCCATCCATCCATCCATCTTCTACCGCTTTTCCGGAGGCCCGGGTCGCGGAGGCAGCAGTTCAAGCAGAGAAGCCCAGACTTCCCTCTCCCCAGCCACCTGCTCCAGCTCTTCAGAGAAGATACCAAGGCGCTCCCAGACCAGCTGGGAGACATAGTCTCTCCACCGAGTCCTGGGTCTGCCCTGGGGTCTCCTCCCAGTGGGATGTGCCTGAAATACCTCAAGTGGGAAGCATCCAGGAGGCATCCTAATCAGATGCCCATACCACCTCAACTGACTCCTTTCAATGTGGAGGAGCAACGGTTCTACTCTGAGCCTCTCCCGGGTGACTGAGCTCCTCACCCTATCTCTGAGGGTGAGTCCAGCAATCTTACGGAGAAAGCTCATTTCAGCTGCTTGTATCTGCGATCTTGTTCTTTCGGTCATTACCCAAAGCTTGTGACCGTAGGTGAGAGTAGGAACGTAGATTGACTGGTAAATCGACAGCTTTGCCTTAGAACTAAGCTCCCTCTTCACCACAACAGACCGGTACAACGTCTGCATCACTGCAGATGCTGCTTCAATTCGTCTGTCAATCTCTCACTCCATTTTCCCCTCACGGGAAAATGGAGCGAGAGCTTTTTAACTATAATGTATATGTATATTCTTACATGATTGCACCTTTTATCTAGTTAGTGTTTATTCTGACTTTGTTCCTTTTACCTTTTTATTATTATTACTGTTATAACTGACTCAGAGAGACACGCACAAGAATTCCAGTGTACCTGTTTTTTACTTGTACAAATGGCAATAAACTTTAACTAACTAAAAAAAAATTAATATTCTAATTTTTTTTTTTGAGAAATTGAGTTTTGGATTTTCATTGCCTTTAAGCCATAATCATCAAAATTAAAAGAAGTAAACACCTGAAAAATGTGTGTAATGAATCTATGAGTTTCACGTTTTGAATTGAATTGCTGAAATAAGCTAATGAACAATCTCGTTCTACTGTACATGATTGGTTGTACAGTTGAATGACAATAAGGGTGATTAATTAATGTTTCAATGATTTTCTAATTTATTGAGATGCACCTGTATCTGTCCACTTTGCCCCTATATATTTTTTTTTAATTACAGTGCATTAATTTGATTTAAACAAACCAGATTATTTAAAAGTGCTTTTCAGTTATTTTACTCACAACTATTTAAAATAACTGAACAAATCTAGAATTAGTAATTTATTAGAAAAAAGAACAGTAATTTGATTTGCGGCACTAACCAAAAGATAAAACAAAATGCATATACATGTATCGTAAACATTTATTTGCTAATTTGAATTTGATTTTTAAAAATTGAAGGTTGTTTTCACCTTTCATATCCATTGATTGTATGATTAAGAGCACCTTTCTGTTTTGTAGTTTTTTTCAACTGTAGAAATTTGGCTTTGAGAAAGGAAATGATCACTCTTTATAAAATAAACATAATTTGCTCTTCATAAACTTGCAAACAAAGCAAAAATATTTTAAACTGTAGCAGCTTGTCATGGTTTTCAATATGAAATATTTTTTTTCTTTGTATCCAGTCATTAGCCATGTTTACATGTGCAAAATTTCTTCAATCTGATTACAATTCAGATCAGAACTTCACAGTTTACATGGACCCTGAAAAAGTTGATCCGATTATAATGTGTGTTTACATGCCTCACATGTTTGAACGGACTAAATCATTTTGACATGTGCAGAATTGTCTGACTTTCCAGAAATAGTAGAAGAAAAAGCAACATCCTATGTAAACAAATCCGCTTCATGTGTCTTTCTCTTTTTGAAATGGACCTGTATTGTGTTAATCAGACTGTACTTTTGCTTCTGCTGGTCTCTGTAATGAAGCTGCAAGTCCAGCAGTACATACTTCTGCATATGATGAACAGAAGGAGACAGCAGGATGATGCAGACCACTTCTGTTTTGTCTTGCGCTCGCTGCTGCATTACATCGATATGTGGCTGACATACAGACATGCGCAGTAAACCTATTTTCTACCCAAACTTCGGAATAAGTGTTTCAATCAATCAATGCATCAGATTTATATAGCGCTTTATCATAGACACTCAGACGCTTTACAGAAATTAAGGGTCATCCACCACCTAGATGGATGAAGCAGCCACTATACGGCACCATCCCTTTTAACTGTTCACACACACACATTCACACAAAGGGCCACTTTAGAGTCTCCAATTAACCTAACCTGCATGTTTTTTGGGATGTGGGAGGAAACCGGAGAAATCCCGGGGTAAACCCACGCATACACGGGGAGAACATGCAAACTCCACACAGATCATTGTTGGTCGGGGGCTGGGATCGAACCCACGATCCCCACGATCCCCCGGCCAAGGGTAAACTGTGCTGCTGCAGTGCTAACCACTGCGCCACCGTGCAGTCCGGTTGGTGTGTTTATATGCACACCAACCGGATCAACAATTGGCATAACCCACTCGTCTCAATCAGAAGGAAATTTTGATCCAAAGGAGTGTGATTGGGTCAGAATATTCAGATTGGCGTGTTGACATGAAGCATTTTTATTCCAATCAGGCTTTTAATCCAGTTACTTGTGTCCATGTAAACATGGCTATTGTTCCAAGGTCAGAATTAAATTACCTTTGGATGGAAGTTTTCCATGCATCAGCTGTATCAACCTTTCATTCTAACTTTACTTGATAGGTCTAGGTCTTCCAGTTTCCCATTCACAGCCAAATAATATAGGGAGATTCTACATATCATGCACTCCTGGGTGACCTGTTCTGGTGCTTTTGGTGGTGGGGGTTTCTCATCCCAGTCTCTGTGCACTTTTACAAAGTGTTTCTCTTGTTTCTTCTCTTCTTCCCTCTTATATTCATTTTTACAGGCTGGACGGTTTACCACCAAACGTCAGAGAGAGTCACCTATAAATCTAGTAGCAAACCACGCACTAGATTCCTCAGTGGACCTGTGTCTCTGTCCATCTGTTTGTATTTGTTCTTTTCTATTTCCCCTCACTCATTCCCATATTATCTTTATTTAACACAACTCTTTTCTATCAACACCTTTTTTATTTCTGTGTAATATAGCAGATCTTTTATTTAGCCATCCTTGCAGGTTTCCATACCTGACACATCTCACCATTTTACATTTCTCCCCTTCTCCAACTTCAGACTTTGTTCTTTATTTTTCAACTGCCAGAGGACATCCACTACATGCATATGATTCCACTTTCCTCAACTTGTATCTACAAAATCAGTTGACACGGCACACATCCAAATGAAAGATGTGTACAGCCATGAAATGTTTCTTCTTATGCATCAGTGCAGCAGGTGTATCTTGTTGCCTAAGAGACTGACCAGAATCGTAACTTACATTGTAATGGTCATATCATGTAGTAATTCACACTTTTGTGGACACTTAATTTTGGTAATTTGTGATGGCTACTTTATCCTATGTATAGTTATTCATTTTCCCAAAATAATCTCAGTGATTAAGACTTTTTGTAAAATTCTTTTGATCTTGAAGTTCTGTGTTGCCCAGTATACTCCAGAAGAGAAACTGTTCAACCGTTTCCATTCTCTAGTCAGAGGTGTACACTGCATAAACAACTTTGACTTCTGTAGACTTTCTTTGGATTATCTGGTTCAATAAAACCTAAGTCTCTATTTTAAAATAATTGGTCTCACATTGGTTGTCTTCAGCTTTTGTTAACTCAGGCTTTCAGGTTTATGCTTGTTGTGCTCTCAGAGAAGGGGTTATGACTCTTTTTCTATATAAATTTGACTGAAAAGGTGACTCTTCTTCTTCTCTGTTACTACAGTAAGTACCGTGTGCACATGTTTAGTCAACATCAGTTGTGTTTTGAAGAACAGAATGACTTGATGTTCCTTCTGCTTGTGTATTACCTGTCAAAAGTGTTCATCTTTTGATGGGGTGTTTACAGTTTTCTTGTTTAAACAGAATTTTCCTCTCTGATAAATATGCAGCCATTCTAACAGCTATCTTATTGGTGTGCTCTTGTTTTCTTTGCTGTATTTCTTTGTGATTGTATTAAGTAGGGATAAGGACCTGTACCTATATAGCGCTTTTTTTAGTCTCAAAGACCACTCAGAGCGCTTCACTAGTACTAACCCTCTATTCTAAGGGCCTATAGAAGACTGATACCTAGGGTCAATTTAGAATGACTAGTTAACCTAGCATGCATGTCTTGGGATTGTGGGAGGAAACTGGAGCTCCTGGAGAAAACCCACGCTGTACAGGGAGAACATGCAAACTCTACACAGAAAAGTTCCTACCCCTGTCAGTCTGGGGATTTGAACCTGGAACCTTCTAGCTGTTAGGCAACAGTGCTAACCACTGTACCACCATGCTGCCAAGGCAGGAAGTACCATTTTTATATGGTCATTGGTATGACCCGGCCGGGACTTGAACCCACGACCTCCTGGTCACCACTCCAGTAGGGGTGGGAACCACTAGAGGCCTCCTGATGTGATATTACTTGGGCTGTGATGCCATATTATCATATCCTTGCGACACACTGGGTATTGCGATTTCCCATTCTAGTCTTTATCCTGTTCAACTACCGGCACAGTTGTTGTGGTGACCCACCAGACCATTAGTATTTAGCACCATCTAGTGGACTGAAAAGTCAATTGGCTTTTATTACTCTGGTACCTAAATAGGTAAGTTTGTGTTTATTAAAATTATTAATAAATGTTGCAAAGTATCACAATACCATTGTCTCTGAATCTATATACTGTAGTATCACTACCAAAAAGTATCGCAATACTACACTGTATCGACTCCCACCCCCAGTATTATGTGTTTAGAAAGAAAAGAATTCATTAAAAAAATTTTAAAAAGACCTTTCTCTTAATTCTGAGTGTAAATAAATAAAAAAAAAAACATTTCTTGGCTGTGCCACATTGTTAAATTCATGTGTGTGGCCTTTAATGTTCAAGTTTAAAGTAACTGTAGGGATATAGTAGGTACTTAAATCTTTCCTCTGGCTATCATCTTCAACTCGTAGAACCATTACACAGTCATAATCATTTTAAACCCCCTACACAGTTGCTTTATGCAGTGCTTCTGGCTTTAAAGAACAGACCCCACAGGCACAAGGGGGCTTGTGAAACGTCCCGTCCAAACATGGGCCTGAGGTCAGACTTAAGACGCGGGTGTGCCTGTTCTGCTAGTGTATGTACACATGATAGAATTTCACACCCCCTTTTAAACATTTGTTGTGTTTTTCCATCCTTTATTAATTTTGTATGTATAACACCTTCCAAGTCATGACATTTTGCCCAAGTCTGCAGTCCTGTGTATACTAACACAGAGAGTCCAAAACCACCCCCCTATGGTCGGCAGGGCCATATACCATGTTAGAGGAGAGCTCTCTGTCCCTCATGTTTGGATGGAGAAGACATGCATGGTGCAGACGCCAAGCAGGGCACTGATGGAGACTTGCTGTGCCATGTGAAGGGCTGTATCATTACTATTGGTTTCTCCTTTCACCTCTGCTGAGTTATCTGCATGTTTTTAAGTGCTGATTCTGATGAGCTCCAGCTAGTATCTGTGTCCCTTTAAGTTTGTACATTTTATTTTTGGTTCCATTTTTGTTTCACAGGCTACTGTCTCTTTTCTTAAAAACAGGGTTTTCCTCTTCCAGTAACTTTGTTAGAAATAATGGAACATTAATAATAATCTAAATAATGCACCAAATCTTACAACAAATCCTAAATATTACTCTCATTTACTGGCAGTGGCTGAGTGTCATACAATTTTTGTCCAGCCCAATATTTTGATTTACATTCAACATAAAATAGATGTTGACAAAAATTGTAGGAAGTGACTAACATGAAGCATTAACAAAAAAAATGAGATGTTCTTTCTCAAACTTGTCAGGTGCACTTTGTAAGTAACAACTAAATGCCATTTTAAAGAACACGGGTCTCTTTCCTCTCGTCCTTCTCACTGATTTTCACCCCCACCCCCTTCTCCCTTGTTGTTTTGATAGCTGAATGTGCTTTTGAAGCATCTTGTCCACATACTTGTGGTGTGCAGTGTGTCCGAGCCTAACTGTTTCTGTTTTGTGCTGTTTTGCCTTTTTATAGGGTCCACTCTGAAACGACTATGTCTAGGCAAAGAGCGCAGTAGTAGTAACTATCTCATTTTTTTCTTTCTTACTCTCTGTCTTTCTTACTTTGTCCACACTAATTTAGTCTTCAAGTGTTATGTACACTTTTTTTTCTCTCAAATTACTTTACGTTTTGGTACTTACAGTGCTTTTGTTCCTGTTAAATACGTGGGTACATTACAGATTTGGCTTTATATTTTTTTCTTGTTTTGCATGGCAGTGTGCCTGTTATTTGTCATTGTTCACATATCAAGCATTTCATTTTTCTGCAAATACTCATGAAAGTCATGTATGTTGCAATCCTTTGGCTGCTATGTCGGCAAAATGTGTGCCACAATTGTAGTTGTGCTCACATTTTGCACTGGCCTCAATAAAATCATGAGGATTATTGAAAGATGGCTTTCATGAAAGTGACATTGGTTTGGTTTGTTTCTTGTCAAACTGCTTTCAGTTCTGCCAAAAAGCAGCCAATTGATTTAACAGTCCTTTTTAGTTTTTAGCAGGACAGAATAGTAACTCCTTCTGTCTTTTCAGGGTCCTCCCTGAGCACTACCAGAGCTCACACGGCGTCCAGTCAGACGCAGCCATCCCTCACCGCAGCTACATCCTCATCCTCCCCTCAGCCAATCTCACGGCTCGCTCAGGTCCAAACCAACAACAGCAACAATAAGAGAGGCACATTTACTGATGATCTCCACAAACTGGTAGATGACTGGACAAAGGAGACCATAGCTGCAGCAAAGCAGCCACGACCATCTCTGAACCAGATGAAACAGCAGATGAGACGACAGGATATGGAAGGCCCAGCGTCACCAATGAGGGGAGTCGCACAAGAGGTATTTGAAACTCAAACATGCAGTTCAGAATGAATGCGATCTACTGTGTGATTCATGTATTGCTATTGACTAACAATTTTTATGTTAAGTATGAGTCAGTCTCTGCACTGTTTTGTCCCTTTTTTCCAGATGAAATGCCATATTGGTCCAGAGAAGTTCCAGTTTCCCCTGTCATGCCCCATGACTGCTGCTTTAGGCCCTGGTATGCCTGCAAACTTAGCTCCAAACTCCTCCACAGTGCTCCCTCCCGGATCCCTTTTACCAGCACGCTCCTATGCTGGGATGGTTCCTGGTCCACTTTACCCGCAGAAATGGCCTGCTGTGCCCAGTCCTGTAGGCTTGCATGGAGCAGGAATGATACCCTATGCCACAGTGGGAAACCCAAGGATTCAAGCCTACCCTGTTGCCATGCACAACCTCAAAAGTGACACCTATCCAAAAAACAAGAGGACTACCTGATCCATTAAATGTAATGCTGTGTTTGTGCAGGACAGCCACTGTTCACAGCAGGCACATGTGTATATAGAATGGTCTTGTAAATAATGATGCTGTGTTGATGGTCTTTATTCAACACATTCCAATGGTAACGTGCGTGTGTGTGCTGTACAGTACATATTAAGTATGTCTGAATAGTCTATGCCTTTGGTTTTGACTAAACTCAGCCATATAAGACATTGTATTTGTTATCACAACAACCTTTTCCGCCTCTTTCTTCGTTACTGCGGTTGTCACGTTGCTTTTGCCTTTGTGTTATGTAAAATTTAAACACTACATTGGAATCAAATACCAGTGGCTTGATATATAACTGGACAGTATTTATGATGAAAATGTTTGACGGAATGTAGTGCCTTAAACATTAATTTGTATTTTTTTATTTAGTAAAACAAAGATCATCTGCATTTGAATAATTTTATTTTAAAATGGTGATTTTTTTCTGTTTATGCATATCTTAAAATTTAGTTTACATCTAAATGCCCTTTTATTATTGCACTGTTAGCTCAATATACACTCTTGTTTTCTTAATGAGAGAGTCATGAATTTAACCCTTGTTTACTTTCCTCCCCGTGACAGGTGGAATGCCATAGCGTGAGATGTACCGATGCCTTGCAGAAACAAATGGTTAATGTATGACTGATGAGGGGAAGGAAATGAATATGCCAGCAGCCAAAATCCGTTCATTCAGGTCAAATGGTTCAGTTGGACACAGCCTCTTTTTTTGTTAAGACAACTGATGCAATGGACAGCATGAGAGCTGGCAGTGCTGTAGCCCTGCGCTCTAATGAAAGGCGGTGTCCAGAGCCATAAATACTGTACATAGTTGCTTGACAGTATATGCCTCCGGAAGTGTTCTGGTCAGAATGTAGCAATTAATCTGTGAAGGCTTGAGGTTCAAAAGTGCAATTTAACCCTTCCTTAAAGCTTTGATTGTGGCCTTGCCACAAGCCTTATCTCTGATGTGTGCAACGGGAGCAAGCTGAAAAGTTGACCAACCTAAAAATCAAAAGCCACACCTGACAGACATAACTGGGCAAAGTTTAAATATTACAAACCACCCAGAAACCCAAATTCACTTCAGCAATTTTTTTTTTTTTTTCGAATTTGATGATCTTCAGCATACACTGAAGGTGATAAATTCTGTGCAATTAATCTGTTTTAACAATATTGAATGTTTGATTTATTTTTAAACTGCTGTTATCTATTGAGGAGATCCCATGGTCGGGTTAAACATTCTGTTAATGGTACTACAGTGGTACTTAAAAATATAACATGCCAAACTAATTTACAAATGAGGTGTTCACAAAGCGGTAATATTGCCTTGTAGAAATTCCTGTTTGAGTTAATCAGTTCCTGTTTTTTTAATCTTTTTTTTTAAGTGCTATAGTGTAAAGTTGAAATGACACTTGATGTGGGAGATGAGCACAACATATAGTCTCCCTTTACATTAAAGAGTTGTACATAGCGGGTTTCACCCACCTCTACTTTTGTATCACCTTCAAGCATGGCCAAATTTTCATGTTCCACAAAGCAAAGCAAAATAACATTGCTGATAATGGTTAGAAATTTCACATCTCAACACATTTGAAAGGTGTCGACACCCCAATTCTGACAAGCTGTGAACTGTACAGTTTTCCTCGTATTTGTACATTTTGTTTGAACATTTAGGAGGATGGTGGTGTTGGATGAGAAGGCGGTCGCTTTGATGTATATTATTCCGTCAATTCGGTTTGAATTGGACTTTTATAGGATATTATGCAGAGTCTTCTGCTTTGGTGAAATACTTCCATCAGTAAGAGATTTCTGTTCTCTGTCACTTGTATGTGGTATGTTTTGTCCCAACTCGCCTTGCTGCTCACCCACTGAGAGCAGATAAGGAAATAACTATTGCTGGCATGTCCACCCAGGTGCAATGGTTAAATGGAGAAGTGGAATGAGGGATAGTCCTGTGACTTAGCTGGACTCACCTCAGTTCTGTCTAAACAACATTGCCCCGTGGTGAATATGTGCCGATTGTCAAAAAGCTGTATTTCAACGGTGTGGGATTGCTTTTGCCTGCTATATGTCCCACTGCATTACCCACCCTATCCTGCTGCACTCTGATCACAGACTGTATGTTGAGAGAGAAATAAATATTTTAAGCTTGACAATATGTCTCGTTGTATTTTTTTAAACTGGTGTATTTTTAGTTCAATGCGAAGTGTTGTCTAAAGGAAATGACATTAAAGGGACGGATTAGATTAAGGAATCATGAATATTTCAATTTGTAGTTCAGCGGTAAGCAGTGTTTACGCTTCTGACACAATTGAGAAAAGCCGCAGATTCACCAAATTGACAAAAAAAATTAAGATAATAATGACAAACCCTTCATATTCCGTGTTTAACTGTATTCTTCTCGAGTAACAATGCTTGATGAAAGTAATTCAAGAGCCATATTTTAGTGGGATTACTTTGTGTGACGAAAGTGCCGACGCGTGTTTACGGCGCAGCGTTCATACAGTAATGGTTGCCCCTTTTGTTCAACAGAGTTCCTGAATTATTACCCCCCCACCACCACCACCACATACATACACTATGAGATGATTGGGAAATTGTACGGTTTCATAAAAAAATCACTGTATCTACACCTCCCGCAGCCTCACCAGTGAATAACTAATGAAATAAGAAACTGATCTACAACCGCTTTGAGCTGCTGTGAGATTTCAGAAGCACAGTCCCGAGGAGCGTGAAGTAGTAAGTGCTTATTTATAACGTTAGGTTTGAGGTGTAGGCATAAAAAACAAACAAACCAAAAAGTAAATTTTGCGGAGAATCTGATAGCGATTTGGCTTTTGAAGAGAATTTTACAGTAACCACTGTAATTCACGATAACCGGGATTGACCGTAGAGCTAATAATTGTGGAGGGAAACACTGGGGCGGAACGGTCGTCTTACCGTGTTTGGCCGAAACCCCCAAACACTTCTTATTAGGTATTATTTCATATTAAAGCGATGTCCTTAAATAGTTCGTAACGGCTGATCCAGTGCAGCTAACGCTTCCTCTTTAGACATGGCTACTATTTAGCACGAGAATTAAACGTTATTAAATCGATACAAGTAATACCATCCGATGCTTTTTAGAACATTAGCTGATGTGAAACGTTTATTTGTGAGCAAAAGCTATGCTGTCGTTTGCTGCGCTATTTAGACTGACTAATGGTGTTTGTTGTTATTGTTGCTAGCTGTTGTTAGCTTGGTAGCTAACAGCGGCTGTACTGCTTCATTGTCTAGAGGGGGGATGCTAACGCTAGCATGGTTGTTGGACCTGTATTATGTATTTTATATGTGCCAGTCTGACTGACCACTCAGCATTCTCCTGCATATGCTAATAAATGTATCCGGAGCGATTGAGGGTTTGACCAAAAGCACTTAGACACGCAGACCAGGGGATTCGGAGATTGAACTAGCGACCATCCGATTAGTGACCCTTTAGCCCCCTTAAAATTAATTCAAAAGGATGTAAAGTGAATTTGGTTGTATCAATCATCATTGTTTCTCTGCACAGCTAATTTCGCTTTAACATTTTAAAGGACAAGTGCAAAGAATGATCCTCTTCTAAAGATAGTGTTTTTATTTGTAATGTAAATCTCTTTCGTAGTCAGTGCTATATGCTTTCATTATCACTAAAGACGAGTGGTACACTTGTCTGTGGCTTTTTATTAACCTTTGACCCTTATTGTGCTTTACCGATGCAAAAGTAACATTTGCATGCATGGAAACATACATAATGCTTTACAGTAGTATTATTTTTTCAGACACATATCCAAAACATAAAGGATTAAATATAAAGTACAGATGAATTAAAAGGCATGCAAGCAACCGTTCCAGTATTTCCAAAAGCAGGAAAAATATCTAGTATCACCTATTGTAGGCTCAGTTAGTGTCATGAGTACATTAATTGATTCAATTAATGTACAGTTAATGCATAACAAATACAAAATTAAATGGTTATGTCTCTGGCTTGATTTTAGACATCCCTTACCCTTACCACAAGACTTTTAACTGCAATTGCTAATGTGATTTCTACTAGTAAATTGTTCCATTTGTGACTAATGTAGTTTGTGGAAATGTAGATTATTGGATTTACAGTCTCCCTCCACCTTCATCCTGTTTTGCTGTATTGATATGCTGCTTTTTGATAAAACTAGAAGACTGTTTGTTCCCCTTATGATAACCTAACATGGTTTCAGCTGGTTAGGATCATGAACAAACATGTTGATTAGAAGTGCACCTGCTACGGCACAACAGAACATTTGTTTGCTGCTGGGAATGGTCATGAGACTGCGCTATAACAGGTGCAGAGCATGCAGGCAGGCAGCTTGCCAGACTGGTCTCTCAAATTTTATATAGCAATGTATTTTTAACACACACAAGAATTCAAATGTTCATTTTTGTGTTTTACTGTTTCAGATGTAAACTTGAACAGAATCTGTCCCAGCAGTGGCTGTTGGCACGATGGGGCTGGACTTTGACGTAAAGACATTCTGTCACAATCTGCGGGCCACAAAGCCACCTTATGAGTGTCCCGTGGAAACTTGCCGTAAGGTCTACAAAAGCTACAGTGGCATTGAGTATCACCTTTACCACTATGACCATGACAACCCAACTCCTGCACCAACGGTACCCCAGAAGAAGAGGAAGGGGCGGCCTCCTCGTGCCTCACTGGTGGGTTCAGGGGACACTGACGATGGTGGTGGTAATGGAGGAGGTGGTGGAGGAGGAGGACCTGGTGTCGGAGGAAACACACCTGGCAGCCCCAGTCGTTCAGAGCACTCGCATTCACCAGGGAGAGAGACCATGACCTACGCCCAAGCACAGCGCATGGTGGAGCTGGAGTTTCAAGGGCGAATTCACAGAATCAGCATTTTTGAGAACATTGAAGTGGTGTCAGAGGAAGACAGCGATGCTGAGGATGCTCCACCATCTGGAACTGGCAGCAGCGGTGGTGGGGTGTGTAACGGAAGTGATGGTGGAGCTGGTGGCAATGAGATAGGAGGGAGCGGCAAGGACCGTTCAGACATCCCATCTGCTAACGGAGGTAAAGCCACACCGAAGTCAGGCAAGCATAAGAGCAAAGAAAAGAAGAAGGACAGCTCCTCTCATCATCACAGTGCTCAGTCTGGTCCTGCCGTCAAACTCCCTGAGGCAGTGTTCAGAGAACTTGATCAAGAAAGACCTGACGCCCCTCCTCGGCCATCATCTTACTACAGGTCTGCAAAAATAAGATCCGTTCCATAATATTTACGCAGGCAAATCTAGGGTTAATGATAAGAATATGACATGCATTTTTAAGACAAAGGCATTTTGTAAGAGACACAGTTGCCATTATTCCTATACACTTCTACATTTTCTTTCATCTTTTGTTGTCTGTGTAAAAAAAAAAAAAAAAATCCACATTTTAATCCTGTCCTTTTTTCTGGACTTCAGGTACATTGATAAATCAGTGGAGGAGCTGGATGAAGAGGTGGAGTACGACATCGACGAGGAGGACTACATCTGGCTAGACATCATGAATGACAAGCGGCGGCGTGACGGTGTGCCGCCCATTCCTCAGGAGGTCTTTGAGTATCTCATGGACCGCTTAGAAAAGGAGTCTTACTTTGAGAGCCACAGCAAGGTACCTGAACTCAGATTTTAAGAAGAAAGATGCATTTTAAAGTCAAAAGAAGTATATATTTAATTTGACTGTGATGCTCCTTTCTGTCAGGCGGACCCCAGCACACTGATTGACGAAGATGCCGTCTGCTGCATCTGTAATGACGGGGAATGCCAGAACAGCAATGTGATCCTGTTTTGCGACATGTGTAACCTGGCGGTGCATCAAGAGTGCTACGGTGTGCCCTATATCCCTGAAGGCCAGTGGCTCTGCCGCCGCTGCCTGCAGTCTCCGAGTCGAGCGGTGGACTGCGCTCTCTGTCCTAACAAAGGAGGAGCTTTCAAACAGACAGATGATGCACGATGGGCCCACGTAGTGTGTGCCCTCTGGATCCCGGAGGTATAGTAAATCTGTTTATCACTACGTATTTGATAAGAAATGTAATCATTACATGCAACAACTCAACATTTGTTTAACATTAAAGCTTTGTGGATCATGATAATAATGAGATACTTTATTTCGAACAAAAAAAAATCAAAACAAATGACAAGTGCAATAAAAGTGACAGTATACAGTGCTCGAAAAGGAGAAGGAAGTTAACCCTTATTTATTCCAACTCCTATTTTCCCTAAGTACAACCCATGTGAAATATATACACTACCATTCAAAAGTTTGGGGTCACCCAGACAATTATTTTGTGTTTTCCATGAAAAGTCACACTTATTTACCACCATGAGTTGTAAAATGAATAGAAAATATAGTCAAGACATTGACAAGGTTAGAAATAATGATTTGTATTTGAAATAATAATTTTTTTCTTCAAACTTTGCTTTCGTCAAAGAATCCTCCATTTGCAGCAATTACAGCATTGCAGACCTAACATGATTGCACAAGGGTTTTCTAATCATCCATTAGCCTTCTGTCACAATGAGCAAACACATTGTACCATTAGAACACTGGAGTGATAGTTGCTGGAAATGGTCCTCTATACACCTATGTAGATATTGCACCAAAAACCAGACATTTGCAGCTAGAATAGTCATTTACCACATTAGCAATGTATAGAGTGTATTTCTGATTAGTTTAAAGTTATCTTCATTGAAAAAAAGTGCTTTTCTTTCAAAAATAAGGAAATTTCTAAGTGACCCCAAACTTTTGAACGGTAGTGTACATATTACCTCTATTAAGAACCCCAAGTAGACAACTATATTTTTATACATATCAACATTGACACCCATCCATCCCTACATACATACAGTCCATACATATACATACATATATACCAGCCCCAAACAACATAGATATACACAGTACTGTCCCACCTACCATACCATAGTGTCCCAGAGTGAGTTTAGTGCATCTTATATATTAATACTACACCTCTAGCATATATCTTTTTAGCAAATAATGTTTATACCTATTTTTGAATTGGTTTCTGTTTGGACATAGTTTAAGTTCCAGCTCCAGACTGTTCCACAAATCCACCCCACAGACAGATATGCACATAAAGTTCATGGCATGTGACTTTAAAAACAGTGAGTTGGTATGGTCTCTTTAGTCTACATTATTTATTATCCTTATAGCTTTTTTTTTGTAATGTGCATATTGGCTGTAGGTTGGTTTTGTAGGTGTTTCCCCAGACCTCTACACAGTAGTTAAGATATGGTCAAAACAGTGAATTGTACAGTAAGTATAATGATTTATAGTCCAAAATGTGTCTTATCTTCCTCAGTATCCCTATACATTTTGCCAACTTGGCCCAGATGTGACTGATGTGAGGTTTCCCGCAGATTTTACTCTCTAGCATCACCCTCAGAAACTTATTTTCCTGTACTATTTCAATTCTGGTATCATCTGTCATTACCATTATTTCATGATTTCCAAACAACATAATCTTTGTTTGTTTGTTTGGTTTTTTTTTTTTTTCAAATTTAGAGATAATTTATTTTTGTTGAACCACTGTGTTAGCCTTTTCATTTCTGTTGTGACCACCTCTAAAACCTGCTGTAAATTCTCACCAGTGCAAAGGATATTTGTGTCGTCCGCAAACAAAATAAATTTCAGAATTTTTGATACTTGGCATATGTCATTTATATATAAGATAAAGAGTTTGGGTCCTAAAACTGACCTCCAAAGAGGAAAATACCCCTAGAGTCTGCGAGAGTGGGGGCGGAACATGACTCATCGGCTGCCAACATGGAAACAAACCCAGGCAAGATACTGACAACGAGAAAACCGATCAGCATGGCAACAGCTTCAGCTGCAGATCAAGACCTCCAAATGTGTATGTGGATGGAACAAGGTTACATCCAGGTTAGGCCTGAAAATACATCAAGGAAGTATGAAGTGCCTGAAGAAGACGAAGCCGGGACTTCGCATTGATCATTACTTGACAAGGTCAAATAAGGCGAATGAAGTTCAGTGGCAGGATTCAACCCACAGTCCACTGAACATCAATATCCCAGTGGCTGAGAGAGACTCAAGCACAGCATGTGAGAATTTGGAACCTAACCAGCCAAGCCATGTGTTGGCGAATGACATCCAAGGTCACAGACAGCAAGTGAAGTGGCCAAAATCCTGTAGCAAGAAAGAGTAGGCAATCAATGCAGACCTGACCAACATGCTGGAAAAGCTCAGAGGAATATCTGAAAAGAAACTGGAGAAAATGGGTGATTTGATCTACTCCTATGGAGTACAAAGGTTTGGAATAAAGCAACCGAGAAAAAAGGAAACACCGATCCCACCCAAGTCCAGAAGACGGCGAGAAATTGAGCACCTGATAAAGGAAAGACGGCTGCTGAGGAAACGGTGGAGGAAATCTTCAATGGAGGAGAAAGTAGCCATTGACCTCCTGCATGGAGAGCTTAAGATTTACTTAAGGATTACTTGTAATACCTAGAATCTCCAAAAGTACAATAGGAGGCAGAGCCTTCAGTTATCAAGCTCCTCTCCTGTGGAACCAGCTGCCAATCTGGATTCGGGAGTCAGACTCGATCTCTGTTTTTAAGAATAGGGCTAAAACCTACCTTTTTGATATAGCCTACAATTAGGGAGGGATCATGTGTTTCTGAACCCTCCCATAGTTATGCTGCTAATAGGTTTAGTCAGCCGGGGGACCTCCAGTAATGCACTGGGCCTCACTCCTTTCCTCACTCTTAATGAAATATTTTTTTTTGCTGGTCATTAACATTTGTTTGTTCTCTCCCATAGATTGAGTCCCCATCGTGCTGTTTGCTCTCTACATGTCTGTTCTTTTCATCTTCTCTATCCCCTCACCCCCCAGCCAGTCGCAACAGATGATTGCCCCTCCCTGAGCCTGGTTCTGCTGGAGGTTTCTTCCTTTTAAAAGGGAGTTTTTCCTCTCCACCGTCGCCAAGTGCTTGCTCACAGGGGATCGCCTGATTGCTGGGGTCTTTCTGCAACTGTGGGGGTTCCCCCTACAGTTGATAGTGCTATGAGGTGACTGTTGTTGTGAAATGGCGCTATATAAATAAAGTTGAATTGAATTAAGAGTCGTTTAGCAAGCCTACGGAGAGCTGAAAACCTCAGAATTCAACGCAAGAGGAAGGAGAAGGCAAGAGCCTCTTTCTACAATGATCCCTTCAGATTTGACATAGGGCTTTTCATAAAAGAGAAGAGCGGATCTCTTAAATTGCTAAAGAGGGAGCTGGAAGATCATCTGAAAGAAACATATACAGATACCCAAAGATATGAACGTAGGGAGTTACCTTCAGATATACCCCCTATACCTCAGCCTGAGCATTTGATGGATGATAGTCCTCCACGATGGAGTGAGGTTGAGAGCGTGAGGTTGAGAGGACACTAAAGAAGGCAAGGTCAGCTTCGGCTCCTGGACCTAATGGAATTCCATATCGGCTGTACAAAAATGCTCCTGATGTATTACGGTTTCTCTGGAAGCAAATGAAGGTGATCTGGACAAAGCAAACAATCCCAAAAGTATGGCAAAGGGCAGAAGGGATCATGATACCCAAGGAAAGAGATGTCTCTAACATCAATCAATTCCAGCAGATCAATCTCCTTAATGTTGAAGGTAAAATATTCTTTAGCATTATAGCTCAAAGAATAACAACCTACCTGAAACAGAATGGTTTGATTGACACATCAGTGCAGAAGGCGGGTATACCAGGTCTTCTGGGATGCTTGGAACATACAGTACAAGTGCCATATGGCATCAAGTACAGTCTGCAAAAAGGGAAGGAAGAAACCTGCATGTCTTATTTCTGGATCTAGCCAATGCTTTTGGTTCTGACCCCCATTCTCTCATTTGGACAGCATTCAACTTCTTTCTCGCGCCAAAGAACATCACACACCTGTTGAAAAACTATTTCCAAGATTTGCAGTTTAGTGTAGCAACATCAGAATATACAACATCATGGCAATCATTGGAAGTGGGCATAATGGCAGGATGTGCCATCTCTCCATTGGCCTTCACAATGGCAATGGAAGTGATTATTCGAGCTTCCAAGTGGGTTGTAGGAAGACGACGTCTGCAGGATGGTCAGTAATTACCTCCTATTCGTACTTATATGGATGACTTGACCATCCTGACCACCACCATCCCATGCACCAAGCGCCTGCTGGAAAAGCTTCACCACAACATAACATGGGCTCAGATGAGCTTGAAGCCCAGCAAATCCAGGAGCATATCCATCATCAGAGGAAAAGTTGGTGACCAGAGATTCTACATCGACAAAACACCCACCCATTCCACTAGTGTCAGAACAACCAATAAAAAGCTTTGGCCGATGGTACAATGAAAACCTCAAAGACTCGGAGCAGAATAACAATTGAGGAAGAAACCATCAGAGGGCTTACCACCATAGATAAGACCTCACTTCCTGGTAAGCTGAAAATGTGGTGTTTGCAGTTTGGACTATTCCCCCATTTGATGTGGCCCCTAATGATCTAGAAGGTCCCAATCACCAAAGCTGAGAAACTGGAGAAGACAGTCAGTTCCTATATTAGGAGGTGGCTGGGACTTCCGCGTTTCCTTAGTAGTAGTGCATTGTATGGACGAGGAGCTCTGGAATTGCTGGTTCCTAGCATCACAGAAGAGTATTAGTGCACCAAAGTGAGACTAGACATGACCCTGAGTGAGTCTCAAGATGCAGCAATACAAGCAGCTGCTCCCAGACTGAATACTGGGAGGAAATGGACACCATCAGAGGCCGTACAGCAGGCAAAATCTGCTCTCCAGCATGCAGATATAGTTGGTCACATTCAGCAGGAAAGAACAGGACTTGGATTTGAGCCAAGTTGGCCAACATGGCATAAGGCTTCAGCCATTCAGAGAAGAAAAATGGTAATTGAGCAAGTTCAGCACCAGGAGGAGGTAGAAGGGTGCACAAAGGCAATCTCACAGTTCAAGCAGGGCCAGTGGACTAACTGGGAAAACCTAGAACATCGCAAGCTTATCTGGAGGGATCTCTGGGAAATGGAAGGAAGCAGAATCAGTTTCATCATAAGAGCTACCTATGATGTTCTTCCTACACCCCAAAACCTACAGCAGTGGGTGGGAGAAGATCCTACATCTGCTCTATGCCAAAGTTCAGCAACTCTGAAGCACATCCTGACTGCCTGCAAAACCAGCCTGTCCCAAGGCCGCTACACTTGGAGGCACAACCAGGTCTTGTGACAACTGGTAATCATTTTAGAAGGAAGGAGAACTGCCACCAATACCCTTGCTCCCTCAGTGATTGGACTACCAAGCAACATTCCTTTTGTAAGAGCAATGTATTGTATAGTCATTTGTATAGTCTATAGAAAAATTTTCAAAGCAAATTAAAAGTAGACAACAGAAGATTAGCCTACCATGGTTAAATAATGAAATAAGAAAACTTATGAAGAGGCGAGACTATGCACTGAAAACATCACTAACCTCCAAACTACAAAATGATCACCTTGTGTACAAAAGTTTAAGAAATAAAGTGGTACATGAGCTGCGAAAATCAAAAATATCTTATTACAATAAACTGATAGATCATGCAAAGGGTAACAACAGTTCCCTATGGAGGCATTTAAATAACTTGACTAATAAAAAAAACGATCAGAAGGGGGTAAAGGAACTTAAAATCAATGGCAAGACCGTCAGTGACAAGGCTACTTTGGCAAATGAATTTAATTCACACTTTGTGGGCTCTGTGGAAGACTTAACAAAAATTTTTGTGCTGCCAAATGTGCTCAACAACACAAATTCCATACTTCCAACAGATACTTTTCACATCGATGAGGTAAATGAGAAGTTAATTGCTGGTATTGTTAAAACACTGTCAAACTCAAAAACTAATGATATCTACAATATGAGCACCTCCTTTCTCAAAATGCACAGCAAAATATTAATCAAACCACTGACTCATCTCATTAATCTCTCCATTAGGTCTAGTACATTTCCATCTGGCTGGAAAAAAAGCTGTCGTCATACCAGTTCATAAATCAGGCAGTAAAGACGATATATGCAATTTACCGCCCAATCTCTATCTTACCAGTCCTATCTAAGGTTCTTGAAAAAGTTGTAGCTACACAGCTGATAGACTACTTACAAGACAGTCAACTTCTTCATCCACATCAATTTGGTTTTAGACCAGGATACTCAACAGAAACAGCAAATTGTTGCCTTATTGAAAACGTCAAACAGTCCTTGGACAGGGGTAATGTGGTAGGAGCTGTTTTTCTAGATCTCAAAAAGGCTTTCGATACTGTAAACCACAGTTTGCTTTTATCCAAAATGGTATCTTTTAACTTCTCCCCAAATACATTAGAATGGTTTGCATCTTATCTCCAGAATAGAGAACAGTGTGTAAAAGTTCACCAGGATAAATCCTCATTTTTAAACAACCGCATGGGTATCCCACAAGGGTCCATTCTTGGTCCTTTACTTTTCAGCATTTTTATTAATGACCTGCCGTTACACTGCTCAGCTGCAACATGCCAACTTTATGCAGATGATGCAGTTATTTACACAGCTGCCAAGACTCCAGCACAGGCTGCAGATGTACTGTCTACAAGTATGGTTGATGTCCAAGAGTGGCTCCTCAAGAACCATCTATTGCTGAACCTTCAGAAAACAGTCTCAATGTGCTTTTCAATCAAAAAATGTAACCTGCAACATTTTAAAGTTAATATACATGATCATGACATCAGTTTAGCTACAGAATTCAAATACCTTGGCATTGTACTAGATCCTCAACTCAAATTTAATCTTCATATAAAGAAAATTTCAAAAACAGTAAAAAAAAATCTGAACTGCTTTAAATTAATTAGATATTACATACCTTACGAAGCAGCTGCACTGTATATGCATTCTATGGTTTTTTCTCATATATCATACTGTTTGACAGTCTGGGCTCAAGCAGCCCCTTCCACAATAAGACATATAGGTTCATTATATAATCAAACCCTAAAAATCTTGGACAAAAAGCCCATTAGGTGGCATCACTGTAATGTTTTTTAAAAAATACAACCTATTGAGTTTTGAGAGCTTCATTGACCTCTGTCTTCTGAAATTAACGTTCAAATGTTTCCATAAATCAGCACCCGAGCCACTTGCTGGTTTCGTCCAAAGACAGGACAGCAGCAGAGCCACCAGGAGTTCTGTTAACAATAACTGTAAAATATTCCACCGCAGAACCACATTTGGACAAACAGCTTCCTCTATAAAGGGCAGTCACATCTGGAACACAATGCCAAATGAAATTAAAATAATAACGGACTTTAAAACATTCACTAAAAATGTTAAAAACTGGCTGAAAAATAAACAAGAATGTACTCATGTATGAATTATTTGTCTGCAAAGTGAGAGTGAATGAAGGGAAGGAATAAATGTGTTTGTTTATAGTGAGTGACAGAGGGAGGAAGGCCTGAAATAGGCAAATGTGAGTTATGTTATATGTGTTAAATGTGAGTCAGGCTGTTATATTTGTGTATTTATAATATTTATAATATTTATGTTAAATGTGAGTCAGGCTGTTGTATTTGTGTATTTATAATATTTATAATATTTATAATTGTGTATTTATAATTTTTCTGCATTGATGTATGTGGTTATTGTGTATATTTTTTATCTTGATTCTTTTTTCTAAAGCCCATCCAGGGACAAGAGTTGCAAATTAGCTAATAGCTATACACTCTACGTGCAACACATCAGATTGATTGTCTTTGATTAATTGTCTATGTTTATTGCACTGTCCCTGTCAAATAAACTAATCTACTACTACTACTACTACTTATTGAAGCAACCAATCGGCGATTTTGTTATTCCTTTGTCATATCCAACAGGCGGTGCGAAATGCAAATGGCGGACAGTTTAATCAACTGAGTTTTCCCGATTTCGTGAAAATGGTGAACCTAAAACTCACGAAAGACAACAAAGCAAGAATTTTAGAAATCGACAAAGGGATAAGGAACAAGTTTCGTTGGGAATGGCTCGAAAAAACTGCGTTAATGACTGTAAAGATCGGTAAAAATACCGAAGTTGTGGTTGAAAAAATGGCCAACTTCATAGCGAAATGCGAAGTACCAGGGAAAGCCCAGTGTGTTTATTGCAACGATTTCTTGAGTTATGGATCTCGTGGCTGTGTTGCCTTAGTTGAACACTGTTCAAAACAGAAACATCTCAAAATTGTGTCTACAAGGAGATCGAACTACTCTACTCGCTCGTGCTGCATTCAAAACGATCGATGGACACGGTCAAATTCAGATGCCAGTTAATCAAAGTTCATCACAGTCGGCCCCGATTACAGCAATTAGTGATCGGAAGACACATTCCGAGGTAAAAAATTTTTCTCGTTATAAGTAATGTACTTGAGAATTTTCGCGTAATGAATTTGTTATGAAATAGCATGTGTACGTTGTGACGTCATGCCTGTTTTGAAACACTAATTGCATTTGAATGCTGATTATCGATTGTTAATAGATAAATGTTATTACATATTTTCTCACAATTTGAAATGCAATCTAAGAATTTTGAATATAATTTATCATTTTTTGTTTCACTAGGAGGAGTTACATAATGCATGTGTAAGTTTTTTTTGTCATGGGTGGTGATGGGTTGCCTTTCCTAAGATATATTTGCTTTTATTAGTAAACATAATTTCTTTATGGTCATTGCATAAAAATATTAAACATCTTTTAGGTTTTACTTACTTTCTTAGATTATCTTTCAAATATTAAAATATACTAATATGCAACTTTTTTTATATTCCTAGTAACACTAACAAATGCACACATTAATAAATCAAAATGTTTGCAGAATGTCAGTATATTTTAATAAATGGGTGATGGACTTGGTGATGGAATTTTGTTAATATTTATAATTTATTTTACTTGGTTAAATTATTTTGTCTGTTCTAGAACTATGTAAATGCAATTCTGTGTCAGTTCTAAACATATTAAATAGTAGTAAAATATAATTTGGTATTATTACATCAACATACCATTCAGATATCATAAATTTACACATGTGATGCAGCAGCAGATTAAAAAGGTAAACTATAAATGCATTTGTACTTACTTCTAACTTTAAATATAAGAGCATATTTGAGCATTCTAAAACACCAGATTTTGTTAGCTTCTGGGGGGCGTTGCCCCCAAGACCCCCCCCCCCCCCCAAGGCTCCGCCTTGGATCCGGCTTGGGGGCCTACGTCCCCCAAGACCCCCGGCTTAGTTTCCTCTTTTTTTCCCAAACCCCATTCTCATCCCTGAGGTTAACCTTGATCATGAGCTGGTCTTTCCAACAGAGATAATGACAACTAATCTCAGACCAGACCTCATCTTGTGGTCATCATCGCAGAAGTTACTCTACATCGTGGAACCAGCAGTACCTTGGGAAGCTGCAGTGGGAGAGGCGTACGAACGGAAAAGCCTAAAATACGCTGACATAGCAGCCCAGGCAGAACAACATAATTGGCGTACCAAGGTGTTCCCGGTAGAGGTTGGGTGTAGAGGATTTGTTGCCATGACTACATCTAGACTGCTGAAGAGAATGGGAGTGCGAGGACAGGCCTACCGGCAAGCAATAAAATCACTATCGCAGGCTGCTGAGGGAAGCAGCAATTGATTGTGGATCAAAAGGAAAGAGGGCTGCAAGATGACCAGAGGGGTAATAGCAGAGGGGGGTACACCTGGGACGCCAGGTTGTTGCCGTTGAGCCCTCTGGAGGTGTTGTGGGCATAAATCAACAAAACACTGAGGATGGAAGGTGCCCACCTGATGACCCCAGTGACGCAATTTTACCCTTCTCCCACTCAAGACACCAGGCAAGAAGCAATGCTGTTACGTTAAGGGATTGTACCATCAAGTCCTATAAGCTCTAAACCCGGGGCACACCACAAGTGATGTCCATGAATGGTGATTTTTGCTCACCTATTTGTACAAGTTGTTGTCTGTTACTTAAATAGCTTTCCACCCAACTCAGTCTGACCCCTCTTATCCCATACCTTTCCAGTTTCCTCAGTAGAATTCTGTGCTCACTGGTGTCAAAAACTTTCTTTAAATCTGTAAATACTCCTACAGCAAACTTTTTTTTATCTATACAACTAGTGATTTCTTCTGCAAGTTCAGTGAATGCCAAAGATGTAGATTTGTCCACTCTAAAACCATGCTGACTGTCTGTAAGGACGCTGTGTTTTTCAATGAAATTATCTGGTCTTTTAGTGGAAATTTTTCAAGTATTTTGGAGAACTGTGAGAGTAAAGAGACCACCCTGTAATTTGTGAAATGATGACCGTCTCCTGTTTTGTGTAGTGGTATTACTTTTGCTATTTTCATTTTGTTTGTATGTTTGTGCATACAATTGTAATCTCAAAAGACCCCCGAGAACAATGGTATGGGAATGTAGCTTTGCATTTGTACACCCAGATGTCCCACTTTTTTATTTAGAGCTGATTCACATTTTCTGTGCAGCACAGAGATCTCATTATAATCTATATTTTGCTAATTTTCCAACAAGTTACCAGCAGAAAAAAGTGCAGTGTAGATGTTTCTTTGTTAATTTAGTTCCAGGTGGATCTTACCCTTTCCAAGCTCTCAATAAAGGGATTTGCTACTTTTCTGCAGGTCTGCTTTGCTAACACAGTCTTCCTAGAGCCAATTGACAGTATTGAGCACATCCCTCCTGCTCGCTGGAAGCTCACTTGCTACATCTGCAAACAGCGTGGATCGGGAGCCTGCATCCAGTGTCACAAGGCCAACTGCTACACGGCTTTCCACGTCACATGTGCCCAGCAGGCAGGCCTCTATATGAAGATGGAGCCCGTCAGAGAGACGGGGGCCAACGGGACGTCTTTCAGCGTCCGCAAGACGGCGTACTGTGACATCCACACACCACCAGGTTCAGCCCGGCCTTTAGGTGGGGTGGGTGGGGCCAGTATGGGATCTTCTCACAGTGAGGGAGAGCTGGAGGAGGATGATGATCCCAGCATCGGCCCTGACGAGGACTCCAAGGGCTGGAGCTCGGAGCGAGCCAAGAGGGCGAAGGCCAAGTCCAGGCTGAAGATGAAAAGAGCGAGGAAGATCTTAGCTGAGAGGAGAGCTGCTTCACCGGTGGTGTCTTTACCCTGCATACCTCCACACAGGTATACACAGACTACAGTGGTACTCTAAATACTCCACAGCTCCAAAAACTTTCTGTAATAAAAAACAGTACGCAGAATTATACCAGTCTTTGTGAGCTTGTTTGTTTTCTACTGTAAACACAACCATTAAAAGCAGCGTTTGCTTCTCATAGGCTGAGCAAAATCACTAGCAACTTGACAGTGCCCAGGAAAAGCCAGTTCATGCAACGACTCCACAGCTACTGGACCCTGAAGAGGCAAAGCCGCAATGGTGTACCTCTTCTGCGCCGGCTTCAAACACACCTGCAGTCACAGCGGCGCATTGAACCGCTTCCACCGCAGCCTTCAGCACAGCTTCCCGGGGTTAGTTGGGATTGCATGGCGTGAAGTTTGACTCATTCAGCTGTCTTAACAATGTTTTCACCAGCATGCTCATGTGTTTGTGGTGGTGTTTCAGAGGGACAGTGAAGAGAAGCAGACTGCTTTAAAGGAGCAGCTAAAGGCATGGCAGAGACTGAGGCACGATCTGGAAAGGGCGAGGCTCCTGGTGGAGCTCATCCGCAAGAGGGAAAAGCTAAAGAGGGAGACGGTAAGACACCAACGATGGCAAGAGTGCTTGTTGTCAGATGGTGTATACTTTTTATTTCACTGCTGAGTTAATGTGAGTTTGTAAATTGATAAGACTTTGCCTGTGCTCAGATTAAAGTGCAGCAGATGGCACTGGAGATGCAGCTGACTCCCTTCCTGGTGCTGTTGAGGAGTACACTGGAGCAGTTGCAGGAAAGAGACACTAACAACTTTTTCACTGAGCCTGTACCACTGGCAGAGGTAAATACATGCAGTGCATGCATACACGCGGATCAGAATGTTTAATGTGTATTTGTGGTTTGGTTGTTTTGTGACATCCTCAAGCTCACTACTCCACATTGAAGTGTAATGCTGTAGAAAAATTTTGGTTGGCACATACAGTACATCAGTTTTGAATTCAATAAATAAAATAAATAGAATACTGCTGCAAAATGTTGGTTCTCCAGTAAATAAAATAAAATCCCAAATAAATTAACAGTCTGTCAAATGTTTTAATTGATCGCAAATTCCACCACTGATGAGCAACGTTTACATAATGTCACACCTCTACAGCAGTCATCATTAGCATCTCTTGAAACAACAAGCTTTGCCACTCAGTATCACATTAGCCATTCAAATTGAAGATTCCAGAATACTGATATTTAGCCATGTTTCAATGAAAACAAAAGCACAGCAGTTCCTCACATTACTCTATGCAGACTTTAGATGTGGTCCATTTTATTCTCCAGAGTGCCTTAAGTAGACAGCTTAAATTAACCACCAGCCAAGCCAAGATGCTAGAATGTTGTCCATTAGTCATATTTCAATAAAACAAAATGCATAACAAACCCTACCATGGTGGTGAGCAGACCTCAACAGCTGTGTGTGGTCCATTTTATTGTTGAGGGACTGTACCATAGCCAGGAGAATGATTGGGATAGTTCACTGATTTGGGTTAGCTGGTAGCCTAGCCTGGATGATTACTTGCTTTCCTCTGCTTTGCTTCCTCTTGCACCACTTATGCCATTGCCTGTACTGGAGGGAGTAGCAGCGTGGAGCCTTGTGTTGTCGTAGACTATAGAAGTAGTCACCCGTTGTATGGTCTCAAAGGTTACGATGTACAGTTAGGCCAAGCATAACATTAACTTTTACACAAAATAAGAAAAAAAGAGGAGAAACCACTGTACTGTTGGAAAGAGGGGCCATATGATTCCCTCTTGTTGTCCCACATGTAAATATGTCCATGTGAAAAAAACATCCCTTACTGTATATACTGTCAGGCTGTACTATTTTGGGACACATTTGTACCATTCTGAGAGGGTCGTACCAAAATGGTTTAGTACATGTATGTGTACCATTGCACCCATACTCCTCATACTTCATTTAACTTGTGTACTAGATGGGTGATACCTTCACCTTATGAAACTTTTACAAAATATAAAGCTTTTTGAAAATGCAGGTTACAGCTGCAAACAAAATCATTCAACCCCCATTGCATTTTAGGTTTATTGGCAAAAATTAAAAAAAAAAAATCGGGTGATTACAATAAACAAATTACACAAGACCAGTTTAAATAGTTAAGCAAAACTAATATTACAAGGACTTTATCCAAATTCAACACTAAATCCTACTTTCAATGACTACTGCAGGCTCAAAATTATTCATGGTGCCCATCTCAGTCGCCTGACTTGAACCTCATTGAAAATCTCTGGTGGGATTTGAAAGAGGCTGTTGCAGCACACAAACCCAAGAATATTAGTGAACTGAAGGCCTTTGCCTATGAGGAATGGGCTAAGATTCTTCAGGAACGCTGCCAGAAGCTGGTGTCTGGCTATGCATCACGTTTGCAGCAGGTCATAACAGCAAAAGGCTGCTCTACTAAGCATTAAAGATGTTTGTCATGAAGGGGTTGAATAATTTTGAGACTGCAGTAGTCATTAAAAGTGGCATTTTGTGTTGAATTTGGAGAAACCACTTGTAATATTAGTTGTGTTGAGCTATTTAAATTGTTCTTGTTTGATTTGTTTATTGCAAACAGCTGCTAGTTTGTACATTTTGCTAATAAAACTTAAGTTGCAGTGGGGTTGAATAATTTTGATTGCAAATGTATGTGTCTGACCACTACCCTCTGTTCCACAGGTGCCAGACTATCTGGACCATATTGACACTCCAATGGACTTTCAGACCATGTGGAACCTGCTGGAGTCTCACCACTACCTCACATTTGAGGCCTTTGAGGCCGATTTTGGCCTCATAGTCAACAACTGCCTCAAGTACAATGCCAAGGACACCGTTTTTTATCGGGCTGCCCTGCGGCTCAGAGAGATGGGTGGCACTGTCCTACGAGTAGCGAGGAGGCAGGCTGAGCGGATAGGCTTTGATTACGAGGCCGGTCTGCACCTCCCCCGAGAGCCAAGCCCAGAGAGCCAACGTGACCAAGAGAGGGAGCGAGAGAGGGAGGGAGAAAGAGAGCGACCCTTGTCTTCAAATGAAGATGGTGAGTGTTCATCTGTCGCTTGGTTGAAAATGGTGAAAGACAAAATATTTCTTATAGTTCACATTCCACATCCAAAAGAAGGCACTGGGAGAACAAAGTAGTTTGAGTGGAAATGCCACTCAAACTACTTTGAGTGGCAAAACACATTTGTTTTTTTTTGTTTTTTTTTTAAACTTTATTTTTATTTGAGTTTTTTGTTACAGAACACTCAGAACACAGTAACCTTGCACAGACAGTCAAGTCGAAACTGAGGGAAAAAAAAAAAAGCCCACACAACTGTTTGGAGGGGAAAAAAGAGAAATCCATCAGTTCTGTTATTCCAGTCCACTTCTGTAATTATTTTTTGGTGGGTTGTGGTTGTATAGTGGGCCTGTACAGGTGAAGGATATATACTTTAAGGCAGGTGTCCCCAAACTTTCTCCTGTGAGGGCCACATAACTTTTGCCTTCTCTGATGGGGGCTGGGGTCAGTTTGTAACAGAAAAAGTGTGACGATCGCACGGGTGCCTAAAAGTAAACATTTATTGTTTTCCAGAAAGCCACACATAACCAAATATTAATAACCCTTTCCGGGATCTTCACAGGAAAAAAAGTCAGAAAATAAATAATAACACTATTTATGAAATAAATAATAACCAAATAACCCTCTTTGGGTTCTTCACAGAGAAAAAGTCCATGGAACATTAACTTTCTGTTGTGCCGTGCACAGTCTTAACAGGTAAAAGTTCAGCTTAGTTGTTAGAGCAGAATCTCTTACTTAAATGACTCATATGAGCAGTCTCTCAAAGTTCTTGTGTTTCTTCCTTATAATCCTTTTGTAGGTTCCAGCAGGCTTGTAGACACCGCTGTTGAACAGCCTTTTCTTTGCATTGAACAAAAAAATAATTGTTTGTCCACTGCAGGTTAAATACCCTGCATTCTGAATCAATTTTTCTCTTACCTAACCTTTTTGCCATTATTCCGTTTTATTTGACAGGGGTGAGTCTAGGATTTTTTTTTTCTGAGGGGCGGGGGGGGGGGCGTTCAGATAGGGGCATAGACTGCAGAAGGGTGGAATAGAATGTCACGTTCTTTGCGTGTATTAGTCTCGATCGCGTGGCCAGACTGAAAAAAAAAAATCATAACGCTTACCAGTGTGGAGGCAAAAAATAGTCCACAGCGCGGCAGAAGGGAGAGACAGTCCATTCACGTCAGGTCACCAGTGTGGGGGAAAAAATAAGTGCAGGCGGACACAGCAAGCTGAAGTTTAAAGGTGTTTTATTCCTCCATCATGAGGCTCACCCAGCGCTCTGGCTGCGCGCTGTGAGTGAGCCCTGAGTAGCTGTCTAAGAGTGAATTCTAAGTGCGATAGTGAGGCGTGTACAGTCAGCTCTTTTATACAGTGATACAGAGAATGCATGGCACAGAATGCATGGCTGAGCACACACTCAGCAGGGGAACGAGATGGCGCTCGGCCAGCTTTGGAAGCGAGGTGCGGGAAAAGCTCTGTGCAGGAGAAGGTGGAGGGGGGTGGGGGTAAGCGTCTCTGGTATTGCTCAGGGGGCCGTGCCAAATATGGAGGCGGGCCGTATCCAGCCCGCAGGCTGTAGTTTGGGGACCACTGCTTTAAGGTAAAAACACAAAAAAACATTAGATTTTCCATTTCTATAGAGAACAAGTACAAACATACACATGTATTACAAAAGTAACAGACAGTCATCAGAGTACTTACCAAAGTGCATCTACGCTCTCTGAAAGTATTCCCACCTTTTAACATGTGTTATGGTTTGTGTGTGATGATGTTGTCAACCTTGCTTTTTAGATAAATTGTCCATTTTTCCAGTAGTTAAATTTATCCAGACAGAGATTTAGGGAAAATGTGATCTTTTCCATACTATAGTTTTCTTTTACTATTTCTATCCATTCCTCAATTGTTGGAGGCTCCTTGGATAGCCATTTTCTAGTTTTCTTACTGACTGCCAACATTATTCTAATCAAGTACATGTCACTGGGGTTATTTGCCGATATGTTTCTGAGATATATTTTACAAAAATCTTGTTTGGTCTCATAGCCCAGTATTAAAGTAATCTTTTCTTTTAGTTCTGACCAATAGGGTTGGATGACAGGACTCCCCCAAACCATATGGAAATGGTTTGCAAGTGAGTCTCCACATTCCCTCCAGCAGCGCCCACTTCCTGGCTGACCCGTTTGATGTCATTTTAATTTAGGAGTGATAAAAAGTCTAATCAAGTTTTTCCAAGCAAATTCCCTCCATAATCCCAAATTTGAGGTTCTCAGCTGAGATTACAGATATTAAGCCAGTCTTCCTCTGTGATAGTCACCGAGGCTTCTTTCTCCCATTTTGCTGTAACATAAGAGTGTAGAGATCACACTGTACAAGCAAGAATATATTCCCGCAATAAGTCTTGTTTTTCTAAATGGTATTTATCTTTAAGTTTCTGAAAATTATACATAATTCACCTTTATCAGATTAGATTAGATTCAACTTTATTGTCATTACACATGTATGAACACAAGGTAACGAAACACAGTTTAGCATCCAATCAGAAGTGCAAAGGACAGCAGTGCAGTATATACGGTAATTAACAGTATGTGCAATTTAAGCAAATATATGCAAATAAATGTAGCAGTGCAGAAAGTTAAGAGTACTGTTATGTGCAAATAATGTACAATAAGTTAGATGGCCAGTTATGTACAGGTGAGGATGGTAATCGATGATGGTAAGAGAGTCAGCGGGGAACTAAGTTCAATAACGTGACAGCTGTTGGAAAGAAACTGTTCCTAAACCTGCTGGTTCTAGTCCGAAGGCTTCTGAAACGCCTTCTGGAGGGGAGAAGCTGGAACAGTCCATGAGCAGGATGGTTGGAGTCCCTAAGAATGCTGCGTGCCCGGTGCAGACATCTTTTCCTGTAGACGTCCTCTATAACTGGAAGTGGAGTCCCTGTGATGCGTTGGGCGGTTTTCACCACCCGCTGCAGCGCCTTACGGTCAGCGACAGAGCAGCTCCTATACCAGACTGTGACACAGTTGGTCAGGGTACTCTCTATCATGCAGCGGTAGAAGTTGCCCAGGATGTCAGTTGACAGATGGTTCTTCTTCAGTGTCCTCAAGAAGAAGAGGCGATGATGGGCCTTCTTGATCAGGCTGGTGGTGTTAACTGACCAGGAAAGGTCCTCCGAGATGTGGGTCCCCAGGAATTTGAAGCTGGGGACACGTTCAACAGCTATGCCATTGATATGGATGGGGTCATGTGTCTCTCCCCTCTCCTTCCTGTAGTCCACTATGAGCTCCTTGGTTTTGCTGGTGTTAAGGAGCAGGTTATTGTCAGCGCACCAAGTAGCCAAGTGCTCAACCTCTGCCCTGTAATCTGACTCATCGTTGTCCCTGATGAGTCCGATCACCGTGGTGTCATCCGCGAACTTTATGATGGAATTGGATCCATACATAGGCCTGCAGTCAGATATATGAAAGTAAGTTGTGATGCCTTTATTCAACCAGTATTTGAATTGCATATCCAGTTGGGCTGGTTTGAAGTCCTTGTCATTTTGTTTGTGGTTTAATATCATGTAAAGAAGGGAACTGACATGTGAAGTGGAATTGTGAATTTCTGGTGAAAAGGAGTAGTACACTCTAATGTACAATCTTAACTGAGTGCAGATTATTGTTGTGAAAGAAGAGTGAAAGGTAGGGGGATATGATACTAGAACCCTAAACAGGTGACTTGATCTATACAGCTTACAGTAGAGGAAAAGTGATTTTGTTGCATTAAATCCCCATGACCAGTAGATGGTGCTTGACATTATGTTCTTTTGTTGTTGTTTTTGGTTTTTTTTTTTTTTTTTTTTTGTCTTTTCAGTTACTTTAAGACCACCAGAACCCCTATTTTGGGTTTTGGGGTGTAACAGTTTTGAAAATGAGGACAAAATTGCTATACAGCCAAAGTCCAGTATTTCATTAATCATGCATGTGTGCAGTCATGTCTGAGATAAGACAATTCATACTTTGAATATTCATCCATTTGTGGAAAAAAAGGGGTCTGAATGAAGGTTGTGGTCCCGAATTTGTGATGATTTCCTTTTTAAATTGTTTAAAAATAGATTTGATTAGAAAATACAATTGACATGTTTTGTTGGCATCACAGAGAAGACACACATTTGCATGCTGTGGTCATCTAATTAATAAGACATTAAGTCTCCCAAACATCTTGGGTGGAAACAGTCTGCACTTCTTTGTTTTTATTATTTTTTCCCTTTTTAACCAGGTAATTTTGAGTTTGGCTCTGAAATTCTCTTCTCTTGCTACCTCTCACAGAGTTGCAGCTACCAGAGAACAGACGGCGGCTTCCGCTGGAAGAGCAGCTACGTTACCTGCAGGACCGTCTCGATGAGGTTAGCTCAGGGAAGCACAGCATTGGTCAGTCTCGCAGAGCAAAAGCTCTGAGGAAAGAGATCAGCGTGATCAAGAGGAAGCTTGCGCACCAGCGGGAAGGAGGCTTGGGCAGCATGGGCGGCCGGGAGTCCGTGGGTGTAGACCGGGGTTCATCTCTCGTCCATCACTCGTCCGCCGTACACCACGATGAGGGGGGAGAGAGCAGCAGCCAGGAGATTGGTGGAAAGGGTGTGTCTAGGAACGCATGTTTGTACCATTAGGCTGCGTGTCCACCAAATGCATTTTTTGTCACCCCAAACATCTTTTTTTCAGGGATTGTGTGCTGCATTCTGGAAAAAAGTCTGTGCCCTGTATCCCAGCAACAGCTTGTTACTCACAGCTCAGCACTTCCGCTTTTCCTATGGTCAGAGTTTCTACTAATATTTTAACAGCAGTCTCTAAGTAACAATGGACAGGAAATGTATTCTAGCATTGGTAGCAGCTCTGGATGCAAAATATGATGACACAGAAAACAGGAGTCTGAGTACAGACTGTACCAGTGTCCTATATCCCGCCCTTCCTTATTCTGATTGGCTGCTTTGAAAGGTCTGACATTGACAAGCTCAGCTGTAGTCTGAAAAGCTGAATTTTTTTCAACTCTGAGCGTCCTGAGCACCACGACAAAAAGCGGCCACCGCTGAGAGCATTTCAACGCCAAGGGCCCTCAGCGCCGTAGATGCTGAACTACATAGAGAATAAATAGAAAATAGTCACCCACAGCTGAAAAAATGTGTTTGGTGGACACGCAGCCTAAATGTGCAGTATAAGAATCATCTTAGCTTTTTTGTTTTTTTTTTGAAAAGGTCGAAAAGTGATAGTTTGGTTGTGTTTTTAACTTGTAAACCTCTCTCTCCATCAAGATCTGAATGTGTCCTCATCTGCCCTGACTTCAGAGGTGGGCCGTCGGACATCTGTCCTCTTCTCCAAGAAGAACCAGAAAATATCTGGACCCCCCCAAAAGGCCAGGACGCCCTCCCAAGAACCGGGATTCAGGGTATCTTGGGTCAGGGGTGAGCCAAAGCCCCATCGGTCCCCCACAACTGCCCCTGCTGTCACCGAGCAGACAGAGGAAGAGGCCGCGCAGCCCCCACAGCACCTCCACTTCTGATAGTGACAGCGACAATGACGATCTGCTGCCAGGTACAGTAAATGTGCAAAGTAAACTTTTCCTGTCTCATTTTTTTTCCACACACTCAATTGGTCGTGTGTGTGTGTGTGTGTGTGTTTTCCCAGGTTTGCCAAGTAATGGGTTTGATACAGGAAGCCAGCCGGTAACGGAGAGCTTCCGCGTGTACAGAAATGATGCTCGTCTCCCTCGTTCAAGCTCGGACTCCGAGTCGACAACCAGCAGCAGCAGCAGTGCAGCTTCAGACAGGACCAGGTGATTACAGCTCATGTGCAGCGTTCTTTGCAATTTAGCAAAAAAAAAAAAAAAAAGGACCCACAACAGACATTCAGTCACTGCATTTATTTTCCTGACTATATTCATTTTACTGCTTTTTGTTTCATAACAATATTTTATCAAGAAAACTATTGAAGTCTGCTATAAATACTTGCAATTACGTTATATTTACCTTGACATTCCCCCGTTTTCTCTCTCAGCACAACTCCCTCTAAGCAAGGCAGAGGAAAAGCGTCATTTTCTCGCCCAACCTTCCCGGACGACAGCAGTGAAGAGACATCGGGCACCGAAAACGATTCCTACTCAGCTGGAGGATCGCGTGGAGTTTCGCATTGTAAGCATGTGTTCTGCAGCGCCTGAGCACTTAATTTATTCTTATTTCTATAGTGAGCTTATGGCTTGTAGTGAGCTCGTTACCTCAGCAGTGTGACAGAGACGAGATGTGGTGAGGGATTCAGGTACGTGTGTTTTTGCCTGTGACCTGCAGCTGTGTAGATGCATTTAAAACATGTCATACTATTTTAATATGCATCCATGCTTTGATACAAGCTGTCCAATCAGTCCCTCCAGGATTTCGCGATGTTGCGTTTGCACGATTTCACGTGAAATCATTGATTGACCTTGCCTTTTTGTCGTCAACTTCCACCGATTTCGCCAATCAAATTTGTCCCTGAGTTGTGCTCAAACGCTCAGTCTAACCAATCAAATGCGTTGCTGTACCGCACTCATTTCCGTGTTCACAGTGAGTACTAACGAAACACATCAGCAAAAAAAACGGTGTGTGATTTAAAGAAACACTCACCCGCGAGTTTTCCCACACCGTCCCGTCCTTCATCTCCCCTGGCTCGTCGGTGGATGTTTCTTCATGTCTCGTCTGCATCCTGACAGCGTGTGTGAAGTGTCGGGTTTGTGTTGAAAAACGTCTGCCTGCCTGAAAGCACCCCATCGCAGGAGTGCGTGTGAGGACAGATACCGTAAAACTGCAAACAAATGAACAAATATTACACTAAAGCCAGTGTTTGAACATTTTATACATCTTTAGAGGTAAAATCATCACTACATCTTGTCAATGAGCTTTAAAGCTGTGAATCTCCGGTCTGAACACAGACCGACGCGTGCCCCCGCCCTGGCAAGCCCCCAAGGAGAGCCCCTCCTCCTGGTACAACTCCCGGTAAAGGAACGATGAGTATCTGATGAGACAGGTGTGTGTGAAGACATGCAACAGATAGACAGACAGGTTGGAGAGTTAGGCATGGAAAGAGAGAGAATAACCAGTAATTTTTTTTTTCAGAATAGACAGTACAGAGCAACAGAATAAATTATTGACCTTTTCCTGTCCGCTCGGTACCAAGTGGTTGGGGACCGTAGGGAGTTTTCAAATGAAGGTGCTGCCAGTAATTTCCAAATCTGTACTCTTTGACATGCATTCAATGCAATTTAGCTGTGTTTAATGGCTATTGTGCACAAAAGTTTTTTTTTTTTTTTTTTACAGCATAAGTTTCTGCTTAATTTACAAATCACTGTTTAATAGGAAATTTTTGACAATCCTGTGCTTTTCTTGTAGTGTATAGAATATCATTGCGGTAAACTATGGGATACAATTTGTAATTCTTCCCACAACGTTTAGTGCAAAAAAAACTCTCAAAACATTACAACTTTTATTGCAACTTTAAAATAAATAAAAGCCTCCCGCGAATTCAGGCTTTTTGGGCCACAACAATCATAAAAACACCCCGCAAAATCTTGGAGGGACTGTCCAATCCAGCACACGTACTGTAAGCGGTATTTGTTGTCTTCATGGAGGAGAAAGTAAAGCATAGTTAAAGATGAGACATTTTGAATTACAAAGCTCAAATAAGATCTAACAGTATTTTTTTTCATAACACCACACATACCACAACCTGTATAATTTCCAGCATTGTAAAAATAATCAGTCATACATTTTAAATTATAAGGATATGCATTTTTCTTTGATAAATGCTTAGACTATGTTAGAACATAGCCTTAACGTTCTGCTAGAAGTGAGCTTACATCCTGGAAACTGTCTGTCTTACCGTCAGTGGTGCGCAGCCGGGATAGGTCATCATGTTGGATGACGTCTGACGACTACTCTTCTCTGGAAGCCCTGGACCTGGTTTGGGCCAAGTGCAGAGGCTACCCTTCATATCCTGCTCTGGTGAGACACAAGTACACAATACAGAAAGCATCAACTTAAGTCAAATGAAGCAAAATCTTTTTTGTATTTCTTAGCTGCAACTATAATCCTCTACATGCAACCATTTGCCCACAGATAATTGACCCAAAGATGCCCAGAGAGGGAGTGTTCCACCGGGGTGTCCCGATTCCTGTTCCTCCCCTAGATGTGCTGAAACTTGGGGAGCAGATGACCCAGGAGGCCAGAGAACACCTGTTCCTGGTCCTGTTCTTTGACAACAAAAGAACATGGTCAGTGCCCTGGGTTAGCTTGGCTTTTTATGTACAGTATATGCACACTTTGTTTATTCTTGCTGACACGGTGTACTTCATTCAAAGTGACAAAACAGTGTAGAGAAAAATGGAAGCTGTAAGCAGAATAAGCTCCTTGTGTTACTGGATGTGAACCCACGTGTCATTCTGTGGCTAGACTTCAAAGCAAACTACAGTCTCAGCTCTGAAAGTGCAACGCCTGAACATTTAGCAGAAATAGGACAAAAGCGGTTTTTGAGAACTTAGGGGAAATAACATGCTGTCTTTTAGGTCAGGTGTGCTCTGTAGTCACATCTGTTTGTTTTGCTGTTTGAACACAAAAGCCATGACAAGTGGTGTGCCATTTTCTTCATTCTCCCATTTAAACAGCATTGTCCAAAGTATGGCCCAGGGGCCATTTCAGCCCACATGTCTTTTTTTTTAAGATTTATTTTCTAGCATTCTTGCCATAATTGGGTACAGTGAAGAGGGAGATGGGAAATGGGGTGAAGAGCAGGGGAGAGACATGTCAGAGAGCTTGCTCTGGCTGGGAATCGAACCTGGGATCATTGCAGTTGAGTGACCTGTTCTTGTGATATGAGTCATCATCTTAGGCCACTGGATGTCCCTTCACGGGTCATTAATGGAATATGGCCAATGTCAATAAATTTCTCTTTTTAATGCATTTTTTTAGTTTCAGCATGAGGTGTTGCTGATGTCATCCTACAGGGATTGGTGTTAGTAGTTTTACCCACATAAGATTAGGGAAAGTGTGCATATGATTTGCCAAGAATCTGAGTGATAAAAGAAAATAAGGTTGGAAACTATTATGCTGTTTCCTGTGTATTAGCAGAAGTTTGGCCTGTCACTCACAGCTCCACACTTCGGCATGGAGACTCAACTTACTGTTCTATACTGCAACAAACCTGTAAGAATACACACGTCCCTCCAAGCTTTTGCTTCCATTGATCATGTTATCCTTGTAGTCTAATTCTGATTGGCTGGTTAGAGAGGTAGAGCTGTGGCCAAGGGGGCAAAAAAGTGGCCTACCCCTCCCCATCTTACAATAAGATGACATCAGTTTTATTTCATGCGTTAGTATGCCTTGTAATAGAAAATCATGGTTCTGTGATTGTTAAAGTGTGGAAGAACATGGTAAATTAACCCCTTCTTTGCAGCCACATGTAAAAATTGTAAAATCAATACCATGACCCATATAGTTTGCAAATTTGAGCTTAAATGGACAAAATGGGTGTCTAATCCACAATTCTGAAGAAAACACAGATCAGCCTTTTACTTTCATTCACTTCAGTGGGACATGGTAAGATCCTGTTACAATTTTAACTCTTTAAACATGGATTTCATACCCTTTTTTCAGGTTTTGCTCAGAAAGAGCATTTCCTTTACTGAATTCTTTCTGTTTCTTGGAAACTGGTTAAAATCTCTCTTTTTGAAAATGTAGATTTGAACCTGCACCATTACACTGATTAAAAAAAAAAAAAAGTGTTTTCTGGGAATAAAACTTTTTAGCAGAAAACAAAGTGCAAAAACATACAACAATCAGCTTTTCCAGTTGCTTATTCTCACTTTATTCTTCAGAAAACAATACCGGAAAACTGGCCCAACACCCATGATCAGAAATAATTTCTTCAGTCTTTTTTTCAGTTCTGAACTTGACTGGTCATTATTTTGTCCATTTTAACACCCTGGATGCTGAATGTTATTGGAGGCAAGTGTAAGTCATTGCATTTCTGTACCTTGGGCCAGTGCATAATTCTCATGATTTAGGGTTATCACAGTATGCCTTTTTCAGGATAATGTTTAGGATCACCAGTGTATAGAGGGGATATGCATGATGTCCCAAAACAGAACTCATGGCATTTACAAAACACTGAGTGGCAAAAATGAGTGGAGGTATTATGGTGTATGCAGTAAAACACAAAAAACACATACAGTATTCAGTCACAGCAATACACAGAGTACCTGTTTACATTGTGGAGAGCTAATTTTATCATTCCACCTTGTATTAATTGACAAAAAACAGATAAACGAATAACTAGAAAAGCACTCAGAGAGTGCAGACCTCTACCAAGGCTCCTTCCGTCCCTCATGGATCACCTCCAAAATGTAATGGGTTTGTGTGTCGGCCTAGAGCCACTTCTGGTGAAAATTGCATCAAAGTCTGTCCGTTAGACTTCCGGTTATGGCGGCCGCCTAGAAGGACACGTATCACTCTGCTCTGCCCCTGGAAATAAAAATTCGGCAAATAACTCTCTCGTTTGGAACAGAACTTTTCCCAGCGTTTGGGTGAGGATATGCCGGTGAAGACTAAGGCTGGGAAATCAGGAGGGGGAAAAATTGAATCGCCGAAGCAGTCCAAATTAACGGACTTTAAAGTTTGTGGCGCAGTAGAAAAAGCTGCGGATATGGCGGATGAAACTAGCGGTGGTGCGGTAACTGCTGCTGCTGACGATGACGGCACAGGTGCAGTGCTGGCTGCCATTAGCTCAATGAGAGCAGACTTTTCCGCTAAACTTGATGGGATTATGGCAGCGTTGGATGCAATGAGAAAGGAGTTGGGTGACTGCGTGGAGCGAGTGATGCAGGCGGAGCTTCGTGTCTCAAGTGCGGAGGATGAAGTTAGCGGACTTCAAATAAAGGTGCGCACTTTGGAAAAAAAAAAATAAAGATCTGGAAAATAGTGTTCTGGACTTGGAATCTCGGTCCAGAAGGAACAACCTGAGGCTGGTGGGTTTACCGGAGGGAGCCGAAGGTCGTGATTCATGCTCCTTTTTGGAGGGGTGGATCCCGGAGGCGCTGAACAACGCGGAGCTAAAATCATCAGTCGTCTTGGAAAGCTCCCACCGAATTGGCCCACCGAGAGGTAACAAGGCAGCACCGAGGACGCTAATTATGAAGTTTCTCAGCTACAGAGACAGGATGACGATCTCCAACGCGGTGCGGGCCAAAGGAGAAATTAAATACCAAGATCAGCAGGTGCGGTTCTACCCAGATCTGGCCTCAGGAATCCAACAATTAAGGAAGCAGTTTGACCCCATCCGCAAAGAACTGCGCAACCTTGAGATTCGTCATGGAGTGATTCACCCTGCAAGACTTCTGGTCACATATGAGGGCAGAACACGCATCTTCAAGACCCCCGAGGAGGCGCAGGAGCTCATCAAGAAGATCCAGGAAGAGACTGGTGGGAGCTAAGCATGAACAGAATATAGGGTAGAATATTTGAGCATTTAACTGATTAGAAGCATATAACAAGATTACAAAATATAGAATGTATTACATATTAAAAAAAAAAAAAAAAAAAAAAAGTACAAAATTGCTAAAAAAAATTTGGAGTTAAATTGGAAAATTACAGAAGAGAGTTAATGTTACGTTATTAAAAGCAGTAGAGTTAGGGTGATTGGGAGGATGAAGAAGGAGTGGCTTTGGCTGTTCCTCGTGGGTGTGGAACGGTCTATGGCTATATCGGGAGACGGAATTTTTCTTTTGCTTTTGGGGGGATTGCCACAAATGTGGGAAGGGGGAATTTGTTTGTGTGTAGTTTGTAGGGTGAATGTTCAACCACTCATTTTTTTGCTTTTCTGTTTGAGCATGTTTACACTGCAAGGTAATCCCAAACTCCCTATTGATTATAAATCAAAGCGTTAATCTTAATTTAACTTCATGGAATTGCAGAGGTCTACAAAATTTAAAAAAACTTAAACAAGTTATGAATAAAATAAAAGACATGGGTTCAAAAATTGTGTTTTTACAAGAAACTCATCTAATAGAGCAAGATGTAAAAAGAATTAGGAGTAGATGGCAAGGAAGTGTATTCACCTCTTCATTTTCATCCCGAGCCAGGGGAGTTATGACTCTCATACATAAATCAGTCCCATTTCAAGTGAAAAATGTAATTGGAGACAAATTTGGAAGATATGTAATCATTCAAGGATCTTTGCTATTAGAAAACATAAATTTGGTGAACTTATATGGTCCCAATATAGATGATCAAAAGTTCTTTGCCAATTTATTTCTTATCTTATCATCACTTACAGGGCAACATATAATAGCAGGGGATTTTAATTGTACATTGAATCCCAGTATAGATAGATCAACAGGACTGGACTGTACGCACAATGGATGTAGGATGACCATTAATCATTTTATGAAAGAATTGAAATTGATAGATATATGGAGAGAAATGAAACCACAAGTTAAAGCATACTCTTGTTATTCCAATACCTACAAGACATTCTCACGTATAGATTATTTTTTGATCTCCACAGAATTAAGGTCCAAGATTCAAAACTGTTTTTATGATAACATCGTGATGTCTGATCATGCACCCTGCTGTCTAATGTATGTAGATAAGAAATTGACAAAGGAACCAGGTAGATGGCAATTTCAGCATAAATGGCTTCAGGATGAGGAATTTGTTAAGTATATAGAAAAACAGATAGATGAGTTCTTTGATATCAATACTACACAAACATCAGCATGTGTAAAGTGGGAGGCTTTCAAAGCTTTTATTAGGGGACATATTATTAGTTATACAGGTTCAAAATCTAAGAAGACTCGAGAGGAGAGAGTCCAATTGGAACATAAAATAAAAATTCTTCAAGAAAGAGTATATGCAGGAAGAGATCCAAGGTTGGAGAACGAATTACTGATTTTGAGAGCTGAATATGACAAAAAATCAGCGAATAGAGCTGCCTCGAGTCTTCTAAGATTGAAACAATCTTTTTATGAACAAGGTGAAAAATCAGGAAAGTTATTGGCATGGCAGATTAAACAATTAGAATCTAAAACACCAATTACCAGTATTATAAGTAACGGACAGGTAGTTATAGATCCTTCAGAAATTAATAGAGCCTTTAGAGATTACTATGAAAAATTATATGATACCAAAAATGAATCTGACTTAACAAAACTACATGGGTTTTTGAATGAACTATTTATACCGTGTATTCCAAATGAAAATAGGGAGATACTGGAGTCTAAAATTAGTCAAGAAGAAGTTGGACTAGCCATTGATAATATGAAATCAGGAAAAAGTGCAGGACCAGATGGTCTTCCAGTTGACCTTTATAAAAAATTTAAGAATAAATTAACAAAACCTTTTTTGGAAATGGTTTTAGAAGCATTTCAAAATAGTAATTTACCATCATATATGAATAATGCCTTAATTATACTGTTGCCAAAACCAGGTAAGCCCTCTAATAAATGTGAAAATATGAGACCAATAAGCCTATTAAATGCCAACCTTAAGATAATTTGTAAAATTTTAGCAAGACGAATACAAGAAATTTTACCAAATATTATTAATCGAGATCAGAATGGCTTTATAAAGGGAAGACAAGGCTTCCATAATGTAAGAAGACTATTTAATATTATTTATTCTAATAAAGAAGCACCTGATACAGCTCTCCTATCACTGGATGCCGAAAAAGCCTTTGATAGAGTTGAATGGCCCTTTCTTTTTGAAGTCTTACAAAGGTTTGGACTTGGAAATAATTTTATAAAATGGGTTCAGATAATATATAATAATGCTACTGCAGAAATTCTAACAAATAACAATATTTCAAAATCAATAAAAATCAATAGAGGATGTCGACAAGGCTGTCCACTTTCACCTTTACTGTTTACTATGGCAATTGAACCTTTAGCGATGGCGATACGTCTACAGTCACAAATATATGGAATTAAAGTTGGACCAACAGAACATAAAATCTCCCTGTATGCCGATGACATAATTTTGTTTATGTCGAATCTTAAAAAATCAATTCCGACCTTGTTGAATTTAATAAAGAATTTCGGGGAAATATCAGGATATAAAATAAATAAAACTAAATCTTCAATATTAATGCTAAATGAGACCCAGAGAAATTACCCAGCCCCTGAGGTAAATCAATTCAATGTTGTAAATCAGTTCAAATATTTAGGAATCCAAATTGTGCCTAAGCTAGAATCAGTCGCCAGTGTCAATTATGAAGCCTTAATGACAGATATTGATGAGTTACTTCAGAGATGGATGTCACTACCAATGTCGATGATCGGGAGAATTAATATACTTAAAAGTAATATTTTACCTAAAATACTTTATTTATTTCAATACATTCCCTTACCACCACCTTTAGATTTATTCTCAAGAATTAAAAAAAAGTTAGTGGAATTTATATGGAACAACAGGAGGGCTAGATTACGTCTGTCTTTATTATATTTACCATTTGATCGTGGAGGTCTGAAATGTCCAAATTTTATGTTGTATTATTGGTCGGCACAACTGAGGTCTATGACATATTATTTTTCATCAAATGATCTCCCTCACTGGACTGAAATGGAATCATACAATTTACCTTTACCTCTTCCCATATTCATATACTCAGATTCGGCAAAAAAATTACAAAAACAAGTTAAAAATCCATTTGTAAAGCATATGATCAAAATATGGTGTGAAGCTAAAAACTATTTAAAAGAACCACAGTTATTGTCACAATTTAGTCCAATATGGGGTAATCAATATTTTAAACCAGGGAGAGCGGACGCTGTATTTAAAGTATGGAATTTAAAAGGGATACAAAAGATTCAGGATTTATATTTGCCATGTGCAGAAAACATAATGTCTTTTGAAGAGTTGAGGATCAAATTTAATCTCAATAGAACACATTTTTTTAAATATCTTCAACTTAGAAACTTTATTCGATCAAATCAACCCTCGACCTATCTATTCATCCTTGGAAAAAATGTTGATGAAAGATAGTAAAAGAAAGGGTATTATTTCAGAGTTTTATAACTCATTGACACCATTTTCAAGTGAAAACTCACTGAAAAGATTAAACTACTGGAAAGAAGATCTGCAAACTGAAATTCCAGAGGAACAATGGGAATTGGCTTGTACAGAAGCTCAAACCAAATCAATAAATGTACGCCTTAAATTGATACACTTCAAATGGTTAATGCGGATGTATGTTACACCGGAGGAGTTAAATAGATATAACAAAAATATACCAGATACGTGCACAAAATGTATGGAAAGTAAAGGAACTCTATTTCATTGTGTATGGGAATGTAGATTAATAAGAATGTTTTGGGAAGAGGTGAGGGTAACAATTGAAAAAATAATCTCAAAACAAATCATATTGAATCCTAAACTGTTTTTGTTGGGTCTGTACCCAGAAAAGCATAATTTTAATAAAAGTGAAGGAACATTCATAGACCTCAGTTTGCTTAATGCCAAAAAATGTATTGCACTATTATGGAATAAGACTTATAGACCAGATGTGACTCAGTGGTTAAGACAGATGTTAACAAACCTTCCATTAGAAAGAATAACATATATACTGAAATCAAAGGAAATTGTGTTTGAGAATATATGGAGACCCTTTATTGATTATGTAAAAAATTTAAACATAACTCTTGAAGAAGAAGGTGAATGATGTGTGTGGACCTTGTAAATTCCAAACTGGTGAATATAATATGTATACTTATGTGTTGGATTGTCTAGACTAAACAGAGGAGCATTGTTGAAGATTTGATTTTGTTGGTGGTTGTTGGTGTTTTTTAGTGCATTTTTTTTTTTTTGTAGTACTTTAGTGTTAGTGTTTGATTGTTTGTATCATGTTTGTTTAAAAAAAAAAAGGTTCAATAAAGATATTGTGGAAAAAAAAAAGTCTGTCCGTTAGTTTTGGAGTATTGTTGCTAACACTCTGTGAGAAGATAAGAGTCTTGGGTGAGGCATGCATTCTCAGATCATCACCAGAATGTAATGGGTTCCTCTGTAGCCCAAGAAGAAGAAGCCATCTCTATTGTCATTCAGTCCATACAGCCAATCATGTACAGTAGAACAAAATTCTGTTTCTCCTATCTACAATGTTAATCACATGTGCCACAAACAACTTCTCCTTCCCCCATTCTGTTATACTGAACACCAAGCTAGAAGGCAGGAAGTACCATTTTTATATGGTCTTTGGTATGACCCAGCCGGGACTTGAACCCCCAACCTCCTGGTTGTGGGGCGGATGCTCTATCAACTAGGCCATCACTCCGGTAGAACCACTGCTGGTGAAAATTTCGTCCAAATCCATCCAGTAATTTTGGAGTATTGTTGCTAACACTCTGTGAGAAGCTAAGAGCCTTGGCTGAGGTATGCATTCTTGGATCATCACCAAAATGTAATGGCTTCCTCTGTAGCCCAAGAACCACCTCTGGTGATAATGTCATCCAAATCCATCCAGTAGTTTTTGTGTAATCCTGCTGCACAAATGCAAACAAAGCCCTTGGTGGAGGTATGCACTCTCAGATCATTACCAAAATCTAATCACCTGTCCCCTGTGCCATTACACAGCTTTCCTGAAAATTTCATCAAAATTCGTTCATAACTTTTTGAGTTGCGAACAGACAGACAAACCAACCAACGCCACTAAAAACATTACCTCCTCCCTTGGCGGAGGTGATTAAAGGCTCAGAACTAGTTCTTCACTTAGGTGTGCTCTTACAGCACACCATTACAGTCAAGTAAACAGTATGGTATTAATACCTTAAGTTAAAAAAATCACTGTGTACTGCTGTGACTAAATATTTAGTGTGATTTTAATGTTTTGCTGCATAAAAACTAAAGCTGCCACATGTTTGCCACTCAAACACATGTGGCAGCTTGTGTAACTATGGTAACTGCCCTGTAACTGCCAAGAGTTCTGTTCCAGTGCATACCCTCTATTGGCACTGGGAAGCTATTTCACCCCTAGATGGAAAGCACAGTCAAACAAAATATTTAGTTCTTCATTATGCGTGGCATCTTACTATGGTGTGCAGTCACCCTAGTCATCCATCTCAGTAAGCTCCTCCTGGACTTCCTATTGTGTGACAGTGTGAACATTCACAAGTCTCTGCTGAGTTCATCAACAAGGCATGGGCAGTTTCCAGCAGTATCAATGTTTATCCTTATAGAAAAGATGAGTTGGGTCCCTTACTTCCACAGGTGCTGATTCCTATATATACATTACATAGTTTGCTTGAGACCACCATTTTCACACTGGAACCATCCATTTCCAGCTGGATCCATGACAGTAGGCCTAGCAATGTAACTCTGGCACCAAATGTTCGTTTGGTACCTTGCTCGGAGGACATGTTGCCAAATCAACATAAATTTATATTGTGGAGAGTACAAATAAAGAAACCAGACCTGCACAACAGACAAACTTTATTTCTCTCTCTCACTTCATTCATACACAGAAAAAGACCTTTTTTCAATGCACCAGGGTCTCTCCTTTTATATCACTCCATTCCTTCCCCCTGTTGCCTGAAATCTTGCATCACAATACATTCACACATTACAACACGTACTGTCCTCCATTAAATCCCCCCCGCTCTGCCGGCAGAGGGAATATTCCCCTCCCCTCTGCTTCCAGTCTGAGATGAATATCCCAGCGTGGGTTCTCTACACCCCCACAGAGTTCTCAGACTGAGTTTCAACCCTCACGTCCTTTTGGCGTCAGTCTCCTCCCATATCTACTGTTATTCCCTGGAGGGTGAACTGAGCCTCGGTGTGGTGGAACCAAGACTGCGGGTCGTGCAGCCAAAAGTCCAGTAGTTTGACCGAAACAGTGCACGCGTTCCTGGGGCTTCCCGTCCGGGCCGTCTCTGGGCTGCTTGCCGTGTTGCTGGGGCTTCCCGTCTGGGCTGACTCCAGAGATCTTGCCCCGTGTTCCATAATTCGTCAAGCGTCACCAGTGTGGAGAGTACAAATAAAGGACCCAGCCCTGCATGACAGACGAACTTTATTTCCCTCTCTCACTTCATTCATACACAGAAAAAACCTTTTTTCAATACATCAGGGTCTCTCCTTTTATATCACTCCATTCCTTCCCCCTGTTGCCTGAAATCTTGCATCACAATACATTCACACATCACAATACGTACTGTCCTCTATTAAATCCCCCCCGCTCTGCCGGCAGAGGGAATATTCCCCTCCCCTCTGCTTCCAGTCTGAGATGAATATCCCAGCGTGGGTTCCCTACAATATCCTATTTTGCATGGTACTGGTTTATCATGACACACTTTCCAGCCACTGGGTCACCATGATGTTGATTTTCAGTTCCTCAGGTAAACTATAGAAAGCTATTGGGGCGTATCTGCTGCATACCTGGATAGGATAATACATCTCAGGCCATCGATTATTAGTGTACATCACAAGTGAAGTTTTTATAGCCATGAATCAGTAGAAGTTGACTCAAACGTATTGGCAGTGTGGTATAGTAACTAGATGCACAGCCCTTACAGCCCCTACAGTAGATATGAAGCATTACAAGCAATGAAACAGTTGGCATGCCACATACAGTTAGGACCATATATATTTGATCACTGACACAAGTTTTGTTATTTTAGCTGTTTGCAAAAACCTATTCAAGATACAGTTATATTAATCAATATGGGCATAAAATGCAGATACAGTCATTTGGTGCAAACCATGAGCAAAAACAGAATGGCAGCTAGCTCAACAATAGCTTATAGATTTTTTTTCCATGTTAAAAAACTACATGTAAACACAACAATGGAAAGATACAAGGTGGGACATCTGACCACTGGACCAAGAAAATGTTAATCAGACTTTTACTTTATAAGGTAGTGTAAAAATTAATTTTCTGGACAGTTAGCAGAATTGTTTCGGTTAACCAACCAATAATCACAGAAGAAATACTATTTCTCAGCTTAACTTTATTGGTACACGCAAGGAGTCACATGACCATGGATCCTTCCAGCCCCCTCTGCTGGAAAAGACCCCGAACAAGGGGAGTCTCGCCAATATATAGCCTCTGAGTGGGTGGCGTTACTTTCCACAATACATGTCCATTGCTTTTATGACTTCCATCCTGTCCAGATGTCTCTCTCTCCTGTTCCTGCCTTTATGGCTTTATGACTTCCTCTCAGCGTCCATGTTTTCTCTTCAGTCTTGCACATGCCCATATATGGAAACAAGAACAAAGACCTTCCTGTGGAGTTTGTATGTCTGTGTGTGTAGTAACTGATGTTTATATGTGAATGATGTACAGTATATGTGTGGGTTTGACTTTGCATGTCTGTGTATATGTGTGTGGATCTAATAGATATCAAATTAACTAATCTTCACTATTTATAACAGTAGTGTTCCACTTCAGACCTCATGATAATGTGCCTAGATAAAATTCAGGACTTTTAATTCAGGACTAGCATTGTTAGGTCCAGAAACACCATTGCAGAATGAAGGAGGATGAGAGAGCCAACTTATAACAGAAAGTGCCAGAAAAACCTTGTACATTTTACATTTGATTTTTATTTGATTGCATGTGGCAACAGCACTGATGTCACGGACACCATCGCTGTTAATTCTTCTGTAGATTGTTGAAAACTGCCACTTACATTACAGCACTGTTTGCAGCCCTCAACTGAAAAAAGTTTAGACACAACTACTATAGAAGGCTTTAAAGTGCATAAGTGCAAAGTTGAAGTACACAGTGAACCTGTTAAATTTCAGCAAGCCGTTTACTCAGGATATGTTGACTGAGGGGTTAGTTTTTTGTTCATTTCTTTAATTGACTGTTTTTATTGTGCATCCATAATCACTGATTGATTTAAGTAGTGTTCTTTCTGCACACAGGCAGTGGTTGCCACGCTCTAAGCTGGTGCCACTTGGGGTGGACCAGGAGCTGGACAAAGAGAAAATGCTGGAGGGCAGGAAATCCAACATCCGCAAGTCAGTGCAGGTGGCCTACCACCGTGCCATGCAGCACCGCAGCAAGGTGCAGGGAGACCCCAGCAGTGAAACCAGTGACAGCGACTGAACAGAAATGCAAATACGCAAAAAAAAAAAAAAAATCAAATTGCTACTCCTTGCAAGAGTCATGGAGCTTGTGTTGTTATTTTCACACATTACCTTTGGAAAAATTTGTGAAAGCAAGTCGGGATATTTTCCACCATTGCTGTTTTTCAAATGTAGCACACAGTGCGAATTTGCTTCAGGCTACGTCGCACACCTGGAAGTCCTTTGTGTGGTTTCAGCAAGGCTACTGCCTGGATAGAGTGTGCTGGAGGGAGCGCACGTAATGCCCCCCTCACTAGAGATCAGTGCATGAGATAAGAGGTAATGGTGCTAGAGTTGGCAGGAATTGAAAACAGCATGGTGGTTTAGCTGACATTTGAGCATTTGCCTGCTTCTCTGCTCCTCTGTCAGGTAAAGTCTAGAAAACTTCTGGGCTGAAAGGGCATGTGTGAAAATGTCTCGTTTCTCCTTAAAGAGCCCAGCCCTTGGTAAATCCAAATTATTCAGTGCCAGTAATAAAGTGTGGGACAGATAACCCCTACCTTGGCCCCAAGATGCACATACACACATTCTGCACAGTAAACTGTATTTAATCTGATGTGTAAAATATTGTATTTAAGAGAATTGAGCAGAAAAAAAAATGTTATTGACACAAATTATCAAAAATATGCTATGATCAGAATTGTGAAGCAAAGTATTCCTTGTATGTGGTCGATGTATGTTTAGTAAGAAATGAGATCATGGTTTACAGAATCAAAAACATGGGGATGCGTCTCTCAGCATTTTCTCATCACTCTTCAACATCACTTCCAGTACAGGAACAGGGAAATGTAAAAAAAAAAAAAAAGTGTAGGTTGAGTGCACACACTGTAGGTATGCCGTCACCCCAGCTCAGTCTTCACTTTTATCATTGTAAAAAAACTAAACAGGCCTGGTGCTAGTGTCTGGTGTTTTGTCAGAGGAGCACAGACAGCCACAACCTGGACAGTGGGCGAACCAACGTTACTGTAATTTATTCCGCTGACTTCTTTTTAACAGTTTCCACAAGCTTGTTTCTTCATGGACTACTTCTAATCACTCCGGCTGCACAGCACATCGTGTTGATGGTTTTTTTATGTTCATTGTGTCTCTTTTTTGTAACGTTTTTGTTAGCGTATGTACATGTCACACAGGGCCTCGGCCAGTGAATATTGAGGACTAAACTGAAACACACAATTGCCTCACTTGTCTGTCTTAGTCTCAGGCTGATGGCTTTAGAACTTTTATATATACAGACTACATAAAGATAGAAATTTAATTAAAGATGAGTTTTTTAACACTTGTGGGTCGTGTGTGTTCACTGTTGTCTATCTTCAGTGTTCTTCCTGCTTTCTGATTCTGGAGACCCTTGTGTGGGAGTGCACCTCTGTGTTCACCAGTTTAAAAAAAAAAAAAAGCCCCTTTCCAAGTAGCTGGTGACTCATTAGTGTTTGTAAAGAACTGTGCTCTATCATTCTGTCTTTTTTCCCCACCAGTCAACATGAATAGCTACTGTAAATTAGATCCACTGCATATGTTGCTCAAGTGTTTGTTTTTTAAGTCCCTTTATGTCAAAGTGCTTGATTCAAGTCAACTTCCTGTTCTCTTAAAGCAAACACTATTTCACATCTATCAACCCAAAAATACAAGAAGCCCGTGAGCTTTGCTCTTCGGAGTGAAATGCGTACGCACAAATGAGCACTCTTATAATTCCCCACCGAAATAGGTGGCTTCTGTCAAAGTGTGTCTGCACTTGCAAGCATTAAGTATCAATCCTTCGTCACTGGTTCTGCAGGTTTTTCTTCTTTCAGATTTGATTGGCAGTTGGCAACCAGCTTACAGGTGCATTACCGCCACGTACTTCACTCTATATCATCACTATGTCTCTTCCTCCTCCACCCCATGACATTCTCCTGCAGGTTTTTCTCTCTTAAGAGCATTTTATGGTATTAAAAGGCTCATTGTACTGCTTGCAGGGCAGCGTTTACAAACTGTGCATATCATGTTTCATTGCTGTTGAGATTTTTTTTTTTTTTCTTTGTGGGTGTATCGTGTCAAAATTCAACCTCAATTTTCCAGCAGCTGTTGCGTAACCACAGACTGAACGTGATATTATCATTACGAACTATTTATATTCAGATGGGTCCAAAGTTACACCAATCATTTCACAGCATTTTGTAGTATTACTAGTATTTTGTGTACACTCACTTAAACCGTGCTGACTTTTTACATTTTCTGTTGTTGTGTACCGTTCACATCACCCCAGTGACTACCAATTTAAATTTTCATCCACCCAAGTCAGATTAATCAATCTTTCCACACATGATAAAGATCCCCCACCCAACCGGTATCCACTCACCACAACATCTTAGTAATCTAATTGACACCCTCGCCTTTTCAGTCTCCTTGTTTGCTGCTCTGAGCAACACTCACGGGTGGGTGGAAACAGTTGATAAGCATCACAGCGGTTTCAGCAGAGCTCCTAACACGGCCAGTGATCTTGTGGTTTTGTGGAAAACCCGTTTCTTTTTCTGTGAGACCTATTTTTTCTTTCCACTCTGACTTTAATTAGCATATCTGCAAACCACAACCACCAAGTATGTACTGCAAGGGAGGAAATTTGAAGGTGCAGTTAATGATTGTGCTGAAAAGGCATAGAACTGAATCTCAGAACTAGAGAGCAATATTAGCTCATTCTGGCCCAAGCCAAAAGGAGCCAATGCGGTGATGCGGCATCCGTCTGGCCACATTTCACGGGAATCACTACTTCTCCTAGGTAATTGCCTGGATGCTGGGCAAACTCATTCATAATGATCCTCGGGAGGGTCTGTATCCAGGTTGTGCACAAGATCGAAGCCAAAAGTCAGGAGATCTGGGTACTTACATGATTTCAGAAAAATCACTACTCCTACACAATTAACACGATTCTCAACAAATTCACTCACAAGGATCCTCTGGTACGTCAGCATCCAGATTGAGGTCATTGTCAAAGGTCAGGAGAGCTGGGCATTTATGATTTCATGAAAAAAAATCGTTACTTTTCTAAAGCCATTGACCTTGACCTTAACCACATCCTAGATGGGTCTGCATCTAAGCTGTGCTTAAAATCAAGGCCAACTGTCAGCAGATCTGAGCACTCTTGTGATTTTGTCAAGCTGGAATGAGCTACTTGAATGAATGAATCTTTATTTCGGATAGTACAGGTTAAAAGAAACTGAATAATATAACAAAGGGGGAAAGAAAATCCAACAAGGTCAAATTAGACAATAACTCCTCTGATGATACAATTCAACATAAGTTATCCGAAATGGGTGATGGCTGAAGCTGCAGCTTATATTGCCCACCCATATTCCATCCAAGAATTCAGAAGAAAAAAAAAAACAAGACAAGAGCGATTACAATTCAAAAAACGAAGCTAAGACAAAATGTGACAGAAAAAAGAAGAAGAAAAAAACTAAGCTACAACACAACACAGGCTGGAAATGTCAATCCTTATGTGATTTTACATGTCATCTTGTATATATGTTTGGAGTATTTCTTCCTTTAGTTTTTGTTTAAATTGTCCAAGCGTTGTACATGATTTTAATTCAGGTCCAAAATCGTTCCATAATCTGACTCCTTGCACTGAAACACAGTGTTGCTTGGTGGTAGTTCTCACTGAAGGTTTTTGAAATATACATGTTTCTCTGAAATGATATTGTTTCTCCCTTATTTGGAACAACTTTTGGATATTTGCGGGCAGTGATAGATTCTTCACTTTAAACATTATTATTGCAGTTTTAAAGTCAACCAGATCTTTCAACTTGAGAGCTTTTAATTTGAGAAAAAGTGGGTTTGTTGGTTCCCTGTAAGCTGCTTTGTTTATTATTCTAATAGCTCTCTTCTGAAGCATAAAGACTGGATATATGTTTGTTTTATATGTATTTCCCCATACTTCATTACAATATGTCATGTATGGGAGTATTAATGAATGATACAAGGTATATAGTGTGTGTTGATTCAGCAAATATTTCACTCTGTGTAATATTGCAATTGATTTGGATATTTTACCTTTAATATAATTAATATGTGACTTCCAACACAGTTTATTATCAATTATTACTCCAAGAAATTTAGTTTCAGATACCCTTTCAATCTCTACACCATTTACACTGAGTTTAGATACTGAGTTGTTGTGATGGTTGTTAAAGACTATAAATTTTATCTTACTTAAATTGAGCGTTAATTTGTTTGAATCAAACCACAGTTTAAGCTTTCCTAATTCCTTTCCGAGTGTATCCAGAAGTTGTTCCAAATTGCTTCCACTGCATAATAGATTAGTGTCATTGGCAAACAATATTAAGTCCATTTTTTCTGAAACTTTACATATATCATTTATATACATATTGAATAATAATGGCCCCAAAACTGAACCCTGTGGGACTCCACAAGTAACCTTCAGTAACTGTGAGTTTTTGTTACCAACACATACATACTGATATCTATTCTTTAAGTAACTACTTAACCAGGACAGTGCTACCCCCCCCATACCAGAATTTTGTAGTTTCTTTAATAATAAATTATGATCCACTGTATCAAATGCTTTTTTAAGATCCAGGAATACCCCACCTGAATACTCTTTATTTTCAATGGCAGATGATATTTTTTCTATAAATTCCATTGGAGCAAATGCAGTTGTCCTCTTGTGTCTGAACCCATATTGCTGCTCACACAATAAATTATTCTTCAGTATGAAGTTGTCAATTCTCTCATAGAATATTTTTTCAAGTATCTTGGAAAATTGCGGCAATAGTGAAATTGGTCTATAGTTTGAGAATTCCCCTCTGTCACCCGTCTTGTATATCGGAATTACTTTAGCTATTTTCATTGCATTGGGAAATATACCTGTTTGGAGAGACAGGTTACAGATATACGTCAGTGGTTTCACTAAGCATTCAATAATAGTTTTGACTAAGAGCATGTCAATACCATCACAGTCCGTAGATGTTTTACTTTTAAACGATTTAACAATTTCAATGACCTCTCTCTCGTCTGTGTTCTTTATGAAAATGGAGTCTTTTATAGCAGTGTTATTGCTTATTGTATCACCTGTAGGCGCCGTAATGGGTATTTCTCGAGCCAAATTAGGACCAATATTAACAAAAAAGTTAAATTCATCTGCAGGTGAAGCTGCATTCACACTCTGAGTCGTTTTATTATTTTTTGAAGAATTGGTTGGGTAGCTTGTATTTCTGCTTTTATTTCCAAGAATACTGTTAAGTATTGTCCATGTATTTTTAATATTGTCTCTGTTTTTCTCCAGTTCTTTACTGTAATAGTCTCTCTTACTACATCTTATTATATATGTTAACTTATTTTTGTATGTTTTATACCACTGCTCTGCTTCTTTTGTCCTTTTCTTTAGGAAAGCTTTATATAATAAAGCTTTCCTAAAGCTTTATTAATTTAAAAAAATAAATTTTAAAAAATTTATATAATAAATTTTTCTTTTTACACGCCTTTTGTAATCCTTTGATTAACCATGGCTTATCGGCAAATTTATGTTTAAGCTTTTTTTTTTTTTTACTAATGGACAGTTTTTTTTCATAAAGAGTGGTTACAATGTTTATAAATGTGTCATAGGCTTCATTTACATCTGATACATAGACTTCTGTCCAGTCTTGCTTCAGCAAGTCCTCTTTAAAAGAACTGATTGCATTTGGTGATTTGTATCTGAACGATTTTAAAATTTTTTCTGTGTTGGCCCCCGTGTGGCTATGGATAAGTGCAAAGGTTGGCAAGTGGTCACTTATATCATTTATCAATAATCCACTTTCTATTTACTTCGTCATTGACAGTCTGGTAAGTTTGTCTATCTGTCCGTTAGCAGGACTGCTACCATCTCTTAATCAGAGAAGGTTACAAAGTACCTATATGTACTGCTCAAAAAAATAAAAGGAACACTTTGAAAACACATCAGATTTTAATGGGAAAAAATAAGCTGGATATCTACACTGATATGGACTGGATAATGTGTTAAGAATGAAAAGATGCCACATCTTTTGATGGAAATGAAAATTATTGTGACGTTTGCAAGGGTTCACACAAAGACAATGGAGCAGATGGTTGTGATCAACCTGATTTATTTTACACACCCCGACCCCCAACCTGCTTCTGAGCACAGAGAGGAGGGGAGGTCATTCTCCCAGACCTCCGTTTCAATCATGGTTACACACACATGATACATCTTGCCCTAATCCTGCTAAACACTGCTGGGTCATTATAATACAGTTATAATGACACAGCAGTATAACTCAGAAATAACACATTTAACACACACACAGTAACGTTTCAAACTGGCAAAGCATGCTGGGAAATCCCTGCCCCCTTTAACATGGCCCCGACGTTACACTGCCCCCCCCAGACTGGTTTCTGTCCCCAGAAAATTCAAAGTCCACTTTCAGAAATCCAATGCGAGTCAGCCCGGTGCCAGGGCGGCATGGACAGGTCATCTGAGTCTCGGTCGGAGTATCTGGTTGGGGTAGGGTTCCGGTTTGGCCACCAGCGGGCGGATGGACACATCTGACAGCCTCTGTAGGACCACGCACAGTCCCTTCCCTGGCAGCGGGAGTCCCAGGCCCGCTCCGGCAGACTCCCACTGCTGCCAGGTCTCCCAGGCGGCCGCTGGCCCGCGTCCATGCGTCCAGCCCTTGCCGCACCTGGAAAATGGCCGGATCTTCGTCCTGCTCGCTCCGCTGCTGCACATCTGCTGCGCCGAGGGCCTCCGTGACGTCACCGAAAGGGAAAGCATCTGCAGGTGGCGGTAGGACTACGCACAGTTCCTCCTCTGGCAGCGGGAGTCCTATGACTCCCACCGCTGCCAGGACCTCCCAGTCGGCCGCTGGCCCGCGTCCAGGCGTCCAGCCCCTGCCGATCCCGAGAAAAGACCGGATCTGTCCTGCTCGCTCCACTGCTGCTGCGCTCCAAAGGCCTCTGTGACGTCACCTGCCGGGGGAAGCATCTGCAGGAGGCGGCTTTTTCCCCGTCCATGCCACCTCGCTCTAATTTAACGTCGGCGAGGGGCCAGTTTGTCGTGCGCTGTGTGCGGGGCAGTACCATGCCATGTACCCTGGCTCTGTGCAGCGGAAGCCGTCCTTCCTCGCGTCGCCACGGCTGTCTCCTTCGTGCACGCGCTGCTGCGATCTGCCGTAGCTCCTCCTCCACTCGCTCTCAGCATGGTGGTTTCCTCCAATGATCAGCGCGACAGCCAACTCGACCTGGGCCAGGCGGTCATCCAACAGGTTCTCGCCGTTGTAGCGGGGAATCTTGGCCTGCTGCTGGATGGATGGGACGGTCATCTCCCGGTCGATTGCCGCTCCTAATCGCTCTGGAATCGCCAGCCCGTCCTGCCCTGAAAAGGGCGGGAAACGGGGCTGGTTTGCTCTGCTCCGTCCATCGCGGCGAAGCTCTCCGGGGGCCGGCGTCTCAGCTCTACACTCCGTTCCCAGCTGAGCGATGAACCGCTCCGGCCGCTGGACCTCCGCCTGGATCCTCATCTTGCTCCATATCCCACTCCTGACACCAGTGTGACGTTTGCAAGGGTTCACACAAAGACAATGGAGCAGATGGTTGTGATCAACCTGATTTATTTTACACACCCCGACCCCCAACCTGCTTCTGAGCACAGAGAGGAGGGGAGGTCATTCTCCCAGACCTCCGTTTCAATCATGGTTACACACACATGATACATCTTGCCCTAATCCTGCTAAACACTGCTGGGTCATTATAATGCAGTTATAATGACACAGCAGTATAACTCAGAAATAACACATTTAACACACACACAGTAACGTTTCAAACTGGCAAAGCATGCTGGGAAATCCCTGCCCCCTTTAACATGGCCCCGACGTTACATTATCAACCTACAACCTACAGAGGGCTGAATTCAAAACACTCCAAAACTTACTCAGATTAAAAAGTGTTCCTTTTATTTTTTTGAGCAGTATATATCAAAGGTCATCTGGGACAGCAGTCAACCATGACTGGGAATTCTATATTAAATTAGGTGATATTGTGGTGAACACTCAATGGACCTGTTGGACTGGTTCTGTGACTTGCATTTTAGGTCAGAACAAAGGCAGGAAGCTTAGCCTTGTTATGCAAGGCTGGAGACTGTGGGGGGTCGATTAAAGGATGTGTGGGAAAACAGTGGAAGTGATGTCATGGAGGGAAATGCATTGTGACTGTCTTTATTATGCAAGTGTGGCGGGTTTGGAATAACCCCCACAACAGACTAAGGACAGTCAGCTCGCTACTTCTGGTTTTTTCCGCTTTTTTCAGCTTTTTCAACTGCTGCTGCAGACACGCACTTTGTGTCTCCTCTCTGAGAGCCTGAGGAATCCCGCTCCAGCCTGCTCACACTATGGGTTAGAGCGGAGTTCCTGTGACGGCGGTGTGATTTAATAAACCTGCTTAAAACCTTCACCACGCTGCTTTTTATTTCATGCCGCCGCACTGGTGACCCCGAACATGCACACGTATTGTGCAAAGCAACCTTCTGGTCTGGACAGTTACGCTGGCGACCCCGAGAATGCAACCTTCTGGTCTAGACAGTTACGCTGGTGACCCCGAGAATGCAACCTTCTGGTCTGGACAGCTACACTGGTGACCCGTTCTTCATGGTGAGATCTGCGCGTCTGAGATCTGCACATCCACGCTGGACCGGCCGCTCTCACAGCTTCACACGAGAGCGCATTTACCTCGTCCTCTCTCCATGACGGCAACCTCCAGGGCCGGCGGAGAACGCAGCGCGTGGACCTGAACGCAACATGGCCGAGCGAGTGACAAAGATCGTCTCCTCCCTCTCACCGCTCCAACGCATCTGCACGAGCCCGAGGGACAAAGATCGTCTCCTCCCTCTCACCGCTCCAACGCATCTGCACGAGCCCGAGGGACAAAGATCGTCTACTCACTTTCACCGCTCCAATGCAACTACAACAGGGATGATTAAGCTCCCTGACCCTGGCTCTCCCTCTCCAGCTGGCCCACACACGCACCGGGGAGTTACGAGGACGGCGCACCACGCACGGGACAAATTCGGCCATTTGGAATAACCCCCACAACAGACTAAGGACAGTCAGCTCGCTACTTCTGGTTTTTTCCGCTGCACTACTGAGATGTAATGTGCCATTCATGCTTTGTGATGTTAACGTGCCATTCATGCATTGTGTTCATGCGTCCTGTCCTTACTGTGACTTAGAGACTGAGATCAATATGTAGATGTGCCTTGTAACCTCTTTGTCCGGCAGCTGGAGCAGAGGCCAGCAATCTACCTATTGTTATGTATGTCTCTCATATGCTAATGCCCATACCAACTGCTGTGAATGCTCTTTGATGTATTGTCTGTTGTTTGGTATATAGGCTGCACGATTCTGTAACTCACTGTCTCTCTCACTCACTTCAACTGCTGCTGCAGACACGCACTTTGTGTCTCCTCTCTGAGAGCCTGAGGAATCCCGCTCCAGCCTGCTCACACTATGGGTTGGAGCGAAGTTCCTGTGACCGCGGTGTGATTTAATAAACCTGCTTAAAACCTTCACCACGCTGCTTTTTATTTCATGCCGCCGCACAAGGTGGTGAAATGCATTGTGACTGTCTTTATTATGCAAGGTGGTCTGTGGGACATGTGATCTATGAGGTTTTTAAGTCCCTGATATTTAAGGACGAGAGTTTACGGTTTCATTCTCTTTTTTTCTGCTTTGAAATGATGGAGATGTGGGACATATATGCACATATGTATATCACTTTATGCTTCATATGTATGCCACTGTAGGCTTCACATCTCAGATCGAACAAAGGACTGAGTCTCCTTGGAGATAACAGGAGGATGTGAAAGTTTAGTCTTTGGTATGCAAAGAGACGGCCTTGGGGGATTTCCTGGCTGCCAGAGACTTTGGGGGGAGGTGATAAGATCTAAGAGAAGATGCATTGTGACTGGGGATTAAATACAATGTGACTGTGAGCTTTGAAGGTCCTGGGGTATATAAAGGACGAATGTCTGGGTTTCTTCCTCTTTTCTGTTTTGCTGATGTTGGAAGATGTGAATAAACCTGACTCGTGAGATAAACTCTGCCTCATCATTTTCACATTTCCACAGATATGTGAATAAAGCTGACTCTGAGAAAGAACGCTGCCTCGTCATTTTCACATCTTCCACACTGGTGACCCCGAGACGTATCATGGAAGAAAGAAATTCCCCCGGGCCAGCTGCATCAGGAGCCCCCAGCCAAGCGAATGCCGCTACAGTCCAGCTACCGGACTTCTGGCAGAACAATCCGCGCTCCTGGTTCAATGCAGTTGAGGCGCAGTTCAACCTCCGGGGGATATCGGTAGATGTCACGAAATTCTACCACGTAGTCGCAAAGCTGGACAACAACACGGCCCAGCATGTGGAGAGCCTGATCGACCAGCCGCCGGAGAGCGACAAATACAGCGCGTTGAAGGCTGCACTCATCCAGCAATTCACCCCCTCGGCGGAGGAGCGAGCAGAGAGGCTCCTGGCGCTGACGGAGGGGGAAAACGACATGCCCGCGAGCCTGATGGAGAAGTTGTTGAGGTTGAAAGACTCTGACGATGATCACTTCATTTTCACCCACCTCTTCCTCAGGACTCTACCGTCAGCAGCGAGAGCGGCTCTGGCCAGTTCGCCACTGTTGGCCCTACGGGACTACCGCGTGCTGGGCCGAGAGGCACAGCAGATCGTCAACGCCACCAAGCGGCGCGCAGCCACGGCTGCTGCAGCGGAACTCGGCGCGACGACCGCGGATGACAGGAGGCCAGAGACAGCGGTGCCAGACTCACTGACAACGGCGGCGGTAAGGGCCAGGGAGCGTGGACCGGACGTCTTTTGTTTCTACCATCGCCGCTTCGCAGAGGGGGCACGCAAGTGTGTACCGCCATGCCAGTTCGGGCGTTTGGGAAACGCCAAGACCGGGGGTCGGTAGCAGCCGTAGCCCTCGAGGAAGAGAACAAGCTGCTCTACTTGTCGGACGCACGCTCCGGGAGGCAGTTCCTTGTCGACACAGGCTCCCAGTTGAGTTTCATCACCCCTTCCTACGCGGACAGACTGGCGGGTTCTGGAGGTCCCCTGGTGACAGCGGCGAACGGCTCGGAGATTAAGTAGTAGTAGTAGTAGATTAGTTTATTTGACAGGGACAGTGCAATAAACATAGACAATTAATCAAAGACAATCAATCTGATGTGTTGCACATAGAGTGTATAGCTATTAGCTAATTTGCAACTCTTGTCCCTGGATGGGCTTTAGAAAAAAGAATCAAGATAAAAAATATACACAATAACCACATACATCAATGCAGAAAAATTATATATACACAATTATAAATATTATAAATATTATAAATACACAAATATAACAGCCTGACTCACATTTAACATAAATATTATAAATATTATAAATACACAAATATAACAGCCTGACTCACATTTAACACATATAACATAACTCACATTTGCCTATTTCAGGCCTTCCTCCCTCCGTCACTCACTATAAACAAACACATTTATTCCTTCCCTTCATTCACTCTCACTTTGCAGACAAATAATTCATACATGAGTACATTCTTGTTTATTTTTCAGCCAGTTTTTAACATTTTTAGTGAATGTTTTAAAGTCCGTTATTATTTTAATTTCATTTGGCATTGTGTTCCAGATGTGACTGTCCTTTATAGAGAAAGCTGTTTGTCCAAATGTGGTTCTGCGGTGGAATATTTTACAGTTATTGTTAACAGAACTCCTGGTGGCTCTGCTGCTGTCCTGTCTTTGGACGAAACCAGCAAGTGGCTCGGGTGCTGATTTATGGAAACATTTGAACGTTAATTTCAGAAGACAGAGGTCAATGAAGCTCTCAAAACTCAATAGGTTGTATTTTTTTAAAACATTACAGTGATGCCACCTAATGGGCTTTTTGTCCAAGATTTTTAGGGTTTGATTATATAATGAACCTATGTGTCTTATTGTGGAAGGGGCTGCTTGAGCCCAGACTGTCAAACAGTATGATATATGAGAAAAAACCATAGAATGCATATACAGTGCAGCTGCTTCGTAAGGTATGTAATATCTAATTAATTTAAAGCAGTTCAGATTTTTTTTTACTGTTTTTGAAATTTTCTTTATATGAAGATTAAATTTGAGTTGAGGATCTAGTACAATGCCAAGGTATTTGAATTCTGTAGCTAAACTGATGTCATGATCATGTATATTAACTTTAAAATGTTGCAGGTTACATTTTTTGATTGAAAAGCACATTGAGACTGTTTTCTGAAGGTTCAGCAATAGATGGTTCTTGAGGAGCCACTCTTGGACATCAACCATACTTGTAGACAGTACATCTGCAGCCTGTGCTGGAGTCTTGGCAGCTGTGTAAATAACTGCATCATCTGCATAAAGTTGGCATGTTGCAGCTGAGCAGTGTAACGGCAAGTCATTAATAAAAATGCTGAAAAGTAAAGGACCAAGAATGGACCCTTGTGGGATACCCATGCGGTTGTTTAAAAATGAGGATTTATCCTGGTGAACTTTTACACACTGTTCTCTATTCTGGAGATAAGATGCAAACCATTCTAAGACCTTTGGTGAGAAGACTCTGCTTCTGTCTCTACACGGCCGTGCATATGAGTGGACTTTTGTTGTAGCAACAGTAAATTTCAATATGCTGGGGGCTGATTTTTTGTGCTCACATGGGTTGTTGGTTGATCTCGCTAACAGGCACCTGGTTAATGCACTTTCTTTTGATTCTGTCCCCTGTGCAGCGCAAGTGGCGCCGCCTACAGCACAAGCCAACGTCACAACAGCAGGCGGTAAGTTCCACACACTGCTCACTCAGTTCCCAGCACTCACGGTCCCCATATTTTTGGCAACAGTCGCTAAGCGACTGTTCCGCCGGACCGGCGGCGCCACACGAGTCGGCTGCCTGTTGCAACAGCCTTTTTTTTTTTATCTTCCTTCTTGTTTCTACACCTTTCACTCTGTATATATATCACGGATGCACGGATCACCCTGGGGGTGTCCCGGGTCGGCGGACGGAGCCACAGTTTGCAGCGGGAGACGTTACAGCGGGGAGGAGCTAGTGCTAGCTAGCACTTGGCCGCCACCCGGTGCTAATGGGAAACTCGACATACCGGGAGCTGTAGCGAAAATGACGCGGGTGCCGGGCTGGAGTTTAGGCGGCGTGAAAGAAATATAAGACAGAATAATAAAGAGCGATGGCAAGAACCAAGCAGACCGCCCGTAAAATCTACTGGAGGAAGAAGCCCCCCCTAGGAGACAGATAGCCACCAGGGCTGCTCGGAGAGGCGCTCCGGCCACCGGCAGAGTGAAGAGGCCTCGCCGTCACAGGCCCGTGGCTCTGAGAGAGATCTGTCGCTGCCAGAAATCCACGGAGCTGCTCATCCGTAAGCTGCCCGTCCAGCGCCTAGTGAGGGAGATCGCTCAGGACTTCAAGACCGTCCTGCGTTTCCTGAGCTTCGCCGTCATGGCTCTGCAGGAGACCAGCGAGGCCCACCTGGTGGTCTCTTCTTCGCTAAGGGGGTCACCATCATGCCCAAAGACTTCCAGCTGGCCCGCCGCATCCGCGGAGAGAGAGCTTAGATTTTCTGCTGCACATTCACCAGCCATAATGCTCTGCACTGTGTGTCTATATATATATAGGTGTTAGGTTAATTGGTTGTTCTAAATTGTCCCTAGATATCTGTTTCCTATAGGCCCTTAGAATAGAGGGGTTAGTATTAGTGAAAGCGCTTTGAGTGGTCTTTGTGACTAGAAAAGCGCTATATAAGTGCAGGTTAGTTAGTTGGTTAGTTAGATATACATTTATAGTAATATGGACATATGTTTACTAGATGTTGTTTTTCTTGCCTTCTGATTGTTGCTCTGAGTGTTGCTATCCCTATGCTGTTGCAATCCTGGAATTTCCCCATTGTGGGACTAATAAAGGCTTATCTTATCTTATCTTAAGCACGGGGTGGAGCATTTTATTACCACTACCGGGCCGCCCGTTTTTGCAAAAGCTCGGCGCTTGGACGCAGTTAAACTAGCCATAGCGCGCGAGGAGTTCGCCAACCTGGAGAGGTTGGGCATTATCCGACGATCAAACAGTCCGTGGGCTTCCCCCCTACATATGGTCCCGAAAGCTGACGGATCATGGCGCCCTTGCGGGGATTTTCGCAGGTTAAACAATGCTACAGCGCACGACCGCTACCCAATCCCACATATCCAAGATTTCTCGGTTCATTTGGCAGGGGCACGCATTTTTTCTAAAATAGACTTGGTCCGCGGTTACCACCAAGTCCCAGTGCGCGCTGAGGACATACCCAAAACAGCGGTAATAACTCCGTTTGGTTTATTCGAATTTTTATGCATGCCATTTGGACTTAAAGGGGCTGCTCAGACGTTCCAGCGCATGACGGACGCGGCGCTTCGCGATCTCCCTTTCGTGTTCGTCTACCTGGACGATATTTTAGTAGCCAGCGCGTCCGAAGACGAACATGAAAAACACCTGGCCACAGTTTTCCGAAGGTTGGGAGATCACGGGTTAATAATCAACCCAGCGAAGTGTCAGTTCGGGGTGGCGCAGATCGATTTTTTAGGACACCGCGTCTCCCCCGAAGGAGCAGTCCCGCTGCCTGACAAAGTGCGCGCTGTGGCAGATTTTCCCCGGCCGCAGACAGTCAGGGCGTTGCAGGAGTTTTTGGGAATGGTGAATTTTTATAACCGTTTTCTCCCCCGCGCGGCGCAGCTCATGCAGCCGCTGTATGCCGCGCTCAAAAAAAAGAAACCCGCGGATAAGATCGAGTGGCCCCCGGAGCGGGACCAAGCGTTCTCGGAGGTGAAAGCAGCCTTGGCAAAGGCTGCGTTGTTGGCACACCCAGACCCAAAGGCCCACATAGCGCTCACCACTGACGCGTCAGAGGTGGCCATAGGGGCGGTCGTGGAGCAACATGTAGCCGGGGTTTGGCAGCCCCTCGCCTTTTTCAGCAGGACCTTGCGCAATAGCAAACGTAAATACAGCGTGTTCGACAGGGAGCTGCTCGCTCTCCATTTGGCCATCCGCCATTTTCAGTTCTGGCTGGAAGGACGCGCTTTCACCGCGTTCGTTGATCACAAACCACTAACATTCGCGATGGCCAAGGTCTCGGAACCGTGGTCAGGCCAGCAGCAGAGACAGCTGACCGCGATATCAGAGTTTACCACTGATATTCAGCATGTGGCGGGCAAACTCAATGTAGTGGCAGATTGCCTCTCATGCGCTGTGGCGGCCCCAGTCAGCGTAGGGTTAGATTATGCACCCATGGCCGCAGAGCAGGTTGATGATGCGGACGTGCGCGCGCTCCAGTCTGGACCAACAGGGTTAAGGCTGGAGAGCAGGGTGCTGCAAGACGGTATGCCCTCCCTAATCTGCGATGTCTCCATTGGACGGCTGCGTCCAGTGGTACCGGCCGTGTGGCGCTGCCGCGTTTTTGACTCGGTTCATTCTTTGGCACACCCTGGAGTGCGCGCGTCGGTCAAAATGGTGGGAGAGAAATTTGTTTGGCCGAGCCTCCGCAAACAGGTCAAAGAGTGGGCAGCAGCCTGCACGGCGTGTCAACGAGCCAAAGTACACAGGCACACGAGAGCTCCTTTGGAACCGTTTCACATTCCGGCCAAGAGGTTTGATCACGTTCATGTGGACCTTGTTGGACCCCTCCCACTGTCACAGGGGTGCACACATCTTCTGATAATGGTGGACCGCACCACGCGCTGGCCTGAAGTGGTCCCGCTGGCATCAACTACGGCCGAGGAAGTGGCGCGCACGTTTTTAACAGCTTGGGTGGCGCGCTTCGGCGTTCCGTCGGACATTACGTCCGACAGAGGCCCTCAATTTGTTTCCGAGCTTGGGTTGACAATGGCCCGCAGCCTGGGTGTCACAATTCACCGCACAACCGCATACAATCCGCAGGCTAACGGGTTATGCGAACGTTTTCATAAGTTATTGAAAGCGGCTCTCAGAGCGTCACTGACGGATACAAATTGGGTTGACAAGTTACCATGGGTGTTATTGGGGTTGCGTTCTGCACCTAAAGAGGATCTAGAAGCCTCCCCAGTGGAGCTCGTGTTTGTGCAGCCACTCCGGCTGCCTGGGGAGTTTCTCCCAGATAACCCTGCGCCAAACGCCTCCCCTTCTCAGCTGTTGCGGAGTAACATAGAATCAAGCACGCTGCCCGGCCCCGCGCACCACAGTTTTCCGCGCGTTTTTGTGCCTAAAACTTTGAAGAACGCAGAGTTTGTTTTTGTTAGACACGATGCGCATCGAACCCCGCTGCGACCGCCTTATGACGGACCATTCAGAGTGCTAGAAACAGGGGACAAGCAGTTTTTGCTAGATTTGGGGGGTAGGAAAGAGAAAATTGGCATAGACAGACTTAAACCCGCTTTTGTGGTGGCAGAGGAGGAAGTGCTGTTGGCAAGGTAGACCACCACGGAGGGTTTCACACAGTAATGTTTCCCAAAGTAATGTTTCCCCAGAACACCCGCAGAGACTGACAAAGGGTTTCCGCCCCCAGACGGCAAATCCCCAGCGGGACAGCGCCGCAGAGACGGTGAACCCCAGCTACAGCAGATTCGGCAGGAGGCTGAAGCCTATCCAGCATGTGGACTGATGTGTATTGATGCTATCACGGCATGCATGTGGTTATTTTCTTGCTGTTCTGTTTTTCTAAAATGCTGGGGGGGGGGCTTGTGTGGTGAACACTCAATGGACCTGTTGGACCGGTTCTGTGACTCGCATTTTAGGTCAGAACAAAGGCAGGAAGCTTAGCCTTGTTATGCAAGGCTGGAGACTGTGGGGGGTCAATTAAAGGATGCATGGGAAACAGTGGAAGTGATATCATGGAGGGAAATGCATTGTGACTGTTGTGGCACACATATGCACATATGTATATCACTTCATGCTTCATATGTATACCACTTTAGGCTTCACATCTTAGATTGAACAAAGAACTGGGTCTCCTTGGAGATAACAGGAGAATGTGAAAGTTTAGGCTTTGGTATGCAAAGAGACAGCCTGGGGGGATTTTCCTGGCCATCAGAGGTTGGGGGTGGAGGTGATAAGATCTGAAAGAAGATGCATTGTTACTTGGGATTAAATACAATGTGACTGTGTGCTTTGAAGTCCTGAGGTATTTAAAGGACGAATGTCTGGGTTTCTTCCTCTTTCTGTTTTTGATGATGTTGGAAGATGTGAATAAACCTGACTCGTGAGATGAATTCTGCCTCGTCATTTTCACATTTTCCACACTGGTGACCCTAAGACGTATCATGAGTGAAAGAAATTCCCCCGAGCCAGCCGGGTCAGGGGCTCCCAGCCAAGCGTATGCCGCTACCGTCCAGCTACCGGACTTTTGGCGAGACAACCCGCACTCCTGGTTCCACTTGGTTGAAGCACAGTTCGCCCTCTGGGGGATAACGGTAGATGACACGAAGTTCTACCATGTGATTGCCAAGCTCGACAACCGCACGGCTCGGCATGTGCAGAGCCTGGTGGAGTATCCACCGGCCGACGACAAATACGACGGGTTGTAGGCTGCGCTCATCCAGCGCTTCACTCTCTCAGTCCAGGAGAGAGCGGAGAGGCTCCTGGCTCTGAACGACTTGGGAGATGGCACGCCCGTTGACCTGATGGAGAACATGCTGAGCTTGAGGGGCTCAGACATCGACGACTTCATCTTCACCCACATTTTCCCGAGAACCCTACCTTCGGCCACGAGAGCGACCCTGGCCAATTCGCCGTTGTTGGCCCAGCGGGACTTCCGTGTGCTGGCCCAGGAGGCGCACCGGATTCTCAACGCCAGCAAACAGCGCGCGGCCACCGCAGCAGCGACGGAGTTCGGCGCGACGGCCGGAGATGGCGAGGGGCCAGAGACGGCGGTAGCAGACCCACCGACGACAGCGGCGGCGGGGGCCAAGGATCGCGGAGGAGACACCCTCTGTTTCTACCATCGCCGCTTTGCAGAGAAGGCACGCAAATGTATACCACCGTGCCAGTTCAAGTGCTCGGGAAACGCCAAGACCGGAGGTCGGTAGCAGCTGCGGCCCTCGGTGAAGAGAACAAGCTGCTCTACTTGATGGATGCGCGTTCGGGGAGGCAATTCCTCGTGGACACAGGCTCCCAAGTGAGTTTCATCACACCTACCTCCGCTGACCGGCTGGCGAGCCCCGGAGGTCACGGGGCGTCAGCAGCGAACGGTTCGGAGATTAAGACCTTTGGTGAGAGGAACCTGCTTCTGTCCCTACACGGCCGTACATTTGAGTGGACTTTTGTTATAGCTGCAGTGAGTTTCAATATGTTGGGGGCTGATTTTCTGTGCTCACATGGTTTGTTGGTTGATCTTGCTAACAGGCGCCTGGTTAATGCACTTTCTTTTTATTCTATTCCCTGTGCAGCCCGAGTGACCCCGCCCACAGCACAAGCCAACGTCGCAACGGCAAGCAGTAAGTTCCACACACTGCTCAGTCAGTTCCCAGCACTCACGGTTCCCACGTTTTCAGCAGCCGTCGCTAAACATGGAGTGGAACATTTTATTACTACCACTGGGTCGCCCGTTTTTGCAAAAGCTCGGTGCTTGGATTCAGCTAAACTGACCATAGCGCGCGAGGAGTTCGCCAACCTGGAAAAGTTGGGCATCATCAGGCGTTCACCTGCTCACCTGATCACCCGCTTCACATGGTCCCGAAAGCTGATGGCTCGTGGCGACCTTGCAGAGATTTCCACAAGTTGAACAACGCCACAGCGCACGACCGCTACCCAATCCCGCATATCCAAAATTTTTCCGTTCATTTGGCGGGGGCGCGCGTTTTTTCTAAGATAGACTTGGTCCGCGGTTACCATCAAGTCCCAGTGCGCGCTGAGGACATGCCCAAAACAGCGGTAATAACTCCGTTTGGCCTATTCGAGTTTTTGCGCATGCCGTTTGGGCTTAAGGGAGCTGCGCAGACGTTCCAACGCATGATGGACGCGGTGTTGCGCGATCTCCCCTTCGTATTCGTCTACCTGGACGACATCTTAGTAGCCAGCGCGTCCGAAGACGAACACGAAAACCACCTCACGGCAGTTTTCCGGAGGTCGGGAGAGCGCGGGTTAATAATCAACCCAGCGAAGTGTCAGTTCGGGGTGACGCAGATTGATTTTTGGGGGCATCGCATCTCCCCAGAAGGAGCGGTTCCGCTGCCTGACAAAGTGCGCGCGGTAACAAATTTTCCCCAGCCACAAACAGTCAAGGTGTTACAGGAGTTTTTGGGAATGGTGAATTTTTATGACCGTTTCCTCCCCCGCGCAGCGCAGCTCATGCAACCATTGTATGCCGCACTATAAAAACAAAAACCCACAAATAAGATCGAATGGTCTCCGGAGTGAGAGCGAGCATTCTCTGAGGTCAAAACAGCCCTGGCAAACGCTGCGTTGTTAGCACATCCAGACCCAACGGCCCGCATAGCGCTCACTACTGACGCGTCAGATGTGGCCATAGGGGCGGTCGTGGAGCAGCATGTAGCCGGGGCTTGGCAGCCGCTCGCCTTTTTCCAGCAGGACTTTGCGCGATAGTGAACGAAAATATAGCGCATTTGACAGGGAGTTGTTAGCTCTCCACTTGGCCATTCGCCACTTCCAGTTCTGGCTGGAGGGACGCTGTTTCACCGCGTTCGTTGACCACAAGCCGCTGACATTTGCGATGGCCAAGGTTTCAGAACCGTGGTCAGGCCGGCAGCAGAGGCAGCTGGCCGCAATCTCAGAGTTTACTACCGATATTCAGCATGTGGCGGGTAAACTGAATGTGGTGGCAGACTGTCTCTCGTGCGCCGTGGCGGCCCCAGTCCGCGTAGGGATAGATTATGCAGCCATGGCCGCGGATCAGAGTAGCAATGCGGATGTGTGTGCGCTCCAGTCTGGACCAACAGTGTTAAGGCTGGAGAACAAGGTGCTGCAAGACGGTATGCCTCCCCTAATCTGTGATGTCTCCACCGGGCGACCGCGTCCTGTGGTACCGGCCGCGTGGCGCCGCCGCGTTTTTGACTCGATTCATTCTCTGGCACACCCGGGAGTGCGCACGTCGGTCAAAATGGTGGGAGAGAAATTTGTTTGGCTGAGCCTGCGCAAACAAGTTAGAGAGTGGGCGGCAGCCTGCATGGCTTGTCAACGAGCCAAGGTACACAGACACACGAGAGCCCCCTTGGAGCCGTTCCACATCCCGGCTAAGAGGTTCGATCATGTTCACGTGGACCTCGTAGGCCCCCTCCCGCCGTCACAGGGGTGCACACACCTTCTGACAATGGTAGACTGCACCACGTGCTGGCCAGAAGTGGTCCCACTGTCGTCAACCACAGCCGAGGAGGTGGCGCGCGCGTTTTTAACAGCATGGGTAGCGCGCTTTGGAGTCCCGTTGGACATTACGTCTGATAGAGGTCCCCAATTTGTTTCCGAGCTTTGGTCAGCAATGGCCTGCAGCCTGGGGGTAACGATCCACCGCACAACCGCATACAATCCGCAGGCTAATGGGTTATGCGAACGTTTTCATAGGTCATTGAAAGCGGCTCTCAGAGCGTCGCTTACGGATGCAAATTGGGTAGACAGGCTACCGTGGGTTTTATTGGGGTTGCGTTCTGCACCTAAAGAGGATTTAGAAGCCTCCCCGGCTGAGCTAGTTTTTGTGCAGCCACTTCGGCTGCCCGGGGAATTTCTCCCAGATAATCCTGCGCCAGAATGCTCCCTGGCCCAGCGGTTGCAGAGTGGCACGGAATCGGGCACGCTGCCTGGCCCCGTTCACCACAGTTTTCCACGCGTTTTTGTGCCTAAGGCCTTAAAAAATGCGGAGTTTGTTTTAGTCAGACACGATGCCCATCGCCGACCGTTGCGACCACCTTATGATGGACCATTTAGAGTGCTGGAAACAGGGGATAAGCATTTTTTGCTAGATTTGGGGGGCAGGAAAGAAAAGATTGGCATAAACAGGCTCAAACCCGCCTTTGTGGTGGGAGACGAGGATGTGCTTGTGGCCAGGGCTCCTCGGCGTGGCAGACCCCCTAGGGGACATTCCCCAGAACACCCACAGCGATTGACTAACAGTTCTCACCCTCAGACAGCAGCTCCCCAGCAGGATGGTGCCGCGGAAGTGGTAAAACCCGCTTACAGCAGATATGGGAGGAGACTGAGGCCCAAGCAGCACGTGGACTGATGTGTAATGGTTTATCATGACATGCAGAATGTTATTCCGTTGTTCCATCTTAGACGTTTGGGGGGGGTCATGTGGCACACATATGCACATATGTACACTACCGTTCAAAAGTTTGGGGTCACTTAGAAATTTCCTTATTTTTGAAAGAAAAGCACTTTTTTTCAATGAAGATAACTTTAAACTAATCAGAAATACACTCTATACACTGCTAATGTGGTAAATGACTATTCTAGCTGCAAATGTCTGGTTTTTGGTGCAATATCTACATAGGTGTATAGAGGACCATTTCCAGCAACTATCACTCCAGTGTTCTAATGGTACAATGTGTTTGCTCATTGTGACAGAAGGCTAATGGATGATTAGAAAACCCTTGTGCAATCATGTTAGGTCTGTAATGCTGTAATTGCTGCAAATGGAGGATTCTTTGACGAAAGCAAAGTTTGAAGGAAAAAATTATTATTTCAAATACAAATCATTATTTCTAACCTTGTCAATGTCTTGACTATATTTTCTATTCATTTTACAACTCATGGTGGTAAATAAGTGTGACTTTTCATGGAAAACACAAAATAATTGTCTGGGTGACCCCAAACTTTTGAACGGTAGTGTATATCACTTCATGCTTCATATGTACCACTTTAGGCTTCACATCTTAGATTGAACAAAGAACTGGGTCTCTTTGGAGATAACAGGAGGATGTGAAAGTTTAGGCTGTGGTATGCAAAGAGACGGCCTGGGGGGATTTTTCTGGCCACCAGAGGTTGGGGTGGAGGTGATAAGATCTGAAAGAAGATGCATTGTTACTTGGGATTAAATACAATGTGACTGTGTGCTTTGAAGTCCTGAGGTATTTAAAGGACGAATGTCTGGGTTTCTTCCTCTTTCTGTTTTTGATGATGTTGGAAGATGTGAATAAACCTGACTCGTGAGATGAACTCTGCCTCGTCATTTTCACATTTTCCACACTGTCTTTATTATGCAAGGTGCTGAAATGCATTGTGACTGTCTTTATTATGTAAGGTGTGTCTGTGGGACATGTGATCTATGAGGTGTGAAGTCCCTGATATTTAAGGACGAGAGTTTACTGTTTCATTCTCTTTTTTCTGCTTTGAAATGATGGAGATGTGAATAAAGCTGACTCTGAGAAAGAACGCTGCCTCGTCATTTTCACATCTTCCACAATATACCTTTTATGAGGGTGATATATTGATCTATGTTACAAATATCAAGATCACAGAGTAAGGTTAATATGGTCATCCATCTATCTTCTAACGCTTTGCCGGCTGTCCGGGTTGCAGAGGCAGCAGCTCAAGCAGAGAAGGCCAGACTTCCCTCTCCCCAGCCACCTGCTCCAGCTCTTCAGAGAGGATACCAAGGTGTTTCCAGACCAGCTGGGAGACATATGTAACCCAGCTGAGAAAATTACCCCTTTTTTTTCTCAGATGTCAATTGTATTAATACAATTGTGTGATTTTATTTTGAAAACCGATTATTTTGGGAAGAGGAAGTGTGATCCTTGTTATCCAACTTTTAAATTCCCATTTCATGGTCACGTTGGGCAATTGTGGTCTTTTCATTCGTTAAGAGCGATATTAGCCCCGCCTTCCGAGCAAAGGCAGCAGGCGCGCACTCGGTTTTCGGTCTTTTACGATCTGAGAGCGGACTAGAGAGGCTGTGGACGGTCTGGTTCACACTGATACCTCTTCTTGGTAAGTTTAATTTAGAAAGATGCTGTAAATAAATCTAAACACTGTCCAAACACTAATTTGAAAGCTTTATTATCCTAAGTTGATGGGAGCACGAGCTTGAGAGGCCGCGAGGCTGTGACTTTTGCTGTGTTCACACTGATACCTCATCTTTGTGAGTGAAAACCGAGTGTGTACTAAACAATACATGCTAATGCTAATCGCGAGTGGATTTTTTTCTGTTTAAAAGCAATGGAAAAGGCTATTTTTGTGTCTGTATGGTTTTCCTAAATGTGATTCCAGTTCCCAACAGTATGCTGAAGTACTTTTAGTTTTTATGCACTATTTCTGTTGAATGTAATGTGTAGTTTGATGCTAAAAGCACATTGTGTTGGTCTCCTATGTAAATGCATAGGTTATGCTAAACCCAGTAGCTCAGACAGGGTTTTACTGATTTTAAAAGGGAATTTTGGAAGTAATGGGACAGTATATTCCCTGGTTATGTGATAGATTAATTGTATTTCATTTCATGATTTACAAAGACAAGGTTAAAAGGGATTAATCATAATTTCATGGTTAAATGATGTAGAGATAAAAAGAGAAATTCATTTAATTGGTTACATGAGAAAAAGAAGTATTTCATGTACTACCAGAGAGATTTTGAGAAAGGAAAACATGCATGTAAGGTGTGAAATGTGAATTGTAAGATCTTACTATATTACTGGATTGTAATAATAGTAATATGAGAGAAGAATTTAAACACTAAGCTATAGTGTTATATAAGAAGAGGTTGGAAAATGAATTACTCTAGCTGTAAACAATAATACCATTATTGTTGTGCAGGCTAGGTTTTTTTGGTTGCCGATCAAGAACCTTCTGGATCCTAGATTCTCTCCGAATGGAGATGGCGAGCCTGAACCGAGATCTAACCAAGATCTCGATTGAAGAACATCCTTCCTCTCTCCAGTGCCCAAGATTCAAAGTGGTAACAACTCAAGTCGCCGCTTTAAAAGAGGAAAAGAAACCTGAGTCTGGAGATACAAGATATCTTGACTGGTCAAACGACTAAACCAAAAAGACAAACACTGAGCTCAGTAGGACATTTTTGGGGTTTTATTTCATGCCGGCCATTGTTATATTTGTATAGTTGTAAATTGTTTGTATATATTGTTCTCTTTACCTCTACAAATAACAACCAGTATTGCTCATTTCTTGCCTCCAGCTATTTCATTCCACACTCAATTTAATTCCCTATTGTAACCCTTACGAACCTAGCAACTGGTCTACACTTAATAATTTCCCTTACCTAATTAACATAAGGCAAGGGTTACAATAAGAAGTGGCGAGCCCAGCCAGGAGCCTTTTTCTTCTCTCCCTTACGTTATTTCAAGCCTATAACGTACCCAAAATGGATATTGTTGAACATGAATCTGTGAAAATTCCAAATGCGGTGACAGTGAGTGAAATCACTGGAGATGAGCAACTTGATGAAGTGACTGAGTTTTTGAAATGGTATGGATCGATTTCAAGAGTCATAAAAGTAGCAGATAGTAAGTCTGAGTTTTCCCAGAGTGCTATTTTTGAGTATCACTCGGATATTGCTTTTGAAGCTCTTGACCCATTGCCATGTACTCATGTATCTGATAGTGGAGCCAGCTATATGATACAATCTCTTGCCAGTGTTTATACGCACCGTGTAGGGACCGATATGACCAAGTTATATCTCACTGACATTAAAAACCTAGCGAAGATGAGTGGCAGAGATTTTGCAGATGTCCTGAAAGACATGATATCACAGATTTCTGAGGCAATCAAAGAATCTGAAAATGATCAATCAGAGCAAGTTAAGTTACCTGATAACTTACCTGAAGCTCTCTTGGATGAACCTCAACCTCAGCCTTCTGCAGCTGAGTCCAGTATTCAAGGTGCTTCAAGCCAGGATTTTGACATGCTGCTTGTCACACAGTTTTGTCGAGGTTGTTGGGATGATTCCCTTTTAACTGCACTCCAGTTAAAACAAAAACGAACAAATCCCCCAACTTTTCCTGATTTGCTTCTCTTGCTACGTACTGAAGAAGACCAAAATGCTGCCAAAAACTTGTGAATGAGACAACAGTTGAGCAGTTCAAAACAAAAAGTGACATCCCACGTGCAAACTATGCCATGCAGTTCAGGTGAAAATGAGAATAGTATCATGTTAAACTCATTTCAAGAACTCTCAAAACAAGTTGCAGAAATTCAAACGCAACTAGTAAAACTAACTGCAGAACCAAAAGCTCAAAACTCAAAAAGTACGCTCAGTACAAAGCCAAAAGAGAAACGAAACTTGGAGGTTCGAAGATGATCAGATACCGTTGTAGTTCCGACCATAAATGATACCGGATAGAGACAATACTGAAAATGATCACATTACAACTCAACCAATACTGATGATGGACAGTCTTGGTTGCACATGCAACGGGACGTGCATGATATTTAGCGCGGGAGAATGTAACACAGCTGAGAAAATGACCCCTTTTTTTTCCTCAGATGTCAATTGTATTAATACAATTGTGTGATTTTATTTTGAAAACCGATTATTTTGGGAAGAGGAAGTGTGATCCTCGTTATCCAACTTTTAAATTCCCGTTTCATGGTCACGTTGGGCGATTGTGGTCTTTTCATTCATTAAGAGCGATATTAACCCTGCCTTCCGAGCAAAGGCAGCAGACGCGCACTCGGTTTTCGGTCTTTTATGATCTGAGAGCGGACTAGAGAGGCTGTGGACGGTCTGGTTCACACTGATACCTCTTCTTGGTGAGTTTAATTTAGAAAGATGCTGTAAATGAATCTAAACACTGTCCGAACACTAATTTGAAAGCTTTATTATCCTAAGTTGATGGGAGCACGAGCTTGAGAGGCCGTGAGGCTGTGACTTTTGCTGTGTTCACACTGATACCTCATCTTGGTGAGTGAAAACCGAGTGTGTACTAAACAATACATGCTAATGCTAATCGCGAGTGGATTTTTTTCTGTTTAAAAGCAATGGAAAAGGCTATTTTTGTGTCTGTATGATTTTCCTAAATGTGATTTCAGTTCCCAACAGTATGCTGAAGTACTTTTAGTTCTTATGCACCATTTCTGTTGAATGTAATGTGTAGTTTGATGCTAAAAGCACATTGTGTTGGTCTCCTATGTAAATGCATAGGTTATGCTAAACCCACTAGCTCAGACAGGGTTTTACTGATTTTAAAAGGGAATTTTGGAAGTAATGGGACAGTATATTCCCTGGTTATGTGATAGATTAATTGTATTTCATTTCATGATTTACAAAGACAAGGTTAAAAGGGATTAATCATAATTTCATGGTTAAATGATGTAGAGATAAAAAGAGAAATTCATTTAATTGGTTACATGAGAAAAAGAAGTATTTCATGTACTACCAGAGAGATTTTGAGAAAGGAAAGCATGCATGTAAGGTGTGAAATGTGAATTGTAAGATCTTACTATATTACTGGATTGTAATAATAGTAATATGAGAGAAGAATTTAAACACTAAGCTATAGTGTTATATAAGAAAAGATTGGAAAATGAATTACTCTAGCTGTAAACAATAATACCATTATTGTTGTGCAGGCTAGGTTTTTTTGGTTGCCGATCAAGAACCTTCTGGATCCTGGATTCTCTCCAAATGGAGATGGCGAGACTGAACCGAGACTGAACCGAGATCTAACCAAGATCTCGATTGAAGAACATCCTTCCTCTCTCCAGTGCCCAAGATTCAAAGTGGTAACAACTCAAGTCGCCGCTTTAAAAGAAGAAAAGAAACCTGAGTCTGGAGATACAAGATATCTTGACTGGTCAAACGACTAAACCAAAAGGACAAACAAACACTGAGCTCAGTGGGACATTTTTGGGGTTTTATTTCATGCCGGCCGTTGTTATATTTGTGTAGTTGTAAATTGTTTGTATATATTGTTCTCTTTACCTCTACAAATAACAACCAGTATTGCTCATTTCTTGCCTCCAGCTATTTCATTCCACACTCATTTTAATTCCCTATTGTAACCCTTACGAACCTAGCAACTGGTCTACACTTAATAATTTCCCTTACCTAATTAACATAAGGCAAGCGTTACACATAGTCTCTCCAGCATGTCCAGGGTCTGCCCCGGGGTCTCCTCACAGTGGGACGTGCCCGAAACACCTCAAGTGGGAGGCGTCCAGGAGGCATCCTGATCAGATACCCTGATCAGCTTAATATGCGTGATGATAAAAAACAAGATATTTCAATTAATTCAAATGTATACTGTCCAAGATATTGATAACACACTGAACACAATGAGGAGCTCATTTAGCAGTAGGCTGTGCCATCCTAAGTGCTTGAGGGAGAGATTCCGCAGGGCCTTCCTACCTATGGCTGTCAGACTGTATAATCTAAATACTGCTCATAGAGGCCGTATTAAATGTCACAACTCTGCACAACAGAGATGGTCCCCTCCAATACACAACTAAGGCAATTACAATTATCGAGGGTGGCAACAACACTGTTCATTCAATGTGAAATATACTGTCTGGGTCAATATTTATATTTTGCCGGGTAATTTAACCTCTTGCACTCCGGTGTACCGCGGACGGGCACGTCTTTGCGTCCTAGAGCGCACGAGAGCGCCCTCGTGCGCTCTAGGATGCACGAGGGCGCTGCGTTCTAGAGAGCACTGAAAAAAAAAGCTGCATTTCTGTTCTTCCACTACAGACACAGCCGCGAGCAGATCAGATATGATTGACCTCTCATTCGACTAATAAGAGCCTTGAATTGGGTTTCTGAAACCTTGAAGAACCAATGACTGAAAACCTAGCAAGAAGGACCCACCTACCAAAGCTGCAAATGCAGCAAGCCAATTGAAGCACAGGAGTTTGAAAGCTGTTTTGTGTAAGGCTGGGTGAAGACAGACTGCTGCAGCAGATGAAAAAAGCACCTGCAGGAAGAACCGCCACAGACCCAGCAGCACGGAGACCACCCACAAGTGCGACCTGTGTGACAGGGACTGCCATTCGCGCATCGGCCTGTTCAGCCACAGGCGGTGCTTTTTTTTTTTTTTTTATTCCAGCAGAATAGACGTTTAGGATTCTCTTCCATGGTCATCATAGACCGACGGAGGCCAACGATGAATGCTGGGTGACACACATGCGTTCGCCAGTCTTTTTGAATTACTACTGTTATTTGTTTTGAAAAATCATTCGCCAAAACCGCAATCATGGAAGCGCAAAACCGCAATAATGGAATTCTGTTTTGATCGGGTCGTGAGACCAGAACCAAAGCGGACAAGCGTCGCGTTCGTCTGACAATGAGGAAGAGAAGTTTGCCAGGTACTCTGCTGCTGTGAACAGGTAAGTGTTATAAGCTAAATTATTCTTTATCCCTGAAAATTGTAATCAAAAATGACTTTTGACCGATCGGTAAATTACAACTGTGCGGCGCACGAAGTCTGTGCGCCGCGGTACACGGTTCGTGCGCCGCGTCCAGACCATGAACGCCCCCCCCCCCGCTACTCTTCAGTAGCGAGGGGGGGTGAAGCTGCGGTGACTGTCGCCGCGGTCGCCACATGACTATTCCGTCATGTAGCGATGGCCGATGTCCGTCCTCTGTAGCGGGGGGGGGGTGGGAGTTGTTATCTTATACATTACAAATATTTTAGAATAATTTTTAGTGCACTGTAGGTTATTTTTTCTTGTAAAAAAAAAAAAAAAAAAGCCACACATTTTTTTACGTGGCATGCTTCTTTGTGTGTGGGGGCTTGTTTGTTCATTCATTCATTCATGAATGAATAAACAACCCCCCCCCCCACACACACACAGCCCTGAGTGTCACCTTTCATTAGAGCCCAAGATGAAGCTTCTATTGAATCATTCCAAAGTTAGACGTTTTTCCAAACTGTGCCATTTGGCACAATTCAAAAACGCCTGGGAACTACCTGAGAACAAAGCTGTGTAAAATATTCATTTTTTTGTGGTATTGTTACAAAATTTTGACCTCAGCTGGATAACACTTGGTTCTACATTTCTGTTGCATTTTGCAGCCCGGATCTGAAGCTGTGTGTTATTTGCAAGCATTTGTATCCAAAAAAACCACCCAGGCAAAATTTATTTTCTTCAAGTTCAGTATGTTTAGATGACTGTTACTCAGTGGCCGGAGCACTTAGAGAGATTATGACTGTTTTGCCAAAAAATTCAAAGTGCTTTCTTTTAAATGAGACCAACCCCATGAAGATGCTGCAAAGGGTTGAAGAAAAGCTTTTGATTTACTTTAGGCACATTATTTTTTGGCGTTTTTAGGGAAATTGACCGGAGTGCAAGGGGTTAACTAACTGTAATGCTGTTTATTCCATCTAGCTGCAATGCTCCTGCACTGTGTATATAACTGTACATATGTATATTTATTTACTGCTTTGGCTAACTTATTGTGACGTGTGGGGTTCTGTCTGATGTTATGTGTTCACCATGTTCAGGTTTTTGTTGTTGTTCAGTAGTTATGTTTTCTGAGGGACCTTAAACGCACCACTAGGGAGAGAGCGGGAGGGAGGAGCAACAGGAAGTAGAGAGTGAGAATAATAATGCTAAAACATTCTGTCTCTTTTCCTCTCGGCTGTAAGGCGTGTGCCATGGCCAACAGTGGCACTTTCTTGGCCTAATAAAGTTCCAGAGCAGTTATCTGCCTCCAGCCGTGGTCATTTCTGACTCACACAGCCCACTTTGCTACAACGGTGTCAGAAGTGGGATGCTAATGGCGGCTAGGCTAACAGATATGGAGGAACTCATCACTTGCTGTGAGGCCATGGAAGGGCAACTACGAAAGGAGCTCACTGCAGCTACAAGACTACATGTGAGTGATTGTAACTCATGCACAATGAGCCAAAGAGGGGAAAGGATTGCTGGCCTTCCTGATGGAGCCAGCACATGTAGAAAAGCTGTAGGGCCCCACCAGCCAGCGAAGAAGTAGAGCCCTGTAACTCCATGCACAGAGACTTTTAGCTGTGCTATGTTAACGCCAACAACCTCACCACCCAACCAAGCTAAGGTAAAGCTGCCACATTATAATGGGGAAACACTACCAGAGACATAACTCACTCAAGTGCAGCTAGCTTCCCAGCTTAATGCATGGTCAGCAGAACAGACTGCAATCCAAGTGGCACTAGCGTTAGAGGGGAAGGCCTTACAAGTTCTCACTGACCTCCAACCGGAGGAGCACTCCAGCTGGCCAGTGGTAGAGGGAGCCTTACAATGCCGATTTGGCCGCCATGTTTATGCTGATGATACGAGGGACCAACTCCACAGCCGCCAGAGAGGGCTATCTGAACTTCAGCCTGGGTGCTTATGCAGCTAACCTTCGCAGATATGCACAGCAGGGTTACCCTACATTCAGTGACAAAGACCAAGAGGAGCTGGCCCTCCAAGCCTTTGCTCGGGGCCTGCATCCAGACTGCTTAAGGGAGCACATCCACCTGTTTGCACCAACCTCCTTGATGTCAGCCATCACCGAAGCTTAACGGGTCAAACACGTGCTGTGTGGGAGTGATCGCCCACTGATTGCAAACCACAGAGTGCACCAGGCAGATTATGAAAGCAGTGGAGAGGAGGAGAAAATATGTGCAGTTGATACCTCATCTCCACGGTGGCGACGCCGAGGCAGCAGGAGGGCATCTAAGCAGGATATGGAGGGCTGCTGCCGGTGTGGAGAACCGGGTCACATCACCTGACACTGCCCAGCTCCTGCTCCACGGAAACAAGTCCCCCAGCCCCCTTTAAACTAAAGGAGGGGGGCGCAGCGAGGGAACCGCTCCCCACCAATGAACTTTCCCCATCATTATGTCACACCAGCGACTAGGGCGTTTGGGACGTACTAATGGACTGTATGTGGACTGTAATCTGAATGGCATCTTATGCAGAGCCCTGGTGGACACAGGTTCCACACTCTCCCTGGTCTGCCCTGGGGTTTTACCGTGGACTGGTGGGCAGAGGCTTGCAGACTGGGAAGCCATAGGGTTGAAGATGACCACAGTCACTGGGGCACGGACGACAATGGGGGGAAAGAGACTGCTAAAAGTGACTGTTGCTGACTGCACTGTTGATCACCAGTTCTGGTTAGCCAAAATACAAGACCCTTGGGTGCCACGGTGGACGTACCCAGGGCAACATTCTATCTGGGTTCAGAAGCCGTGATACACCATCCCACTTTAAAGGGAGGACTACGGCATGTCTCTGCATCACCACAGCCAGCTGAGGAGCCCTCAGCATGGCGGCAGAGGTGGATGGGGTCTGCAGCAGCAGCATCATCAATGTCCCAGTTGTCATCTCCAGTGACCATGCAGGCAATCGAGGAGTTGTACCGCCGGAGTTGTGAAGGTCTGAGCACCGAACAGCGACATCAACTGCGGGAGCTGCTGGACTCTTTCACCAACATTTTTGCTGCCCGGGATGAAGACTACATGCACACCAGCCTAGTACAGCATGACATTAATACCAGCAATGCTCACCCAATCCACCTCCACCCTCGTTGCCTGCCCCTCACCAAGCGGGAGGCAGCAGAGCTTAAGATTAAAGAGATGGCAGTAACAGGGGTCATAGAACCATCTAGTAACCTGTGGGCAGCTCCAGCAGTCTTCGTGAAGAAGAAAGATGGTACATGGAGGTTTTGTGTCGACTACCACCTCCTCAATAAGGCCACACACAAGGACTCTTACCCACTACTGCAGGTGGACGATGCCCTCGACTGCATCGCTGGTTCCAGCTGGTTCCAGCTGGTTCAGCTCCCTGGATCTCCTCAGTGGTTATTGGCAGGAGGAGCTGACACCAGAGGCCCGCCCAAAAACCACATTCACCATCAGCCAAGAGCTGTGGCAGTTTAGGGTTATCCCCTTCGGTCTTTGCAATGCGCCTGCCACCTTTGAAAGGCTGATGGAAAGGGTGCTGGCTAACATCCTCCAAAGCCGATGCGTAGTCTACTTCAATGTCCTCCTCTCCCACACTGCAGAATTCGAGGGTGCACTGGCCAGCCTAAGGGATGTCTTCTGCGACATCCGACGGGCTAGGCTCCATCTCCACCCAAAGAAATGTCACCTGCTCCAGCGTGAAACATCATTCCTTGGCCACATCGTCAGCACAACAGGAGTGGCCACCGATCCTGCCAAGGTTGCCGCGGTGAGGGACTTGCCTATCCCCCATGACATCAGGGAGCTGTGGAGCTTCCTGGGGCTGGCTTCTTATTACCGGCAGTGTGTCAAGGATTTTGCCACCATCGCCCAGCCACTGCATCGGCTGATGCAGAAGGGTCAAGCCTTCCAGTGGAGTGAGGACTGCTCCAATGCCTTCAACCAGCCTCAATCAGCACTCGTGGAGGTGCCAGTGCTGTCCTTCCCAGACCCCCAACGGCCATTCATCGTGGACACTGATGCCAGTAATATGGGCCTCTGCACGGTTCTGTCGCAGGAGGGGGAGCTAGGGGAGCAGGTTGTTGCTTACTACAGCCGTGCTTCCTCCTGGGCAGAGAGAAATTACTGTGTGACTCGCCGGGAGCTGTTAGCTATGACCCAAGGACTCCGCCATTTCCGACCCTACCTCTATGGCAAGAAGTTCATCTTGCACACCGACCATACATCCCTCACATGGTTGCTCCACTTTAAAGAACCCGAGGGGCAGCTCACCTGGTGGTTGGAGGTGCTACAGCACTATGACTTTGAGATTCGTCACCGGGCTGGCCGTCTTCATGCCAGTGCAGATGCACTGTCCCGACAGCCCTGCCTGGAACAGGACTGCCACTATTGCCGACAAGTTGAGGAACAGCATGCTGCAACCGGGGTGGTAGCAGCCTCACAGACTGCTTCATTGGATGAAGATAACCTCTCCGTTGGTGGAGGTTCAGTAGCACTAGCTGCAGCTACTGACAACTGGGACTTTGCCGAACCTCAACAATTCAAGCAGGAGCAGAGGCAGGATTCTGTGCTTGCCCAGATTCAGGCATGGATGGGGGCAGGACAGTGACCAGCATGGACGGAAGTGGCAGCACTAGATCCCGAGCTGAAGGTGCTCTACTCTCAGTGGTCAAGCCTCACCCCCCAGGACAGCCTTCTCTATTGATGCTGGCAGGCTCTGGGGGGGTCACCATGATGTCCTTCAGCTCCTGGTGTCACGTTCGCTATGTCACAAGGTTCTAGAGCTGGTCCACAGCTCTGTGGGGTCGGGACATTTTGGGGTGGCCAAGACCCTGCATTGGCTCCGGTCCAGGTTCTACTGGCCAGGCTGCCACCAGGATGTGGAGCTGTTTGTCCATCGATGTGACTAGTGCACAGCCAGAAAGGGCCCAACTTGGTGCTCTCATGCTCCACTGCAACAGTATCAGGTCGGGGGCCCGATGGAGCGAGTGGGTGTTGACATTCTAGGGCCCTTCCTTGTCACTGATCAAGGGAACTGCTACATCCTTGTGGCCATGGACTGTTTCACTAAGTGGCCAGAGGCGTATGCGGTCCCAGATCAGAGCGCAGCCACCATTGCCGAACACCTTGTCAATGAGATCTTCTGCTGCTTCAGGGTGCCAGAGGAACTACACAGCGACCAGGGGTGGAATTTCGAGGCCAAGGTCTTTAGCCAGGTCTGCCAGCGGTTGGGCATCAGAAAGACCAGAACAACACCGCTGCATCCTCAGAGTGATGGGCTTGTCAAACGATTTAATCGCACACTGGCCACCCAGCTGGCAATCCTTACTAGCCACCAGCAGAGAGATTGGGATCTGCATCTACCTCTGGTCCTCTGAGCCTACTGCACTGCTGTCCTAGAATCAACAAAATGCACCCCCACAAGCCTCATGTTCGGGCAGGAGCTCCGTACACCTGTGGACCTGGTGTTTGGTAGACCTCCAGAACTGTAGTTAGCAGGTGAGCCAGGACTGGACTACTTCTACTCCCTCCAGAAAAGGTTGCAGGAGATGCATGAATTGGCCCGGCAGACTCTTACTGAAGCAGGAGCCAAGAAAAAGAGGGCCTACGACACCCGGTGCATGGGAACAGACTTTTCTCCAGGGGACCAGGTGTGGGTGTACAATCCTGAATGTAAGAAAGGGTTGTCCCCTAAACTGATGAGCCAGTGGGTGGGGCCTTGCACGGTGCTTCAGAAAATAACGGACGTGGTGTATTGAGTACGCCTGGTAAAGCGGAGATGGGTGGTGGTGCTTCACAGGGATCACCTTGCGCCCTACCGACCCAAAGGTCCTAGGGGTGAGGAGCCAGAAGCTTTAAACCAGTCTCAAACAGTCAAGCCTTCCCCCCAGGATGTGGGTGAACCGGCTAGGCCAGAACGCCGCCACCAGCAACTACCAGGATGCTTTAGAGACTTTGTCATGGACGCTTAAGGCACTTTTCCACTTGGCCCAGTTTGGCTTCGTTTTGCACAGTACGGGATGGTACAGTTCGGCCCGCCTTGTTTTCCACTGCACTAGGGTGTCATTTGAAGTGGGTTGGAAATAGTTACAGCGAGGCGGCACAACCCTCTCCCTCCCATTACATAAAACAAGCGTAACTGGCGTAAATCAAGCGTAATGTTACGCAAAACACAAGTTGGCAGGATACGAGGCGTCTGCGTTCTCTGGCTGTTTTTGCCAGAATAAAGGCAAAAACTTCTGGAGAACAGAAGGCAAACCCACAATACGACACACTCTGGAAAGGTACTAGAGCATTTAGAAGCCATGAGGATGCGAACTACATTACGTATGACGGTAAGCTAATGATTGCTAATGCTACTTTGCTTTTAAGTCCGCCGTACAACATTGTAATGTCGGCAAGTTATCAATATTAGGTCCTAAAATATGTATTCTGTGTGTGTGTTTCAGATGGCTCTCTTCTGGCAAAAATATCGCTTCAAACGGTTGGTGTTAACATTCAGCACAGTGATGTGACTCCCAAGTTCACAAATGCGAAGTGGCTATAATGTCTGTAGAAATGTTTAGCTTCCTGTGAAATAAATTGATCTGATCTGTGTCAAAATCATGGAGAGACTGTTGAGACGTCATGGGATTTACCTGCTCCAGCCAGTGGTGTCGTGGCAAAACATGGATCAGGTGCCATATGAGCCGTTAAATATATATTTCAACAGGTAAACAGTACTGAGTTAGACATAAGATATATTTAACAATTATGATGCATTTTAAGCCAAAACAAATGGATCTAGGATTAAAAGTAATTAAAATAATGCAGTCACAAGGTTACATGGAGAAATACGTGGATTAACTGGAAATATATCGTATTGAGTATTGCTGACTACATGTAGATATTGTATAAATATATATTCTCTATATCAACTGTGAACTATACATGTATTCATGTAGTATTGCCCTGGGAATTTTGACAATAAACCTTTGTACTTTTGCAGATGTCTCTATTTTGTTTTACAGTCTTCAGCAAATAATAGTGTTGGTTACTTTTCTTAAAAATGAGCCATTATTTTCAAAGTCACTGATAAATGGTTCGTAATGTTGACTCTTTTCCCATCGGTGTCTTAACAGACAAAATAGAAAATCATGATGCAAACACATACACTACCGTTCAAAAGTTTGGGGTCACCCAGACAATTATTTTGTGTTTTCCATGAAAAGTCACACTTATTTACCACCATGAGTTGTAAAATGAATAGAAAATATAGTCAAGACATTGACAAGGTTAGAAATAATGATTTGTATTTGAAACAATAATTTTTTCCTTCAAACTTTGCTTTCGTCAAAGAATCCTCCATTTGCAGCAATTACAGCATTGCAGACCTAACATGATTGCACAAGGGTTTTCTAATCATCCATTAGCCTTCTGACGCAATGAGCAAACACATTGTACCATTAGAACACTGGAGTGATAGTTGCTGGAAATGGGCCTCTATACACCTATGTAGATATTGCACCAAAAACCAGACATTTGCAGCTAGAATAGTCATTTACCACATTAGCAATGTATAAAGTGTATTTCTGATTAGTTGAAAGTTATCTTCATTGAAAAAAAGTGCTTTTCTTTCAAAAATAAGGAAATTTCTAAGTGACCCCAAACTTTTGAACGGTAGTGTAAATCACTAAATTGTTTATTCCAATCAGCAGCAAATTACAGATTATTTAGAATGTGCAAAATTCAAACTGTAAAAAAAACCAAAACTGGAATGGGCCACACACGCCGGCCATGCTGCCTCACTGAGAAGCAACTGGATCAGCCCCTCATACTGGTCCCGGTTCAGCAGATCTTCAGCCTTCACCTCTAAATAGTGAGGCAAGGTCTGGTTTGGGTGGATCGTTTTCCCCTTGCCTAGATGAAAGACAGAAATGGGTGGTGGATAATTTAAAGAAAGTTTAAAACATATTTGAGAAATGAATGACTCTTTATTTCGGATAGATTAGATTAAACGAAAGGAACAGAATAATAGAACAAAGGGGGGAAAAAATCCAATAAGGTCAAATTAAACAGGAACTCCTCAGATTATACAATTCAACATAACTTATCCGAAATGGGTGATGGCTGAAGCCGCAGCTTATATTGCCCACCCATGTTCCATTTAAGAATTCAAAAATAAAATAAGAGTGATTACAAATCAGAACAAAGCTAAGACAAAACGTGACAAAAACTAAGCAACAGCACAACACAGACTGGATATGATAATCCTTATGTGATTTTACATGTTGTTTTGTATATACAGCCGTGGACAAAATTGTTGGTACCCCTCTGTTAATGAAAGAAAAACCCACAGTGATCACAGAAATAACTTGAATCTGACAAAAGTGGTAATAAAAAAAATTCTATGAAAATTAACCAATGAAAATCAGACGATGCTTTTGAACTGTGGTTCAACAGAATTATTTAAAAAAAACAAACTCATGAAACAGACCTGGACAAAAATGATGGTACTCCTAGAAAAGATTGAAAATAATAGGCCATAGGGACATGAACATGACCATAGGGACATGTTCAACCAAGATGTGTCCTCTAATTAACATCACAGGTGTCTACAAACTTGTAATCAGTCAATCGGCCTATTTAAAGGGTGACAAGTAGTCACTGTGCTGTGACCATTGTGGGTTTTTCTTTCATTAACAGAGGGGTACCAACAATTTTGTCCACGTGTGTATGTTTGGAGTATTTCTTCCTTTAGTTTTTGTTTAAATTGTCCAAGCGTTGTACATGATTTTAATTCAGGTCCAAAAGCGTTCCACAGTCTGACTCCTTGCACTGAAACACAGTGTTGCTTGGTGGTAGTTCTCACTGAAGGTTTTTGAAATATACATGTTCCTCTGAAATGATATTGTTATTTGGAACAACTTTTGGATATTTGCAGGCAGTGATAGATTCTTAGCTTTAAACATTATTACTGGAGTTTTAAAGGCAACCAGATCTTTTAATCTTTTAAAGCTTTTAATTTAAGAAAAAGTGGGTTTGTTGGTTCCCTGGAAGCAGCTTTGTTTATTATTCTAATAGCTCTCTTCTGAAGCATAACGACTGGATATATGTTTTATATGTGTTTCCCCATACTTCAGTACAATATGTCATGTATGGGTATTGGTATCCTCTGAAGATCTGGAGCAGGTGGCTGGGGAGAGGGAAGTCTGGGCTTCTCTGCTTGAACTGCTGCCTCTGCGACCTGGACCTCTGGAAAAGTGGTAAAAGATGGATGGATGGCTGTCGATGTATGGGAGTATTAATGAATGATACAAAGTCTATAGTGTGGGTTGATTCAGCAAATATTTCACTCTGTGCAGTATTACGATTAATTTGCATATTTTACCTTTAATATAATTAATGTGACTTCCAACACAGTTTTTTTTTTATTGATTATTATGCCAAGGATTTTAATTTTGGATACCCTTTCAATTTCTACACCATTTACACTGAGTTTAGATACTGAGTTGTTGTGATGGTGTGAAATAACGTTATCAATAAAAGTTTAGCCCCTGCTGTGTTGCCCTGGTTTCAAGTGTGGGTGGTGTTTTGTGCTTGTATTGCTAAAATATAAAAGGAAGCATTACAGTGGGTCTCAAATATTTGTAATGTGTTCTATTACTGAATGAGTTTAAAGATGAAATACTATAGACTACACATATAAACTAAATTTTAATGGTGACTGAACATCTCCCATTCCCCAAGGTGCAAGATACACTATTATGACTATAACTCATAAAGGATCACAGAAATGATCTGATAAAAATAAATAAACAAGCGGTTTATTTTATGGTGGCTACTATTGGATGTGCCATTCATTTTCAATTACTCTGTAATTAATATTCACACAAATAAATCTCAATTCAGTCCCTTTCATATTGAGTGGAAATTGTGCTACTTTAAATTTGGCACTTTACCTAAACTTTAACTTAAAGCGAGGTAGTCGGATCCGGGAAAAAAATGCTTTTTTTGTGTGCATGGAAAGAAAATCCTACAGACACATATAGCGTGATTGTCTGCGAGTGTGAATGACCTGTTCCACGAGCACATGTATGTTTTTTGGTCCGTGGCTGTTTACATCGGCCAGGATACTTTGTGCGCCTATGGGCCATAGGGATCCCGTATTTTACATCCGGAAAAAAACTGTGAAACGGGAACAGCAGGAAGAGCCATAGTATCGTCGTCTAATCATTTTATAACACATTTCACAACTAATAATAGTAACATTTCCACAAAAAATGTGCTATATTAGCAACACGATTGCATTTTGCACATGGCTCACTCTCCGGCGGCTGCCCCGAGAAGTAAACAAATGCAGGGACGCTTGAATTCTTTCCTCCCGAAAATATCATTTTTGAATATTAATTACAGCTAAACGGGAGCAGTTTCGATGCCGACATTTCACATACAAATCCTAATATATGTGTTCTATACACCATCAGCTTTTGCGTATCCGACTACCTCGCTTTAAAAAGCAAAAGATTTGACTATAAATATGATGTGTTGTTTACCTGTCACACATTGGTGTCAAAACGTCGCCATTCCGAGCAGATCCTGTTTGGACTCTACAATGAAATACACACAAATTAAGTACATGCACAGCACGAAAGTGCAACATGTAAAAAAACAAACAAAAAAACCCACCTTTTTAACCAGGATTACAACTAGCTTATTTCATCAGATATTGTCAACACAAAAAAGCAACATACAAGGACAGACGTAGCATTGAGCTAGGTCATAGTTTAAACACGATTAAGTTTTCATCTGTCCTAAGTGAACTTTCCACTGTTGGAAAAAATAACGTAAAACATGAATATCACATCACTCACCATCCTGTATATCACAATATTACGGTTTCAACTGCTGAAGTTGGGTGCGTCGCGGCTGTACATTCAAGTCAATTTGGGTGGCTGGGTCTAATTCCCGGTGCGTCTCCGTCTATTTTGTGGTGCGTCTGCTTGTGCTCCCCACTGCAAGCTCTGTCTGCTTCCCTCTGCATTCTTTCATCAGCCGAAACGCACAGGAAACTCTGCCGGACCACGGTGTTAGATTTCTGCTGATTTCTGTTAAACCATTCTATCGTTGTGGTTTATAATATCACTTGATCGTGGACTCACTGACGAAAAATTGCAAATGGCGGCCAGCAAGTGATTCTCGAAAGTCAGCGTAACGCCCACTCTTATGACGCTACGCCCTGACCAATGAATGGCCAGCAGTGGCGTGACGAAACCGTGCCGGTACCCTTCGGACCTACTCTCAATTGGTGCCGATAAAAGTGGAACAGTTCCGAAACAACAGAACTGTTAGGCCATTGGGTGCCGAGTGGAAAAGCGGACAAAGGGGGCCGAACCGTGCGAAACGAGGCCAAACTGGGCCAAGTGGAAAAGCGCCTTTAAGTTGCTGGGGACAGCTAATCTCTTAGGTGGGGGCAGTGTGACGTGTGGGGTTCTGTCTGATGTTATGTGTTCACCATGTTCAGGTATTTGTTGGCGTTCAGTAGATTTGTGTTTTCTGAGGGACCTTAAACGCACCACTAGGGAGAGGGAGGGAGGAGCAACAGGAAGTAGAGAGTGAGAATGATAATGCTAAAACATTCTGTCTTTTCCTCTCTCGGCTGTAAGGCGTGTGCCATGGCCAACAGTGGCACCTTCTTGGCCTAATAAAGTTCCAGAGCAGTTTTCTGCCTCTAGCCGTGGTCATTTCTGACTCACACAGCCCGCTTTGCTACACTGTTATCTTATTTACTATTCCTCTGAGTGCTTTCCCTTTGCTGCTGCAGTCCTGTAATTTCCCCATTGTGGGACTAATAAAGGCTTATCTTATCTTAAGAATTTCCTAATTACAAACATATGCATAGCATAAATTGGCCGACCTTGACCTTTGACGTTTTGACCTCAACATTAATTCAAAGTTTGCCTAGTAGTACTTCTGCACCAAGTTTGATGATGATATTCAAGATTCAAAGATTTTATTTGCCAATGCTACTATACATACAGGACATACAGGAGAATTGAAATGCCATTTCTCTCTCTCTTCAGTGGTGTGCACAATTTAAAAAAAAAAAAAAGGCACCTTATTCCCGAGGGTGCTGCTGGAGAAACAATTATAGGTACAACTTCCAGTTTTGGCTGAAGTTGTGTTAAATCAGTCAGCAAGAGTGGAGTAGTGGAGCATTTAAAATAGCATTTTTAAAAGTGTTTTAAATTTGTTTTAATGTACAGTCCACATACCTGTTTTGCAGTCAAGTGGCAGATAATTTCAGCACTTGTAGTTTTTGTATTTTTGAATGTTTTTGTGCAGTTCTGGTACTCGCTGCTGTTCATAGTGTGACACTCCTAAACCTCAGCTAAATCTGTGCTGGCTTCAACAGCAATGCATAGATCATGCACTCAAAACTAAAAAGGACTGTTCGTATGATCGGTGGTACAGCCCAGGGATGGCAACAGGAAATTCTGATTTCAGCTGAAATCTAATTTGGTTGATTGACTTATGGGGGGAGAGGTTTTCAGTAAAACAGAAGTAATTTAGACTGAAAAAAAATGATTAAAAAAAAATGAAATACTAGACTTAAATAAATCATTAAATTTAAGGAAAAGTTAACTTACTTTTTCTTCAATGTTGTCTCATTGTCTCTAGTCCAACATATTTAACAGTTCTATAAGAGTTTATTACATTATTTACACTGGTCACCAAGTCACTTCTAATGTGAAACTCTCTTCCTTTTGGCAGCAAGCTGTGTCAGTCTCTGAACTTTGACCTTCATCTCCTTTTCTGGTTTCTTCAGAAACTGTCCAAGTGTTTCTGTTACCTTGTCGAACTTTGAGCCAATTTTCACCTTTACCATCACTTATCTCAAGCCAATTCCATCAGAACTTATTTTTGACACTTTTGTCTATTTCTAACACTGATGACTCCTGATCCTTCGATAAAAATCTCATAATTCCACTGAAAACAATACCGAAAGCTCAGAATTCCAACACAAACCAGGGATGTGATTTGGGGTTGGGGAAATTATCTGAAAATTTAGCAGGGGATCTGGGGGACACAGTCCCCCAGCAGGGTCCGGGGCAGAGCCCCGGTGGGGGGGCAAGGGTAGCTAATTCCCCCGAAGCTCCTGGGTTTTTATGATTTTTAAGTACCAGAACTGTGCTTAAATGACATAAAACAAACAGCTGAATGCCACTTATTACTGTATAATATTGACTTATGTTCCAAGAAGATAACATTCCTAAAATATTCCAACAAGCATTATCCATCACATGCTTTAACACCTGATCAAATCAAAATCAGTTAATTTTATCTATTCCATAATAGAAATAAAATTACAACATACCATTACTTTTTATAATTTCAGCATTCATTTCAGATCACCAGTTTCAATCTCCATTGAGTCTTGAGCAGTTCATTTTGCACAATCACTGATGTAGCCAAGTCTTAGAAATATTCAAAAGTTATGAGTCAATGTCCGCTGTGCACTGTCAATTTCAAACTGTTTGGAATCATAAAAGTAATCTAACTAAATTGTTTTGCTATTTTTTTCTCCTCAACATCAATGTCAGGGCGCTGCGGGAGTTTTGGGGGATGGTTAACTTTTATAACCGTTTCCTCCCCTGCGCAGCCCAGCTCATACAGCCGTTGTACGCCGCACTCAAGAAACGGAAACCAGAGGACAGAGTCGACTGGACTCCTGAGCGGGAGCAGGCGTTCTCTGAGGTTAAAACAGCTCTGGTGAACGCTGCACTACTGGTGCACCCAGACCCGGTGGCTCGGATAGCGCTCACTACCGACGCCTCGGACATGGGCAGAGCGGCCGTCGTGGAGCAATGCGTTGCCGGTTCTTGGCAGCCGCTCACCTTTTTTTAGCAGGTCTTTGCACGACAGTGAGCGTAAATACAACGTGTTCGACAGAGAGTTAATGGCTCTCCACCTGGCCATACGCCTCTTCCAGTTCTGCCTGAAAGGGCGCACCTTCACTGCGTTCATGGACCACAAGCCGCTAACGTACTTAACGTACTTTATCTTCCTGGAAGATAAAATAAAACGGAATTTGGCGAATTAGTGGAAAAATCACATCCCTGAGAACACGCCGCCATGAATTTTTGACAAAGCATACAACGAGCCATTTGATTGGTCCAGTCATTTGCAACTATCCAATCGCAGGGCTGTTTACAATACAGCAGTAGCTTGAGTACATAACATCCGGGTTATTGCGGGAGACTTGACCTGGGGAAGCGCCGAGCGCTTATGTAATCGTGTTGATTTTCGCTAAAATTGGTAACAATAAGTAAGGTACCTTATCCCCCCCCCACTAAAATTTTCTCAACGGATTTAGACGATTCACAGAAATGATCAATTTGAAAATAAATCGGCGGAAATCCGCGGATCGGCGGAAAATTGCCATCCCTGACAGACACAACAGCATCAGATATGTTTTCACTTTTATGAATGTCACAGATCTGATGTTTATATATGTCACCAGATGCAAGGCTGCATGAAGTAAAATAATAAATAAAAAAAATAGTAACAGTTTGCTTCCTAAGCCTTAATGATTTAAGAAAGATATCAAATAGGTGTTTTGTTTTGTATTCGTTGCACTGCATTGGAATGATATGGACATGATTTTAGCAGCTTCAGCGCACATTAATTTTTAAATTATCACAAAATATAGATCAATAAAATTTTGAACAATTGTCAGAAAATGTCTGTACGTGTTAAGTTAAATAACAAGCATTCAAGGCATGACATCAGCATGAGCATTTTAATTTGGGGGTAAAATGAACAGCTGCAGCTGTCTGTATTTACTCCGACATTAAAACACCCAAACACGGTGTTGTGGTTCTTTGTGGCTCTGACTAGATTCTATGTCTGCTCTGAGGTAAATTTGATTATGTCCAACATATTTTAACAAAATGCAACTGACTTTATTGCGGTGGAAACATTGATATATTACAGAGCTTTTATTTGTTTACAGCATTAGCATTTTAGCAGCGGAGCTAACTAACGGAGCTACTGTCTTCCAGGCCACTTTTTAAGGTAATCTCATCCCTCGATAGTCGTGGGAAGTCGTATGATTATATTACTCTTTTTGAGGTGCAAAAGGCTGTGTTCCCACATTTTTGATGCTGAAGTCATTGTTTTTTAACAAGGAAAAGTGTCCTGTTTCTGTGACAACCCCACTTTCTAAACTAGTACTGGAAGTTGTGCCCATAATTCACGCAAGGCATGATGGGGGCTAGAAATAAGGTGGATAAGACTGGAAAAACAACAACAGCAGTCTATGTACAGTAATGCTACCCGTAGTGCAAATAATGGTAAAAGATAAAACCCAGACATCCCATAGTGCAAATAATGATAAATGATAAAACCCAGTAATCCTATATATAGAAAAAGTAGAGCAGTAATACTCGTAGCTGCAAGTTCGATGTGGAAGTGTAGGTGCAGACAGTGACAGATTGGACTGCACATGGTCAATATTGCAATAACAGACAGCATCAGGTATGGCATTTGTGCAAATGGTTGCAGTAAGGTGCAGAGACATACAGCAGCAGATGTATTACTGTTGGTATGCCAGTCTTTCTGTGCCAACAGCTGAGGTAGTTATTGTGCGGGTGAGTGCATTATGGTCCCGGGGGGGTGGGGGGTGGGGTGGACAGAGTTCAGGGTCCTGATGGCCTGGTGAACAAAGCTGTTTAGCAGTCTTGTGGGGCAGGCCCAGAGGCTCCAGTACCTTTTCCCCGAGGGCAGGGGGCTGAAGAGGGAGTGGGAGGAGTGGGAGGTGTCGCCTGCAATGTTGATGGTGAGGCGGGTGTGATAGATGTCCATGGGGGGGGGCAGAAGGGCACCAATGATCTTGCTGGCAGCTTTCATTGTGCATTGTAGTGTCTTCTGGCAGGAGGTGGTGCAGCTTCCATACCACACAGTGATGCAGCTGGTGAGGATGCTCTCAATGGTGCCTAGATAGAATGAGCACAGGGTGAGGGGTGGGACTTGTGCTCTCCTCAGTTTACGGAGAAAATGGAGGCGAGTTTGAGCCTTCTTGGCCAGTGATGCGGTGTTGTTGGACCAGGAGAGGTCCTCAGAGATGTGCACCCCCAGGAACTTGGGGTCTGCACCAATTCTTGGTTTTGAGTAAGGAAAACGAAAGAAACACATGATCTTTTGACCTTAAACTTGGATCTTCTGACCTCTGCTTGGATCTCGAACCACGGCCAAACAGTCCAAGGACGGATAATTTTTTCACACATAAGGAGTTGTTCAGAACTCCTTATGCAAAGATATAGAGTGATGATAATCAAGTCAGTGGCGGTAATGCACCTGTAAGCTGGTTGCCAACCACCAATCAAATCTAAAAGAAGAAGAAATACTCCTGCATCAGGTTTTGTGTTGAGAAACTCTGTACAGTGAGCTCCAGATCAATAAAAACAACAGCAATAAAACAAAAACTGCACCTCATCCGAGTCGATAAAAATCCACCTGTGACACCCAGTACACTTCAACATATTATTTTGTAAGGGTGGCTATCATCTCATCAGAGAAGTGTATAAAATGGTTCTCAGGTTTGACTGTCCCCCCCAACTGCTCTCTGGGAATTCATGGAGAGGCGGAGCTGTGTCTGCGGTTATTCACAACAAAAGCCGCAGCTTTTCTCAAACTAGCGCCTTCAGTTTGTGCTCACTGGGCAAGTGACAGATGATAGGAGGTGAAGAGAGAAAAAGCAGGGCGTTTCTGGTTGCTGTAACAGCACACGGCGTGTTTGTCGGCCCGCGCTCCTCCGAGGACGTTTTCTGTAACCATCTGATCGGAATTCGGAGGGCACTGCAGGGCTTCAGCCCTATAGAGAACCACCGGGATGGCACAGCACGGTGGAGCTGACTTCTGACAGCGCGACTCAAGCGGTTAAAATGCCGGGTTTCATCTTAACCCTCTTCTTGGCGTTTTTCGTCGTGGTGGGGGGATCTGACCCAACGTGTAAGGTGAGTTATCGGACCAGAAATGGTCCTTTTAAGTTCAAGTAGCCTTACCTTCTTGTTAATTAATTAATATCAAGTAACTGTAGTCACCAAAACATTACATGAGTAAGAGTAATAACGCATCTCCTGAATTAGTTATTTGAGTAGTTTTGGTCAAGTCTATTCTTTCCAATGAGGGAAATGAAATACAGGCTGGCCACGCTGCCTTAATCCAACTAAACCAGTGTGGAAGACTCCTTCACTTTCACACTAGATCTTAGCCAGAGTTTAGTGTCTACTGTTGTTTGACATAGTTTACAGTATGTAACAATAGGGAAAATTGTCATATCCACATTAATTTGCCTCACAAATTAATTCAGCACTAAATCCCTATTTTTTTCTGGGAGGGAAATGGCAACGCTGAATAGATAAACAGAAAAAAAAACAACCCCAAAACAGTAGTGACTCAAATATTTCCTGACCCATAACTGAAGATTATCTTAATTAAATAAGATTATAAATTCACAAAGTAGTGATTTCTTGTAAGCACAAATTACTACAGAAGCCTACAAAGTACATATCTATGGTTTCTCTCTGTGCAGAATGAATAGCCATGTTATTCATAAGTGTTTAATTCTGATGGACAAAATAATATTTGAGTGTTGATTTTTGAAATGTGAGGCCAAAACAAAACATCAGAGCTATAGATTTTTAGCTACTGGTCACATTCCGCTCAAAACAGTTAATCCAGTGAGTCTGCGCAAATGTATCTGTGTAAAAGTACATTTTTTCATAAAAGTAAAGAGTTCCTTCAGCAAAGCTACTCAGCAAAGAGCAATTTTTCTGAAAAAATTACTTGAGTACGCTGCCTGTCAAAAGTTTGGATACACCTACACATTCATTTTCAATGAGTCGATATGTCCAAACTTTTGACTGGTACTGTATATACTGTAAATGAAACCAGCTACTATGCACTGACATCAGTTGTTATTAAGCCAGCTATGTTTGGAAACTGAGAAGAGTTGTGGTCTTAAAATGAAAATGTTTTCAGTTGGTATACATTTAAGGGCCACTCCTGTGTAAACTGTAGGTGCATCTCAAAAAATGTGAATGAAATTTTTCATTTATTTTTTCATAACTTAATTCCAAAGTAAACGCTGTTTTTTTTAAAAATATTCCTTATAATATATACGGTAAAACATTTCAAGCCTGTTTTGTTTTATTATAACGATTTATAGCTTATAATAAATTCCCTTTCGGCTGCTCCCTTTCAGGGTTGCCACAGGGTATCATCACCCGATATTGCAATGATCTGCATGTCAAGTGGGCAAGGATTTTCATGCCTGATGCCCTTGCTGTTGCAGCTCTCCCCATTTATCCAGGCTTGGGACCTGCACAGGCTTGTGCTTCCCCCTGTGGCTGGGTAACCAACGTAACCAATGCTTTATTGGTTATAAAAATAAAATCTAGTATAGATTATTAGACAGTTCCCCAAGTTCAAATCAAAATAAGGATTTACAATACAGAAATGTCCAACTTCTGAAAAATGTGGTCATGTGTACATTAAACACATAGTTGGAGCTCCATCCATCTTCAGCCATATACTTGTGTTATTAACCTCCAGTAAAACAGATTGCTTTTAGGTTCCTTCTATGACGGTGAGCAATACTTAGTACTATCGGACACAGAAGTTGCAAGTGCAAACATTTATTATACAAGATGAAATAAAATCATCACAGTCAGCAGATGACACTACACCTGCGCTAGCACAGGTGTAGTGTGGCTGACTACTAATCGGAGGGTCAAGGGTTCGATTCCCGCTCTGTCTGCAGTCTTCTGTCGAAGTGTCCTTGAGCAAGACACTGAACCCCCAGTTGCTCCTGGTGGGTCAGGCCAGCGCCTGTGCATGGCAGCTATGCCGCCATCAGTGTGTGAATGTGTGTGTGAATGGGGGGATAGCAGGATCTGTAAAGTGCTTTGGTCATCTAAAGATGAGAAAAAGCACTATATAAGTGAACAGCATTTATCATTTAAAAATGAGGGAGCCTTTAAAAAGGCAAAAGTCATAAAAACACTTATCAGTCCAAAGGGGTCACTGTCACACTCCAGGGCTCTGTTCTTCAGTGCCCTCTACTGAGTCCATGCCAAACAGGCCCACACGTCCAGAGGGGTACTGCATAAAAGTAGAATTAAGAAAGCCAGAATAAGTGAAAAATCGTGGCTTGACACAGTTGGACCTGCTTATCCTGGCTTATCCAGTTGCACCATTGTCAAGCCAAGATGAGAAGAGGAAGCCATGTCAAGCTAAGTTGGTATAAGGGCAAACTTAAATAGACCACACGACTGTTCTTCAGAATCATTGATCCTACTGCAGATAAGAAAGTAGACGAGCACGAGCAGCAGATTTCTCACCAGCAGAACAGCAACTTCTCACGGAAGCCTATGAGGACGAGAAGCATATAACATCTAAAAAGGAAAAATGGCTGCTGTGAGTAAAGTCTCATTCGTCGTGATCCGCATGTTTGATTTGGCAAAAGTTTTATGTTGGATGCCCTTCCTGGCACAACCCTCCCCATTTACCCAGGCTTGGGACTGGCACTAGGAGTACACTGGCTTGTGCTCCCCCTGTGGCTGGGTTTGCCCCTTCTTATTTTCCATGGTGATGGACAGGCTGACAGATGAGGTCAGGCAGGAGTCTCCGTGGTCCATGATGTTTGCAGATGACACTGTGATCTGTAGTGAGAGTAGGGAGCAGGTGGAAGAGAACCTGGAGAGGTGGCGGTATGCTCTGGAGAGAAGAGGAATGAAAGTCAGTAGAAGCAAGACAGAATACATGAGTGTCAATGAGAGGGAGGCAGGTGTAACGGTGAAGATGGAAGGAGCAGAGGCAGTGAAAGTAGATGAGTTTAAATACCTGGGGCCAACCATCCAAAGCAATGGAAAATGCACAAGAGAAGTGAAGAAGAGAGTACAGGCAGGGTGGACTAGGTGGAGATGAGTGTCAGGGGTGATTTGTGACAGAAGGGTAGCAGCAAGAGTGAAAGGGAAGATTTACAAGACAGTAGTGAGACCTGCTGTTGATGTATGGTTTGGAGACAGTCTTGCTGACAAAAAGACAGGAGATTGAGCTGGAGGTGGCAGAGGTGAAGATGCTAAGATTTTCATTGGGAGGGAATAGGAGGGACAAAGATTAGAAATGAGTATATCAGAGGGACAGCTCAGGTTGAGCGGTTTGGAGACCAAGTAAGAGAGGCAAGGCTGAGATGGTTTGGACATGTGCAGAGGAGGGATAGTGGATATATTGGACAAAGGATGTTGAAGATGGAGCTGCCAGGCAGGAAGAAAAGAGGAAGACCACAGAAGATTTATGGATGCAGTGAAGGAGGACATGGAGAGGGTTGGTGTTACAGAGGAAGATGCAAGGGATAGGGTGAGATGGAGGCATGTGATCCACTGTGGCGACCCCTAAAGGGAGCAGCTGAAAGAAGAAGGCTGTTGTGAATAAAGAAAAAGAGAGAAATATTGTAGCATTCTGGGGGAATGCAACTGCAAAGGCTGATGGGAAATGTTTCATGTCTAAAAGTGAAAACAAGTTAACTGGTCAGTTACTGTGCTAAAGTTTTTTGTTGCAGTTTTTATGTCGGCACCATCAGTATGATCATTGTTGTGGGGAGAACCCCCCCCCACCCACCCACCCTCTGTTGTACTACTGAAAGAGAGAATAAAGTTAGATTATGATTGATGCTGTACCACCTTATTCCTGGGGGTGCCGCTGTAGGAACGATTATGGGCGGGACTTCCGGTTTCGGCTGAGGTAGTGTTAAATCAGTCAGCAAGAGTGGAGTAGCAGGGGCATTTAAAATAGTGTTTTTAAAATTTTTTCAAATTAATTTTAATGCATAGTCCACATATGTGTTTTGCACTCAAGTGGCAGCTAATTAAAGCACTTGTAGTTTTTGTATTTTTTGAATGTTTTGGCATAGTTCTGGTACTTGTTCCTAGTGTTCGTGGTTGTGCCATAGACTGTATAAATGGAGGCTTCTTTGTGGCTCTGACTAGATTCTACGTCTGCTCTGAGTCGTAAGTCTGATTACGTCCAACATATTTTAACAAAATGCAACTGACTTTTTGCGGTGGAGACACTGATTTTTGTGACCCGTGCTGGCAAAATGAGTTGGAATGTGCACCGCGTCATTACAAGCTAGAGGCATGAGAAGTCACAAATCATGACTCTTTGTTTGCTAGCGGCAAGTCCCAGGAAAACCCCCATGAGTGCCTGGTATCATTGTAAAGCTTAGAAATCGTACTTTCTAAAAATACATATGTTTTGGCAGAAGACATAACTCCTGACTGATCGAACGTGAGTTTAAACCTAGCCAAAATATAAACAAATCAGCTTTTTCCTGGTCCGTTTTTGCATACTTCCTACAAATTAAATATCATATTGAAGGTCTTTCAGTATAGAATATGGAAAAAACGTTACCTCAGTTTTGATAATTTCCTCAATGTGGCTCATTTTGCCAGCATGGGTCACATATTGCAGAGCTTTTATTTGTTTACAGCATTAGCATCTTAGCAGCGGCGCTAACAAACGGAGCTACTGTCTGCCAGGCCATTTTTTAAAGTCATTTTCCTATCCCTCGATAGTCATGGGAAGTGGTATGATTATATTACTGTTTTTGAAGTTCAAAAGGCCGTGTTCCCGCATTTCTGATGCCAAAGTCATTGTTTTTTAAAAAGGAAAAGCGTCCTGTTTCAGTGACAACTATACGTACGTTCTAAACTAGTACCGGAAGTTGCTACCATAATTCACGCAAGGCATCATGGGGCCTAGGAATAAGGTGGATTAAAGTTGTAATTTTTTTTTTTATCCATCCTTCATAAAGAACAAACATGTCCAAAAAGGGATGTGGCATATGTGCTGACTGACATTTGCTTACCTGCAGTGTCTGAGAACAGTTAAACTTCATGAGCCATGAGATGAGGTTGATGCTGTATATTCTCTAATTAAAATCAAACTCACAGGATGTCCTGTAAAATACTGTTTATACAAGTTCTATTGAATATGCTGGGGGACGGAATATCTGCCAGAGTCAAATGCACATCTGCAGATGAAGAGACTGCTGATGGACTCAAGAAGGCAGTAATATTAATGCATATAAATATTAAAAGTGTAACGCTGGGCCTGACAGTAATAATCATTACCTCTAGGTCACCGGAGTGGTGGCCTAGAGGTAGAGCAAACACCCTACAACCGGGAGGCTGGGGTTCAAGTCCTGGTGGGTCATGCCAAAGGCCATTTAAAAGCGGAACTTCCTGCCGTCCAGCTTGGTGCTGGAAAAATGTGGGCGGCAGTGGTTCAGGAGGTAGAGCGGCTCGTCCAGTAACCAGAGGGTTGGTGGTTCAAATCCCATTCTCCCCATTCATCTTGCCATTGTGTCCCTGGGCAAGACGCTTAGCCCACCTTGCCTCCAGTGTCTATGACACTGCGTAAAAATGAGTATAAGTGGTCGGGGAGGCCATTGGCATGGACTGGCAACCGCGTTTCTGTCAATCTGCCCCAGGGCAACTGTGGCTACAGCAGTAGCTTGCCGCTACCATTGTCTGTCTGTGGTGTGAATGAATAATGGACTCACTGTAACACACTTTGGGCATCTTGAAAGGCGCTATATAAATGCAATCCATTGTTACTTCATGGATAATTCTGAAAATGGTTGGCACAATTAAAAGAACAGTGGACATACTTGAATGACAATATATCTGTATTATTTTAATGCAAGATAAATTTTTCTTTGTCACCGAGTTTCATTCAGTGCAGGATAATTAAAATGCTGCAATATATTTAAAGTAGCCAATTTAATGACAGTGAAAAACACTGCTTTCTCACAGCATTTTCCCCTGCACTGACAGATAAGTCACTAGGATTAATCTTAGCCTAACTTTTATCTTGCTCTGGACGAAGCTAGTTCCAGAGAATAAATCTCCATAGCAAATCGGCTAGGCTTAATTTATCCTACTTTTATGCAATCAAGTGAAGTATAGATTAAGCCAGAATTACTTGAAAATCCTGGCTTAATCCCTTATCTTGGTTTTATGCAATACCCCTTTGGTGTCTTCCTCACCCACCCAGCTTTGAGCAAAAGCTCTTTCTTCTGCCACTCACATCCAAGGCCCCCAGTACACTTTTGACCCCATCACTGGGACTGTCTGGAAGCTGCCAAGGACACTCTATCTGCCTGGGAGGATTGTGGGCCTCAGTTCAGGAGACTCTCACGATACAGGTCTCTCCCTGCTTATATGGGAGATGGGAATACCCATCCCTGTGTCCCCACTGGACCATGTGGGCAGCCTGTAGCGGTCAGTTGGCTGGTTCAGGCTGTCAGTAATGCCCGAGTTCCCCACTAACTGTGTCCAGCTGTGTTCAATCACTCAAAAGCATGCATGTAAACAAACAAGAAAACACTGCACTCCAAACAATAACTATAACTGTTAACAGAAACAAAAGATATTGTGACATTTCAAGGGTTCACACAGTAAGGAGAGAGGATTTGTGATGTATAGGTATTTATTCTTCACTGACTAATTACACAGAACAAAGGGGAGGTCATTCACACAGGGTGATGCAGACACATGTATCACACACAGGAAAAACCACACTATCACAACTGGACTTATAACACAATTATAACGGTACAACAATAACACTCAGAACACCAGAATAATAACAGTCTTTGAATCCCCCGCGGCGCAAAACATACCAGGAGAATCCCCCACCACTGTCCCCCCTGGACTGGTTTCTGTCCCCAGAATAATAAGTCCAACTCAAAAGTCCAATACAAACCTGTCCAGGTGTTGGGGTGCCAGCCGTTGGCCGCGGCTGGTACACACAGGGCCGTTAGTGTCCATTCGGGCCTCGACCGGGGTATCCGGTCGGGATGGAGCCTCTGGCTTGGCCACCCGTGGGACAGCTGGCTGGTATGGGGCAAGGTGGTCGTGGTGAAGCGCCACCACCTGGTTCCTCTTCTTCAGCTTCACCCTGTACACTACATCCGACAGTCTCTGTAAGACCACGCACAGTCTCGACCAGTGGCTCGCCAGCTTTGGTGACAGTCCCTTTTTCCGCTCCGGGCAGAAAACCCAGACCTGATCCCCGGGTGCAAAGTCTCTCCCCTGGCAGCGGGAGTCATACGCTCACTTCTGTCGACTCCCCGCCTCTACCAGGCCCTCCCAAGCCAGCTTGTATACTGTATGACGGCGTTCTCTGAAGCAAAACATATAATCCAACCATGGTTTGCCTTCCACCTCTGGCTCCGGGAGATGGTCGAACACAAAATCCACGGGGGTGCACATCTCGCGTCCAAACATCAGCGCTGTAGGGGTGCACCCGGTGGATTCCTGAACTGCTGTCCGATGTGCCCACAGAACCAGGGGCAGATGCAGGTCCCAGTCTCACTGTCGCTGGTCTACTAGGACGGCAAGCTGAGTGGTCAGGGTCAGGGTCACGTTTGACCAGGCCATCGCTCTGCGGATGCAGCGGGGTGGTCCGGGTCTTCGGGATGCCCAGCCGCCTGCAGACCTCCCCGAAGACCTCTGCCTCAAAGTTCCGTCCCTGGTTGCTGTGCAGCTCCTCTGCTGTGCAGAACTGACAAAACATCTCATCCACCAGCTTTGATGCTGTGGTGGTGGCACTCTGATCAGGGACCGCATACACCTCTGGCCATTTGGTGAAGTAATCCATTGCGACCAGAACATAATGGTTCCCCCGATCCATGGTCGGAAAAGGGTCCAGAATGTCCACTCCCACGCACACCATGGGTGCCCCTACCCGGTACTGCTACAAGTGGGCGTGGGACTGGTAAGTCGTCCCTTTCTGAGCCGTGCAGGTGTCACAGCAGTGGACATGGAGCTCTACGTCCTGACGACACCCCGGCCAGTAGAACCGGGCCCAAAGAAACTGCAGGGTTTTCGTCACCCCGAAGTGGCCCACTCCCACTGGCCCGTGGACCGACTGGAGCACCTTGGGGCAGAGTCATCGGGGAACCAGCAGTTACCAGATGTGACGCTGGCCAGCTGGAGAAAACAACACCCTCATGACAGCAGAGGTTGAACCACTGGGAATGTAGGGCCTTGGTCTCTGGGTCCAGTGCAGACACATTCTCCCAGGTGGGCCGTTGGCCCACGTCCAGCCACTTCTGGACCTGGGAGATGACAGAATCTTCATTCTGCTCACTCTGAAGCTGCTGCATGCCGAGGGCCTCTGTGACATCATCGCTGGGGAAAGCTGGCTAATTATCTGAGGAGGAGCTGTGCGCCGCTGTGCTATCCCCGGCCACAGCGGTCTGGAGAGCAGCAGCCCGTGAGACTGCTGGGCCATGATCCTCTGCCCGCTGGCAGTGCTGACAGACCTCCACAGCACAGGGACGCTGGGACAGCGTGTCAGCGTTGGCATGGAGGCGGCCTGCTCAATGCACAATCTGAAAATCATAATCCTGCAGTGCCTCCAGCCATCTTGCTAACTGTCCATCTGACTCTTTAAAGTTCAGTACCCAGGTCAGGGAAGCGTGGTCCGTCCTGAGCTAAAACCTCCCCCCCTAAACATACAGGCAAAAATGGCAGAGCCCTTGGATAACTGCCAGCAGCTCTCGGTGGGTGATGCAGTAATTCCTCTTGGCTCTGCTGATAGTGCAGTTGAAAAAAGCAACTGCCTGGTCTCCGTGTTCTCCCTCCTGGGATAGCACCGCTCTGATGCGCTGGTTGCTGGCATCTATGTCCACGATGAAGGGGTGGTTTGGGTCGGGATACTGCAGTATGGGCGCTCTGATGAGTGTCGAATGGAGGGGGGAAAAAGCAGCAGCACAGTCCTCACTCCATTCTAAGGTGCTGCCCTTCTGTGTCAGCTGATGCAGCAGGCTGGCGATGGTGGCAAAATCCTTCACAAACCTCCTATAATAGGAGGCCAGTCCAAGAAAGCTCTGCAGTTCTACATCCAGCGGAACCGGCCAGATTCTCACTGCTGCTACCTTCTCTGGATCGTTGACGACTCCCACAGCACTGACAACGTGGCCCAGGAAGGTGATTTCTCGCCGAAACAAGTGGCATTTCTGTGAGTGCAGCCGCAGCCCCGCTTGGCGGACGGCATCCAACACTTCTGGGAGGTTGGACAGGGTGCCATCAAAATCGGCTGCGTGAACCAGCAGGTCGTCGAGATAAATGATGCAGGAGCTCCGGGGGACGTGAGCCACCACTCGCTCCATCAGGCGTTCAAAGGTGGCCGGGGCATTGCAAAGTCCAAACGGCATCACCTTGAACTGCCACAGTCTCTGCCCAATGGAATAGGCTGTTTTCTGGTGGGCCTCTGGTGACAGCTCTACCTGCCAGTAGCTACTGCGGAGGTTGAGCGAGCTGAACCAGCTGGAGCCGGTGATGTAATCCAGGGCGTCATCAATGCCGGGCAGCGGGTAGGAGTGCTTACATGTGATGTCATTCAGGCACCGGTAATCCACACAGAACCTCCATGAACCGTCCTTCTTCTTGACCAGAACCACCAGCACCACCCAGGGGCTGCTGGAGGATTTAGTGACATCTGCCTCCAGCATTTTCTGAATCTTTTGTTCTGCTGCTGCCTGCCTTGAAAAAGGCAAACAGTGGGGGGCGGAGTCGGATCGGCTTAGTCTCACCGTTATAGATCTGGTGCTGCACCAAACTGGTTCGGGTGCACTCTTCATCCCTGGCAATGAAGATGTCGACGTAGCAGTCCAACAGCTCCCGCAGCTCTCTGTCCTGATTCTAATCCTCTGCAGCTCCGCTGGAACAGCTCCTTGACCACCTGCTGGATTTGTGATGACATGGCAAGCCGCTCCGCTGGCATTTCCCCCCGTGCTGTTTCTGGTGGCAATGACGATCCCTCTGCTCACGCTGGTGGTGCTGCTCCGGTTGGCTCTGGCAGCAATCCCCTCATCGCGGTCCACGCTGACAGCCCCTTGATTGCGCGGGCCCCCCAGTTCCTCGTCTGGCTCTTGCTGCAGAGCATGATGGTTTGAGCCCCCAGAAGGAGAGACGAGCTGGCGGTGTCCATCTTTGCACCCCATGCTGCAAGCAAATCTAGTCCAGTGATGCAGGGGTCTTTGATGTCAGCCAGCCAGAATGGGTGGTTTGTGTTCTGAGCAGCCACTTCCACCACAAGGACTCATCGCCCTCCTAGTCTGGCGTGCTCGCTGGTAGCTGTGGTGATGCAGCGCCTGGCGGGTTCCCACCTCTGCGGTCGGAGTTCCTCTGTACCGGGCAGCACCCTGGGTCAGACCAGAGAGATGGTAGAACCGGTGTTGATCAGGGCCTGGATTGGTGTGCTGTCCAGGCTGCACTGCAGGTACAGCCCTGGTGAGTGTCCAAGTCAGCCCAGTTGTGGTGATAGTTCATTGGGGAAAATGTCTGTGAGAGGCGGCAGGTCCCCGTCTGTGCCACCTCGCTCACACATAATGTATCACAGACAGGGAAAACAACACTATCATATACGGATTTATAACACAGTTATAATGGTACAACAATAACGCTCAACACACAAGAGTAATAACAGTCTTTGAATCCCCCGCAGTGCAAAGCTTGCCGGGAGAATCCCCCACCTCTTATCACAGCCCCGACGTTACAATATAAACATGCAAAAGTATAGCAATCAACATATACATAAGAATAAACAATATATCCAAGACACAGCATGACAGAAGCTATGCTGTAAATGGCATGGCTTTGTATTGTCCCTCATGCCCTGGGGTGTATTGCATAAAAGTAGAATTAAGAAAATCAGGGTAAGTGAAAAATCGTGACTTGACGTAGTCTGGCCTGCACATCGTGGTTTAATCAGTTGCACCATTGTCAAGCCAGGACGAGAAGGCAAAGCTTTCTCAAGCCAGGTGTAGATAGTTAGGATAAGTGCACATTCACGGCAAGCTTAAATAGATCACGTAATCGATCACATAGTCACTGATCCTACTGCAGATAAGACAGTAGAGACAAACATGAGCAGCAGATTTCTCAGCAGCAGAACAACAACTTCTCTTGGAAACGTATGAGGTGAAGCATATTATATCTAAAAAAGGGAAAATGGATGCTGTAAATGAAGAAAAAGAGAGAAATATTGTAGCATCTGGGGGAATGCAACCGCAAAGGCTGATGGGAAATGTTAATGTCTAAAAGTGAGCATGTTCTCTTTAAAGGGCACCTGTACTGAATTTTAATCAAAAGCTATTTCAAAGGATCAAATGTGATACTAGTGGTTCCGTCCAGTAATTTTGGTCATGATTGTGAAAACAAGTTAAATGGTCAGTCACTGTGCTAAAGTTTCTAGGTTGAGATATTTTTTGTGTTGCAATTTTTATGTCGGCACTATCAGTACAAGCGCTGTTGTGCCCCCCCCCCCCCCCGCCGTCTTTGTTCTACTACTGAAAAGAGAGAATAAAGTTAGTTTAAGATGGACGCTGTTTTAATCATTTTAGACTGTTGGATTTCATGTTAAGGGCTAGTCACCACTCAGTTACTCATCCTGTCTTATAATTAACAGTTGCAGACTTTGACTTAAATGTGACCAGTGGAAGTGCATGTTACTCAGAATATTTTTACATTTAGATTAGTTGCACTTTCCTCCAATGTTTTTAGTATTAAAGTTGTATTTTTTTTATCTGTGCATTTACACAGGAACGTCACCAGACATTCATGATGTCAGTGACTGCAATAATATAGGCTGTGTATCATCACACCTCAGACAGTACTATAAATGTATATAAATATTAAAAGTGTAACACTGGGCCTGACAGGCTATTCCACTGCAGGTTTTCTGTTCCACCCACTCTCTTCAGTAGTTGCTTTCTCTAATTGGCAATCTTGAAGCTCATCAGTACAAACACCTGCAGAAGAGACTGAGTGGAAAAGAAAATCTGCAGTGGAATAGCCCTCACTGTCCATCCCTGACATGGGTGATTATAAAAATGGTTGGTACAATTAGAACAGTGAGCATACTTGAATGACAATATACTAGCTGTATTATTTTAATGCGAGATAAAATTTTCTTCATCTCTTTGAGTTTCATTCAATGCAGGATAATTAAAATGTTGCAACATATTTACAGTAGACCATTTAATGACAGTGAAAAGCACTGATTTCTCATAGGAATGACCTCTGCACTGACAAATAAGTCACTAGGATTAATCAGCCTGACTCTTAGCCTGGTCTGGATCAGGCTAGCTCCACAGAATAAATCTCCATAGCAACTTAGCTGGGTGTCATTTATCCTACTTTTATGCAACCAAGTCAAGTATAAATTAAGGCAGAATTACTTGAAAGTCCTGTCTTAATTCCTTACCTTGGTTTTATGCAAAACCCCTCTGATATTGGTAAATATGTTTTGTGACCAACTATAATTTTTTGATAATACTGTATATGCCTCAGTTGCTTTTTTGTTTGTTTGTTTATTTGTTTGCTTATTTAAAGCGTACCTGTGGTGGTCGTGAAGACGCATTTGACTTGAAAACATTATGAAAAAGTATTTCTTATTTTGGTAAATAATTTTTGCCAGCCATATACCACCAGACATATATTCAAATAGGACCTTGGCCATGGGCAGCCAATGAAAACTGTGGGCACAGCCATGACACATGCGGATGTGACGTCACTTCGTTGATACTCAACAGTCAATGCTCCGCCTGTATGAGAGACTAGGGTGCTGTTGTGAGTGTTTTTATTCTATTATGGCTGAATTGTCGGACTCTGAGGAAGAATTTGTCCAACATGGCTACAGGTTTGAGCCAGAAAGGTCTCCTGAGGGTTAAAGTGACGAAGTGGTCCTCACACACAACGTAATTTCGTCTGAAATTATTCGTCTGTGCCCTGTTTCCGCTCCAATCTTCTGACAAGGTGAGCTGGGTTTGGGTACACAAAAAAAGTGTTTCTTTGTTTTTTTCGCTTATTATTCAGACATCCAAAGGCTTTACATTCCGCCATGTTGCGATATCCATATCGCATTGTATGTTTTTGTTTTTCCAAGAGCACCGAGTGTCTGCTGCTCTGTATATAGTTGTAGAATCATCTTCCGTGTTGCGGCAGTTACGAGATCAGATGAGACAAGCAGGTGAATTTAAGCATTTATTTATTTTCTACTCGTTTCAGTTCAGCATTTAATATGGACCCTGAGTTTGAAATAAACGTTTGAATTTTGGTCCTCACACAACGCAACGCGCTGTCTGCCGCTCTTTATAGCGGCGAGGGAGGAGCCGAATTAATCTGCCGTGTTGCGGCTGTTAACGACCTCAGATCAGACAATAGGACCCGCCGAATTTAAGCATTTATTTATTTATTTTCTACTCGTTTCAGTTCTGCATTTAATATGAACCCTGAGTTTGAAATAAACGTTTGAATTTGAATTTGAATATCCCCAAAGCTGCTGCACATCCGGGTACTCGAGGCTCAGCCAATACTGATCCAGATCGCGGTAGCCACGAAATTACGTCACAGGAAGCGTCCTGGAAGGCCATGTAGCTGCTAGTATGGCTGTACCCTTGTTTTGCTGACATAGCTGAACCAGCACATCAGCAATGGATTTATATCAAATTGCTTTGAACGTGAATTTCAACTTAAACTTGAACTAGAACGTGAGACAGGGGCTCAATATAATATCTTTTTTTTCACGACCACCACAGGTACACTTTAAAAAAATACCAAATCTTTGGAATTAATGATTTTTTATCCTTGGAAATAGGGGTTAGGCCTAGATAAATTCTGTACTTCATCCTTTACCCTTTTTGAAAGTTGGACAAGGATTTTTTTTTATTGTTGTCTGTGTTTTGTACTTAATTATATGGCATTTGATATAAATAAATATATAAATAAGGATTATATGTTTCTCGTCGTTCTCTTGACTGTACTCTTTAGAGAATCTATGGGCTTCATGTCTGGTGAGGTGGCTGGCCAGTCAGGCACAATGATATTACAGCCAGCAAATAATTTCACTGTGTTTTTGGCACTGTGGGTTGGTGCTAAGCCTGCTGGAAAAGGAAAGCAACATCCCCATAAAACTTTTCCGGCAGATGAAATCATGAAGTGCTCCCAAATGTCCCGGTAGACAGTAGTGTGGACTGTGGACTTGATAAAGCACGGTGGACCCAACAACGTGTGCATAGGCTTATTTTTTCATGGAAGAGATTAGGGCGGATTGCCAGTTGGTGGAAACTGTAAGGAAGAGGAAACTCCAGTACTTTGGACACATCAGCAGGACCCAGAATCTATGCACCCATATTCTTGAGGGACGGATACATGGGACAAGGACCAGAGGGCGGCAGCGAAGGAGATGGACTAGTGGCATGAAGGAGTGGACGGGGAAAAGTGTAGTAGAATCCACCACGATAGCAACAATGGAGAGTGTTGGTCCATAATTCCATGTCCGGCAACCCTCAGACATGATGGGACTGGACAAGGACCAACACCAGCAGATGACATGGCACCCTGTATCTAGGCCTGTAATCATAACAAATTTTGATGGGCGATAAATTTTTCCTAAAATTATCATGATAAATGAAATCATCATTGACATCATGAAGACGACACCACATGTAAACAGGGATATATCAAGGCCAGAAAACTTATCAAGTTCATTTTTCTTATTGTACGATTAATTGTATTAGCTGTTATCATTACTGGCTTACCCAGATCGAAGATACTTCACACTAGACTTTAAACACCTTGGATTCTGTGCTTCATCACTTTTCATTACTCTTCCTCCAAATTGATTTCCAAATGAAATGCACAGTTTTCTTTCATCAAAAAATAGGACTTTGGAACACTGAGCAACAGTCCAGTTCTTTTTCTCTTTAGGTCTGTCAAGGCACTTCAGATACTGTCTCTGGTTCAGGAGTGACTTAGTATTAGGAAGCGGACAGTTGTCGCACATTTCCTGAAGACATTTGTGCATTGTGGCTCTTGATGCATTGACATCGTCTCCATGTGAAGCTCCCCCAAGTTCCTGAATCAACCTTTCTTACAATCCTCTCAAGGCTACAGTCATCTCTGTTCCTTGTGCACCTTTTACTACCACTTTTTTCCAGTCAGCTTTCAATTCAATTCAATTCAATTCAACTTTATTTATATAGCGCCATTTCACAACAACAGCCATCTCATAGCACTATCAACTGTAGGGGGGGGGGGCCCACAGTTGCAGAAAGACCCCAGCAATCAGGCGATCCCCTGTGAGCAAGCACTTGGCGACGGTGGAGAGGAAAAACTCCCTTTTAACAGGAAGAAACCTCCAGCAGAACCAGGCTCAGGGAGGGGCAGTCATCTGCTGCGACTGGCTGGGGGGTGAGGGGCTAGAGAAGAAGAAAAGAACAGACATGTAGAGAGCAAACAGCACGATGGGGACTCAATCTATGGGAGAGAACAAACAAATGTTAATGACCAGCAAAAAAAAAATATTTCATAGAGAGTGAGGAAAGGAGTGAGGCCCAGTGCATTACTGGAGGTCCCCCGGCTGACTAAACCTATTAGCAGCATAACTAAGGGAGGGTTCAGAAACACATGGTCCCTCCCTAATTGTAGGCTATATCAAAAAGGTAGGTTTTAGCCCTATTCTTAAAAACAGAGATCGAGTCTGACTCCCGAATCCAGATTGGCAGCTGATTCCACAGGAGAGGAGCTTGATAACTGAAGGCTCTGCCTCCCATTGTACTTTTGGAGATTCTAGGTATTACAAGTAATCCTGCATTTTGGGAGCGTAGTGCTCTGTTAGGATAATACGGTAGTATCAGATCTTTTAAATAAAAAGGAGCCTGATTGTTTAGAGCTTTGTAAGTAAGAAGAAGGATTTTAAACTTAATTCTAAATTCTATGGGAAGCCAATGAAGGGAGGCCAGAACCGGAGAGATATGATCTCTCTTTCTAGTACCTGTTAAAACTCTTGCTGCAGCATTTTGGATCAGCTGAAGACTTTTTAAAGATGTTTTAGGACAGCCTGATAATAAAGAATTACAATAATCTAATCTCGAGCTAACAAAAGCGTGGATCAGCTTCTCAGCATCACTCTGAGACAAGATGCTCCTAATCTTGGCAATATTACGCAAATGATAGAAGGCAGTCATAGAAACAAATTTAATATGTGAATTGAAGGACAAATCCTGATCAAAAATAACTCCAAGGTTCCTCACAGAGCTATTAAGAGAAAGAGTAACTGCATCCACACTGAAAGTTTGATTTGGAAAGGAATTTCTAAGGTTTTTTGGACCAACAAGAATGACTTCAGTCTTATCTGAATTTAATAGCAGGAAATTACAAGTCATCCAAGCTTTGATTTCCTTAAGACAGGCTTCCTGTCTTAAGGAAATCCTGTCTTTCCTGTAATACCCTTTAATGCAGCACTCTGAACAGCCAGCCTTTTCATCAATGACTTTGTGGATTTACCCTCTGTGGAATGTGCTGATGATTATCTTCCGGATAACTGTCTAATCAGTAGTTTTTCCCATGACTGTGGTCGCGTGTACCAAGATTTATACTGTTTTAATAGTAATTTGTTCAAGCAAAATGAAATGTTATTATTTAAGATACTAGATTTCTGATTTTCTGGAGCTATAAACCATAATACTTTTCCAGCACTTTGTGTCAGCTGTAGTTGTTTTTAAAATACTTTAGAAATAAAGTTGGATTGCACTGGATAATAGTCAAAATTAAAACAAAAATGGCTTGAAATATTTCCTTTTACTTGTAAGGAATATAAAATATATGAAAGTTTCCATATGGAAGCAATTTATGAGAAAGGAATGAACATTTTCATGATTGTAATATTCTGAGGTGCACCTGTTCTTGTAGTTAGCTATAGGTCTATACTCCAGGCACAGCTGCTCTGGTAACTGTGTAGCTTTGGCATCGTCATGCTGAAATTTGCAAAAATTTTCTTGAAAAAGGAACAATCTGGATGATACTGCTCTTTGTAGTGTGACTAAAATGTAACATTTTAGTGATTTACAAATTTTTTTAGACTTTTGTGTCTCAAGGGTTTTTGAAGAAATGATTGTATATTATGAGGTTTCTTTGTCAATGCTTTATTGTGTATTTCCTTAATGTCTATTTTTTTCTCCTCCTTACATTAGCCAGTGCCTCAAAGTGGTAAGTTGTAACATTTCTGCTTTTACATTTATATTTAAAAATATGATGCAACAAGTCTGTTTTTCACTCCTGCATTTAATGAATTAAAGTAAAAGCTTTAAAAGCTTTCTGTACATATAAAAGCACAAAAACCATAATTATATCAATTGAAACCTTTTTTAATCTTAGTGAGCACTTCTTTGCAAATGTATTCATCTGACAGGTGTGGCATATCAAGATCCCGATTGTTGCACAAATATGCACAAATTGTTATAAAAATAAAATGCCACTCTAAAATGTGACATTTTTGCTGGAAAAAGAATACATTTATTATGATCTGGTGGACTTATCTGCTGTCATTATGGCCTCTGTTAGGGAGGTAATGTTTTTATGTTGATTTGTTTGTTAGCAGGATGGATTTTGATTACATTTTCACCAGAGGTGGCCCTTGGGCTACGGATAAACCCATTAGATTTTGAAGATGATTCAGGTCAGGATTCTGGATCACTTTTTCCCCACCAGCCTCTAAAGGCTGAAAGGGTATAGTTATCATCCCGCAGGGCAGATGGGCAACGGCATCGGTGGTGTCAGCACCTACCTTGTGAACGTGATAACTACAGAAAAAAATGATGCGGGCTTTTCAAATTGATACCATGGGTGTTATCTATGAAAAATCTTGAATGAGTTCAAATTTGAGTGACCTCTGACCTTTGGGTCAAGGTCAGAGGTCAATTTTCCCTAAATCTTGTGAATGTGATAACTGCAGAAAGAAATGATGTGGGCTTTTCAAATTGATATCATAGTTGTATCTATGAAAAATCTCAGACGAGTTTGAATTTGGGTCACCTCTGACCTCAAAGGTCAGTTTTCCCTAAATCTTGTAATACGATAATTACACAAACGGGTGATGTAGCTTTTTCAAATCGATGTCATCATGTCTAAGACAAGTCTTGGATGGCTTAGACCCTGCTGTCTGACTTTAGGTTTGGGGTCAACGGTCACTGTTAACTTTTCCTTTGCATTATTACTATAGAATGAGTAAAGCTACGGTCACCAAACTTTGTACACATGTTCACCCTGACATCTGCCTGTGGTTTTGGGATTGTGAGGTCAAAAATCAAGGTCAAAATGCCATATAAACTCCATCTCAACAACAGGCTGAGGAGTACTACTGGCAGCTGCCAGTATTTTTTTAACATTACAAGATAGGGCCTTGGTGGAGGTGTGCGCTCTTTGAGTGCCCTCTTGTTGTTTTGTGTGATAAAACTGCCTTTACTGTGACCAACCCCAGACATTCAACAATAACACAGATTTTTAAAAAAGATAAAAACAGATTTAACAGTTTAGCAGCAATAAATGATTGAGAGGGCACTCAGAGAGCACATACCTCAGCCAAGACTCCATCTGTCCCTCCCTCTCTGCGTCTGTCTATCTCTCCATCCATCCATACCTCCATCTGTCTGTACATTGCGAGATAGAGCTTTGGCGGCAGTATATACAGTGGATATCAAAAGTCTACACACACCTGTTCAAATGCCAGGTTTTTGTGATGTAAAAAAATGAGACCAAGATAAATCATTTCAAAACTTTTTCCACCATTAATGGGACCTATAACCTGTACAACCCAATTAAAAAACAAGCTGAAATCATTTAAGGGAAAAATAAAAAACTTACAATAACCTGTTTGCATAAATATGCACACCCTTAAACTAATACTTTGTTGCAGCACCTTTGGCTTTTCTTACAGCACTCAGTCTTTTTGGGTAGGAGTCTATCAGTGTGGCACATCTTGATGTGGCAATATTTGCCTACTCTTTTTTTGCAAAAATGCTCCAAATCTGTCAGATTGTGAGGGCATCTCCTGTGCACAACCCTCTTCAGATCACTCCACACAGGTTCAATCGGATTCAGGTCTGGACTCTGGCTGGGCCATTCCAAAACCTTAATCTTCTTCTGGTGAAGCCATTCTTTTGTTGATTTGGATGTCTGCTTTGGGTCATTGTTGTGCTGAAAGATGAAGTTCCTCTTCATCTTCAGCTTTCTAGCAGAAGCCTGAAGGTTTTGTGCCAACACTGACTGGTATTTGGAACTGATCATAATTCCCTCCACCTTGATTAAGGCCTCAGTTCCAGCTGAAGAAAAACAGCCCCAAAGCATGATGCTGCCACCACCATGCTTCGCTGTAGGTATGGTGTTCTTTTGGTGATGAGCAGTGTTGTGTTTGTGCTAAATATTCCTTTTGGAATTATGGCCAAAAAGTTCAACCTTGGTTTCATCAGACCATAACACATTTTCCCACATGCGCTTGGGAGATTTCAAGTGTGTTTTTGCAAAATGTAGCCAGGCTTGGATGTTTTTCTTCATAAGATAAGGCTTCCATCTTGCCACCCCAGACGGGAGATTGTTGTCACATGTACTAAACAGCCAGTACTGGCCAGAAATTCCTGCAGCTCCTTCAATGTTGCTGTTGACCTCTTGGCAGCCTCCCTGACCAGTTTTCTTCTCGTCTTTTCATCAATTTTGGAGGGATGTCCAGTTCTTGGTAATGTCACTGTTGTGCCATATTTTCTCCACTTGATGATGGCTGTCTTCACTGTGTTCCATGGTATATTTAATGCCTTGGAAATTCTTTTGTGCCCTTCTCCTGACTGATACATTTGAACAGTGAGATCCCTCTGATGCTTTGGAAGCTCTCTTCGGACCATGGCTTGTGCTGTAAGATGTGACTACAAAAATGTCAGAAAAGCCTACTAGAACAGCTGAACTTTATTTGGGGTTAATCAGAGGGACTTTAAATGGTGGCAGGTATGTGCTGACTCCCATTTAACATGCGTTTGAATGTGACTGGTTAATTGTGGACACAGTCACATCCCCAGTTATAAGAAGGTGTGCATATTTATGCAGCCAGGTCATTGTAAGTTTTTTATTTTTCCCCTTAAAAGATTTCAGTTTGTTTTTCAATTGGATTGTACAGGTTATAGGTCACATAAATGGTGGAAAAAGTTTTGAAATGATTTATCTTGGTCTCATTTTTTTACATCACAAAAACCTGGCATTTGAACAGGGGTGTGTAGACTTTTTATATCCACAGTGTATATATACTGTATATATATATATATATATATATATATATATATATATATATATATATACAATATATACACTACCGTTCAAAAGTTTGGGGTCACCCAGACAATTATTTTGTGTTTTCCATGAAAACTCACACTTATTTACCACCATGAGTTGTAAAATGAATACAAAATATAGTCAAGACATTGACAAGGTTAGAAATAATGATTTGTATTTGAAATAATATTTTTTTCCAGATACTCAACCTGCTCAAAGGAAGGTCAGTTTTATAGCTTCTCTAACCAGCTAAACTGTTTTCAGCTGTGCTAACATGATTGCACAAGGGTTTTCTAATCATCCATTAGCCTTCTGATGCAATGAGCAAACACATTGTACCATTAGAACACTGGAGTGATAGTTGCTGCAAAGGGGCCTCTATACACCTATGTAGATATTGCACCAAAAACCAGACATTTGCAGCTGTAATAGTCATTTACCACATTAGCAATGTATGTTAGATATTAGAGTGTGTTTCTGATTAGCTTAAAGTTATCTTCATTGAAAAAAACAGTGCTTTTCTTTCAAAAATAAGGACATTTCTAAGTGACCCCAAACTTTTGAACGGTAGTGTATATATACATACATACATACATACACTGTGGTGAGAAAGTGTTTGCCCCCTTCCTGATTTCTCATTTTTTTTGTATGTTTGTCACACTTAAATGTTTTACATCATCAAACTAATTTAAATATTAGACAAAGATAACACAAGTAAACACAAAATGCAGTTTTTAAATGAAGGTGTTTATTATTAAGGGAAAAAAGAAAACAAACCTACATGGCCCTGTGTGAAAAAGTGATTGCCCCCTATAACTAATAACTGGTTGGGCCACCCTGAGCAGCAACAACTGCAATCAAGTGTTTGTGATAACTGGCAGTGAGTCTTTTACAGCGCTGTAGAGGAACTTTTGCCCACTCATCTTTGCAGAATTGTTGTAATTCAGCCACATTGGAGGGTTTTTGAGCATGAACCACATTTTTAAGGTCATGCCACAGCATCTCAATCAGATTCAGGTCAGGACTTTGACTAGGCCACTCCAAAGTCTTCATTTTGTTTTTCTTAAGCTATTCAGAGGTGGACATGCTGGTGTGTTTTGGATCATTGTCCTGCTGCAGAACCCAAGTGCGCTTCAGCTTTAGGTCACGAACAGATGGCCGGACACTGTCCTTCAAGATTTTTTTGGTAGACAGCAGAATTCATGGTTCCAGTTACCACAACAAGTCTTCCAAGTACTGAAGCAGCAAAACAGCACCAGACCATCACACTACCACCACCATAGTTTATTGTTGGTATAAGATAAGATAAGATAAGATAAGCCTTTATTAGTCCCACAACGGGGAAATTCCAGGATTGCAACAGCACAGGGATAGCAACACTCAGAGCAACAATCAGAAGGCAAGAAAAAAAAAAAAAAAAAAAAAAACAAGCAAGCAAGAGCAGCTAATAAACATATGTACGTATTACTATAAAATATATATATATACACACACACACAGACACACAGTGCAGAGCATTGTAGCTGGATGGAATAAATATATGAATATATGAACACACAGTGCAGAGCATTGTAGCTAGATGGAATAAATATGTAAATATATAAACACCCACAGTACGGAGCATTGCAGCTAGGTGGAATAAATATGCAAGTATATAAACACACACAGTGCGGAGCAATGTAGCTAGATGGAATAATATGTAGATATATAAATATATAAACACCCACAGTACGGAGCATTGTAGCTAGATGGAATAAATATGCAAATATATAAACACACACAGTGCAGAGCATTGTTGCTAGATGGAATGAAACAGCATAACCGTCTACTTAGTTATCCTACATGGTATGATTATGTGCCCATACATATTCTCACCCTCCATAGCGACCGGTATGTTCCTAGTTGTATGCCGGAGAGGACCATTGTGTAAGTCTATTGCATCTTTTGCATTCAAAAAACTATTAGTTTGTTACGTCTTTTTGCTATCTCTGCGAGCAGCCCTGCTTAGGTTGTACAGTCTGACAGCCGTTGGTAGGAAGGACCTACGAAACCTCTCGGTTGTGCACCTGGGATGATGTAGTCTGCTGCTAAATGAGCTCCTCAGTGCATTCAGTATGTCCTGCATAGGGTGGAACTCGGACTCCAGCAGAGATGACAGTTTAGCCACCGTCCTTCTCTCTCCTATCTCCTCCATCGGATCAAGGCGCTGCCCCAGGACAGAGCTAGCTTTCTTAATCAGTTTGTTCAGTCTCTTCCTATCGGCTGCAGTAATGCCACTGCCCCAGCAGACCACTCCAAAAGTGATGGCTGATGCCACCACCGTGTCATAGAATGACTTCAGCAGCGCCCCTTGTACACCAAAAGACCTGAGTCTCCTCAGCAGGAACAGTATGATGTTCCTTTTCTGAAATGCTGCGTTACTTTTACACCGGATGTAATGGGACACACACTTTCCAGAAAGTTCAGCGTTTGTCTCGTCAGTCCACAAAGTACTTTCCCAAAAGTCTTGGGGATCATCTAGATGTTTTCTGGCAAAACTGAGATGAGCCTTTATGATCTTTTTGCTCAGCAGTAGTTTTTGTCTTGGAAATATGCCATGCAGGCCATTTTTGCCCAGTCTCTTTCTTATGGTGGAGTCATGAACACTGACCTTAACTGAGGCAAGTGAGGCCTGCAGTTTTCTGGCTGTCGTTGTGGTGTCTTTTGTGACCTCTTAGATGAGTTGTCACTGCGCTTTTGGGGAAATTTTAGTCACCACTGTTCCATGTTTTCGCCATTTGTGGATTATGACTTTCGCTGTGGTTAGCTTGAGTCCCAAAGCTTTAGAAATGGCTTTATAACCTTTTCCAGACTGATAGATCTCAATTACTTTGTTTCTCATTTGTTCCTGAATTTCTTTGGATCGCAACATGATGTCTAGCTTTTGAGGATCTTTTGGTTTACTTCACTTCTTCTTCTTTTAGATTTGATTGGCGGTTGGCAACCAGCTTACAGGTGCATTAGCACTACTAACTTAATTACCATCAATCTATATGTATATATAAGGAATTCTGAACAACTCCTTATGTGTAAAAAAAATTCTCTGTCCTCGGACTGTGTCCTCAGCGGCTCAACAGCATTACCACCACCTGTCTGTATGTCCTCTCCAGCTCAGGCAGGCCCTATTTAAGTGATTTCTTGATTGAGAACAGGTGTGGCAGTGATCAGGCCTCGGTGGGGCTTGAGAAATTGAACTCAGTTTTCCAAAGATGTGATAAACCACAGTTAATTTGTTTTAATGGGGGGGGGGGTATCATTTTTTCACACAGGTCCTTGTAGAGTTTGATTTTTTTTTTTTTTTACCCTTAATAATAAGCACCTTCATTTAAGAACTGCATTTTGTGTTTACTTTTGTTATCTTTGTCTAATATTTATATAACAGTCGCCACAGCCTTCTGGACATAAGGAGTAAAGCCACAGATTATGTCCTAGATGAAAGCTGAGCTTCGTGGCCTAGGGATCCTTCGTCAGCCCTCCACATCCTCGGACTCGACTGTTGTGCCCCATTCCAGATGGAGACGCCGTAGTAGACGGTGTGAAAGGAGATGGAAGCGAGGTAAACGCGAAGGTATACGGGCGAAGCTGACTGCTAACCCGCACAAACCCCCTTTCCCTTCACTGATTCTGGCCAACGTGCGCTCACTTGACAACAAGCTAGACCACACACAGCTCCTGAGATCCACACAATGTGATGCGCGGAACTGCTGTGTTTTTATCTTTACGTAAATGTGGTTAAACAACAATATACCGGACTCTGCCATTCACCTAGCGGGGCTAACATGCTATGGCAGTGACAGAGCGCTAACGGTAGGAGCAAAAACGCGAGGTGGAGGCGTGTGTGTGATGCATGGTGCCGTGACTGTGTTGTTGTTCACAGACGTTGCCGTCCTCTGGTAGAGTTCATGATAATCAAGTGCAGACCCTTTTACACTCCTAGAGAAATTTCATCGGTTCTACTTGCTGCCGTGCATGTCCCGCCCAGCGGTGCCAGTGAGAGAAGGGAAGCGCTGAAAGTACTCTATCAAGCTGTAAATGAGACACAAACAGCGCATCCGGATGGATTTCTCATCACAGCAGGTGACTTCAACCACGCAAATTTAAAGGCCCTCCTACCGAGTCTATATCAACATATAAACTTTGCAAGGAGGGGAGACAACCTGCTGGATTTGGTGTACACAACCCATAAGAATGCATACCCCCCTTCCACCCCCAGCCTCTCTGATCACATCACTGTTCTACTAAGACCGGCATACAAACCCAGAGTGACAGCCATTAGAGTCTAATGGCTAGTGGTCTAATGATTAGACCTACAAAGAAGCAGGTACGTGTGTGGCCAGAGGGGGCCTTGGATGCTCTGAAAGACCGCTTCAGCACCACAGACTGGGACATTTTCAAGCATGCAGCCACTCATAATGGACACACAAACCTAGAGGAGTACACGGACGTTGTTGTGGTATACATAGCCAAATGCATTGATGTTACTCACTGCAAGACCATCATTGTTTGTGGCAACCAGAAGCCATGGATGACAGCAAAGGTCTACAGACTCCTGAGGGCTCGAGACGCAGCCTTCAGGGCTGGTGACACTGCAGGACTAACACCAGCTAGGGCCAACCTGTCCCGTGGCATCAAGGAGGCAAAACGACAGTACAGCAAGAAAATATCCGGACACTTCAGCTACACCAGAGATGCACGTTCTCTCTGACGTGGCATACAGACCTTCACCAACTACAAACCTCCACCTCGGACCTGTATGAGTGACATCACACTGCTCAACAACCTAAACAACTTCTTTGGCCGATTTGAACCACAAAACAGCAGACCAGCACAGAAGACCACTCCTCCTCCAGATGAGCTGGCCTTAAGTTTGGATCTGGCTAACGTGAAGAGGACCCTCTGCAGGATCAACCCACGTAAGGCAGCTGGCCCAGACAACATACCAGGTCACGTCCTGAAGGACCGCGCAGAGGAGCTCAAGAATGTCCTGGCCAACATCTTCACCATCTCCCTTTCTCAAGCTGTTGTCCCCACATGTTTCAAGACTGCCACCATAATACCAGTCCCGAAGAAGCCCATCCCATCCAGCTACAATGATTACCGGCCAGTTGCACTGACCCCCACTATAATGAAGTGCTTTGAGCGGCTAGTCATGCAGCACATCAAGTCCACCCAGCCTCCCTCTCACGACCCATTCCAGTTTGCATACATGTCGAACAGATCCACAGAAGATGCCGTCGCTGCTGCTCTCCATCCAGTCCTCACCCACCTGGATTCAGAAAACTTGTACGTGCGCATGCTGTTCTTGGACTTCAGCTCAGCATTCAACACAATCATCCCCCAGCACCTAATACAAAAACTCAGACACTTAGGACTCAAAAGCTCTCTCTGTAACTGGATGCTGGACTTTATCACAGGGAGGCCACAGAACGTGCGGGTTGGCAGCAACACCTCCCAGAGTCTGGGAGGTGTTGCCATCACACTGTGCACAGGGGCCCCACAAGGGTGCATGCTCAACCCACTGCTCTTCACCCTGCTGACCCATGACTGCGTGACAGCCTACAACACCAACCACATCGTCAAGTTTGCAGATGACACGACAGTAGTGGGCCTCATCACTAACTACAAGGCCAACGACAGAAATGAGGTGAGCCAACTGGTCCAGTAGTGTAAAGACAACAACCTTTTCCTGAATGTGGGGAAAAACCAAGGAGATTGTGGTCAACTTAAGGAGGGGTCACACACAGCACCCCCCTCTGATCATCGACGGTGCAGCTGTGGAGAGGGTGAACAGCACCAAGTTCCTGGGGGTGCACATCTCTGAGGACCTCACCTGGACCAACAACACCACATCACTGGCCAAGAACGCCCAAACTTGCCTCCATTTCCTCTGCAGACTGAGGACAGCACGAGTCCCACCCCCCATCATGCAGTGTTTCTACCGGGGCACCATTGAGAGCATCCTCACCACCTACATCATAGTGTGGTTTGGAAGCTGCACTGCCACCTGCCGGAAGACACTACAACGCATAGTGGATGCAGCCAGCAAGATCATCACTGCCCCCTCTGCGCCCCCCCCCCCAGACATCTACCCCACTCGCCTCACCTGCAGAGCCACCAACATCACAGGCGACACCTCCCATCCCCTACACTCCCTCTTCAGCCCCCTGCCCTCGGGGAAAAGGTACCGTAGCCTCCGGGCCTGCTCCACAAGACTGCTGAACAGCTTCGCTCATCAGGCCATCAGGACCCTGAACTCTGTTCACCCCCCCCACCCCCCCACCGCTTCTCAGATGGTAACACCTGCACAATAACTACCTCAGATGTTGGCACAGAAAGACTGGCACACCAACAATAGTACTGTTGTTCTGTTGTAGTTTCGCTGCTATATGTCTCTGCACTTTAACTGCAACCATTTGCACAAATGCCGTATCTGCTGCTGTCTGTATGTCACTGCAATACTGATCATGTGCAATCATATCTGTCACTATCTGCACCTACACTACCGCATTGAAATACACTACGATTATTCACCTCTAGCTGTCTGAATATAGGATTGTTGGGTTTATTATCACTAATCATTTACCTAAACGGAGGTCAGAGTCCTTCTGGCTGCCATTGGCACCACAGATTGCATCACTGTATATATAGACTTATATAGACTGCTGCTGTCACTGTTTGTTCTTGTTGTTGTTTTTCTTTTTCTTTTTTTTTTTTAATCCAGCCTAATTTCCTTCTTTTTATAAAATGCACACCAATGTAGAGAGAGAGAAACGCCGTTTCAATTCTCCTGTATGCCCTGCACGTATAGTAGTATTGACAATAAAATCTTTGAATCCTTGAATTTAATTTTGTTTGATGATCTGAAACATTTAGGTGTGACAAACATACAAAAACCTGAGAAATCAGGAAGGGGGCAAACACTTTTTCATACCACTGTATATTACAAACCGCCCTGATCACATTACTTGATATAGCAGAGTGTGGCTATAGCATACCACTCATGTGGGTGAATTATCTTGGCAAAAGAGAAATGTTCACTGACAGATTAAAAAAGTGCTCCAAACTTGAAGACCCCCCCCCCCCCCAAAAAAAAGTCTTTTTTGTGGACAGAAAAAATCTAATACGTCTTCTATCAGCTTGTAAAAAATGTAAATAAAAACAAAATATACATCATATTTAAAACTTGTAACAAGTAAAATTATCAGTGTGGGCTGTATTAATGTGATGTATTATTAATGGGCTGTATTAATGCTGTATTAATTAATGTATTAATCTGTATGGATAGGTTATATAGAGGGACAGTGTCCTGTGAAACTGACCCCAGTCCGATCCCAACCACTGCACGGGATTTACACAGAAGATGTCACTGTTGAGGTTTGGCTGAAGACTGAAGGTATGCAGTCCACACCTCCAAAGTCCATGTTGTCATTGTGGGCTCTACACGCACAAGCGTTCACACCTGCCATCACTTCTAAAGCGTCACTGTAGCATGACGGACTTTGCTGACAACCATTACAATATTTTCTTTTAGAGTTATGCAGATTTCCAGAGATTAAAATTTGCTGCTCACAGTGCAAGACACTGAGGCCCCAGGTGAGAAAATGCCAAAATATAGAGGGTGGTGTTTTCTTTTCAAAAGCTTTCAATAATGTAGATGTGTAAAATGTTACCATGAGCCTACAGTTTATGGTGCATCATCTTTCAATCTTCCTGAATTAGTGTGGCAAGAAGAAGCATCACAAGAGGATAGTGAAGTGTAAAAGGAGCAGCCAATGGGTAAGCGGTGATAAGAGTTTGTTCCTGGTAAGATGGTGTTTTTAAACTGGCAAGCTATCGAGATCAGTTTATAGCACATGATTGTGACTTTTTTTTTCCCCCAGTGGAAGCTGGAAGATAAATGTCAACAGGCTAAAAATAGAGAGACGGTGTCTGTGTTCTTCAACGGAAGCTGCAGTGACAATTACACTGTGAAAGGTAGAGTATGTATTATTTCATTCATGTTTTATTTATTTTTATTCCTTATATAATCTCATTATTTTGCACCTCTTCTAGTCATTAGCTGCCTATATGTCATCATGGCTATACAAAAATCTGCTAGGTTATTTTTGAAAATATATTTATGTATTTGTTTGTGCTTGGTTAATTGGTCATTCTAAATTGTCCCTAGATATCGGTCTCCTATAGCCCTTAGAACAGAGGGTTAGTACTAGTGAAGTGCTTTGAGTGGTCTTTGAGACTAGAAAAAGTTCTTTATAAGTACAGGTCCTTATCCCCCTGATCTCTTACTTTAGTAAAAGTAGAATTGAAAAGCCAAAATAGTGTCACAAGAAGGTGTTTGGTCACTCACTTGCAAGTCTTTGGTGCTCTTTATAAAAAGAATCTGAAATCTGCAAGAAGGGTGACGCATTTTTATTTTCAAAAGATTGCATTCCTTGATTTGATTTTTATCTCTTCTGGGTTGGTTGACTGGGTGGAGCTTATGCCTTTGTCCTGGTTTCTGCACTGGAGTCAGTGTCAGTATTGGCACGCGGAAATGTAAGGATCCAAGTTAAAGTTTCTATCGCTGATTGGTATACAAAACAGCTTTCCTTTGAATATATGAGCAAACTTCTGAATAGGCATCTTGTTTTATTAGCATGCTAATTATTTTGTGTGTGCTCTGCAGGGGTGCATCTAAAGGGTGCTCTGGGTGGCCCTCTCCACAAATAGTCCTATGTTCAGATTTAAAACTATCAATATTAGGTATGAATCAGCGATATAAAGTTACAGTGTAAAAGGTCATTTTAGTGTAAACATGTGAAATAGCAAAAAGGACTCCTACAGTGCAATTTTTCTCAATACTTTTTGGGTTTTAGTTGTATTATAATGGTTATTGGTCAGTGTGATCTACAATGCTAATCATAATGATTTACCTATGTTCCCACACTTTATATCAACATATTATTATTATTATTATTATTATCATCATCATTATATAAGAAAAAAAGGCTGAGTGTCAACTGGAGTTGGCTGGTGATCATCCAGCATTTACCGTCTGCACAGAGGTTTGTAAAGCATTAATCTAAACATGTTTGCTCCCATCTCTGACTTATTTATGCATTTGCTGTGATGTTGTCAGTATCATCGTTGCAATTGTTTCCGCTTTGTGAAACGTTAAGGTCCAGGTTCAAGTTTTTGGAATGCTATGTATCTCTGATTTATTTCATTATAGTGGAGAATCCTGTGATGTTCACATCAGCGGAACAAAGGCAATATGATGTGACTCATAACATTTTCATACTTGCACTGCTTGCAAATTTGATCACTGTTACCATGACATAAAAAACAAACCATTTCACTGCAAGATGAAGGCAAACTCTCAGAACAATTTAACACTGGTTTGTGAAGCTCTGATTTCTCAGTGTTGTCAGGGTTAACCAGCATGCTTTAATGTTAAACCATCGTTACATGTTTTCCTGTGTCTCTTTTCTCTACAAATGTATAGCAGTAGAGATGCTTATATCCTGTCCATATTTTTCTTCAACATAGAACCGGTACCAGACTTTGATCTGTCTGTGAATCCATCATCTAGATCAGTTAATGTCACCGTGAATGCTACAGAGCAAGTCTATACCAGATGGTGTTACTTACAAGATAGTGGGGATTGCATGGAAAGTTCCCGTCCAAAAACTGTATGTATTGATGGTAAATTGTTTATCAGCAACATATTTTTGAGAAGGTGAGCAGAAGTCTTTTGCTCAGTAATGAATTTTGTTTCTCCAGATCGACCCATCTCAGTCTAAATCAGCTGTTCATACCGTCTCTTACCTTCTACCCTGTCTGTGCATACAGGTGGGCTTCATATATTTCTTTAAATGAAATATTTAGTTCAGTCAGCATGTTTTTAATTTCTTCATATTGTCTTCTCTGCTTTGGCAGGCATATTTCGGATACACAGATGCAACACGAAAGAAAAAGTGTATGTTTCTCAACAAAACTCTTATAGGTGAATATGACAGATGTTTTATATAATAGAAAAAAATAAATATATAGGGACAACTTTATTTCACCAGAAAGCACCCTTTTTTGTCATTAATACCTATGGTTGTAAGTTATATCTTTCAACATTACAAAGAAAAGTGGGTTTTTTTTACCAGTTTGTTTTCAATTTTACACACTTTGACAAGGTCAGAATAGTACAAGTTCCCTTCTGCAGTAGGGGGTGTTGTGCATCATTCCTTCAGACAGACTCTTAATTGTAACACCCGCCTTTCCTGTGTTTGACCAAGGCCGTTTCACACTCGAGGCATGATAGGAAATGACAGAAACTGCAATGAACCCTGTGACTCAAGGGTATTACACAGCTTTCCACAAAGCTGTTTTGTTTTTTTGTATTGGGGAAAACAGCCCTATGACGCTCCTTTATCTGTGGGAGGATAAATATTTTTGCCCTAACGTTGTAAACAACTGTGTCTAAATGTCCTCCCCAGATTTCAGAGATGTTTTTCGCTCCTCTGAAGTCACAGTGTTCTCATCCAGTTTGAAGTGGAGGTCAGAGTGTCCAGCCAGGCAGCTGAACATCTCTGCCTCCCTCTGCTGGATGCAGCATCAGCATCTCTGCACACCCGTGCTCGACTTCCCCCCAGAGAACAAAAATACCTCAACCCTGGTAGGCTGCTGGGGAGCACTGCTTTTGAATTATTGCTACGCATTAGTGAAGTTTTTTTTTTAACTATTTCCGTTTCTCTTTAATAGATATACAACACGTCCCTAGTGGACAAACACCCTCAGATGTGTGTGCAGGTGAGACTCAGTGGTATGTGTTCGCATTTGTGTTTTCTTGCTTGTTTAAGAACAGATTTTATAAATTTATTTCCATTTTATTTTATAGTTTTCTACAGAAGGGATTAACAATGTCACTTGCCCATTCAAAGCAGGTGAGTCAAACTGGATGAAAAGATTTTATTTGAATTCAGTTGTTTCTTTTTCTTTCCTCCTCTTGACACCTTTTTCCTCTTCCCTCTCAGACAAACCCTCTTGGGAGGTTCATATTGGAATGGGAAAGCAAAGCATATGGGTATACATTAATTCATCTTCTCCAGCAAAGTTCTTAACCCAGCTCTGTGTCCTTGTGGAGAGGGGATGTGTACCCATAGGAGCGGAAGAGTCACTAGCAACAGTTTGTATTTCGTTTTGTTTTGGGGAGATTTTAAGGGACAAATTAATGTACATGAGCAGACATGTGACCCATCATATCATTTTTCCAGGAAGGAAACCATACTGAGAAGAGGATAATAGTGCCTCCTGGCATTCTTGCTGAGAATCCATGTTTACAGGTAAATACTTTAGCTACTGCAGTCATAAAGAAGCTATTTGTAGTTTTCTTCTATTTTGAAATGTTCACAATATGTCCACAACTGTAATTACAGTGTTGAGAAACAGTAATTATGACATTACTAGAATGGCAAAGTATTACATTACAGAGATCTGTGCTGAATTTAAACCCAGGCTTGATTTCAGATGTCTTGTAATACCGTAGTTTCACTTGCAGAGTGACTTGTGACTGTCACAGGCCTCAGCAGCACTTCTTGGAGTTATCTGCCCAGGCACTTTTTGGCACAGGACTTCCACCTAATGTTGATAGAATGAATTTAAAACTAAGTATGGGGTCACTGACTGCACTTTTTTCCTCATGTTGACAGTTCCCACAAATCTTAAAGAAATCTGTGTCAAATTTTCTTTAATTATTTAATTATTGCAGCATCGTTGTGAATCATCTTTTGCAGCATTCCTCTGAACGGCTTGTTTCAGTGCTTGTCTTTTAAAATGTTCAAAGAGTGCAGTTAACTCCACCCGTCTTCTTACATCACTATTTCTAATCTTTGCTGGGTAGGAGGTCCTTGCTCAGATAGTAATCCTGAGCAGACTAACGTAAATTTGTTTTAAAGAATTAATGAAACTAGAAAAGCACTCAGAGAATGCATACCTCCACCAAGGTTACTTCCATCCCTCCCTTTGTCCATCCATCTGTCCATACCTTCCTGCCTCCATCCCACCATACATTGGAAGATAGGGCCTTGGCAGAGGTATGCGCTCATAGATCAGCTCCAAAATGTAATGGGTTCCTGTCTAGTCCAAGAACCACCTCTGGTGAAAGTTTCATCCAAATCCATGCAGTAGTTTTTGTGTAATCCTGCTGCACAAATACAAACAAGGTCCATGGTGGAGGTATGCACTCTCAGATCATCACCACAATTTAATGGCTTCATCTTTGGCCTAAGGTCTACCTCTGGTGAAAATTTAATCAAAATCCATCCAGTCGTTTTTGTGTAATCCCGCTAACGGATGGACAGACACACAGACCACCCCAATTACATAACCTCCTTGGCGGCGGTAATAATGATTTAAACTAGGCTTGGTAAGCGAACTCCCTATCAGCACCGTTTACCGCTGTGTAACACTTTTGGCTCTCCTGCCCATAGACATGCAGCTATTCTGGCCAATAACAGAGCACCAGGCAGGTATCAAGGATAGGCTTACCTTTTCTTAACATACAGGAACCCAGAATAGTTAAAATGGCTTCTCAACACAAGAACGAAATAAAAACTGTGTGTGTGTTTTGTTTTGTTTTTAAGAGAAGTGAGTGTTTTGATATTTTTTCCATAATTATGTGACAAATAGATGCATTTCAGAAGTTTAAAACCTACAAAAACACATTTTTTAAGTCAATAACCCCTTTAAGGATGTGCATGTGGACCATGCACTTTGGATTTCATCTCGTCTCACTCTTCAAAACTCCTTTTCTGTAGGTGTGGCGGTCGGACCCTGCTCTTCGTGGGAAGAGAATTCTTTGCCCAGACTGTAAGTGTGCTCAAGATGGATGCAAACCCCCCATGTCAGTATTTGCATTTGTGAATGTCCTGAAAACTCAGCTGTGTTTCCTTCCTCCACAGATACACACTACAGAAGTGGCACATATGCAGCGGCAGCTTTGATGCTTGTGTTTGTTGTTGCACTGCTGGGAATTTATGTTTACCATGTGACCAAGAGTGCAGCTTTAGGTGAGTTCATTTACATTGTAAAAGTTACTGACAAATTTATAACATTTGTTTAAAACTGTCTTACTGTGCTAGTCCTTATTTTTGTCATATTTTTTGACATAATGTATACACAGCTCAAGGTTTTCCAAAAAAGTATTTTTTAAATTTTTGCCGCTCCATAAGGCTGCCTCTGTTTCTAATGGCAAACTGAGCATATGCCCAAAATTTCATGAACACTGAACAATATTTAAAGCTCACTACAAAAATGCTTTTTGTCGACATTCTGAATTCACCATTCATTCAACATTCCCAAATCTTAGTTTGGTTGTAAAGCTTCGGTACTGTTCAAACGCCCAGTCTTAATTTTTTTGCACACAATCATTATTTGGTATCAGGAAAGAGGGGAACCCCGTGGAACAACATTTAAAAGCATTTTTTTTCCCATAGATTTTGGTGGCTGTTCTTATTAAACACGGTCAGCCTATTCAGACAGTTTCTTCAACTCAGTTTGATATCAATGAGAATGATAATTAAGATATAAAAATTATTCAGTATACTGACTCTAGGGGGTTATTTTTACTGAATAAGTGCATTTTTGCTTTATAAGTAATACCTAAAGCATGATTAATGTTATGATAATGACCAGTACTGGTTCCCTAGTCGTGTTAGGCACCCCCCACCTACCCCCAGGAATAAAAAGAATTGACATGGAAATTAGCATTGTGAATTCACTTCAACTAATCTCTACATCCAAAGGCAAGATAAGAAAACATAAGATAAACCATCAAGTTATGGATTCCCTCTGGGGAAGGTTACATACTACAGCAGCAACTGTGGGTACAGAAAGAAAAAAGGAGCATAAAACAAGAAGTGTAAATATATGAAAACAAAAAAAATAATAAATGAATAAATATATGGACATATATACATACAGTAAATGTACACTTACCTGCATTAGAAACTGGGTGATTACAACAGTGCGCTTTCAATTGCAAACACATGATATGTGATCTCTCCTTTTTTTTTTTTTTTCCTCGTTCTCTCCCATACCTTTAGGCCTGCTGAATATCCAGAAGCCATTGTTGCTTGTGTGTTCAACAGAACAGTTGGCACATGTCACGGCTGCATGTGCATTAGCCTCGATGCTTCAGGGGGAGCTTGGCGCCACAGTGCACACCGCTCTGTGGACCCAGAGTTCTCAGAGCCAGGCCAGGATGGGGACTAGTGTGGCAGATCTGGGTCCTCTTCCCTGGCTGTACGGGCAGTGGGAAGCTGTCTGTGAGGCACAAGGAAAAATGCTGATTGTTTGGAGTGCAGAAGCTAAGAAGACGTATAAGAAGTGGAGAGAGAAGAGGAAAGACATTGATCGGACAAAAAACGCATGTTTTAGTGAGGCCAGTGGGATGTGTCAGAAAACCAGAGTGGAGCTGAAAGAAAATTTGAAGCAAGACGCTCAGGCACAGAGAAACTGTAAAAAAGAGAAGGCTGGAAGAAAAAAAGGTAGCGTGAAATCAAACGAGGATAAAGAGTTGCACATAAAGACAGAGCCTTCCACAGTGATAGAACCGGTGTTTACGGCGGTGCTAACCTGCCTTGAGACAGCTCTACAGGAGGGCAAAAGTCAAGATGTTGCTATCGTCTATTTCCAGGGTCTCAGCTGCAGCAGGGACATCCCAAAGGCCTTCAGAAATGTCCCTCGGTACTGCTTACCACAGAACTTCAGTGGTTTAATACAGGGGCTGAGAGAGGTGGGAAGGACCAAAAACGGTAAATTTAGTTGGCACTGCTGGCCCAGACTCATTTCAAAAGTACTAACGTTGTTCCTCGCACGACAGCTTGCTCAAAGGCTGCAGACAAAGCTGCCTCAGACACGGGGAAATAAAAGGCAAAGCCTGAGCATCACATCATCAATAAATGGGACATTGGCTAAGACGGAGAAGGCTCAAGTTGCCTCTGTCTACCAGGCCGAGAACTGTACAAGATCAGGAGCTCCTCTACTGTCACCAGAGAGGACAGAGACACTTTGTTCTCAGGTTTCACATGACTGACAGACGTTAGGTTTGCTGGAAACTAGATCCACAAGACATGGGGCCCGGTGTTCCATTCTGAATGCCAAAGAGACACCCATTCAGCAAGAACTATTCATTATTTGCCATCCAGGTGCCAAAAATGCCACCACCAGTTTTGCATATTAAGGGGGGTAAACACTCCCATCCTGTCTGCAGCATTTAGACTTACAGACGCTCCTTTATGTTGTTTTTTTGACTGAGGACATAAAAAGGACCTGCCTTGTCTCTGTAAATATGCTAACTACTATGAAAATCGTGTTGCAAATTTGACTTTTTACATGAACATATTTATTGTGTGACAGTGTTGTGAAATGACACCTCAGGTGACAAACTGTGCAGCTGCCGTTTAGAAATCTCATTAATTTGCATGGGATTTTCTTAACACAGATGTTAAACCAAACGGGTCCCAGATTTCCCCATAGAAGTGTGCAGAAGAAGTTAGTTGTGGTGAGGTGCTTAATGATTTATTTTCTTATTATTTTAGGGCTATATTTTGGCCTAAATAGTTACATTTGTAAGAGAACAGCTGTAGCTGTGTTGAATATTTATGCACAAATATTACCTCCTATAAAAATGCAGTTTATCATGTACTGTATGTATAGTGCATTTCTTGACTTGCTGTTTGCTGAAATCTGCTGCATGCCGAAAAGCCAGTATTAAAATATTTTAATGACATATAATTTATGCATCAGTTACCTCCTTATCTCAGAGCCTTAGAACAAAAAAAAAATGATTAAGGTACTTTCCCATGTCTTCCTTTTACTGCAAGGGTCTATCAAGTCCAACGGGCGACTTTATGCAAAACTGGTATAAACAGACAGGTCAAGCAAACAAATGTGAGAGATTTGAAATGTGACACAGTTGAGAGGTTTCCAGAATGTATTATTTTCCTGATTAGTAAAAGTATAAATGTGAAAAAGGCATTAAACATTTTGATAAGAACACATGTATATTTAATTTTTAACAAGAAATTATAGCTGTCATTCATTTTACCAATTTATATTGAGTCACTGTCAATAGACATGCTGGTGAGTGACATTGTGGCTTAACAGGAAGTAAAAAATATACTTGCAGCATATCCTTTTTCTACCTGTATCAGGCAGATTAATGTGTGGAAAGTAGCGTAGTACATTGTGATTACTAAGCTCGACCATACATTTAACATATTTGGACTGAAATTCATCAGGATATTGTCACGGTAAGTTGTTGGAGCTGAACCCAAATGTGAGACTTGGAGTTCCAAATGTTTTTGTTGGAGATGGTCCAAACCCTGGCCAGCTCGAGGGTGTAAATAATAATTCCAAACAGCAGGCAAGACAGGCAAACAAGGCACAAAATAATCCAACTTGCAGAACAGAATCAGGAATGAAGAGGACGCAGCACCCAGGTGAGGGGCTGCGTCCATTAAATAACAGGTGACACAGGTGGAACATAATTACAAACTAGTGTGTGCACTTAATAAATCATCAAGACCAAATCAGGCAATGCAAAAGAGAACTGAGAACACTGTCAAAATAAAGCCAAACCAGGGCAACAGAAAGTGACAGGAATAACAAGGCAAACAATCATGACTATATAATAAAACTAACAAACAAGACTGAGTAATAATAAGGACCATAAAAGATGAAAAACACAGGAGGCATGATATAATACAAATAATAAATAACCAAACCAGGCAGAAATAAGCCTAAAGAAAACAAAAAGCAAAGGTGATGATGAACAAATACAAAAACCCCAAAATACAAACTCAAAGCGGGAACATGGACTAGGGCCCATGCCCTGAAAACAAAGAACAAAATCATAACTCAGGGTGAGGACATGGGGTCTTGGCCATGCCCTGACAGATGTAAAAATACACCAGTGAAAATGAATATTTATAAATACGTGATCCTTAGGCATACATCATTAAACCATCCATCCATCTTCTACCACTTATCCGGGGGTCTGGGTCATGGGAGCATCAGACTAAGTAAAGAAGCCCAGACTTCCCTCTCCACAGCCATCTCTTCCTGCTCTTCAGGGAGGACAACAAGGCGCTCCCCAGCCAGCTGGGATACAAATGATTATAATACATAATATTATGTGCTGGGTCTACTCCAGGGTCTCCTCCCAGTGGGACATGCCCAAAACACCTCAAGCGGCAGGCGCCTAGGAGGCACTCTGATCAGATACCCAAACCACTTTAACTGGCTCCTTTTGATGTGGAGGAGGAGGCTGTATTCTGAGCATCTCCCATATGACTGAGCTCCTCACCCTATCTCTGAGAGTGAGTCAAGCCACCCTATGAAGAAAGCTCATTTCAGCCACTTGTATCCATGATCTCATTCTTTCGGTCATTACCCAAAGTTCATGACCATAGGTGAGGATAGGAACATACATACAGGTGCATCTCAGTAACTTAGAATGTGATTAAAAAGTTGATTTACTTCAGTAATTCAATGTAAAAAAAAAAAAAAGCCACTCATACAGTATATACAGTGGTATGAAAAAGTGTTTGCCCCCTTCCTGATTTCTCATTTTTTTGTATGTTTGTCACATTTAAATGTTTCAGATCATCAAACAAATTTAAATATTACACAAAGATAACACAAGTAAACACAAAATGCAGTTTTTAAATAAAGGTGTTTATTATTAAGGGAAGACAATCCAAACCTACATGGCTCTGTGTGAAAAGTGATTGCCCCTAAACTTAATAACTGCTTGGGCCACCCGTAGCAGCAACAACTGCAGTCAAGTGTTTGTGATAACTGGCAGTGAGTCTTTTACAGTGCTGTGGAGGAATTTTGGCCCATTCATCTTTGCAGAATTGTTGTAATTCAGCCACATTGGAGGGTTTTGAGCAAGAACCGCCTTTTAAAGGTCATGCCACAGCATCTCAATCAGATTCAGATCAGGACTTTGACTAGGCCATTTCAAAGTTTTCATTTTCTTTTTCTTAAGCCATTCAGAGGTGGACTTGCTGGTGTGTTTTGGATCATTGTCCTGCTGCAGAACCCAAATGCACTTCAGCTTGAGGTCACGAACAGATGGCCAGACATTCTCCTTCAGAATTTTTTGGTAGACAGCAGAATTCATGGTTCCATTTACCGCAACAAGTCTTCCAGGTCCTGAAGCAGCAAAACAGCCCCAGACCATCACACTACCACCACATCTTACTGTTGGTATGATGTTCCTTTTCTGAAATGCTGTGTTACTTTTACGCCGCATGTAATGGAACACACACCTTCCAAAAAGTTCAACTTTGGTCTCGTCAGTCCACAGAGTATTTTCCCAAAAGTCTTGGGGATCATAAAGATGTTTTCTGGCAAAACTGAGATGAGCCTTTATGATCTTTTTGCTCAACAGTGGTTTTCTTCTTGGAACTGTGCCATGCAGGCCATTTTTGCCCAGTCTCTTTCTTATGGTGGAGTCATGAACACTGACCTTAACTGAGGCAAGTGAGGCCTGCAGTTCTTTGGATGTTGTTGTGGGGTCTTTTGTGACCTCTTGGATGAGTCGTTACTGCACTCTTGGGGTAATTTTGGTCGGCTGGCCACTCCTGGGAAGGTTAGCCACTGTTCCATGTTTTGTTGTTTCACCATTTGTGGATTATGGCTTTCACTGTGGTTCGCTGGAGTCCCAAAGCTTTAGAAATGACTTTATAACCTTTTCCAGACTGACAGATCTCAGTTACTTTGTTTCTCATTTGTTCCCCAATTTCTTTGGATCACAGCATGATGTCTAACTTTTGAGGATCTTTTGGTCTCCTTCACTTTGTCAGGCAGGCCCTATTTAAGAGATTTCTTGATTGAGAACAGGTGTGGCAGTAATCAGGCCTGGGTGTGGCTAGAGAAATTGAACTCAGCTTTCCAAAGATGTGATAAATCACAGTTAATGTCACGTTCTGAATGGGGGAGGACCCCATCGGGCTCAGGTTGTCTGCTTTTCTTTTCATATTTTGTACTGTGTTGTCATTTTGAGTTGTCAGTATGATTTATTTACCTGTTCACATTTGTTATAGTTTGTTTTTTGTGTTTTTGATGTTGCCAGGCCCCATTTCTGCCATATCGCTATGTTTGTCTTCTGTTGTGTTCTCTCTCTCTCGGGGCTGACAGCTGTCAGTGGCTCTCTGGGGCTTCGCCCTTCATGTTCGTGGCCCCATCAGCTGTCAGTTCCAATTGCCCCTTCCTCTCTCATCATTTCCAACTGGTCCAAATTGTTTCTTTATTTTCTCCTACCCGCTCAGGTTTACCACACCTGTTTCCACTTGCTTTACTTTTTGTCTAGCCTTATTTAAAGGTCTGATGACACGTTTTTGACTTCATCTAATTTTTCAACACATAATACAATACAACAAAATAGGTTGGTCTGTGCAGTTCGAAGTCAAACAGGCTTTTTTTCACGGGAGTATCTGACGTTTTCACGAGTGCCACATCACCAATTGCGTCAGTGGCTGGAAAATCCCCCAACCATGTTGTAACATCACTGACAGAACACAGCGCTTGGCTGCCCATTGTACACACAGGATGGAAGCAGTAGAAAACATTGACAATGGTTCCAGCACATGTAGTCTGGAATTGGTTTGTGTTGTCCAACCTTCAGATGATTATAGTTCCGAAGAATGGGATGACAATGAAGAATCTGGGGGCATCAGACCATATAGGTTTGAGCCGTGCCAAGCGGGCATCCTGCCTAGCGAGTCAGACTCAGAGGGTGACAGTGGAAAGGCACACATGGCCGCCACAGCAGCGGCAACAAACACAAGGCAGGGGAACACCGAGTGTTATGCTTTTGTTACAGATATTGCAACAAATTATTTGTTCATAAATATAATTTATTTAAACCAGATTTTTCAATAAAATCATAGCAGTATATTCTCTGTGGCTCAGGCATTGGGTTTATTATGTATTATATTTTGAGTTCTTGTTGTTTTTGTTTTGTACATGTGTTTTATGTGTGTTTTGACCCACTTTCAGGTGGGCACTGTTCAAGATTCGCCGGTCCAACCACGCGCCCTCTCTCTTTGATAGTCAGCTGTTCATGTTTTGTGTGCATCATCTGCCGTGTTGTCAGCCAGCTGATATTGCCAACACTATCACAACATGTTAGCCACTCCACACAGCCGTGGTTCTGTTGCGCCCCTTGAAGCGATGTCAGCCCTGGGGTGCAACCTTGGTTAACAGTAAAGTGTTTCTGTTTATTTTTGTAAGTCTTCACCTTTTTGGGAACTGTTGTCATCATTCTTACGTTCAATACATGTGCTGTGGTGAATTCTGCACGTAAATCCATTCATCATGACCCTCTGTGCGCTCTTACGCAGGGCACGGAGAGGGAGGATGAAATAACGAGGATTTACATGCAGGGTTCACCACAGCATATTTAATACAGAAAGACAGACAATTCCCAAAAAGGTGAAGACGTACAAAAAACACAAACACATTTACTGATGGCGTTCGGGGGCCAGCATCGCCCAGAGAACGAATGAGAGGAGATGTGTTAGCCACAGTTGCGCCCGAGAGCCGACATCGCTTCAAGGATGCACGAGAACCACGGCGAACATGGAGTGACTAACACGTTGTGAGAGTGCTGAAAATACTAGCAGACTAACAACACAGATGACAATACTATGGACCAGCAGTGCGTGACAGGCAAACGGCTGCTAAGTACACGCACTGCTGGTGATGGTGTGATGAGAAGCACCTGGGCGAGGACCGGGAAACATGATCAGCGGGAGTTTGAATCAGCTGGTGATAATGAGAGAGGGGACGTGGCTGGACCGGCGAGCGTCAGAATGCGATCACAAAAAGTAGGTCAAAGCTGCGCGTAAATCCATTCATCCTTCCCCTCCTCATGCGCTCCTCCTTCGTGAAAGCGCACGAGAAACGCACGAGGAGGCTAATGACAGTTGGAGCTGAAGTGTGTGATGTGGTCTTTCACAGCCTGCTGTTTATCTAAGCTTGCGCACAACGTGAAGGCATAGCTGTAAAACTAAAATAAGAAACCAGAGAAACTGTGAGCTACAAAGCTGCTGTCATTCCAGTCAACAACACCGGCATCCGTTCTGACGCTTACGTCATGGTGGTGCCGCCCTTCATTCGGTGGGCGGCACCACAGTCCAGTCAGTGGCTGCAGTTTTTTGATGATAACTAGTTTATGCAGGCGCAGTTGTAAATACAACTTCGACAATGATCATCGACAATGACTTTTGGGTTTACACAACATGCTACAAAATGTCAAAATCGTGTCATCAGACCTTTAAGGGACTGCGCACCTTTGTCCGGCGCAGCACCCTACTTTCATCTCGCTTCTACTACATGTAAGTTCTTTGTAATTCTTCTATGTGTGTTCCTAACTTTATCTCCAGGTTTATCCGGTGATCCCCCTCACCTTAACTTTTGCTATTTTTGCTTGCATGTATTTCTCCTTGTTCACAAGTTTTTGTAACTCTTTGTTTTCTCTAATAAATTTGCAAACTCACAGCCTGCACATGGAGCCTTTTATCCTGCCCTGAAGGGTAATTGTGACAGAAGGGTGCTGCCAGTGTGGGCACCAGCAGCTGTGAGTTTTGCCTTTTTTTTCCCCCTCCCGTGTTTTTCTCTAAAATTTGTGTTTTTCCGCTGGTATGGCAGAGTTCTCCGACTATAGTCGATATGGGTTTAGTGAGGAGGAGTGTTGGACTCCTAACGTGGTACATACTTCACTCCAACCCGGAGCCACCGCAGGTGCAACTTCGCTGCAGTCCGGAGCCACCGCGGGTGCAACCCTGTCCCAGTCTGGGACCTCCGAGGGTGCTGCTGGCCAGTCCGTGGGCATCGTGGTCCCCATTCTCTGCCAGATGCCGTCATGGTCCCCCATCCTCTGCCTGACGCCATTATGGTTCCCCTTCCTCTGCCAGTCGTCGTTGTGCCTTGTCGTCTGGTCATCCTGGTTGGGCGGCCGCCCCCTGGACCACCATCTCTGTGGTGGTGGCTTAAATACTCTGGCTGACCGCCTGACAGGTGTTGCCATTGGGTTGGGTGGTTTGCATTCTCCAGCAGACCACCCGACTCTTACCGCCTCACTGTCTGTCAGGCCTGGGACTTTGGCCGACCACCAGAACTGTGTTGTTCCTTGGTCTAGGGGGGCCTAGGTGCCCAGTTCTGTTTGGGTCCTGGGTGGTTTTTTGTTTTGTTTCCCTTCAGCATGGGCCTTGCTGAGAAGCTATCCTGAAGGTTTTCTCTTGTTCCTTTTGGTTTGGTTCGGTCCCTCTGTGCCTGGGTCCCCCTCCTCCCACCGAGGGTGGGGTTGTTTCCTTGTTGTGGTGGGATTTCTGTGTGTGTGTGTGTGGGGGGGGGTGTTTTCTTTTGATGTTACCCTGAGTTGTCTGGTGTCTACCCCTTGAGGGGAGGGCTCTGTCACGTTCTGAGCACGGGGGGGGGGGGATCACACTGGGCTCAGGTTGTCTGCTTTTCTTTTCATATTTTGTACTGTGTTGTCATTTTGAGTTGTCAGTATGATTTATTTTTCTGTTTATGTTTGTTATAGTTTTTTTTTAGTGTGTGTGTGTTTTTGAGGTTGCCAGCCCCCATTTCTGCCATATCGCTATGTTTTTCTGTTGTGTTCTCTCTCTCTTGGCGTTGACAGCTGTCAGTGGCTCTCTGGGGCTTCGCCCTGCGTGGGCGTGACCCCGTCAGCTATCAACTCTGATTGCCCCCTCTTCTCTCATCATTTCAAACTGGTCCAAATTGTTTCTTTGTTTTCTCCTACCCGCTCAGGTTTACCACACCTGTTTCCCCTTACTTTACTTTGTGTCTAGTCTTATTTAAGGGGCTGCGCACCCTACTTTCATCTTGCTTCTACTACCCGTAAGTTCTTTATAATTCTCCTATGTGTGTTCCTAGCTTTATCTCCAGGTTTAGCCAGCGATCCCCCTTGCCTTAGCTTTTGTTATTTTTGCTTGCCTGTATTTCTCCTTGTTCACGAGTTTTTGTAGTTCTGTGTTTTCTCAAATAAATTTGCAAACTCACAGCCTGTGCATGGAGCCTTTTATCCTGCCCTGAAAGGTAATTGTGACAGTTAATTTATGTTTTAACAGGGAAGGGGGGGGCAATCACTTTTTCCACACAGGGCCATGTAGGTTTGGATTTTTTTTTTTTTACCCTTAATAATAACCTTCATTTAAAAACTGCAGTTTGTGTTTACTTGTTTTATCTTTGTCTAATATTTAAATTTGTTTGATGATCTGAAACATTTAAGTGTGACAAACATATAAAAAAATGAGAAACTGGGAAGGTGCAAACACTTTTTCACACCACCGTATATTCATTACACACCGAGTGATATATTTCAAGTGTTAATTTCTTTTAATTTTGGTGGTTATGGCTTACAGCTCATGAAAATCCCAAATTCAGTTTTTCAAAAAAGTAGAATATGACATAAAATTAATTAAAAAAATATTTTTAACTCTTCAGGTTAGGGACAAGCTCCTGCCCCAAGTGGAGGAGTTTAAGTATCTCGGGGTCTCATTCACGAGTGAGGGGAGAATGGAGCAACAGACTGACAGACAGATCAGAGCAGCATCTGCAGTGATGTGGACATTGTACCGGTCTGTTGTGGTGAAGAGGGAGCTGAGCTCTAAGGCTAAGCTGTTGATTTACCAGTCAGTCTACATTCCTACCCTCACCTATACTCATGAGCTTTGGGTAATGACCGAAAGAATGAGGTCACGGATACAAGCGGCTGAAATGAGTTTTCTCTTGTAGGATTGCTGGACTCATCCTTAGAGACAGTGTGAGGAGCTCAGTCATCTGGGAGAGGCTGAGAAGAACCGCTGCTCCTCCGCATCGAAAGGAGCCAGTTGAGGTGGTTTGGGCATCTGATCAGGATGCCTTCTGGACGCCTCCCACTTGAGGTGTTTCGGGTACGTCCCACCGAGAGGAGACCCCGGGGTAGAACCAGGACATGCTGAAGAGACTATGTCTCCCAGCTGTCCTGAGAATGCCTTGGTATCCTCTCTGAATAG